>OX465285.1:16058630-16722924 GCA_949987705.1 Thereva unica
ATAATGTCTGAAGAGTACCTATATGAACGTTTAGATAGAATGGAACGTTTCTGTCATGCACCAGTTCTTAAATATTGTGTTCATCGTCCGAAATTTTTAGATAAAAAATATATGTTCCCACATGTACAGTGTACATTTAAGAAGCCAGCAAATTTTCCATTACATACATATGTCTATCCAAGACGGCAATTTTCAAACAAATATCGTATGGAATGTTTTTATTTTTTTAATTCAATATTATTGAAGAGATGTCGACCAGTTAGTATACAGCTGAAGAGATTAACAGAAGCATATATTAAGAAGAGATCACAGCGTAGAATTGAATTAAAACCGTTGAGTAATAATGTTAGTAAAACATCAACGCCAAGGCCATTATTACAAGTTGTTGATACAATTAATTTATGTTCATCGGATGAAGAAGATGATACAAATAATAGTTCAGTTAGATTGCATTTAAATCAAAATGTTACATTAACACCAATTGCTAAAATTAATAATAGTGTTGGTGGCAGTGGAGGTGGTGGTGCAGGTGCAAATGGTAATAGAAATTATTCCGATATACGTAAAACAAATAAATATGAAGCGAATTTTTTATTATCACAATCGATAATTAATAATCAACCAAAACCATTACAGCCATCGGTTTTTTTATTTTCAAATTATACAGCTGAAAGTATACATTTTCATAGATTTTCAACAAATAATATTAGTAATAATAATATTAATAATAATAATAATGCTACACAAATAACAGATAGAAATAATTATCAAAATAATAATCAAGAAAATCTCGAAAATAATACAAAAAAATCAGAAGACTGGTCAACAACAAATAATAATAATGGTCGAACTGATCGCAATAGCACTAGTAATAATTCAAAAGTCTTACAAATAATGTCTTATTTGGAAAGTAGCGAAGTAACTATAAATAAAATAAGTTCACCTAATCGAACAATATCAATTGATTTGACTTCCTAACTTCTTAGTTGTTTTGTTTTTTTTTATTTTAAATAAATAAATAAATAAAAAAATAATGAGAGAAAAGAAAACTAAAGAAATTGTAACTTTTTAGAACATAATTTAAAATTTAATTAATATTTAAATTATTAAAATTTAAGACGATTTATTATTATTATTATTATAATTTAAATTAGTATGGAGAGGAGTTGATTACTTGGTAATTTACTTTTTAAAGTAAACAAGTAATAAACGGGATGATATAACAAGAAAAAGAATATCGTAAAATTATGCAAGAACTGATTTTCTTCTTTATTATTATTATATAAAGGCCCCTATTCCCATAGTCATGTCACTAATTGGAAAATGTGACAAATCAGTTTTCGTATTCTTATAGAGTCACCTGAGTGACAATTGTCACAAATTGAGAGTGTGGCATTACCGAAGTCATTTATAGTTGCATTTCTCACGATTGTATATTAGACGGAGAGTTGGCTACATAAAAAAGCAAGGTATAAGGTACATGAAATATGAATATCTAGATAGGTGCCATTAGCGGTCCCGGACACCGAGTGGCTAATCTGCCAGCGCGATTAGGAAGATTAAGGCGGGGGCGGACGATCAAAGATGACAAATTATACATAGAAAAAAATGATAATGCTCATGGATAAAAATTATTGATAAGTGAAGTATTTGTTGCTACGAAACGCGAAAATTATTGGCAGACGATTTCGTGGAAGATAAATGGCCGGCAGACGTCAACAAAGTGGCGTTATCGTTGATGCGAAAAAATTAATGATAAGCCTCATGATTAAAAATTTTTGAGAATTATCATTAAACTGTTGAGGAAGCTGTGTGTTGAATGGCAGACGAAAAAATCATCGAGGCAGACGGTATTGAAGAGCGCGGTCTCGTATTAACGAGTTATATAGTTACGTACGGTGTATTGCAAGATTTATTATTTTCTTTATTATATTGTGAGGACAATAAGTTAACAATTCCTCTATTATACAAGTGCTAAAAAATATGTTTACCATTAAAACAATTTTTTTATTAACAAATAATACAAATAAATTTTAGAATTTTTCTACTTCGCTATTGGCGTCGGATTCATCGTACTGCATATCTTCTTCGCTTTCGCAATCGATATCATCCTCACATTGGCTTTCGTTAACATCTGCTGAAAAACTAACTAACTTCTTTTGCAAATAAATTCAAACAATCAAAAAAATCAAAAAGTAACCCGTGTACAAAAATTCACAGCTCGCGTAATCAAACAAAATGTAATAAGAGGGCATCAAAGTATACTTTCTGATGTATATATACATATGAAGTGCCAACGTGAGTTCTGCAAGCTCGCCGTTACATCTATTCGATGCTATATACCTACTCGCACTCGCATATACATAGAGATACGCACACTCTCATGCCTCATATAAACACTCTTAATCCCGCATTAATTATGTATAATGTTGGCATAGAGATATCAGAATAACATACGAAAATATATCTATCGAGACCGCGCTCTTCAATACCGTCTGCCTCGATGTTGTCTTTCATTTTTTCGTCTGCCATTCAACACACAGCTTCCTCAACAGTTTAATGATAATTCTCAAAAAATTTTAATCATGAGGCTTATCATTAATTTTTTCGCATCAACGATAACGCCACTTTGTTGACGTCTGCCGGCCATTTATCTTCCACGAAATCGTCTGCCAATAATTTTCGCGTTTCGTAGCAACAAATACTTCACTTATCAATAATTTTTATCCATGAGCATTATCATTTTTTTCTATGTATAATTTGTCATCTTTGATCGTCCGCCCCCGCCTTAATCTTCCTAATCGCGCTGGCAGATTAGCCACTCGGTGTCCGGGACCGCTAATGGCACCTATCTAGATATTCGTATTTCATGTACCTTATACCTTGCTTTTTTATGTAGCCAGCTCTTAGACTATATTGCCGTTGATAAATTCGCGCAGTTTCAAATTAGGAACAAACAATTTCAAATTGAGACCAAACAATTTCAAATTGGGAATAAACCATTTCAAATTGGGACTAAACAATTTCAAATTGGGAACAAACAAATTGAAGTAATAAATGAAGAACTTATCAGTAAAGATTAAAGTATTAATTATTTTTATTAAGTTTAGAATAAATATAAACATAAAAACATTATTTTAAAACGAATATCTACCATATTTAATGCATCGGGTATGAACCTTTAAACATGGGCGATATATTCTGCTTGAGTCATATTAGCCCTGTCTTCACTGGTTAGAATTTGTGGCATTTGAATTGCTAATTATCTTTTAACGTTAGCTTTTAGGCTTGATAGCGTTAAACAGCCTCATAGTGTGCTTGGTAGCATTAAACATTGGACTATAGGGTTCAAGTCTAAGTAATCAATGTCCAACAAATTCATTTTCCTGAAACACTTTTTCGATTGAGGCATTAAAGGGCATGGCAAGGCGCATTATCAATAACTAATACAACATTTGTCTGATACATATTTTGAGCATCTTGTCCTTGGCTTCTTAAAAGCACTCTTCCTAATTTCATGATGAACTAAACCCATAAGTCCCAATATGTAATTGTTTAGTCCCAATTTGAAATTGTTTAATCCCAATTTGAAATTGTTTATTCTCATTTTGAAATTGTTTAATCCCAATTTGAAACTGTTTAATCTCAATTTGAAATTGTTTAATTCCAATTTGAAATTATTTAGTCCCAATTTGAAGTTGAAAAGGTATAGATTGGATTTATATCACGTATTTAATAAAAAATTTTGATTTCCCTGAAATCTATTTAGGTCTATAATTTAATATTAAAATGCATCCATACTAACGACAAACACTCGTAATGTTTACTGGGCGTCACAAACGAAAATTACAAAAAAATCGTAGCGTCGCCTAAAAATTAAAAAATGACATCTTTCAGTGACATTTGTTACAAAAAATGACTTCGAGAATGCCACCCTTCATTTTGCCACATTTTAACACACACAAACTTTTTCCTTGTCACTCGACTATGAGAATACTACTTCAAAAGTGACGTGACAAAAAATGTGAGGTGAGAAAATAAGTGACGTGACAATGGGAATAGGGCCCAAATATTTTTTTCTTTGAATATTATAATATATGAAACAAGAAGGATTTCTATTTAAAGAAAAAAGGAAAAGAATGTTGAATTAAATAAAAAATGAAAATTGATTACTCCTTTTATAGACTTTACATTTTTTTGTTATATTTGTTTCGTTTTTATGTTTGGAAACGCCAAATATATTCAATTTTTGAAAAAACAAACAAAAAATGTTTTTGGGATTTTGTAAATAGAAAAGTTTTTTTTTATATATATTAATATGAAAAATAAAATATTCAAAAAAACGGAATTTTGAAAATTTGCTGAGATTATAGCTTTTATTTTATTCTTTATAGTTTTTTTTATATATGAAAATTTAAATTAAGAAATTCATAAATTCATTGAAATAAAGAAAATATTATAAAGTAATATTTTCTAAAAAAAATTAGTGCAAATAATTTTTAATGGAAAACAAATTGCAAACAAAAAAAAATATTCTTTGTACTTTTTCTCCATATTTTATATTATTTTTCATATTATTTTTGTTTTCTCTTTAAATATTGGAAGCATATTAATTGGTAAACAAAATAATTGTTATTTTTTATGTTATATTTTCTAAGATACATTTGAGATTGTTAAAGAAAAAATATTTGTTTAAAATGTATATTCATCGCCATCAATCGTTAAGTTCATAACAACTAAAGAGTCGTATCATAAAAAATGTAAATGGTAATCTGATCTATATCAGGGGTGGCCAACCCGCGGCTTGCGTGCGGCCCATCGCGGAAATTGCGCGCTGTTCCCAGAGGCGTGGTAAGAAATGTCCAGGGGGGTTTTTGTTTTGAGTGGATCAGAAAGTACACTTCTATATCAGGGGTGGCCAAATCGCAGCTTGCGGGGGCCCTTCGCCGTAAATTGTGCGCTATTCAACAAGATTTAACAAAATATTTAGTACTAGAAGGTTCCAACATCTGTAAAAGAAAAAGAGAGCCGGCTATGAGCAATGATTTTTCACAGCTTGAGATTAGCTCTCGTGGTGCACCGAGTGACCGGGTTAAAGAATAAAAATCCAAGCAATTGCTTTTCTCTGTAAGAATTCAAAATAAAGATAGCATCCGCAACAAAATTGAGTGTCATGGAGGAAGCAGAGAAAACAAATATATTTACAAGCAAGCATACTGCTTTGGTCAACGTCGAGCGTAGTGTGTTATGAGTGCACGATTCCCTTTCTTTTGGTCCTTTAATCTTGCATGTAACATATAGCGGACATAATATTGTGGCCTCTTTTGGTAGGTTATCCCTTCACGTTGTTCTAGATCTTGAAACTCGACGTGGATTGAGTATAGTCTTCTGCGACTGTTTCACGATATCCTGCAGAAGCGCAAACCGGTTATCTCCGCAGATGTCCGTTCTTGGATGAAATTTATTACTGATGTGGCGTTCCTTGGTGGCTTGCCTAATTCTCCCTTCATTATTAAGCCAAAAATTGAGAGGAAAATACACGCGCCACTTTTAAAGAGTTAACCGCGGGTCTTCCTGCCGGATTGCGCGTCTTTCTACAAAAAGTTTTTCGCCCACACTCTACACATTCTTTCCTGCGGGATAACGCCCAAGATTTTGACGATCCAAATGCCATTCCAAATTCTTTCGCAGTTGATATCTGATGGTGGGTGATTTATATCAATTTAAACTAAATTTTATGATAAGGGATAATCCTAAAAGGTTAAAACCACCCGTAAATCGAGTAAAAATGGAAAAAATTAATTTGGATTAGAAAGTTGGAGCCACTCCAACCGACAGGATTGCGCGTGTGTACAATTTCTAGGGTGTGGCTGAGGCGAAAGGAAAACTGTCGGTTTAATGCACATGATGTCTCAAGGGAAATCGGAGTGTCATATAATCCACACACTTACACGCAATCGTCTGGAAATTGGGAATGCAAAGGATTGCGGTCGAGCTTTCCTTTCAGGGCGGCCTATTGAAGTCTTCCTGCATCTGTAGGATCTTCCTGTTTAGATACTTTCTCTTCTTCTTTCTGCACAGCTTGTCTGTAGTTCTTTCAAGACTTCCATCCTTGCTGTTATGGGCCTTGGGATGTACTCTCGGTGCTTTGGTTTCTTTCTTCTATTGCTGATTTACAGTCCTGATCGAACAGTCAACTCTAGTATGTCTGGTGCCAGCGTGTTTCATCAATTGCAAACTAGTTTCAAATCGACCCGTGTGTGTTTTCCAATTTCCTGTAACTGTTCTTGCTGGTCGAGAAACAAATTTGTGCTTTTGACAGTTGTGAGTGACCACAAAATTAATATAGAGGTGGAAAAAGATGAAGTGCTCTACAACTATAAATTTTCTAGGTAATCAAGGAAAGACGTAACGTAAGCATGGCAAGAGATGGCAGCTCGAAAATAACTCATTTATCTGGGCTGGAGCTTCGAAAACCGCCTTACCGTGGCTGGACAAGGTGTAAAGCCGCACCATCTAAATCATCGGAAATGATTTGCCTCCCGTTTGGTAGGAATGTAGTGGCCCTGTCAAGATTGTATCGCTGTTACCATAGCGACTGTTCAACTGATTTCCACCCTCCTACCGTTCCTACGTCACTGACTGTTTCCATGCGCAGTAAAGCTTTCAACTAGACGGTTTGTTTAAAAACACGTGTTACTGGCTCATTTATATTCTCAACTAGTACCCTTCTTTTATGGTGCGGGCTCTATAAAAACTGGAACAATTTCATTGATTATATCTCAGACTCCAGAGGCAGTTTATGTTCCATAGTTCATTTAAGAATTTATATTAACATTTTGTGAAGGCAATTGCATAATAGAATTGTTTATAAATACTTGCGAATGATGGTTATGAAAAATTAAAAACCCCCGTTTTCTAAAAGCAGTCACAAATCACAGCGGAATTACCACTGTGTGTTTGGTGAGTCAATTTTTGAAGGCCTATATTAAATGAAAAGTAACGTAGAAGTAAAACTATACGCAACTTCTGTCAACATTGACATAGAAACCACCAAAATAACAAGCTTATGAGAAATAGGCCCCTGTGCTGAATGTCGAGTCGTGATTTGTGACAAGTTTTTTGAGTTGAAGAAAGTGACGTTTTAATCGAATTACGATTTTCAGCATAGTGGCCTAGAGTGGAAGTACTAAGTGCGAGTTTACCCCCTATGCTGAAAGTTGCAATTCGTCTGAAACGCCACTTTCTTCAACTCAAAAAACTTGTCACAAATCACGACTCGACATTCACCACAGGGGCCATAAGCCCCAGTCACCAAAGCTTGTGACTTTATGACTGGTCACAATTTTAGAATAGAGGGATAAAATAGTCTTGATAAACTCAAATTTTCTGATATTTAGAGAAATTATGGAAGATTTTTTCTTTCTTCCTTTCTAGAAACAAAATGTTATTTATTTTTATAAAACAGAAAAGAAAAAAAATATTGTTTAAGCTCTTTCTTCCATTTTTAACATTTCTATACTTTTTAATATCATTTTATATTTAGAAAAATTTAAAATATTGCACTAAGATTCATCGATTATTATTAATAATTATTTATGTAAAATAATTATAATTTTATTTATAAAGTTGATATCCGTTTTTTTTTTAATATTTTGAAATTAAAATAACAAAACACACAAAAGTATGTTTATAAATCATTAAAAAAAAACAACTAGACTATATAAAGTACAACAGCAACGCCTAAATAATGTACATATAAATGTGGAATATTTTTTTTATAAACAAAAACAAAAACCGTAAACAGATCGAAAATGTTATTTCTTCAAAATTTTTGTTTAATAAAAATCGTTTTCGAATAATTGTTAACGCATTTGAAAATTTGTGATTTTATTTTAAATCTTAATGGTCGTCCATAAATTACATGAGGCGATTTTTGCGATTTTCCGACCCCCTCCCCTCACCAAGGGGGAGGTGAGATGTCGTGAGAATTTACTCGACTCCTTCCCCCCTTAACTTGATGTGAGATATTTTAAATTTTAAAAAATCTCTAGTATTTAATACTAAATATGTGTATTTACGGGCAAAACCACAAGATTTAATTAAAGACTCGTTTTACCGCTTGTAATGGACACACAACTACCAAAATTTGAGCATTCATACTCAACAACAATTGCATTACACTACAATTCGGCGAGTGCCATTTCTGTAGTTCTATATTCGCGGGTCAGTGTTACTTGGCTCGTACGCCGCAGCATTCGCCCAGTCGCGTGTTTGACTGGGGCCGCTGGCGGCTGAACAATCGAGGGGCTACCATGATACTTTCTGGCGTCCGCATAAAAAAATTTGTGCAGGATTTAGCCCCCTTTCACAAACAGGTCGACGGCAGGCCGTGGCCTGAAAGTTTTCGCTTTAAAGCCAAGTATCAACACACACGGAAAACAAAATACTGTCTCTTCTCTATGAAAACGCGCTCCTCAATTCCTCCCATTAAAGTGGACAGTCGAGAACTGTTAGCTGAACCATCTCTCAATATCCTAGGCATAACATTAACTGAAGATCTGCGTTGGAGTAATCACATATTCCAAATCGCTAAACAAGCATCCCAATGCTTGGGATTCCTTAAAAGATGCAATTTCCCCTTCCGCCGTCGGCCAGGGCTATAATCTACAAATCCTACATTCGGCCTGCTTCGAATTCACCTCATACCTTTGGGCAGGAGCGACGTCGTCATTTTCTCCTCAATTGATTCACTAAGTCACCGCAGGAATGTAGCGGCTCTGGTGAAAAGCTACCGCATCTACCATAATGACTGTTCCACCGAAATATATAACCTCCTGCCTTCACGGCGATGTTTTTCCCGCAACACAAGACTAGCCCTTTCAGCTCATCCTCACTATCTACAGTCCTTATTTTCGCGCACAAATCAGTTTAGTAATTCGTTCTTTTCGAGATCAACCCGCCTATGGAACAATCTTCCACAGTCAGTTTTCCCGAACTCATACAACATCCAAGAGTTTAAACGCAAGGTTCACCTCCATCTTCTCATGCACCCCCCAGACTCCCTTTAATCTATTTTATCCTTTCTCTATACTTCGAGCTAAGCTTACTACCAGACACCTGATGTTGACGTGTAAGACATGACGGACTGGTAGTACAAAGGATGACACCTGAGCTTAGACTTTCACATAAAAAAAACACACACCTCCGCGCAGCCCAAGAAAACTGACAAAAATCTTTATGTGTGTGAGCATTTATCGTCAGTTTGTGCCTGAAGGACTAAACTTCTATTCAGTCACGAGCCGTGAATTTACGGCAAAAATTCACGGCGAAAACCATCCAAACTTGCATTCGCGCTTATTCGTGTTCACTTTGTGAGTCTGGAGCCGCCTTAAGGCACAAACATGGCGCGGAGGCGGTGATGGCATGTCGCCTTCCGTTTTGTCAGCAAATATTGACGTGTATTTTAAAAGTTTTTCCAGTCACCAATCTGTTTGTGACTAGGTTTTCGTTGAGACCATGAACATTTTTGCACTTGAATTGAAAACCTGCTATGCTATACTGTCGTCTTCGCCTGTGGTTCTGTGCGGAATCGGAATCAGGCGGATACCTGGGCCGTGTTCCGTAATATCACCCGTCTTACTGCCCAGCAAGAAATATTAAAATCGAGAGTTACCCTGTGATTAACAGCAGCACACATGACAGTGTTACAACTTGCAACTGTTTTAGCCTCCAAAATCTTACATTTTTGTAGTTAACAATACCTCAGTCCGGTTCACACGGTTAAAAGATACCACCAATTAATGACGTCATTGGCACTGCTCTGTATACTGGGTTATACTTCGGAACACAGCCCTGAAATCCTCATCGCTCAATCAGACCGAGTATTATGTGGCTTTCATCGGGCCATACCTGCCGGCGGCCACTAAGTGAATGGGGCCTTTAGTGGAAAAACAAGTTTTACTTAATTTAACCCAGTTTTCTAGCTATTTTACACTGTTTTTTTATGTAAAAAAAAGTGTTATTTGTTGAAACCTCCCCTCTCCCCCACGTGAGTTTCGACTCGACCTCCTACCCCTTCCCCCTAAAACGCCTCACGTAATTAATGGACGATCCCTTAACTGCGATGCCTATGAATCGTCTTCCCCTGACTTGTTTCGCTTTATCTTTTTATTATTAATAGAGAGTTTCATATTTTAATTATTCAATAATTTGAATAATTTACCATTAAATAAACTGGATAAAGAAGAATTACTTTCAGCGTTTTCAGCTCATTTTTGTTCACTTTCATGTACTTTTTATTATTTTCAAAATCGCATTTTAATATATATGTTTACCACACATATATATAAACTATAAAATATGTGATTATAGAGATTTATTTGAATTATAAAAAATGTGTATATCGTATATACTTTTAAGCAATTTTAAAAACAAAACGCACATAAAATTATCTTAAATTTAATTATATAATAAGAAAAATTATGCTATAACTTTGCTTAAGAAATGCCTGTTTTTTTGTTTTGTTGTGTGTGTTGTATGTTTAAAAGGATCTAAAATGAATTATTATTATTTAAAATTAAAAAAAAAACGATCGTCAATTCATAAAATAAAATACCATACTATACCACCCTACTATTATTATACTGATAAAAGTTTTTTTTTTTGTATTTTATTTGGGATGATATCTATCCACAGAAAAAATGCAATTATTATTTTCTTTTATTTTTTGTTACAAAATCTATATTATAATAAATAAATATAATTCGTTCAAAATAATTTTAAATATATACATAATGTACGAAGAAGAATGACCGAAAAAAACTTTTACATATATTATTTTGTGAAATTTAGGTTATATATAATTATATACATATATAAATTTTAAGATTATATATATTGATTTTGCGGTTTTATTTTTATTTTTTTTAAACTAAAGGAATTGTTATTATATTAATTTTAATATTAAATTGTAAGAAATAATTAAATGCAATGTTTTTTTAAAAAGTAAAATGAAAAATACAAATAATAAAAATTTAAATAAATAAATAAGAATATTGAGATGTAAAAATAAAGACAATGAGTATAAAAAAAAAGTAAATTTTGTTCTTCTCTCCCTTCTGGGCGTCTTTGCAGCTGTTCTAACTACTGTGCAATCTTGCCAAAGGTAATCGTAAATCACTTTCGAAACATCGATTTCGACCGATGAGGCGTGTGTCATGACAAGTCGTTCGAGTTAAAGAAAGTCATGTTACGTTATACGTTTATACGTCTCTTTATTCAGCTCAAACGACTTGTCACGACCCTCGACTCGCCTTTCAATACAGGGGGCATAAGTTGATTGCAAAAACTGGCTTCTACAGAAGGTGTAAAAACTGGCTTCTATAGAAGGCTTCAAAGTCAAAAAAAGCATCATTTTTCAATTTTCCGGGAGGTCGGTTAGACCCTGCTTCACTTCCTACGTTCAAGTGTCTATATTTGAATCTGTATTCTGTTTTTTGAAGATATCTCTAACGGCAGAAGAGCTATAGTTGCCGCAAATTTTCATTTTCGAAATGAAGACTCGAATTAGCGCCTTCGCCTACGCATGCCAACACTATTAAAGCCCAGTGTACTTGTGTACTTTCATAAGCAATAAGTTTTTTGTAAGATCAATTTCAGGCAGTGTAGTTCGTTCACTGTAAACCCCTTTCTTAATTAATATGCTTGACTAAAAATTTCCGCGTTGTACCCAATTGTGTATTTTTCGACCAACAGAAAAGACAATCAGTACTTTAGACGAAGGCAAGAAGGTCTTTAGTTGAGGAAATCCGCAGATCCTGGCGCCAAGGAGCGTTCTTCTAAGGCAGGTCAGATCGTATGTGAAACTCTAGTAGCATGTAGAAACGGTACGCTGCCTCCTGAAATAGACCTAAGTTCAGGGCCGTGCCTATCCAGCGTTCATGGCGTGCGCAAAAATAAAAGGCGGCTAAATTGCCAAAGAAAGTACGTCGAATGCAGATAAGTGTTCAACATTCACTGGTCTGTTGTGGATCTATCAGGACGAGAACCGCATTGATCCTCTCCTAATATTCTTTCCACGTATGGTTTTGCCTATTATAGACTACACGTGAAAGTACTTTGTATGTTGTGTTCAATAGCTTTATTCCTCTATAGTTGTTACAATATCGAGGGTCTCCTTTACATGTAAAGGACACACTATATCCTCGTTCTACTCATCAGGCATTTTTTGCCGTTTCCAGGTTTCCACCGTTACTTCATGTAGTTTCTGGATAGTTTCCTCTCCGCCTTGCTTAATGAGTTCTGCAGATATGCTGCCAGATTATGACGCCTTATTACTTTTTAACGCTTGAAATGCTCATCGTCCGCATTGATGTTTTGTACATTTCGGGCACCAATCTGCCCCTGCTCGTTCTGCCATTCTTTCCAACACTTCGTCCTTATTACTTAATATCTCCTCACATTCTTTTTTTTGTGGTAAGACGAAGCTTAGAGTCACTCTTTGTACTACTAGTCCGTCATGTCGTTCAAGTCATGGTGTAATGTATAGTAGTAAGCTTGACCTGAAGGATAGATAAGAAAGGGTAGGTTAGGAGTTTGGAGGGAGCATGGGTAGATGTCGATGAACATTGAACGTTTGAAATCTGAGATGTTATATGAGCTCGGAAACACCGACTGCGGAAGACAGTTCCACAATCGAGTTGTTCTATTTATAAACGAACTTCTAGAAATGGGTCAGCTGTTAGCTTATCCTCGAATACTGAAATAGGGGGAGGTTGGTACAGGTTTTGGTGAAGATAGTACTTTGTTTTGATGGCGTTGAATTCGACATGATTCCTGCAGCCCCAGTTAAGATTGACTTCGATGTCCACGTTAAGAGAGTTGGACCTGAGTTCACGATCTAAGAGACAAGGTCTGGCACTTGTCAAATGTTGTCGAAGGCGTAAGAGTAACGTAGAGTACCGTCATCAGCGAAACTGTGGAGTGGGTTGAATGGGATTGAGAGCAGATTATTAATCCAATACTACCTTGATTGAACGGACTGAAAGAAAGCTCTCAATCCTGTTGGTCAGAACCGAGTCGATAGCAATATTATGGAGTTTCGATAGCAGAGCGGAATGCCATACTCTGTCAAAAGCCTTGGAACTATCTAGAGCAACCAGACCAGACTCACCGAATCAATAGATGCTTCGATTGAGATGCTCGGCCAAGCACACAAGAAGGTCGCGAGTAGACCTTTTTAGTCTAGTATAAGTTTAGATTCTAGATATTTCACCAGTTTTTTTATTGATTATTGCCTCCATGATTAAAGGGTCACTGGCTTCACCCTTTTTAGGAATGTGCTAGTTTCCAAGAGTTGGAATAAACTCCGGAGAAGTATGACAGGGCAAAAAGTTTTCGCAGAGGTTTAGCCAAAGATGAGGCATATTTCTTGAGTACCAAAGGGGGAAAATTATCAGGGCCAGTGAAGTGCAGAAAATTCCGTCCATTAAATAACGAAACAGCTTTCGAGTTAAAATTTGACAATATTGTTAGATTCTCAAGTAAAATTGATGCCAATATTTTAATAGAGAATACGATTTCGTCAGTTTCGTTAAAAAATAGCACAATATTGTAATAGAGAATCAATACCAATATTGATTCCACGAGTTGTACGATAACCAACGGTCACCCAAGACAATCGGCATTATCATGGGATGGATAAGTTAAACCGAAGATCACGTGGTATCCTTGAGTACATTTTTTACACCTTGGCGTTGCGGGTTTTATGGAGTATGACCTCTCTAACTACGATGTATTCAGTCTGTTGCAGGGGCAGGCAGGGCAGCTTGATTTCTCATCACCTGCTCACGCAGTAGTTCAGAGGCATCTCCAGTTAGATGTTGCCTAAGGGCAACGTACGCTCGGTCTTGGATCGAAGAATCCCTGATTATGCCGTATTCGGATTATGTTCGGAGTAAATAATACTTCTCCCTACTTAGTTTTTATAAGGTGAATTTGAACAAAATATATATTTTTAAAGGAATATGAAAAGCATTTTTAAAATGGTCGCCAAACTGTAATGGCGGGAGCGTTGGACACATCTACGACTAGAAAATTATACTTTTAAAAAACTTGTTTTGGTGCAAATCTACTCATTATTATCAAACGTTTATCACTTAGGCCCATTTTACACGATGAAACACGAAACAGAAAGTTTCCTTCAAGCTTGCTCAGTTTGATGGGAAGAAGTGAGAGAGGGCTTGAAGGAGGACGTGTTTCTTCAAGCCCTCTCTCATCCCTCTCCTTCAAACCAACAAGTTTGCATGAAACTTTTTGTTTCGTGTTTCATCGTGTAAAATGAGGCTTACTTTACTTCAACCTGCTACTACAACTATCGCGGATAGTGCAATGAAACTATAAGACATAATCGTATTTCACGTCATTAAAAAATTGCTATTAAAAAATTTATACCATTTTAAAAATCAAGAATCGTTGGTGTATGCATGTGTGTGTGTATGCCGCCGCGTCTTTCGAGATGTGTCATTTAAATATTAGCATTCTAGTTACATATATTTTTTTCATATATAATACAGTAACTTGCTCACTAAGTATAAAAGCTTATCAATATAAGATTATACACAAGATAACAAAAATTCAATGTCCATATTAATAAAACAAATACTTTCGCATTTGCCGGAAGTCGCGATAAACGGAACTACTTGAAAAATTTGTATCGTACTTAAATTTGTGATAAAGTTCAAAACATTTTTTATTATTGTTTTGTTGTTTCTACTACTTAATTTATTTTATACAAATTTTTTTCTATATTATTTTTGTTTTTGAATAAAAGTTGATTTTTAATCGCGCAAAAAATTACGAATAAAAAAAATCGAAATAATTTATGGCCTGGATCTATCAATATGGAAACTACCTTTAATGACGTCAATACGCGTTCCATGGATTTCGCAGTTCAATTAACAATCTGACAAGATATCGAGTGTTTTTCATTCTTCATGTCGTGGTTTTGGATTTGGTTTTTTACAAATTTCTAAATAGTTTTTCAACAAAAGATCACAAGATAATTAAATTTGTTTACATTTTTTAGATAAGAAAATAATTATTTAGTGATATGATATAAAAAAAATTTATTGTGAAAAAAAATAACGAGAAAAATAGTCGGAAAGTAACATGACTTACTTAACTGTTAATTTGGACAATTCGTGACATATTAAAAAAATTTTTTTTTTGATAAATATAGCAAGTTATTGTTAATAAAATAGTAAATAAAAATATTAAGAGGCAACTCTTATTTTGATATCTAATGACTTTTACAACACGATTATTTGTTGGCATGTAAAGAAACAGCTAAAAACCGAAAAGCTTTTGAGTTTTCAAGCTGCTGTAGCTTACCTGTCATCAGCATTTTTTCAAGGATGGGTGTTTGCCTATGTAAAGACAAGGTAGAAGATGGACTTCCGCCTAATGATCCAGCATCAAATCATCCAGAAACAGAGAATACAGACAATTATGTACCGTCCTGTGGGCTTCAGAGCTACAACAATACAAAATCACTTAGTGAAACAGTTGATCGTTTAGTAAAAGAAACCCTGGAAGTTATAGGCACTATTGTGGACAAGTAATTTAAACAAAAAAAAAACCTATATTATATAATATAATATTATTAAACAACATTGTATTTGTTTACAGTGAACCAGAACCGCCAAGGTCAATGGTTCTGCTACATATGTTAACAGATAAACCATCTGGATGGATTGAATTAATAAGATCCTTAATACGTGTTGTTCCAGTAGAACATCCGATGGGTCCTAGTGTTATTGCGCTGTTATTAGATGATAGTCCTTTACCTACAAAAGATTCAGTCCTTGAAGTTGCTGATATGATAACAAATTCGTTAAAAAGATCACCAAGGCGCGAAAGAAATTTATGCGTGATTTTGGGCTGTTTAGCTGAGAAACTTGCTGGCCCAAGCAGTATAGCTATGCTTTCTGATACGACATTATCGTACCTGATAGGAAATTTGGAAGAAGGTGTTAATCCGGATGTAACACTGCTATCACTTATTGCTTTAGAAAAGTTTGCGAAAACTAGTGAAAATAAGGCAACTATCAAGGTACATCTTGTTTATTACTCGAGTGTTTTTATCATTTTAACTATAATATTTTAGCGAAGACTGGCAGAACATGCGAATAATCCTCTGCTTAAATTGGAACGATATGCTGAGAGTTCGGGCTTTATTACAAGGCAAATTGGATTTTGCGGACGCTGGTGTTTAGATAACTACTGTAAGTGTAATACTAGAAATTACAGCATTCATTGAGATGGCAACATTTTTGACCGGCTTAACCGGTTAATAATAGTCTCCACCTAACCGTTCATCGTCTTGTTCGCCTGATAGTCTGGTATTGCCAGCGATGATCTTATTCGACTGGCAAGCGGGATTTATTCGTTTCAGGCGCATAACACTTTGACAAGACTGTGTCCCGCTAACCCTGATGATTGCGCTTCGGTTTAAGCCGGCTGTCACTGAGGATAAGAACTTTGCGGAGCTCGAACAATTTTTTGTTTTGTGATTTTCGTGCAAAATTTCCTCTTTTTCGTATAAACTCCTACAATCATTTGTGTCGGGTCGTGTTTAAAGCAAGTGAAGGTGTCATCAAGGAGAAATAGTTATCGTCCGATGGTAGAACAAGAAACCAGATAGATCATGGGGCCAGCAGCCGCGAACAGAGACTAGGATGTTAGGAGCTTTAGGGGAGCAGACACTGGAAGTGACAACCATTTCAACTATTCGCCTCAAACCCGCTGCAATCAGAAATGTTCAACGCGATACCTTAAACCGGGACAGCATTAAAAGGCGAGAATTTGCTGGGAAAAGTACAACAAACCTTAAGCCAGGAAAGAGTTTCTGACGAAAATAACACTGAAGAGCTATGGAGTACTACAAAGGGCGCTATTATAACAAAAGAGGAAACAAGCATAGGTTATGTCCAAAGAAACCAGCAACACTGGATCTTGGATACACTCTGGCAAAAAAAAAATGCACGAGGGCCCTAATGTTTACTCCACACGCGCCCCCGGCAAACGTCATCAGTTTGAACGGGAATACTCACAATTACACCAGGAGGTAAAAAGAAGCGTCCGGCGGGATAAACGGCAGCAGATAAACGAGCTCGCAGAAATAGCGAAAACGCGGCAATTGCAGGCAGTAAAGAGCTGTACCAAATTACTAAACAGCTCTCGGGAAAGCACTATACTAAAAGGCATACCGTAAATAGGGCTAAGGGAAGGCTGCTGTGCAGCGACGAATAACAACTCCAAAGAAGGAAAGATTACTTCTTCGTCGGGTTCAACTCGTAACTGCCGCGACACTGCAGAATTCAGCAATTGGAAGTCTGCAGCTGAATTCTGTAGTATTGTAGTATTATTATCAAGGATAAGAGAGGCAGTAGACCGAAAGCTTAGAAGATAGCAGGGTCGATTCAGAATGGGCCCGCTCCTGCATAAACCATATTAACACCTTAAGAATCATAGTGGAGCAGTCTACTGAATAACGATCCCCCCACCAAATAAGCCTTTGAGTGGAACCCGCAAGGAATCCGTCAAGCTGGCAGACCTAGAACAACGTAAAGGAGAACTCTATTAGCATAGACCGTAACAACTGGGAGATCCTGGACGGAGCTTAGCCATTAATTTGGCTTATTGTACTACACCCGTATAAATCATATTTGTAGGTCAGACCGCTTGAACAAGTTTAGCAGTCCCGCCTAGTGGATTGTCGCTTCGACTTGAATGTTCGAGCAGGGACTCCTCGAAATAAGAAATCCTGCTCCTCGCTATTACGGGGCACGTGGAGACCAAACTCATCCTCCTAAAAGAAAAGTTCGCAGGTGGGGTCCTGCGCTCTTCCTATCCTCCATAAGCCAACAAGTGGCATAATTTCTACTGCCTCCTAACAATTCCTTGGCCGTCTCAGAGGGCGGCACAGGAAGTAACCGCTTAGAGTTGGCCACTCCAGGCGCAGACCTCCAGTGTTCACTAAGTTTCATTAAAGTCCACTCGGCCAGAGCCTTTGCAGCAAGCTGGTGGGTACCCCTATAGCTGGCTCTGGATGCAATATCAGAGTCCTGTTTAGCCAGGGCATCCACACTTTCGTTGCCTTTGAAGCCCCGGTGACCCGGGACTTTGACTGGGACCTGTAACTGAATTGAGAACGCCTAGCTCACCAAGAGCACGTTGGCAGACCCAAACTAATTTTGGCTTGGTCCTACAGGATCTTATCACCCTAATTGCCGCTTGGCTATGAGAGAAGATAAAAATCCGTTTGTTATGGTAGGCTCTTCTTAAGTTCTCATGAATACATGCCATTATATCGTAAACCACTGCTTGAAAGACAGTTGCTAGTGTCAGTGGCGGTGCGTAATGTTCAGGATAAGGGAAGCAATGCGCAAGGCGAACGATAAAAGTTAAAGTATCGAAGGCATTAACTAAAAAAACCGAAAAATAACATATATGTAGTAGAATCAGATAAGCAAAACATAACAAATTGTTTCCAGTTTCTAGTTATATCGAATACGAATCGAAAATCGTGAAGTTTTGCAGTTTTCGAAATAATTTTGCCGCTAGAGGGCATTTTGCGCCTTTTTTCAGTTTGTGTTGATAATTAAAGCGTCTAAAAAAGCTGTTGAAAGACTGCAACTACTACTTTGAGCTCATTTAAATTTTCATGCAAATGCATAATTTTGGCTCAAAATCTAAAAAAGATAATACTAAAACCCTACATACGCCCCTATTTTCTTTTGTAACCTTCGCTCATCATCATTACAATTCCCCTGCAAAAAAAACACTTCAGGCAACCCGAGCTCAGAAATGCAATTAATAAAAATATTCTCTATCCCTTTAAATCAACTTTAAAGAGAATCATAAAAAATATAATGGAAGCTACAAATTATCAGCTTTTTTTCAATAAACCGCCTGCCACCCCAATAGAATAACCAATAAATAAAGAGAAACTCCACTTATCTTCGATCTCTTTTTTCTTCAGTCAATATGCAATAAACGAAAATTCATATTTTAAGAGTCTCCAACAAATTTCGAAGCATATTTGCAAGAGTAAATTTAGTTCTTACTTGAAACCAGAACATTACCAGAAAACGAAACCAAGAAAACAAAGAGAACATGGAAAATTTCTCTATCTTCGACTTGCTATATCCCTGTTCGGTTCCGAAGAAGCTGCGTTTAGCTCAGCTTCTTAGGGTACTGTATCAATGCAAACCTTTGCGAGAGTGTGGGTTCAATCAAATTGAATGTGTTGGAGTTTTCACTTTGATTTTCTGTGGCAAAGAAGCTGGAGGTATTACAGCTTCCCCATGTTGTGTAAGGCCTCGGGCACGATAAGAGCGGCGAGAGGCACTTTAGTATTTGCCACTCTGCCGCTCACCAGTCGCCGCTCGTATCGTGGCCAAGGCTTTACTCTTTGTATACAGTAGTGTGATAAAGCATTGTACATTTTGTATACAAAAATCTGTACATTATATCCTTAGTATTTCCAGAGGAGGAAATATATTGAGATTTTTCTTCTGATAAATCTTGATATATTTCAATTAATTTTTATGAAGTTGCCTATTTGGTCAAGGGAAGCAGTGCTTCCTTTGCTTCCAAAGAGGAACCGCCACTGGCTAGTGTGCCTAGGCTTATCACTATAGGATTAGTCTAAAGAATTAAAGAGTGTTGCTCCACAGCTCCTGTTTGCAGATTTAGATCAGCTTGGGCCTTATATACAACGCGCCTAGTGCTTTGATAACATTATCCTGCCCAGTCGCCTTAGGCTCACCTGTATTTCTAAGCTGGATTTGAAGATATCCAGTGGTTCCTCGTGAAAGACACTGGCCGGATTCAAATTGATAGTCGATATCATGTAGTCAGATTGTCCATCGCAGTATGTTGCTTTGTCCATACATCTTCACCTCGTAGCCTCAGGGCTGTGCAATCTGAGAGCAGATGATAGCAGCACGAGAATTTTGTCAGCGCTTAAGGGAGGGTACTACAAAAAAAAACTCTTAATCTGCCACTTTAGAAGGAAAGGAAGGAACTGCTACAGCCGAGCCGCGGTGTTTTATTCCACCTACTCCCAACCATTACTTTCTCGACTCTGTCATCGAGGCATCGAGAAACAACTCGCTGGAGTGTTATGCCTCCTGAAAGGAGTTAAATCTCATCAACTAACCGATAACATGCGCTTGGTGGAGCGGGAAGGGCTTAGGAAAGCTATGACAGGAGGAATCAGGAATGTAAAGAGGGAAGAAGAAAGAACGAAAGTTATGTAGGTGGGGAAAATGGGAAAAGCGAATGACCGTGGTGCTGCTGGGATTCGAACCCGGGACCTCTGGGATGGTAGCCAGGCGCTTTACTCCCTAGACTACCGAGACCACTCATCCCATTCTATAAACGAATGTTTGGACTACCCTTGTTGCAACCCATAAATAAGGCTTGAAAGCTTTTCGAGCAGGATCCTACGAGCTAGGGAATAACTACTTTATCCTTTTAGAGAGAAGTGGTGGCACATTTTTTATTTACATTACCTCTTCTTTTTTTTTCTAGTTACAGTACCAGGAAGGAAGTACTCACACGAAACAGTTGATGTATCTGGGGTAAATGTTATGCTAAACACAAAAGATGTAAGCGAATATCTTAAAATATCTCCTGACGGACTGGAGGCTCGCTGTGACGCTTACACTTTTGAAAGCGTGCGTTGTACATATCAAGTAAGATCCAATAACAACAATATACATATATAATAATTTGTAACTAACTCATAACTGGCATTCTTTAAAAAAAAAACATTACAGGTAGATTCTGGTTGCTGGTACTACGAAGTTCTAGTTATTACACCAGGAGTTATGCAAATTGGCTGGGCTACAAAGGATTCGAACTTTTTAAGTGATGACGGTTATGGTATCGGGGACGATATGTACTCAATAGCATTCGATGGATGCAGAAGATTAATATGGCATAATGCGAAATCGATACCACATTATCTTCCAGTATGGCGTGGTGGAGCGACATTAGGTTGTTTAATAGATTTAGATGCGCAAGAAGTGATTTTTAGTTTAGATGGTGTACCAAGTGACATATATAGTCAAGTCTTTCAAGTTGCAAAGTAAGTTTGAATAAGATTTATATACATAAGTAAGATTAAGATGTTTCATTATATTTTCATAACAGAGGAGGATTTTTTGCTGCTGCTAGCTTTATGTCTTTTCAACAATGCAGATTCAATTTTGGGGCAGAACCATTTAAATATCCCCCTACTCACAAGATTTTTAAGAGTTTTAACGATAATACAACATTAAGACCCCAAGATAAAGTAATTTTGCATATCTATATATAAAAGAAGTATCATCTTACAATTGTTTAATATTTAATTTCAGATTGTTCTTCCAAGACATATTTATTTAGAAAAACTTAGAAGATTAAGTGTTCGGGATGATTCTTGCACGCTTTGTTTTGATAAAAAAGCTACAACTAGACTAGAGCCCTGCAAACACCGGTAATACATTTACATATTTATTTATTTAAATAAATCTTAATTTGTTTTGATCTTCTTATATTTGTGCAGAGGTTTCTGTGCCAATTGCACTAAACAGCTTCAATATTGCCCAATGTGCAGAGCTGATATTGAATCCACAGTACAAGAAGACGTTGATAGCCCAATATTAGAAGAGTTTATAACATGATATTGACTATTCGAGGAGAATCGTCTTTATGCTCGTTTTACTTCTAACTATAGACATATATAAAAATATATATATTTTTTATGAAACTTGAAGATATAAAAAAATGGAACTTAAAAAGTAGTAATTCTTAATAATATATGTATATACATATATATATATATACAAAACATATATATACATATATAAAGAAGAACATAATGAATGATGAAGAAAAAAAAAGAACGAACTAAAGATTTAAGTTTATTATCTAGATAAAAAAAATAGATTTAAATTTGTGCAACGCTAAAGGCTTAATAATGTGTCATATAATGACTTTCAATATATTTTTTTTTTATTTTTAATTTCAAATCTAGATTTAAAAAAAAACGGGAGACTGCGCCTAATTATTTTTTATTTCTTTTAATAATACAAAAAAAACAACAAAAAAAATTTCGATAAAAAATATACTTGTAAATAATTGTTAAAAGAAATTGGAGATTTATTTATGAAAACAAACAAAAAAATAATTTTGTGAAATTTTTAGTCGGAAGCGAAGCGAAATTTTTGGTTTTTTTTTTATAGATAAAATTTTTGTTAAGGCATTAATTTTTGTTATCCTTGAGATAAAAGAAGAATTACTTAATACTAAAACTATTTGCTATATTTTCCATCAGTATTTTTTTGCTGTATAGCTTTTTTTATATATATTAATAGCTTGGAGGAATAGAAAAGAACCCTGCAAACATTACGAGATGAGATTGAATGGAAAACGGGTCGTGAAATCTCCAGAATAAATGCACGAGGCGCATATGCATGCCAGTTCCGCATATGGACATCAACACAGATCTCAACTAACACCAAACTGCGGCTGTTCAACTCCAACGTTAAGGCAATCCTTTTGTACGGTTGCGAAACATTGAAAGTCACCCAATTCATCACAGGGCGCCTACAAGTCTTCATCAACAGATGATTGCGTCGTATCCTAAAAACGAAGAACTATGGCGCCGTACCGGCCAAGAAAGGATAGACGACCAAATCAGGCGAAGGAAATGGAATTGGGTTGGCCACACCTTGCGACGCGAAAACGAAAATCTAGCCAAACAGCCCGTTGACTGGATTCCGCAAGGATCCCGTCGAGTCGGAAAACCTAGAGCAAGGTGGAGGAGAACCCTGGTAGAAAAGAAGATACAGTCGATTAGATAGATGAGATGAGAAAAGTCGAATAGCAGAAGAAGAAAAATTACAGAATGTACTAAGTCTATAGAGCAAAAGTGAGTTAAGTAGTTCACTCAAATGCTTTGGAGAAACCAAGACGAACTAGTACTTATATGCCACCCTGATGTAGCACTGAACGAAGAGCTGAGGTTACTTTCACAACTGTGAAAGCCAGATTGGAATTTAGAGGGGAAGTTATTCGATCCGAGATACCGCGAACTGAGCGAAGGAACTTTTCTCAAAGACCTTGGCAAGGAAGAGAAGAATTCTGATAGCGCGATAATCTTTTAAATCTACGGATGGATTTCTTTGCTAATGGAATCACAACATGGGTTGGGAAGTTGTTTGTTAGCACTATGTCTTTGTTTTTAGATAACGTCTGTACAAAAATTCAGGTTGATCAATCAGAGCATGGATCTCACGAGAATATCAAGGAGAGTTAATTTTTAATAAGTAGCCGGCTGAGCCAGAGTAGTAACCGCAGGGGTTGTAACAGACAGCCTTACCGGTCTGTTATGTCTCCTGAAACAAGTGCATCCCGCGAACCAGCCGACAAAGGCTGTGACTCCGCCAGTACCAGACTATTAAGTGAACAAAATGGTGGAACGTTCACTGGGGGACAGGGCTAAGCGAAACTTTGGTATTTTATTATTAACCAGTTAAGCCGGGAAGATGCCTTATTAGAGCTACTCAAAAAGTTATTATTTACAAATAGATCCGTTTTGTCATAATCATAACCATTCAGTCAGATTCGTCTTCTGTCGTTCATTCTTCGAAACGAATATTTTTGTGTTGATAGCACGCCATCTATGAGATAAATTCAAAAACTACATACAACCAAAACATTCCATCTGTTTAACTGTCACTTGACTTTCTACCCTTTTGACAGCCCAACAACGTGGGTGAGCAGTCGAGCTCTAGTATAGTACGGCGAGTTTATTTTGAATAAGTTTGTTTAAAATATGGGTAAAACAAAAAAATCAAGATCCCATGGGAAAAAAGTTAATCCCGTCGGAATTCCAAGCCTTCGAGATGTTGAGGAGATACTAGACATAGATGAACAATCAGAAGGTCCGGTCCAGGCTATGATTGAGCAGCTTCAATCGGCAAATATTGAAGATAAAATGAACGCCTTACAATCTTTGGCAATGTTATCAATTAATAAGGAAAAAGTTAAACTGATTTGCAGCAGTGAAATCGTGCGAATTGCAGCACCGTTCTTAGTAGATCCCAGTAGTGCTGTACGGAATGCAACGGCCGGAGCGTTAAGGAATTTGTCAGTATGTGATGTAGATGTTTGTGAGTATCTTGTTGAACAAGATGTTCTTACACCCTTGCTGGCGCTGCTTAATGAGTATGCTATTGATACTAGCTGGGTGCCAACTTTTGATGGGTCTATGAATGACCAACTTGATAGTAAAGCCGACACATTTTTACAGGTAATAATACATTCATTTTACACTCTTTTATATATCAGGGCATTTTCTTTATTGTAGAGTATAAATCTACTATGGAACTTATGCGAAAGTACATCTCTAGCAATCGACAATTTTAATCAGTCTCATATTTTACAAAGTTTTATACGATGCCTTGACTACAAAGTATTTGGATTGGACATTGCCATTGCTGTTGGTCAATGCTTGCTGGTTATATCTGAAGATAATCCAAACGCCTGGAATATTCTAAGTAACTATGTCCCAGAATTTGTTTGCTTGCTTAATATTGATGGCGGGCATGCACACACTTTCTTAAGAACTTTAGCCGCTGGTATTTATTTTATATTTTTATAACTATATCGGATATAATCTTTTATATTTCATTCAGGTATTATTTCAAATGTCCCTGCACTTGCTGCTGCACACTCTGGCCAGATTTTTGGTGCGGTCTCTAAATCTCTGGATATTGATCATAGAGCAGTAATTAATGCAATAACTAGTAAATTGCCACTATTAGGAGAAGATGTTGCAGAAATTGATGTTAATGAAACTTCTATGCAAATAGAAGGTAATGTAACGTTATTTGTATTGTAGAAAGAACATCTAATAGATTTATAAACTTTCGTAGATGAATCAGAAGAAGCTGCTGCTCGCCGTAGACGAAAAGAGGATATGCCTTCAGCAATTGAAATTGAAATAAGGCATGTTGGATATTTGTTAGAAGCTCAAAGAGTTTCTGCGGAAATAATCACAAATGTATGTTCTAGTGAAGATGAAGGTTGGTATTAAATAAATTTAAAAATAATTTAACTTAATTTAATAAAAATATTTTTAATTTAACAGAATGGGTAGATGATGATCGTGAAGATGGTTCCGATGGTGAAAGCGTTCATGATTATGATGCATCAAATGGAGGAAGCTCAGCGAATTTGAAAAATGTTGATAAACTTTCTGTAGAGATTTTAGAAGCTATTAAGTCAATGGGTGTAGTTCAAAAGGTATGTGAAATTGTAGTGGTACTATGTGTTTATTTATTCCTTATTCCTTCATCTACAAAAAACAAAAAGCAAAAGAAACCGCCTATAGAGAGAGTAGAGACATTTTCCAAGTGAATCATCTCGATGTGAGTTCACCAGGTTCAGAAATACCTGTAAATCCATTATAAAAAAAGTGCCTTGGGCCACTTTTAAACTCCGATACCTTGGCCAAATTAACATGGCCCTCTTATAATCTCAGGCGTAGCCGCTTCACTACTGAGGCTCGGGAGACAAGATCTCTCAGCAGCTCTCAGTCTTCTGTCAGACAGGAGGAAGGGCAGAAGAAGACTAAGTACATTTGGTGAACCTTTTCTAAGCACCCTTGCGTAAATCTGAAAGATTGGGATCCCGCAATCATCCCGATTCATTACTTCCCCGAGATGGTTTAAAGAAGAAGCGACACTTTAACATCAGGTTTAAAGTGCGATCACTATGGCATCATAGGCCTATCCTTTGGCCTAGGTGTATGAGCTTAAACCTACAGCTCAGCCATATCTAACCTAACTTATCCAATGCCTGGGATATTTTAAAAGCGCCAAATTCCTCCTTATGCTGTCAGTCAGGGCTGTGATCTACTAGTCTTACATTCGCCCCTGCGTTGAATTTAAGTCGTTTAGCCCGGCTGGACTAGGTGAAAACTGGCACTCTTAAACCTATTGGCGATGGCGCCGTTTGCAATTCAGTCATCAAAGGAGCGCAGCAGGGCTGGCAAAATTTTACCGCTTTTACCACAATGACTAATTCCACTGTAATTCTTCTCTTCTTTTTTTGATCCGTTAGCTGCCAGTTCGAGCGGGACGTCCCCGCAACGGATAGGCTGGATCTCGACCTCTATTCACAATTCTTTTCCATTCTTGACGATTTTTGGAGACGTCTCGAGCCTCGATAACTGATAATCGTTGATTCTTTAAGTCGCCCTCGATATTCTTTACCCAGGATTTCTGCGGGGCCGACCGGTGAATTCTTCAGTCTGGCGGACGGAAAAGTTTACGTGGCAAGCGGTTATAATCCATTCGGCAAACATGTCCAAACCGCCGTAATTTTTGTATTTATTCTACCATCACTGTCCCTTGAACTCATCTTTGTCAAACTGTCCTGTTTCAAAGGCGATCGCGGAGTGAGACACCGAGAATCTGCCTAAAGTATTGCATTTGAAAAACCTCGAGCTTGTTGAGGTCCGGCTTGAGCAGTGCCCACGTTTCCGATCCATAAAGTAGAATCGGAAGGATCAACGTTCGGTAGAGGCGTAATTTCATTTTGATGGTAATATTTGTTCGTTTCTATTTGAGCGAGGCAAATGTTGCTGTTGCCTGGCCGATGCGGCTGTGAACGTCGGCCGTCGATGCCACTTTCTTTTCCTCAACCAATGATCCCAAATATTTGAACATCGGAACCTGTTGGATTTGGGTTCCATCGAGATGAACACTGACTTTCGATCCATCAGTCGTGAGCACTTTTCCGCATTGATTTTTAACCCGTATGACCGGGCGATGCGGGAAATGTATAAGATATCCATTGCTTCGGCAACCGTGTCAACGAAGACGGTGCTACCTTCGGCGAAAATCTAGTCGGTTACGAAGTTGTTGGCGTCGTATCGAACTCTTGAACCATTGAAATTAATAAACTTCTGCTTCCAAGGCAATGTTTTTCCTGCAACACAAGACTAGCCCGCTCGGCACACTCTAAAAGCTTACACCCTTTAATTTCGCGAATGCCTGGGTCTAGAAACTTGTTTATAACTAGAGCAACTCGACTTTCCGCAGTCAGTATTCCCGAACTCTTACAACATCCAAGCGTTCAATGCCTTTACCTTATACACCCCCAGACTCCCCTTAGTCTATGCTATCCTTTTTCTATCCTTCGAACTAAGCTTACTACAAAACATTGCATCATGACGTGCACGACATGACGGATTTATAGTATAAAGGATGACATCTGGGGCCGGTTCGTGTATGTCGAAAACGAAATTTTTTTTTCGTCTCGGGTTCGCGTAGGTCGAAAAATTGAAAATTTTCGTCTGAAGCCGACGAAAGGCATTCGAAAGGTCTTGGGCTATCGAGTTTTTGGCTTATTATGATTAATAATTTTCAAATAATAAATAGTTGTATATTTTTACAGTTGTTGTAACAATTTTCGTGTTTCAATATTGTGGTTTCTATCGAGGATACGAAAAAATTTCTTTCGACCTATGCGAACGCTAAAATTTTCGTCGACAAAATTTTTCGACTTCAATTCCTTTTCGTACGATTATCGTCGTTCGCCATACAAGAACCGGCCCCTGAGCTTAGACTTTCACATAAATTAAAGAGAATTCTAAATTTTGAAACCATTTCAGTTATGGCAACGAGCACAACCTCTACCAGATAATGTACATCAAATTCTAAGAGAAAGCAGCCAGGAACTTCTTAAAAAGTAAGTTAAAAGTTACTTTATTTATTTTCAATATTTAACTAAAATTGTATCAAAATTTAAGAGTCAAATCACTTCGAATTTCTGCCCTGCTGTGCTTACAAAACCTATGCAATTCAATGTCAACAGAGGATATTGGTACTCCAGATGCCATATACAATGTTTGGTTAGATTTAGGTCAACTAGTTTTTCAGGGACCACAAGATCCTTTACTATTAGAGCCATCAACATCGCTAATGCGTGCAGCCTTGGAGCATTTAAAAACTAGTCCAGAATTATTTAAAGAAATGACTGAAAATGATTTACAGGTTTGTTATTAAGTAAAAAATATGTAATTATGAAGTATATACGTCATTTGTTTTGTAGCTCATGTTAAATGGTGTTCAAAGTTGCACAGTTTCAGAAATTCGTGCAAATTGGTTAAGAATGTTAGGAATTATGGGCTGTCTACTACCAGAGCCTCTTGTTAAAGTGATTATGGCATTTATATTAGAAACTACTATCAAGGTATTTCTTAATTAATTATTAGTATTTTGTATGACAAATATTTTTAACATATATATTTTAATATTAGGAATATGATGCCTGGACAATATCTGAGGCTGCTGATGCATTAATGGATATGTTCTCAGATAATGATTGGAATCAAATAGCATTAGATTTAAATTTACTTCAAAAGTCTAAAGAATTGGAAAAGGTGCTCAAAAATAAGGTATGAAGATGAATATTATGTATTTTTTTCATTTAAAACACTTGACTTTTTTTTATAATAAAGTTGCGACAGCAGAAACGTGAGCTGAAAGATCGGTATCCTGCTGTTATGACTGTTCGTACAAATTTATCCAGGTTTACCAAATATATTGAAACTCAGCTTAAAAATTTTACACCTAAAAGTGTAAGATAAATTGTACTATAAATTAATTATGAAATTGACTTTTGAGAGATTTTGTTATTATAATGCTAATTATTAATGAAAAAAGATAATGAAAAATAAATAAATTTTATATTTGTAGAAAACTCTATGTATTTAATATCAGTATTTTAAAAGAGATAACAAAGCGAGTGAAAACTGCGACCTGCAAATTAGGGAAGAATATGTAGCAGAGCTAAATAGAAGCAAGTAGTAGTATTAACGAGAAGTGGGCTAAACTAAGGACCGTAATAAAGAAAGCCGCAGTGAGCAAGCTAGGTTATGAAATACGAGCAAGACGTCAAGGCTGGTTCGATGAAAAGTGCGCTTGAGTAACGGCAGATAAGAATGAAGCATATGCTAATATGCTGCGAAGATACAGAACTAGAAATTCCGTAGCGACCTATAAGGAAAAACGACGAGTTGAAAAACGTGGCTGGAGGAACAAATTGCAGAGAGAAACGAACTCGGGAATAATAACGAAGCGAAAAAGTTATATGACAAAATGAACAAGCAACGTAAAGAATTTAAACCCAGAGAATCGATGTGTAAGGACAAAACCGGTAATACTCTGAGCCAAAAACAAGAAGTCTTAGAAAAGTTGCGGGATGGGGCAGGGAGGAGTATTTTAATGATCTACTGAAAATGTGAGTGAAAGTAATGTGAACCAACCCAATAGAAACGCACCAGCCGATAACGATAGTGATACTGATGCTGCTAAAGAAAGTAAGGTGCCTAGAATGGACGAGATACAAGAAGCTATAACGAACTTAACAATGAAGGCCCCAGGAAAAGATACCATAGCAGAGGGGCCTAGAGTGGAAATGCTAAGTTAAGTTTAGGCCCCTGTACTGAAAGTCGTGATTCTGAAACGTCACTTTCTTCAATTCAAACAACTTGTTGTGTCGTGACGACTCAACTAACGCTTTTAACGTCGCTCTAACAGGTAGGTCTTTTACAAGTGTGAAATAAGCCTTCATCAAACTGAAAACAGCTGCGCAAAGAATGGGATTACTCATCAGCAAAGCAAAAACTAAGTACCTTTGTACTTCAAAAAAATACACAACTCCAAGACAAAGCTTACATTACAACGAAGATCAGAAAGAGAATGAACTTTGCAAGGGATGCCAACTTAGGGGTTTTCCTCCTAAATTTGGGAAACAAATTTTGGAGTGGGGGTTTTTTTAGGGGCTTCAAATTTTTAAGGGGAATTTCAGGGGGATTGTAACAATGCCCTGAAATATTTGAACCAGTTATTCGGTAATTTAAGGCCCTCATCCACTATCAGTTTTGCGTGTCGTGCATGAATGTCATGCAAGAAATTCATATTCCCATCCATTATCATGCATACTGTCAATCATCACTTTTAAGGGAGAAGTGGCAGTGAAAAGTTACACACTCTACAGTGAGACATAAAGTTATAAGAAAATTAAATAATTAAATGGATGGAGGAATATTTAGCATCTGTAAATTTAACAGAAAAATGGAAGATAATGAATTAAATATTCCGGCTCCAGAAGAATTACCCAATTTCCCAGAAAAAATGCCATTTGTTTTAATAGCGGATGATGCCTTTCCTCTGAGAACAAATATAATGAAGCCATTTAGTCGTACTAATCTTACACCTGAGCAAGAAATATGCAATTACAGATTTTCGAGAGCACGACGTATCGTTGAAATTTTTTTTGGCATATTGTCTGCGAGATTCCGTGTGCTACAAAGCGCAATTAATTTGTCTCCAGAGAAATGTACTACCATTGTTTTAATATGTTGCTACCTGCATAACTACCTGAGTAAAAAAAGGGGTGAAGACACTGTTTACGAAAATCCAAAATCCAAAATTATTTACTGAACTCGCCATTTTCCGTTTTTAATTTTGTTTCCGTTTTTAAATACACCCTGCCACTACGAAATTCACACTCGGAATGACGAAATGATTGACAGCAACAGAATCCACTGTCCCTCATGCTGTCATTCCCTTAGCTCCGCCCACAAAGTATCAAAAAGTTTTGATTTTCGTCATGCATGCGGGACATTCCATCCTGCAAGCCCATCCACTATTTTTCATGCATGAAAATCAGCAATGAATGTCATGCATGCGGGATAGTGGATGGGGCCCTTTAAGTACGTAATTTGTGTTAGCTTTCTATTCGAGTTCTGATTGGTTGTAGAACTCATTGGCTGTTATTTGAATAACGTGGTGGGAGCATGGCCTCGGTTCTCCACGTGCAACTTTTCCGGCTTTAGAAATGGCAATTACTGTCCGTTATTTAATGACCGTGCAAAAGCCACACTATTCTCCGGAGAGCAATCCCAGCTACAGTGTAAAGCCGGCGCGCCATATTTAATTTGTAATAAAGTTTCTCCATAAGGCTCTTATGAGAAACTGATAAGACATACCTGACTTCATTGTCGCTGATATTTTTGTGTTGTGCTCATGAGGAATCTAAGGGAAATCCCTCTTTCGACATGCCCTCATATGCCACATGGGGCTCACACGCACATTGCTTCATACAACCTCATTTTTAAATCTTAGTCGAGTGAGATTTAAAATTTTAGGCTATACAGTTATAAGTTCTTAATATGTACCTATAATATCTCAGCGGGGAATTGAAGCGCTTTTGAACAGATTCTGAGCGCGTTTTAAAGAAAAAGGTAATCCGCCATTTTGAATTTTGAATGATGCTACATAGCTAATTGTATTCTACTTAGCATGCCCTTTCATTTGATACTCTGTCGGGTCGTCATCTTGGAACCGCCATTTAGAGGTAATGAGTTCAGCAATTTTTTAAAACAACATAAACACTTTTTTGTTTAACAATGATTTTAGGGTATTTCGATCAATTCTTAGGGGTAACAATTTTAACGAGTTGATAACCCTGAACGTTGCAGAAGCTATTTTACGTTGTCAAAGTAAAAAGTTAAGTAAATTACGATGGGGATGGCACACGTTCAAATGCTTGATGATAGCGACCCTGCTAAAATAGCGATAAATCGAATCCCTGATGGAAAACGAACTTCAGGTCGGCCAAAGAAGCGATACATGGACTCCGAGGAAGATTTAGTAGTTAGGCGCACTTAGTAGGAGGGCAACATCCAGGAACCGAACAGCATGGAGAAAAAGGCTGGAGAAAGCCAACACCAATTACAGGCTGCAGTTCTGCAGATGATGATGCTTCTAAAAGCAATCACAAGTCATAATGCAATCACAAATATGTATGTGTCGAGTATCAGCTTGAGACATTTTGGTATTCTAGTTTTGTAGTCATAGTTAAGACAATCCACAAACGGGGGCTCAGAAGACCAGAACAGTTCATAGCCACAAGAATCAAAATTTCAATGCCAAGCATGAGGCTCAAAAACTTGTGACATATGACTGGTCACAATTTCGAAGAGGGTGTTTAGTTAAAAAAATTTAATTAGGCGGGTTCGTTCCTGTTTGTTTTTGTCAAAAAGAATTCGACATCGACTATTGCATCTATACGTCTGTTCGGGGACCTAATCCAGCTCAATCTGGAGCACAAGAGGAATGCTGCACAGATCGATGCATTGACTCAATTGCCCGTAAACTTCACTCTGATCCAGGGATGGCAGCATGCAAGTTGTTTCAATCGACCTCTTCATAAAAAAAATCAAGTGTTGCAGAAATATTTGTATGAAGAGGTCTATTGAAACAACTTACGTGCTACCACCCCAGGCCTGTCAATATCGTGCAAATCGAGTCAAGGTTATCATGCCTCTTAAGCTGAAGGTTGAGCTGGAGCAGATCGCCAGGCAGACCTTCTATGTTTTTTAATATATCGTTTATCGTTATTCAAGAAAAGGCGACTTGAGAAATCCTTTTTTTGTTCTGTATTATATATATTGATAAAAAAATAAGGAATAAACAATATATCTAAAATTGTTGATATGAAAAACTTCATACATTTTCACTAGAACTCGAAAATCATCACAGAAAATTGCGCGCGGCGCTACTGATCTTACTCATTAGTAAATGCCATATGGTTGATAAATTTAGTAAAACAGCAAGAAGTGCACTTACGCCTGCGTTAAGCGAAACCAATAAAACTAAATGAAATAATACAAAAAAAAAAGAATGCAAAAAACTCTGATTACTCATGCTCAAAGATATTCATATGCGTTCTGCTTGATGGGAAGAGATTAAAAGGTGATCAACGTTCAAACGCTTGATCACACAGGTAAGGCACGACGCCTGAGTCAAGAGTTTGTTGTTGATAACAGAGAATTTTTTTTTCGTATGACTTTCGCATATATAGAATCTTGGAAGTTGCATGTAGAGATAGGTAAAAAAAAAATTTTTGTTTCATACGAATTGAATCTTGTAATAGAGCGGCTGCGGCATCCGATACTCGACAGTCGCCCCAACGAACTGGTCGCGAGTGCGCGCCCCGCGACACAATTAGTTCTTGAGGAAATTATATTGTCAAGAGACGAACGGACGGACGAATCAACAAGATCTGTTTAAAGTGATCCAACAACGCCTGCGCAAAGCTTTGGCTTCTTTTTTAAGCATTTCGTCATACATCCAGGCTGGGCCAGCCAGCAGCAGCACTAGCACTATATACTAGCAACGGTGTATTAGTGGATTAAAAACGAATTTTTCTGACGATCATCGACTGGGAGATCGACTGCAGTTGTTCAATACGCGATGATGATTTAGTAACTCGAAAATACTCCGACGACTCGAAACTAAAATATTGAAGGACTTTTTCTTTTGAAATCTTTTATGTAACCAAAAAAATATAAAATAAAATAAATTTATAGAAAAATATTGTTTAAAAAAGGAAAAACACCATTAATAAAACAAAAAAAAGAAGCAAAAATATAAAAAAATACAAATTAAAAATATGTGCGTGGGTGTTAGTAATAAACTAGTGTTTTAAACGAAAAAGAAAAGAAGTTAACTTCATACGAAAACGATCGGATCACAAAATGAATTCAGTTTAATTATTTTTATTAATTTAATTTATAATTAAAACAATGCGTTAAAAACAACAAGACAATTAACCAACAAAATCAAAAAAATAAATTAAAAGAAAACGGATAGGATTTGCAGTTTTTTCACCATTTCCGGTTGTTTTATGGATTATTTCGATGATCAGGTAATAATTTTGTGTTTCTTAAAAAGGCTACGAACGAATTGAAAGTGAATGGAAATAAATAAATACGTGCTAATTTAAAAACGACGAATTCAACGAACCAAAAAATAAAATAATTAATTAATTGTGTAAACTATAATTATATTTTCCGCAATATGATTGGTTGGAAATGTTAGTTTTTGAAAACTATAACGAAATGGATCTTTTATTATTTCAAGAAAAAGCAGCCTGAAGGTAAAAATAGGGTCCCATCAACGACTTTTCGCTCAGTGCTATCATCAAATTGTGTTCTATTGTTAGATCGGGTCTTGCCAGCTAGATCGTTCAGTGAATTCTTCAAATGTTTTACAATATTGCTCTCTGCATATAGGGGTTGTTGGACTTAAGGAAATTTTATATATTTTTTTTTCGAGAGTTTTTGTTTTATTTGAGAATATGGAAATGCATTTTGATCATAATGATGATTATTTCGTAATTTATGTATTGTAGTTGAAAAGGAATTGATCGAGTTTGAATAAAATATGTACAAAATGCACTATTTGAAAAGATTCCGATGGTCGTAAGGGTTTCATTTAAGTTAATTGAAGTTTAAATCAAAAATTAGTAAAGCTATGATTTACTTTACTAAATTTATTAAGTTCATTCTTTATTATTTGATTTATTCATAATATAAGATTCTTATACGCATATAGTGTACTTTTAGTTGAAAAATGAAAGTTCTATTCATATTTAACCTCTCACATCTTCGACTTTATACTTTATTTTCAGTTTTTGAAATGAAATTCTAGACGTAAGGTTTATCGACATCTACTCAAGGGGTTTATAGTATCTTTTCTCAACCTTTTTAGTGTTGCGACCCCCTGAAAAGCCAACTATTATACTGGTTAAAAGAAAAAAATCCAAACATTTGGATCGATTTTCTCGGCAAGACACCAAAAATTGAATATGATGGAGACGGCAGGAAAAACAAACATGTTTAATCGGGTTCTTTCCGCAAAATCGGTCGTAAAATTGAGTTATTAAGATCGATCCACACATATCAGTGACGGTACGCCATCGACACTTTCCGTGTCAGTGGCTTCCGTGATGAATATCTCACAGTCATTCACACAATACCACCTTTTTTCGTATCAATGCTTTCAATGTTCAATGGTATCTGTAATTACTTTTTAGTTTTGAAATTAGAGAACAGTGATCTCAAGTGCATCATGGAGTTTAGCGTTTAAATATCTTACTGCAAATAACAGTAAACGAAGTGCTCATAACTTTAAGGGAGTGTGGATGTACCACAGTGGCCTATGCTGATAATATTGTGTTGGTGGTGATCGGCAAATACATCTCAACAATAGGAGATATAATGCAACAAGCGTTGGACACTCTTGCTCATTGGGCTACTTCAAAGGGTCTAGGCGTTAACCCAGCCAAAACTGAAGTAGTGCTCTTTACAAAGAAGCAAAGATTTCCTAAATTTCCTTCTTTAAGACTCTGCAATGAAACACTGCATCTGATGGAGGATGTGAAATTTCTAGGTCTTGTGGAAGGCCGAATTGGGGCCTTAAACCCCGCATCGTTCACTGGTTGTATACAGCCGTAATCAGACCTATACTTATGCGTGGCATATCGGTATGGTGGACTGCATTACAAAGATTACGTATCGTAAGATACTGGAAAGAATTCAAAGAACAGCTGAGCTGTGTATCAGTGGTGCAGTGCGAAGCACTCCAACCGCTGCGCTGGGTGTCTTATTGCATCTTACTCCTTTGAACATACACGCCGAGCAAATAGCAGCCTGGACGGCCACCAGGGGAAAGGCTTCTCTTGGATGGACTCCATATTCATATGGTCACTCATCCATCTTTACGAGGTTCGCCACTGCTGCGGACAACCTAGACTACACTACACCTTCGTGGACCTTGGAGAAAGGTTTCACTAACATCATTCCGGCCAGAGATGACTGGACAGATGGTGTTATTCCAACTGGGTCATTATGTATCACAGATGGCTCAAAAATTAGAAACACAGCGTAGGCTCTGGTATTTTCTCCGAGGCATTGAATATGGATACCCAGCCACCCACAAGTACAATAAACCTTTTCATGCGAAAACTAAATATATTATATTAGAGCTATTATGACCTGATAACTGTATAGCATAAGTTTATTAAACCCTACCAGACTAGCATTTGGGGGCGTTTCTAAGGAGGAATTCCCCCTCGTGTTTCCCATAAGAACCCCAGGTGCCACCAAATGAGGGGCATGCCGAAAGAGTATCCTCATGAACACCGCTCAAAACAAACCAGCAATACTGAAGTGAAATATGAATTATCAATTTTTCATAATGGCCCTAATAGGCAAACCTTATTTCAAATTAAATGGGACGGTATCTGCCTTATGAATTCGGATAGCATTTTGAAAGCTTCAAAAAAATACCCTGGTTTCACCGGCGCGAGTTCGAGCAAATTGGCGAACCGAACTTCTAACCTCAGTTCAGTTCGCTACAATTTCCACATATTCAACTAAAGATAAACATACCTCAGTTCGCCGAACTGAAGTTGAACGTAAAAGCTTGCTCAAAAGAGAGTAGTCAACTGAAATAATGGCTTTTACATTTCTGACTTCTGGCGAAAAAGCAATAACAATTTCAAGCACGAATTGAACTGGATTTTAGCCTGTGAAGCCACTTATTAGTATTGAACGAGGTCGGTGAAGCCGGGGCATTAAGCTATAGTTTAACTCAACAAAGCTTTAGTTTTTGTTGTATTGGTTCATATTTCAGGGAATCATGTTGGTGACCATGAAGGGTATCATTTAGCACACTCAATAGACCGGCTCTGGTTCAATTACAGAGGTTAAGCAGCATTGGGCGTAATTAGTACTGAGTTGGGAGACCGTATTGTTAACACGCCTAATATTTAAAGGCGACCCCTGGCCACTCTAATATTTAAAGGCGTTCAAAAACAATGGTCTTTAGAGGGTCCACAAACCTAGCCTTTCTCTTTTACCCTTCAACTCAAGGTTTCTACTAGGCATTGCAACCTCTTGCACCACTTAAAAGACAAGACGAACTAGTAGTACAAAACCTTTATTAATACTATTACTATATACTTTCTCAAATTCCAAAATTCAAAATATTATGATCCATGATAGTAGTATCCAGTTTTATAACAAAATCAGTCTTCGTCTGTTTTAAGAACAAGATTTGTCTGATATCTATCTGGCAAGCTGCGTTTACTAAATTTTTTTTTTGTAGTGAAATTTCCCCTGCTGTGAAGTAAATTGTGGTACTTCTAAATATAAATTTCATGTTCGTGATAGTATCAAGAAAACCAAAACTGAATAAAATAAATAAATATAATTTTTTTTTTCAATTTTCATTTAGGGTGAGAATATCCTGTAAATTATTTTTGGTGTTTTTCCAAAAATAGCTGCTTTATTTATTGAAAGACACAAAAATCACACTTTAGAAAAGATCTGGTAGTAAAAGAGCGCGTTTCGGATGTAAATATTTTCATTTTATTACATTTTGTTTATTTCTTTTTGTTTTTAAATATTATATTGTATTCCATCTGAGGAATTTTTCGGTGTATATAAACAACAAAAGGCGAACAACACAAAATGTGTATTTATATTTTACATATTTAAATAAAATGTCAACACATATGCAAGCAATTGAACTTAAAACACATTTATATTTTCAGAATTAAGATAGAAAAAATTAATAATAATATATAGATAATTTAAATTGCTATTATAAATTTAGAAGAACACGAACAATTTTGTGTCATTTTTTCATGTAATTTGAATGATGAATATCACACAAAATTGAGAAAAAAAATCACGAAATATTTTCGTTCGTGTATTTTGCCAGTTTTTAATAAATTTATGACTGGGAAAACTTTATTTCCTTAGAAAATTAAGGAGAACGATTTTGTTTTGTAGTAGATACATTTTTACCTCTGGCAAAAAGCCATAAATAACACTTTTTTTTGGGCAAAATAAGATATATTCAATTTTAATTGAGTAGTTAAAGTAAAAATGTTCAATAATTTTTGGCATTTTTTGTTAGAGGTGTGAAATATAGTAGGATATCCGGTTTTTTTTTTTATTTTCACTTTAAGTTTGAAGTAAATTCTTACTTTAAGGACATTGGAGAAGATTGGACAGATCGGCCAAAACTCTCGGTGTCGAGCAGAATTTCTTTCTACATACTTCAATCCTGAATTTCCTTTAAACTATAATAATTTATTTAATGTGGGTTTACCGGCTAGTCCTATAGTGTCCTAGCAGCATTACAAGAGTATATCATAAAAGAAATATGAAATATAAGATAATAAAAATATTGAAGAAAAGATTTTTGAGGCGAAGAGTCTTTTTTAACATAAAAAGCCAAGCCTAGAGGTCACACTTTGTTCTACCCGTTCGTCATGTCGTACTCGTCATGGTGGAATGTCTAGTATTAAGCTTGGGTTCGAGGAGGGGAATACAGAACAGAATAAACTAATAGCAGCGTGGAGAGTGCCTGTGGGAGGAACGATAGACTTTCCGTTTGAATTCGTGGAATTTGTATGAGGTCACACCCAAGAGAAGAAATTTGCACGAATCATACGGATAACAGGCTTCGTTTTCGCAAAGTCTGAAGGTGATGTCTCCTGAAGCAATTAATCCGACAAAAGCTATGATGCCGGTAGCATCAGACTACCCGGTGAACAAGGATGTGTATTGTTTGCAGGTGAAACCCAACCCAAGCGAAATTTTGATACCCTAAGTGCACTAAGGAGGGCGGATGGTACTGTAGGTGAAACTCGAGGTGTAGAAGAAATACTTTAAAGACTTCTACAAAAAAAAATCCTAATCTAGAGAGATGCAGACAGCAGTACAGAATCAATTGGAAAGGCCATAGTAAAATTCAAAAATAATAAGGCCTCAGGCCCAGTAGCTTACAGAATATCTGGTAGCCAATCAAATTCTACGTGATAGACAGTACTGTTTTAGATCAATTAAATCTGCTTGCGATCTTCTTGCGCCTTAAACAGAGAACTTTAATCAAAGCATCCATCACTTTGGTGAGACTGGTCTGGTTTCCTTGGTATCTTCAAGGCATAGTATGGCACTCTTTGCTCTGTTGGCCAAACAATCAATCCAATTCAATCCATTCACTGGGGCCACAGGAATGTCGAATTCAACGCTGCCAAAAACGAAGAATTGCACTTACTAATAAAACATGCACCGAACTCCTGCCTCAGTGGGCGGTGCGCATCTAATGGCTGACTCATCTCTTAACACCTTGGGTATAACTTTATCCGAGGATCTGAGATGGAATGACCACATATTTCGAATCGTGAAACAAGCGTCTCAATGCAAACGAGGGTGATTAAGAAAGGCAAGATATTGCAGCATGAGCTGAGAGGCATGACAGATTGACGTAAAATAAAAGCGCTTCGTTTCATTCAGTATTTTTTAGACACATTTTAAAAAAATCGGTCAATCCCTAAAATCCCGGTTTTGTGAAATGTAATCTCGAATTTTTTGGGGCTGGAATAGCGCCAGGATCGAATTCTGTACTTCTAAGCTTGGGGTTTCCATATAAAAAAAAGTTTTATACTCACAGAAATCTTACAAAATAGTGAGGAGAAACTATGCCATGCCTTACGTAGTCTCATTTACATACTATGGAGAAGCAGAAAGATGCCGGAGTTATCGGTAGGCACAATTGTTCCAGTCCACAAAAAGATGAATTGATGAACTGCAAGAACCTCAGAGCAATTACGTCGATGAACACAGCGTACTTGAACATTTTGTACTAAGTACTTGAACATTTTGTGCTTATGACCGCCATTATAAAAGAGCTGTGGAGAAACATAAGTGAAATCGGTTTCCCGAAAAGGGTAATGGAAATGTGCAAAATGACTCAAACAAGCTATAAGGAGAAACTATTTTAATTTTTAACATTGTTTTGGAACCAATAATGAGTAAAGCAGAATTCAATGGAGCGAATAACTGCTTCACTAAGAACATTCAGATACAAGCCTTCGCAGATGATAGATAGTTATAATTGGACGTTAGACGTAAGACATAAAGAAAACGTTTCCAAGCTCAGAAAAGTTCAATCTAAGAGTAAATGACACGACAATAAAGTACACAATTTTGTATCAAAAACAGAACAAAGATTAGAACGAAGCATCAGCGATCATAGAATGGAAATTGTAGGCAACTTTATATATTTAGGGACAATGTTTACCGCAGCAAATAAGATAAAGGGCGAAATTCATAGACCTTCTGCTACTGATCTATACTACGGGTCTAAGGCTTAGGAACACTGATCAACGAAATAAGGTATCAGCTCAAAACCTTCAAAAGCAAAATTCTGAGAAGAATCTTTGGTCCCATAAGGGTTAATCAAAACGAATAGCGAATTAGAACGATCGAAGACCTTAAAGAAAAGTACGACGAAATCAATAAAGTTACACATAGCTAGATACGTATAGGTAGGAGCGGCAGTCTCAGTCAAGTCGAAATCTAGGATACAAATGGCGCTGAGGTGCGCCGTTTCATAGTCGCACTGGTAAAAACCATACGTAAAATAAGCAGTAAACTAGGAGAAATTTTAAAACCAACCAATCATATTTAGGTACTGGATTAAATCTCCTATTTTTGGTTTCAAAACCTCTCCTAAATTTTTTTAAGAAGCATTTTCCAAATACATTGTGGCTGATATTAGCTGGGCCGAAACCGGGACCGGTTGTCTCGCTGGCCTGTTTCTCTCCGCAGCTACGGCAGTATTTGTTATACGAAATTCCCATTTGGACAGTGTTCCGTAATTGCTCTGTAGTTCTGGAGATATCCTTGCGTGGCATCTTCAAGAGGTTGCACGATTTCTGATTCTTGTAACAAGGCCATGTCTTTCTAGCCTTGACGCATGATAATAGATTCTCCCATCTGGTACTGATAGAAAGTACATGGAGATGTCACTCTTGAGCCTGCACAGCGGCTTCTGTGCATTCTCCACGTGTCTGCTTGGGACAGTTGCCCCGGTCAGGTCACTTCATTTGCCTTTTGTTGCCCTCGATGTTGCTATGACCTGATACCTATTAAATTAATTACACAGATAAAATTGAGCAGATTATGATACTTCGGACACTTTGTACGAGCTTCCGAAGAAAAATGTTAGCCCTAATTTTCAATCAATAAAAGAGGCCAAGAAATAAATGGTTGGTTGGCACGGTATAAGATGTACGGATAAATTCGCATAATAAACTGGAGGAGCTAGCAAGGCGTCGAGACGACTGGAAGAAAAGACTTCAAAAGAGGATCGAGCGAGTCCTACAAGCACTGTAGCTCTATTTAAGAAGAAGTCAATATTTTTTATTATAATAACAAGACATCAGGGCTAAGATATCCAAAGTTAAAAATAGAAAAAGAAAACCATATTATAACCAGAAAAACCAGGAATACAAAATCTTCAACAATTTTTCATGAAGTTTCCCTTTCAATAATTCAAATTTCATTTTAAGAAATACATAATAAAAAACAAGCATAAATTTCATTTGATCTGGAAAGCCCAGCTGTTCAACTCGATCAAGAATGACGAAGATGATGTTGATGATGATGTGTAAGAGCACACCCACGTGCTTTTACGATCATGAACAGGCTTACTATATATATGTCCCCGGTTGAGCGATTCTTAAACAGAAAGAAAAATTAAACTTTTGCTCTTCGGAGCATCTTCTTGGACAGCAAAGAAATGAACTTTATCTTTTATTAAAAAAAAAAAAAAAACAATGTCGTCTCTGACCGTAGTATACAATAAATTAATATTCCATGAAGTTAGGACGGAAGAGTGTTCAAAAGTCTTTTTGGAATAGAATAATTTGCATTTCGATGAGACTCGAATTGTTGAGTCATTCCAATCGAAGCATTCTGAAAAAAAGAGATTCCTAATTTGGCAAGAAATTATAATAATGCGGTTTAGCCGCCTAATGTGAAGGCGGGAAACGTGTGTTTGGATTATTTATTTTATTTTTTATTTTATGTTCACTATTTTTAGTTTTGCTTACTTCCGAGGCAGTAAGTTTGCACCTTTATAGAAAGTTGAACTAAATTTAAAAAAAATTAATTTAATCATAAAAGAAGATTGAGACAACATAGTATAGTTTATATAGGCAGGGAGTTACAATTCACACAGCCCACACAGACTAATTGTATTGTTTATTTGAAAGCATACGTTATTGGTGAATAGGGTCAATGATAAGGTGAAAGTGAACGTATTAAAAATTGAATTTGGTATGAAAACAAATATAAATGAATCTAAGAAAAAATGTTATGTTTGTTGTTGTCGCTATTTGTTGGCAACCGAACGTAGTAAGCTCCGTTTAGTTTTTGACAGACAGTTTTTCTATAAATTATGAGAGATTAGAGTCAATTGTTTCAAGGAAAAAAGGATTGAGTTTTTTTTTATTTATAATAATAAGATAAGGACACAACAGTATGGGATCGTTGGCACGTGGATATGTTTATTGGCCATTTTTTATTGAATAAAAAAATTGAAACATATGTTCAAAATTGCACCAGCTGTAGAGCAGCGGCGAACTAGCCGATTAAAACAACACTCCATTAATGGAGACAGGCTACTCAGCCTTGGCAGAGAATCAATATCGATTATGCAGGGCCACATAAAGGAAATAACTCCTTAGTAGTGGTGGATGCTTTTAGCAAGTATCCGGAAATGTTAGTTATGTCATCGACAACTTCTGAATCGACTATTAAAGTACTGCGGCAATTATTCGTGCGACATGGATTACCCGAAACAATAGTTAGCGATAATGACACTCAATTTACGTCGGGTCTATTCGCATCGTTTTGCAAAGAAAACGGCATCAACCACATTCGCACTCCACCCTTTCACCCTCAGGCAAATGGACAGACAGAAAGGTTTGTGGATACTTTAAAAAGAGCACTACTAAAATTAAAGGGGGAGGGGATATACAGATAATTCTTGACACTTTCTTAGGAACATACCGCACAACACCAAACTATAATGTACCAGAAATGAAATCCCAGCAGCAGTTTTCCTTGGAAGGAAGCTGAGAACAACGCTCGACTTACTGAGACCACCCAAATCACCTGTTCAAATGGAAGCACAATTCAACCGCAGACGCGGGGCTCAGGAAAGGCGCTACTACATAGAAGAAAAAGTTTACGTCAGGCAGCTTAAAAGTCAACCTTGTCAACGTGCAAGAATAACGGCAACTAACGGGGTAGTTTATCAAGCAGGGAAAATACAAAGATATCATGCAAATCAAATGAGATCACGAACGTCAGAAGAAGCACACATACCTTCAATGGATCCATACACGATCATAGTCGACACATTCGACCTTCCCCTTGGCAGTGATGTCAATTCAGAAGAAAAGGCACCACTCACCACTCAGAGGACATCAGTACAGGAAGAACCGGAAACTAGGGTCCAGCCCAATCAGGTTAAACCGTCAACAGTTCGACGATCAACAAGGCATAGGAAGCAGCCACACAGCCTCTCTGTAAAACCTAGTCAAAAATCCTATGACTAGTTATTTAAAAGGGGAGGTGTTGGAAACCGTAAAGGTAGTTTAGTTATATATGTAGTTTTTGACAGACAGTTTTTCTATAAATTATGAGAGATTAGAGTCAATTGTTTCAAGGAAAAAAAGATTGAGTTTTCTTTATTTATAATAATAAGATAAGGACACAACACTATTATTTTTAAGATTAAGATAATTTTGTCACAATCACATTCAAAGTGCATGATAATTTCCGCTAACAAAAATAATATCCTAAACAATCTTTTTTCATTAATTTTACTTTCAAGTATCGAGTCTACGTTGAAATAATAATTACGCACAATCTAGACAAAGAAATTGCGTGAATATACAATATAAATACAAATTTGTTTTAAAGTAAATAAAATAACTTAAAATTACTCGAGTTTCAAAGAAAATCGTTCACACTAAAAATAAACCGCCACACATCATCATTTAGCGCATCTTTCTCATTGAACACGCCTCAACTCCAGTGATTCACTTAAGTATTCTCACAATCTCAAGACCGATTCCTACAATGCTATACATGCTAGCAGACACTGGCATTATATATATTTATACTATAAACAAAGAAAGAACAATATTGTCATAGCACATGTAGAATTAGAGCCATCAGCGTCCAAATATTCGGCGTTAGTAATCTGAATCTTGCCAAGAAACTTGATGACATCACGAAATGCAAGCCAAAGGGCGTTGTCGTTTCAATTTGGTGCATCATACATGATCCTCAGCTTGAGTCACTTCACTAAACTATGATCAGAGCTTGGATCTACATACTAGAACGATTACGCAATTGTCGAAAGTCGAAAAGAAATTAGGCAATGAGGACTTCCTATGTCAGATCTATGTTGAGACTTGTTTACATAGTTACTAAAGTTCTTAGACGACTAAGAAGTGTTGTGATCATGCGCTATGATCGTTCTAATTCGAGCGTAGGTGCAAAATCTGTCGCTTCGGAGGCTGCCCCGCTAGTCTCGGATTTGCCACTAAAAGCCCCCGGCGGAAACATTTACGCCGTAAAAACACGGAACAATTTTTCGCGCTTCCCAAGGTCGACTGTGTGCGGTTTGTTGTTGTTTCTGTTTCTTCTTACCTCACCACCGGGGGGTGAGAATCTAGGCCTCGAGAGTAAATATCAAAGAGTGATGAAGAATAAAAAAAAACGTTCATTTTTTTTCTTAAAATTAATTTGAGCTTTCACATTTTGTAAAATAGCAAGAACCAACATGAACGAACCACATAGCATCAATCAAGAAGTCTTGCGTCGAGAGTAGAAAATTGGACTCAAGTCAAAACCTAATTGCTCTCTGTCCAGTTGTACGCTTGAATGCATATATATACGTATATATTGCGAATTAAGTAGTTCTGGCTTCCGGCCCCAATTGAGGATTTTGGGGGAAAGATTATGATGGATACAATATGAGATTGTTTTTGACATGTAGTAAAACTGGCATGAAATTCCGCACACCCATAGCCATAGTCTTTCAAGCGTTTTAAGTATTATGAAATATCCGAGGCAAGCTAATAAATACGTTCAATCTATTCTTATTGAACCATTAAATTAAGCAGAGTTTCCATAGATCAATACTGAATTGCTAAATCTATGAGTGTCGAATCTTGATATTGAACTTATAAGTATGATGGCAGCAACAGAGCGCGCGCGATGTTATCGTTTATGATGATCGAGTGTCTGCAAGTTAAATGTGATGGATGATTGATTATGAATTTTTTAACAGCGTTTATCTAAATATTAAAATCAGATCAGTTTCATCATACCTATCTAAGTTCGTGGAGATGTCTTGTCGTTAAAGTAATAACAGTAAAATTCTTTGGTAAAAATTATTCGCTTATAAGTTCGGAAGATCTGCTGGGTACGATGGATGATCAATCTGAAATTAGAATAGCTTTTGACAACGGCAGCAAAATTATATTCTACATACCTACTTTCCTGGTGGCTTTCCTGTAAAACTGATCTCCATAAATTGGCCAACCTACAAGGACCATTATTATCAGAGGTGATTTAAACTGTCGCCATCAGAACTGGGGTTGTCTGCGGGCCAATTTAAGGGGAAATATGGTCCACAACTACTTTTTACTACAAGTTCTTCTGTGCTTTTATAGCGTACAATGTTAGATCTAATCCTTCTATATTATATGTCTTCTAGTACACTCGAGGAAAGTTCCAAACGAGATCAATGTTTTAATCTCCCAACGCAACAGTGTTCGCCGTCTATGGCAGAGACGCCGACTTAGATAACAGCTACATCAAGCAAATTCATTGGACATGTGCGTGAGTGATTAGATCTGCCATTCGTGCTCCGCGATTTTTAACCGCCAGATCACTATAAAAGTAACTACTAACTTGATTAATTTTGTTTACACCGTGTTTCCTAACAACCCGCTTAGGTGTTGTTGTGAGTTTGCATCTTTATGTTGGCAGTTTATCCCTTGTAAAGGAAACTATGAAAAAAGCTAAAGTTCCCGTCAAATTGCCATAAAAAAAATATTCTTTAAAATCCATCACCGGTCACCACCAGAAGCACTGCAAGGACAACTTAAGAAAGCGCATTCAGATCTAGCTCCTTCGAAAGATTCATCTGGTAAAACAATTTAAAATGTCCGAGGCTCAGTTTCTGGAACATTTCACCACCTTCAAAACACTGACGTACAGACTTGACTCTATGGAGCGCCGTCTAGCGGTTGGGCTGACTCATAATCAAGTAAGCTGAAGGAAGTAAACAACACAGTTCAGACTCTCGATACCTATTATAACTCATTTGAATAATTCCTCATGCCATACAACTTCCAAATTCTTGGAAATATGTCCTTGTACTGCTTGTTGCCACATGTCCTTCCCTGCTGACTTCCGTCCTATTAGTATCTTAGCATTTTTTGCAAAATTTCTTGAGAAACTAATTGCATTTCAAATAGTCGAGCTCTGTGAACGTTATCAACTTATAAATCCCTTCCAATCTGGTTTTCGAAAATCCCAAGGCTGAGATACTTCTTAAAATCACAACCGATATTAGGAATTATTTAAGATCGGAACCAAGTCTGCTATCTTGCACTACTAGACTTTTCCAAGAATTTTGATAATGTTGACCACTCCCTACTTCTCGAAAAACTCCACACACAGTTTAGTTTCTCCTCGTCTGCTATCAAACTTATGCATAGTTTCTTAAACAACCATTTGCAATAGGTAATGTTGCATAATTGTGCTTCAACCTCAACCATCCTCTGGAATGGTGTTCCGCAAAATTCAATTCTTGGCCCTCTTTTATTCAGTGTATTTCTGCAGCATCTTCCCGTAGTAGTAAACATCTCGAAAATCCACATGTACGCCAATGATGTACAGCTGAACTTCTCTATGCCTAAGGATCAATTGGTGTCAGGAGTGCGGGAAATTTCCGAGGGCTTAACAAAATGTTCTTCTATGGGCTTCGGTTAATCGCCTATCACTCAATCTAGGCAAGTCACAATATTTGGTTTTAGCTCACTCTGTAAACCCCAGTCTTGTTTTTCCCAAAGTCATATTAAATGGCAAACCTATTCAGCGTATCGATGGCGATGCTAAAAATCTCGGAGTAACTCGAAACCACGATATGACCTGTTGTGACCACACCCGTTATACATATAGTGAGTAAAACCTATTGTCTTCTCAGGAAACTCCGTCTGTATGAAAACTTGATGACTTGTGTTCTTTGTTTGTGCTTAGCAAAAGCGCTACTCCTGTCCCATCTAATGCATGGCTACTTAGTCTTTCCCTCGTTAGAAGCTTCTTGTGCTCGAAAAATTGAAGTAGCATATAATGATTGCATACGCTTTATTTATAATCTACGACGGTATGATCGCACTACTCCTTTTGTGAACAATGTCTTGGGGTGTTTTGTAAAAACTTAGAAAGACTTAAAAATGCTGAAATTCTTTTACGGCATACTTAGACGATGAAAACTCTCCTACATCTCTGAATTCTTTCAGCTCTCGCGATCGTGTAGAAATAACAATGTAATTATTCCTCGGTTTCGTTGTTTGTTAGGCTAACGTTCATACTTCGTTTATGCAGCTCTGCTTTGGAATTATCTCCCCTATAATCTTCAATTTATCGAATCAAGGTGTGTTTTCAAAAGGCATATTTTTGAATACCTCGTGTTCTAGGTAAAAAAAGCTCCTTGGTTGGAATAATCAAAGTGATAAATGAGAATAATTTACTACCAAATTAACAGTTTGACTTTAGACAACAAAATAATACTACACATGCGATTGTAAGAATTAAGAAGCACATCTCTTCCAGCTTAATCAATAAAAAATCAATTGGACTTGTTCTTCTAGATGTCCAGTCAGCTTTACATTCATGGAATAAAATATCGCGACTAGGTTGTAGCAGTTCCTTTTTTCAGCTTTTATATCTCTCTTCCGACTAGAGCTACTGTTGGACATTGAACCGAAAAAAATAGATTGTCGACAGTACAAAGGGCCTTTCCCTAAGCCTCTAGTCTATCACATAAAAAAATGGCATGAAGGGTTAGTTTATAAACTAATCACCATGAATTTTCCGGTATGCAACCTTAAAATTGTGCAAAAATTTGTGTTTAGCAGATTTTGCCAAGTTCATGTTGGCAGGGATACACCCCATGCACATGCTATTGCAGCGGGAGTCCATCAAGGATCATTCCTCGATCCGATCTTATTCATTCCATAGTTAATCTAAGTAGAAAAGGATAATACACATACTCTTTATTATTATATAAATCGACGCTGTAAAAAATGTAAAAATCAAATCTAATAAAAATAAATTTAAAACTAATATTCTCGTCTTATTTTTTACTTTCAGAAAAAATCTAAAAAACTGAGAACACCGAACAAGCCTAAAGCCCATAGCGAACTTACATCATAAGATTCCTAGGATTAAGGACCAACTACATATTGTACCATATATCATAATAATTGTTTCACTGTAATTGTTGGTTTTTATATAATCTAATATCTTCAGTATCAAAAAAAAAATATTTTTTATAAGTATATCTAAAAATAAATAAAAAAAAAAACAAAACAACAAATTGTGATATTGCAAAAAAGTGAAAATATATAGTTTTATGTAAAATTTAAGAAAGTTGTAGTGAAAAAGAAAAGAGGTTGTAAATATTTGTGTTATTTAAGAGATATAATTTGATTAGAAAAGATAAATAGAAAGAAAATAATCAAAAATTGAGATAAAAGTGCAGAAGAAATGGCAGAACAAGTTGCACAAGCTCAGCAAAATCTTCAACCAGATGGTAAAAAAAGGAAATCCCCAGATGTTCAATTAGCTAGCATGGCGCCTGGTGGTATAACTAGAGAAAGGAGCTTTGTGCGGCCATCAAATCAACAGGTAATTGCCTTCTATTTTGTTAAAATATATTTATATACAAATTTAAGAGTTTGTTATTATATATTGTGTTTATATTATTATAGAATATAAATAAACGGCGCAGCCTTGCCTTTAATCAACAACCAAATCAGCAACATCAAAATCAGATACGTGGAAAGCCAGCATTAGAGATATATCGTCCACCAAGTAAGTATCGCGAATATTAAAATATTAAATCCCATCGATTCCTCTGTTTGTTTGATTATTCAATTACATTTAAAAACTTCTGTTTATTTATATACATATATAAATATAAAAGTGTTATATTTATAACGTACCTCCCCCTCATATTTTATATTAAATCAGACGTTCGACTCGATGGGAATTCCTTAAATAAATTGAATGTTCATGCCCAGGAATTCACCATGAATCGACCGGGAGAGCTTCATAGTCCTCGGTAATATTTACTATGATTTACCTTTCCAGAATTAAACTACAACTTACAACATACTTCCAGTTCATCAATCATATTTCCGGCACCTGGAAACATTTTGCAACATTCAAAATCAAATGCAAATATGCCGCAAATGCATCATCTCGGTAGGCATGGTATGCAATTAACTAATATGGGTGGACGGGCGATTCTAGTTTCACATCCAATGCAGCTTGGACAAATGGGTGTTGGTGTTGCACTACAATCATCACAAATGCCGCTTGTTAATTCACCATCAAGTGGAAATATATTGCATGTAAGCAATTTTCTTTTTTTTCTTTCCTCTATATATGAATTTTTTTCTCATCATCAACTATAAATCTTTTAGCAATCCACGCCACATAGAGTAAAGTTTGCCTCTGAAACACAAGGTAACAAGATGCATAATAATGGTAACAACAATAATCAAAATATGCAAATGGGAAACAATGGCTTGAAAATGAGCATGAATCCGCTGCAACGCTCAAAATCACTTTCATCTGCCGATGCTCTGACGCGTGGTATCGCTGGATTAGGATTAGCATTAGGAAATGAAGCTACCGATGTTGGGACATTTTCACCAGAAATCCAAGCTCTTATTGATAAAGCAGTTGAAGATCCAAATCAGTTAAATGCTCGCTGCCTAATGGAATTGGCTAATAGTGTTATGCAGAGGGCTGTTGAAGGAAGACGATATGCACTTCCGATTTCAAGACTCTGTATATCAATAATAGCTAAAGAAAGAAAGGAGACGTTCTTGGAAGCCTTATTAAATACTTGCAGACAGTGGTATCAGGAAAGAGAGAAGGTAATAATATTTTTGTTGATAGTTTAATAGTCTCGACACACGGCAATCAAGAGTCAATCATCGAGTATAACGAAAATTCGTAATTTATGACGAAAGCCTTTAGGAGGTGACATACGTTAAAATACCTCATCAAATTGATATTATCGTCCTTAACTATTTTAACCGGAAATTCTAACCGTCTCCAAGATTCTAAGCCTACATCTTCTGTTAACTTAAGCTCGTACTTCCGATTAACGTATCAAACCCTGTCGATATAAAGACAATCTGAACCAAATCCAAATGGTAAATGGTTGGATTTAATCTTCACCAACCTCTATGAGGATTTGAACGTATTTCCTGCTTCTGAAGAGGAGAATCTATTTAATAATACTACCCATCATTCCGTGTGGATCGTTGAGGTCAGTTCTACAATAACTAATTATCTCGCCTCCTTTAACAACTCTGTAGTTTACGATTTTAAGAATGATGATAATGTTAGTATTAGCACTGAATTATGCCTTATTAACTAGGAAGATCTACTTGATGGTGATGATATTGAAGAGTTAGTTACTAGATTCTACGATGTTTTATCTTCGATTGGCAGATTCGTAACCCTGGCTTGACAAAAAGATTCGGTCTTTTCGTAATAGAAATAAATTGTTCCGGGTAGTGAAAAATAACAACAATGTTAGTGCGGAGCAGAAATCTGAATGCGCCAAGCCGGAGGCCTATACTAGCTACGCAAAGACTGTCGGTAAAAATATCATATGTAAACTAAATAAATTCTTTGATTGAAATTTCCAACATGTTTGCGGACAGGTTCAGTTCAGTGAAATCTTCTGGCGCATTTCTTTAACTGCGCAGACTGTCCCAAGAGAGAATTCAGAAACTGCTGTCCTTATAGATAATATATCTCTATCCGCCGAAGAGATAATGACTGGTCGAATAGATTTGAAGATAAATAAAGGTCACGGTCCGGACTGTCTACCTACAAGTTTTTTGCCTAACCACACCCAACTCATTCTTTTCCCTCTTCACCTAATAGTTAACAAGAGAGAGGAAGAAATCCTACCTCACACCAATCTTTAAATCATGTGATAAACATGCGATGGACAACTATAGGAGCATCGCTATCCTATCTGTTATCCCTAAACTATTTGAAAAATTTATCTTTGACAAGATTGCTCCTCTAATTGTTCCGAAGCTAAACGATCAGCAACATGATTTCAGAAAAGGTCGTTCTACCACATCCAATCTTATGCTACTGACCTCCGAACTACTACGCAGTATGGAACAAGGCCAACTGTCTAAACTGATTTCAGCAAGGCATTTGATCCGGTAGACCACCATATTTATAAACTATTAAGATTTGAGACAAAACACACAAGGAAGTAAACTTCTTCAAGAAACAGTTCAAACCCTCCTCCGGTATATGCAGAACAAAAGAAGGAACTATAGTCTGAGGCAGAGAAAATGTAAAGAAAAGATAGAAAGAAATTTTTTAATGAGCTGCTGAACGCAAATGAGAGCATCAGATATGTACTAGAACTGCGTCTACAACATAAAGATGATACGAGATAAATATACCAACCCTGGAAGAATTACAGGGTGCCATACAATTCTTAAAAAACAACAAATCTCCAGGAATTGAACACATCCTAGCAGAGTTGATCAAACAAGGAGGCAAATCGCTTTCAGCATGAATGCATGAAGATTGAGAGCAAAGCATTATCTACCCAATACACAAAAAAGGTGACAAATTCAATTGTGGAAACCATAGAGGCATATCTCTTTTAGGCACAGTATATAAAATAATGACAAATATAATTAAGGCCAGACTGGAATCTTATGCAGAAGCCGCAATAAGTGAATACCAAGCTGGATTCAGAAGAAATAGGTTAACAATGGATCAACTTTTTTCAATAAGGCAAATCGAAAATGCTGGGAATACAACATCGACGTGTATCAACTTTTCATCGACTTTAAACAAGCATACGACGGCATCGACAGGGAACAAATGTATGCGACAATGCTGCACCTAAACATGCCCCTAAAGATAGTAAAGTTAATAAAAATTACAATGGAAAACGCAAGGTGTGCAGTTAGAATACAAGGAGAATTGACGGAATCCTTTCCAGTCAAGCAAGGTTTAAAGCAGGACGATGGACTGGCACCCATGCTATTTAATCTCTGCCTAGAAAGAGTAATTCGCAAAGTTGATTGATGCGAACGCAATCCTGCTTAACAAATCAAAACAATATAAACTGCGATATAAACTGCCTTGCTAGATCATTGTGATACCTTAGAGAAATATTCACAGAATTAGAAGATGAAGCCAAAAATATAGGGCTGCAAATAACTGCAGGCAAGAGTAAGATTCTGATTCAGTCAAGGGAAAGAAAAAAAAAGAAATCACAACACCACCTGGGGTGGGGGGACCATAACTTCGAACGGGTAAACCAAATTAACTACCTGGGGTCCACAGTCAGCGAAGATAACGATTGACGTACAAAGAAGAACAAACGTCGCAAACAGAACATACTGCCAGTGATGAAATCCAGAGACTTCCACAGAAAAACAAAAATAACAATCTACAAAACTATCGTACAGTAGCTACGCATGGTTGTAAAGCATGGAGTATCTCCCAAAAATCCCCGGACAAGATGGATATATTTGAGAGGAAGGTTCTCCGAAGGATATACGGCCTAATCAATGAATGGGGAATACGCTACAATCACGAATTGTACGACCTAAACAAAGAGTGTAGACTTTCGCCACATGCCAAGCTACTGCGTTTACGTTGGGCCGGTCATGTCCAAAGACTGAATGGCTCAAGAATACCAAAAAAAACCTGTTTCTACTACCAGATGGCAAAAAACCAGTTTGCAAACCACGGTTAAGATGGGAAGACAATGTTAAGGCCGATGCAGCAAAACTGGTCAACAGAAGAAACTGGAAACAAGCTGACAAACAAAACTGGAGACGTCGGGAGGAAGAAGCTGATGGAGGCCTAGGCTCGAATTGGACTGTAGAGCCATCGAAGTAGAAGTACTGCCTACTGCTTCAGATGAAGACGAACCAAGCGATGTAGATATTCGGCTTCCTACAAGAAAATATCCTAGAATCACAACGTTCCTAGACGACTCCAGTGATGAGAACTGGATGGCATGGCTGGCATTTTAATTCAAAACAGTAATGCATTGCAAAATTTGTTTATTCAAAACTAATTAAAAAATTACCACTAAGAACTACTTATCAATAGGTGCGATTCATTTTCATTGGAGTACGTACGCCGGCGTAATTGGCCCCACATCGGCGTAGATGCTGCTACATCGCAGTATGGACTCGGGTAGCGCAACTACATCGATGTGCATCCAATTACTCCGGCGTGCGTACTCCAATGAAAATGAAACGTACCTAATATACCGCTTTTTTCAGTCTAGACCAACCCGGTTTCAAAGAACCCGGAACCAATTAATCGTGTTTTTTGGGGTTACCTGTATATAATTTTTAATATGGAATCAAGTAATTTTCAAGTAAAATTAAAATCAAAATCGGCCAACTCTGGAAAAACGCCTTAAAGCGAGCTTTTTAACACGATCTATCGTTCGACAGATTGGTCTCTTTTGAGATTTCTTAATCGATTAACTAAAATTTACCTAATCGGATTTCCTAATTGCTGAGGTTCCTAATTCCCATAATTCCTAATAAATGCTGAATTTTCGTCATAAATGCGTACGTGTGTCGAGGCTATTACGCAAAATATAAAAGTATCAAGCTATATATAATTTTAAAACATTTTAAGATCCTGTACTCAATACAAGGAATGAAAGCACCGTCTCGATCACGATTCACGGCTTTCATGGCATTTCTAACTGAAATGTTTTGTCAACTGAAACGTCGTCAGCTGCAATTACGAACACAATGTGATGGGGCACCGCCACCACTAGTTCTTCTAACACTTTTATCAAAGTGCTGTGAGGATTGTGTTAAGCCACCAGTGCGATCTCTATCAGAGGTAAACATCCCCGTTTATACATCTAAAAAAATATAATTAAATTTTTTTTGTAGATCGAATGCTTATTTTTTGTCCTCACCTGTATTGGTAGAGATTTAGAAAGTCATTTACCACAACAACTAGAAGCTCTATTATCATCTGTACGAGATGCTTTCTTAAATTCAAGTGCATCAGCTCCAGCAATACGAAGAACCCTGCTGCAATTGATTGAGCTTCAAGCATCTAGATGGCAGCTGCCAGGAAATACAGTTCTCTATTATTATCCATCATCAAAATAATAAAGAAAGTAGGGAGAAATTTCTGCCTTTAACAAAAAAAAAACAATAAGCTTATCTAAATTACTTTTAGTTAATCTCAAAACTATTTAGCATTTATTTTAAGATGCACCGAACTAGCATGCTTACTTATAGGCCATATATTATATATTGTTTTACTTTTACTTTATCGGTTATTTACCAAAAAAAACAACAACAAAAAAAGCAACAAAGAATAAAAAATAAAACTTATTTTATTATTTTTAAGTAATTGTGATATAAGACAAAAAAAAAGGAAAAGGATATTTGTTATTCTTGTGTGACTCTATTTCTAGAGTTCATAACTCTTTTTTTTTATTTTGAGAATACCTACTAGTCACTTGTAACGTCATTATTAATATTATAATTAATTTATTTATTTTAATTCAAACAAAAAAAATATTTATTAACAATAATTGTATTAATGATAGCAGATTTTTTCTTTTTTTTAGATATTTGAAAAAAGGCTCAATTTTATATAATGACAATTTTTTTTAGTAGCTTGAAAGAGAGAAAGGGAAATTTTAGAGAGACCCGTTCAAGAGAAATTTTAAGAAGCTAACATGTGCCAATATTAATTAACTGACTTTTTAGATAATAAGGATTATAAAATAATAAATATAAATAATACACTGGCCAGTGTAAACAATTTTTAATATTTCAAATCATTATACTTATGTGGCATGTGAAGATACCAATAAAAATATAAAAATTTTTACTGGATGTTGTTTTAAATATTTATTTGTACATATTTATGCTTTTATATTTGTACTCCCTCATCCGGCAATCGGTAGAAGCAGGGGCGCAACAACGAGAGGATCCAGGGAGAATTAAGTCTAGTGGAATTTTACCCAACGCTGTCCTTACTGAAGTCCTCAGTTCTGTAATGGTCACTCTTCTCGTGAACCAGGCCCATAGGTTCTCTGCATTGTTTGGTTCTGGAGACACCGATGGGAACTCCAGTTCCACAACGTTATTTGCCTTTACGAGTCCCTAACAAATCGAATGAAATCTAAATCAGGTAAAATCGATTCGTCATCTCCTCGTGGTGCCCCCTGGATAACCAAATAACGACGGTAACAGCTAGCAAACCCTACACAGCCTACCAAGCCAAGATGTAAATGTCATCGGGTCGAGGGCTGCATAGCAGCCGGTAGTGTTGCTTTGTCCCGTACAATCTCATCTTGGCACCGGGCGCATCCAGTTGTATCGTAGCCTTATCCTGATATGGAGGCTCTGTCAGGATAAACCTTCTCTTTCTTGCCATACTTGTGAGACTTTTATGGACCAAAAATCAACTAAAAAATCAGACGAAGAAGGAGGTTGTGGGTCCGATGCAATAAGCAGCAACTCAGAGCTAGAAAACGATCTTCTTAGAGGTAACAGTCCAGCACAAAAATCTCGGCTTCACAGTCAACAACAGTGCCCCATGCAGCCTAGCAAGAAAAAATCTCGTACTATCAAGAGGAGAAGGCGCAAGGCAAGGAAGGCTGCAATTGTAGTGGGGAGCTTCACGGAGCACACCCGAGTCCCACTTTTGCAAATTTCTGGACCTAACAGAAAATTGGCAGCACCAACTCCTACATCTTCTAGGCCGGATAATATCCCATGCCGGACTCAACTGATGCATTGCCAAAACGGCAGCAGTCAGGGGCTGGGACCCCAGGAAAAAAAGAGGGGACATACCGGGACAAATTGGCTGGGATCCCATGGCAGAGGTCCTGGATAACTATTTGCGATTCTATCTTGACAGAAGCGGACAAAAGTCTTAAGGGCGATTGCCCACCTCAGTTTTTGTGTGTAAGGGTACCTGCGCGAGCGACGGCTGACGGCTTCGGTCGAATCAAAGTCAACGAGATTTGTCAGTAGGGTTGCCTCGCCAGTTCTTTGTAGGGTGGTGGCCACCCAAGCTGTTAGCGTGGCTCTTTACAGGAGCCATTCGTAAGTAACGGTGCTATACAGGGCTTGCGGACAGCACTACGGCATTGCACAGCAGGAGTAAAGCGCTCAAACCTCTTAGCCTGTTCAAGGGGGAAATACTTCGGAGGATTGTTTGCCTCTTATGTGAGGAAGGGCGATTCCGGAGACTACAATGACGAGATCTTCGAGCGCTGTCGCGACATATATTGTGAAGAAAAAAAAGCTCGGTAGGGTCTGGTGGTCAGAGCATCTAGCTTGTATGAGTGAAGATGAGTCTGCTCTAAAAGTTCTCTGCGGTAAGACCAATAGGGTTCGACAGCGTGGGAAACCCAACCTCCGTTGGAAGTATGACGTAGACCAGGACACTCAGAGCTTAGGGATGCCAAACTGGATGATATCGGCTAAGAATGGGCACCGGTGGAGAGATCAGTTGCGAGAGACCAGGCCGGATCCTGGTTGTAGAGCCAGAAGAAGAAACAGAGAAGTGCTGACAGGCTTCCTCGATATCGGGGGAGCCTTCGACAATACATCCTTTGATACTATAACTAGAGCTCTAAGATGGCGTAGTCTAAGTAGCACTTTCTGCAACTGAATCGACTTTATGCTAAGAACTCAATTTGCTAAGGCAAAATTCAATGAATGGCCTGCCTTTCCATAACTGGGGCCATCCGAAATTCCCCGACAGCAGCGCAGAAGACTATCCCCACTCTGGTACCTCTCCACTTTCAGGTACAGAAGTCCGCCATAAACGCGTCGCTGCGGCTGGAAGCGAATGGTTACCAGAGCGCTGGTCTTGGGCGAGCACATTCTATAAAAATCAAAATCATAGAAGAGATTCCGGATCTGCATGCCCTTTAAAATCTTACATTTGAGCAGCCTGCACATACAGGATATGCTAAAATGGACTTTTCCTAAAAGTATTGCCAGGTAGACTGGTACGGTACACGGATGGCTCCAAAACAGAGACAGATGTGGTCGCCGGGATATGGAGTGAAAGCCGCAGATTCAGCAGGGCGATGAGCCTAGGCACCCTAGCAACTGTTTTTCAAGCAGAGGTGAAGGCTAAACTGGCATGGACTCACGAGAACTTAAGAAGGGTCTACCAGAACAAACGGATCTTTATCTTATCTAATAGCCAAGCGGTAATTAGGGCAATAAGGTGAGCTGAGCGTTCTCAATGAAGTTACCCTTTTCTGGATCACCGGGGCTTCGAACGCAACGAAAATGCGAATCCCCCGGCTGATATTGGTGCTCGGATATTGCATTCGTCGGTCTAGAGCCGGCTATCTTGCTGCAAAGGACCCTGGCGAATCGGGCGTTAGTGTAACATAGTAAACGCTGGAGGTCCGCGCCTGGACTGGCCAACTCTAAGCTGTTCCTTCCTGTTCCGTCCCCTAACACGGCCAAGGAATTGTTAGGGCGCAGTAGAAATTAAGTCAAGCCACTTGTTGGCTTCATTACCGGACACTTATGGAGGATAGGAAGGGCGGAGGATCTCACCTGCAGGGTTTCTTTGTTCGAGGAGTCCCTGCTCGAACATTCAAGACTAAGCAATAAGGCACTAGGAAGACTGCTGAAATTTATTAACCGGTCTGGCCTACAAATATAACGTATAGGGGTGTAGTATAATATGCCAAATTAATGGCCGCAGTACCTTTGGACCCAATACCTCACACACGAAAAAAAAACCACTAGACAAAAATAATTAACTTTCAAAAGATATACATATAATTGATATAAAAAAGTAAATTAACTACTTAACTATATATTTTAGCTGTACTTAACCTTCTATTCAGTAACAATATCTTAATAACTTTCCCTGATGTAAAAAAGAAGACTTTATTGGTCCATTCAATAGCACTGCAGTCAAAATCAACCATTGGCTTTCTATAGGGCGTTTCTCCAAGTTTAACGATCCCTTGTAGCAGAATGTTGAGCATTGCTTCTGCGTCAGCTGTCACAGAGTCTAACCATCTCCCGGGTCGGCCTACTCGAATATTTCCTGAAATTTATACTAAAACCGTTTCAGAATACGGTTGTCCCTTATCCCGTTTACTCGGTTGGCTAGTCTTACTCTGTTGATTTTCTAGGGTAAAAAAATTTAAATTTTTATGAAGATGATGGGCAGATGATTTATGAGTGCGGATAATGAGTACAAATTCTGCTGGTTCAGATAACATCAAAGAACTTTCGCAGAATACACATCACTGACAACTGTTCTCCTCTTCCCCAGTAAAAACTTGTTAATGTTTGTTCAGACCTACCTTTTGGTTTTATAAGTTTAAAATGTATGCCTACGCGTTTTTTATTAGAATAAATAATTAAATAAACTGTAATAACTTAAAAACTTAATTAACGTGAAGCCTAACCTGCCTGGCACGTAAAAACGAAAACCAATCATTCCTCACTTCCCCCTCAATTAAAGAAAAAAAAAAAAACACAATATGTAAACTCTTCTACACTTGAAGCTTAACAACAAAACTCAGGAAATATTTGATCGCATTTCAAAAATGCTGGATGTTCCGAGTAATCGTGGAAATTATAATCTTCCGTGTGATACGGACGGATTGCATGCAACATATTTGCAAATATGAGCAAATTCCTCATAATCGTTAACAACGACTCCTGAATAGAGTGTGTGTATGAAAATTTGTTATAATTCGTCGGGAACACGCAATTGGCTACCTTGCACTTGGCTGGCATCATAGCTCTAGAAGAAGAAGTCATCGAGCTGTGTCGAGCATGCGATTATGGTTAAATACACCAGGAATCTTGGTGTAAGAAACAAAAAAAAACAAAAATATAATGGACGTAGTGCAGGGTGAACAGTGAAAGTGATCATCGCTCTTCGTCAATTAATAATCGTCAGTTTATTGGTTCAGTTGCCATAAGTCCTTTGGTATGGCTGTGGAAAGAGTTATAAATAGTGATGAATTGTAGGAGTTTAAAGCAAATAGAGTCCGACGTTGGTTCGGAATACAGTTGTTATCCTACGTGCTAAGAAATGAAGATTACGGTGAGAATTTGGTCTTCTGCAATTTTAGATTTTAAATACAATATTTGAAGTGAAAATATACAAGAATTATTTTTTAAAAGAAAGAAGAAGTTAAGTGAATGTTGAAAAGTGATGGTGAACCATTTAACAAGGACAATAGTTTAAAAAATCTTAGTCTTGGCTATAGTTAAAAAGAGTTTGATGATCACATTAACATACAACTGAAGACATTATATTAGCTAACTGGATTACTTCTAAATTCGTAATGTTTTTGCTCTTGTTATACCTGTCAGTGATGATCAGACTAAGAAAGCATCTTCTATTAATTGAAATATATTTTTAAACTATTAATACACAAGTTCTTAATATTAAAGAAACGCTTAAAACTTCTATTACAATAAATCCTTTTCCATTCCAGTTATTCATCATCAACATACTAATTTTGGTAAGCATTATCCATGCTTTGCCAAGAGGAAATAAAAACCAAGAAAAAGCCAAATCACTTAAGCAGCAAAAAGCAATTGACCAGGAAGCACAACCAACAGATGGCAAGGGCACAAGAAACAAGCGCGGCTCACACAAGCATTATCTGCACGTATTAAAACCAGTTAAGAAACTTAAAACAGTGCACGTTATACACGGTGAATACCAAGAGCATCATAAAGAACCAAAATTCCACAAGAAAGAGGAAGAAGAAGTCCATCACAGCTTCTCCGAAACTCATGAACACGTTCACGAGGAGGAAAAGGAGCAACATCATCATCATGAACTTCCAAAAATAGAAGAACATCATGAAATTCATGAACCAATCCATTTTGAAGAAGAGCATAAAGAAAAAGTTAAAGTTCAACATCATCATCATCACCATCATCATAATCATGTTAAAACAGTTATCAAGAAAGTACCAGAGCCTTATCCTGTAGAAAAAGTCGTTCATGTCCCTATAGAAAAGGTTGTTCATGTACCAAAACCATATCCTGTAGAAAAAGTCGTTGAAAAGGTAGTACATGTTCCAAAACCATATCCAGTAGAAAAAGTTGTTGAAAAGGTTGTCCATGTACCAGTGGAAAAACTTGTAGAAAAAGTAGTTCATGTACCAGTTGAGAAAGTTGTCCATGTACCAAAACCCTATCCTGTTGAGAAAATAGTTGAAAAACCAATTCATATTGAAAGAAAAATTCCTGTCGAGGTGAAAGTACCATATCCAGTGGAGAAGATCGTACGTGTTCCAGTAGAAAAAATTGTTGAGAAATTAGTTCATGTTCCAAAACCATATCCAGTTGAAAAAATCGTAGAGAAAATTGTTCATGTACCTAAGCCCTATCCAGTCTATAAACCAGTACCATATCCTGTAGAAGTAAAAGTACCAGTTCATATCCCGAAACCAGTTCCTTATCCTGTAGAAAAAAGAGTTCCATATCCAGTAGAAGTTGAGAAGAAAGTACCAGTACCTTATAAGGTAGAAGTAGAAAAGAAAGTACCCGTTTATATCGCCCAACCTCAACCTTACAAATATGAAAAACCAGCAGAGGAACATCATGCCCCAGTATCTTATGATTCATATCATCATCAACATCAAGATCATAGTTCTTTACACACTAATGTCCATCAAGTATTAGTACCTAAAAACAACCCTAACGATCAAGCATCAAACCCAACTCAGCAGCAACAATATGTGAAATTCTTAACTTTAAGATATTCAAACCAACCTCAACCTCAACTCCAGCAGCCTCAGCAAAGAAACTTCAATGAAGGTTATCAAAATCAACAACATCAACAACAACAAAGAGCTCATGAATCTTCCAATCAGCAAGGAATAAACGCAGCAGAAAGCAGCGTTCAACCAGTATCAGTATTACCAAATTATAATAATAATAATAATTCACCGAGATTCCAAATTATGGTTCCTGATCAAAGTCAAATTCAAGACACCATTCCACAGGCATCTGAAAATACTCAACAATATCAACTGCAAACGTTCCCAATTCAATTTGTTCAATTCCAGACAATTCCATTTCAACAAACTGATCTTCAGAACACATAAGTTTTTATATAGGTAAGTTTAGAAGCTGATAAGGATAATATAAATGTGATATGATAAATAAATGTGTGTTTTAATATGTAGTTTCATTTCTTACTTTTACTTTCGTTCTGAACAGAAAGGTTTTGTACATATTTAAGGTTTTACATTACATTATATTCTTTGCAGGCACTACGACCTATTTGATCTCTTGTACCAACCCCGTCATTAATTAAAAACTCTAGCTAGAGCTTAAGGCTTTTGATATAGCCTAAAATTGTTTTAGGACTCATATTCTAAATCTCTTTGGGAGCAGGGAAGCAGTGATGGCGGATACTCAATTTGTAGCCGCACAATCACTTCGCTATTTCTGCAGCTGTACCGAAGGCTATAATCGAAAGTCTCTGTAGATTTGCCCAGCCAGTATGCAAAAATTGAAAGCACTGGAGTGGATTTGCTGCAAACCCCACCATCAAATGCTTCTCTAAAACCTCCACTGTTTTCAGGAGAACAGAAGGGGCTGAATGAGGTTGTCAGTCATCAGCGGAACAGGGAGAATAGAATTGTAGTGTAACATGCACGTGCCGCAACTATTTCGGACTGATCGAAGTGCCATCATAACCTCCTAGCGGTAGCCACTGGTAACTATCTTTTATGATCGGGCTAGTCCCTTCGAAGTAGGCTAATACATAACCTCACACCGAAAAAATAATTACTACGGAACGAGCAACATGCCCCGGATACTGTAATAAACCGACGGCCACGACAACGAAAAAGGCAAAAATATTTACGAATTTTTTCATGGAATGTTCGAACTCTGTACAGAACACGAGCTACACATCATCTAGCCGATACCCTGTCAAAGTATAAAGCTGACATTACCGCCATTCAAGAGATGTGATGGACAGGGAATGGTATTTTGCAAAAAGCTGAGAATGACGTATATTACAGCGGTCAGACAAAACACCATGTGCTCGGAGTAGGTTTTATGTTCAGCAAAAGAATGAAGCCTACGGTGAGGAAAATTTAAGAACATCACGCATCTACATCTACAGTACACAGCCAGAAGTGCTTAAGTGCAAAATATGTGTTTCGAGAAAATCGCCCTCAACGATTTCTTTAGATACAGAATTGTTCACAGAAGCACTTTTGCCGGTCGGATAACTCAGCAACCACAGCTCAGTTTAAGACAAAAATTATAACAATGATTAACAATAAAATACTAAATACAAAAATGCAATAAACTCAAAATCGTCAAAATTGCACTTAGACACTTCTGGCTGTGTACTGTAGACATAAGAGCATAATGATGAAAAATAAGAAGTAGTTGAACGGGAGCTTTCCTCCGCAGTTATGATGTAAAAATCATACTGGGTGATCTGAACGCCAAAGTAGACCGGGAGCCCATATACAGGCAATATGTCAGCAGCCACAGCTTGCATGAAAACACTAATGACAATGGAGAAATGGCAGCAAGTAAGAGCTTGGTCGTTGCAAGTATGATTTGTACGTAAAGAAAGCTTGGATTGTTACGATTCCGAAGACAACAATGACGAGATCTACGAGCGCTGTCGCGACAGAGATGTTATGAAGAAAATAAAGCTCGGTAGGCTACGGTGAGCTCGTATGAATGAAGATGTGCCTGCTAGGAAAGTTCTCTGCGGTAAGACCTATGGGATGCGACAGCGAGGGAGACCCAGCCTCCGCTGGAAGGATAGCGTAGAACAAGACGCTCAGAGCTAAGGGATGCTAAACTGGATGACATCGGCACAGAATCGGGACCGATACAGAATAGTTGCGATAGGCCAAGACCGGATCTCGGTTGCAGAGCCGTTAAACTAACTAACTAAGGAAAACTTTCATCCGCTACTCAAAAGCATACATTCGAAAATAGTTGCGCTGTTGCTTCGACTGTTGCGCTGAAAACTTGAATCTAGGACGTTTCCGAACGAATGACTTAAGAGCATCTGCGTTTACGTTTACGAAATCGTTGCCATTACATGCCTACTTGGATCTTAGAAAATCTAGGTATGCGCAGATCGAGTTCAAATAAAGATCAAACCGATTCGATCCAACATTTGGGCTGGATCGAATCGAAATCGACGTAAAGATGCGAATTCAAAGATTGACATAACGGCATAAAATTGTTTAGGTAGTTATTTTTATTGTTGTGCCTTCGTCGTGTTGTGGGTACTCAATGAAATTAAAATATTAGTATTGCAATTAAGATTTTTATAATGACAAAGCGAAATAACAATAAAACGACATGAAAACTATAAATTGTAGGTTATGCACGCTTTCGATTACTTTTGAATCCATTTAAACTTCAATTATTCGATCCGACGATGGCAAATACGCAGATTCACTGCCAATCCTTCGATCTCTAGAGCATTCGATTTGGTTAGGTATACTCGTACGTGGTACCTGTTGCAAAGCAGACGTAGGCGTATTTGAAAAGGCCCCAAAGCTCTTCTGTTGTTGTTTCGAGACTTTACAGGGGTCCTATTCTCTATTACAATATTGTTAAATCCTATGCGATAACTAAACTCAACTGAGGACTGTAACCTTGCGTTTGCGAAGCAGCGATTTTCTATCGCCTTCGCCAACATCCGTGGGCTACAATCGAATTTCGACTCTGTGTCGTGCCATCTTTTAACTAATTCACCCCATATCTTCGCGCTAAGTGAGACCCAAATCTTACCTAATGATGTCTTAGACAATTACCAGGTTTCCGGGTACTCATTAGTGCATAATCTCTCCCCCCATAGGGGAGTTGCCATATATATTAGGAAAGACGTAGCTTTTCAGAAGGTGTACAACAGTACATCGCCTGACTTTAACCACCTCGGCCTCAAAATTTTACTTCATAAGCACGTCATTTTCTTCTGTTTTCTATACAGGAGCCCTAATATAAATAATGAAGCCTCTTCCTTAGCATTTGACGCTATCTCTGAACGTATCTCCGAATTCTTATCCTTATACCCGGAGTGCGAAATCATTGTTGCGGGTGATTTCAACGTTCACAACACAAATTGGCTGAATTATTCAAATAATGGCACCAGTGTTTCTGGCCGGGATGCCGAGCTCTTTGCAGAGACTAATAATCTTCACCAATTGGTTAAGTGCCCTACACGAGTTCCTGACGCTGTAGATCAAGGGGCCCATCTCCTTGATATTTTTCTCACCTCCCACCCTACACGGTACTCCATCGAAGTTCATTCACTTCTAGGCAGCTCAGACCACTGCCTGGTCAGCGCAAGCTTCCCATACCAATCATCCGTCTCAACCATACCAGCTCCTAGAAGAACTGTGTGGCACTATGGGAAAGCCAATTGGCTGGGGCTTATTCGCTTCTTTCAAGCTGCTGACTGGGATCTGTGTTTTGAGAATCGCGATGTCAACTTTTCCGCTCTCTGCATCTCAAAAATCATATTGGCAGGAATGCGTATATTCATTCCCCATTCTACCAAACCCCTTAAGCCAAGGCCGCATGGATGGTTTAATCAAGAATGTATGAACGCGATTAAAGCCAAAGAAACCGCCTATAGAGAGTTCAGGCATTCCCTGAGCGAATCATCCCGACGTGAGTACATCAGGTTGAGAAATGCCTGCAAAACCACCATCAAGCAAACCAAAGCCTCCTTCGATGACAGGTTAAGAAACAAACTCATTAACACCTCTGCTGGCAGTAAAAACTTCTGGTCCTTGGTAACCTCCATCAGGAAAAATTTTAACTCATCGTCGTCTCCTCTCTTCATTCACGATGGGAAGGTATTAACAGAAAGCAAATCCAAGGCTGATTTACTCGCATCTCTGTTTGCCTCCAATTCTTCCTTGCCTGATACTGCCCTGCAACCCCCCATTGTAGAGGGTTCTGCTCACTCAATGGGCAGAGTTTTCTTCAGAACTCGTGAAGTGTTCAAGTGTCTCAAGGAACTCGATCCCAATAAATCCACTGGCCCTGATAAAATTCCCCCTGAGGTTCTTAAAAAATGCGCTTCACCTTTGGCTAAACCTCTGCGCAAACTCTTCGCCCTTTCTTACTTCTCCGGAGTTTTCCCTGACTCCTGGAAACTGGCTCATGTTCAGCCTATACCGAAAAAAGGTGATTCCAGCGACCCCTCTAACTACCGCCCAATAGCAATCACTTCTATCCTCTCCAAAACCATGGAGAAATTAATAAACAGAAGGCTTATGGAATATCTTGAACGCAACCAAATATTGGATGACAAGCAGTACGGCTTTAGATCGAAAAGATCTACTGGCGACCTCCTTGTATGCCTAACTGAACACCTCTACCAAAACATTCATCGCTTTGGTGAATCCGGCCTGGTAGCTCTCGATATCTCCAAGGCCTTTGATAGAGTATGGCACCCCGCTCTATTGAGTAAACTCCATGCTATTGGCATCGACCTTCTTCTAAAGAATTGGATTGAGAGCTTCCTTTCCGACCGCTCAATCAAGGTAGTATTGGACGGCGTTGAATCTAATCCCCACTCCATCTCTGCAGGCGTTCCCCAGGGCTCTATTCTATCACCAGCTCTCTTCCTAGTTTTTATAAATGACCTGCTCTCAATTCCATCCAATTCACTTCATTATTATAGTATCGATGAAATAAAACACACATTTTGGCCATATATTAACAAACCAATTTATTTTGTACTTGGCAAACGAAATATACTCATAATAGCTTTTACATGTTCTGCTTCTAAAATGTTCATAAAAAATATTTTCTGTCTCATAAACATTACATTCGTTAATACCTTTTTCCAGGGGCCCTTATTATAGTAAAAAATAAAACATATAGACTAGCTATAGTAGAAAAAGCAAACAAAAAACAAATAAAGAAAAACATGGATGTAAAAAAACACATTGAAGAATTAAATTATGTTACAGTTCATACTGTTTAAAGAAAAAAAAAAGAAACATTTTGTAATTAAATTCTCAAGCAATTTTACAACATTTTAACATAAATTATTAAAAAAAAAAAAACAGGATAGGAATTATCACAAAAAGAATTAATATTATTCGTGCTTCAAAATTCCCATTTCCTCAAGAAAGGTTTGAAATCCTTCAGGAAACCTTCCAGCATCTAATTCTGCGTTCCATTGCCGATACTATTCCAGGGATAGATGAAAAAACAATAGATTATAAGTAGGTTAATAAAATAATTGTATTTGAAAAAAACTTACTCGTTCTAATTCTGCTCGTAATGCTAAGACAGCCTTTTCACGATCAGCAACTAATTCTTCAAGATATTGGTAACGTAACTTTTTACGAGCACGACACTCTCTTGCGCTTTGTCGACTACGTTCTAAAAAAAATATTTATGGTTAGTTTATTGAAGTTTTTGATAATAAAGAAGGTTGAGTTTGGAGTTAACACCGAATAAAACATACCTAGTTTAGCTTTCATATCAATCTTTTCAGTAGATGCCTTCCTGCCTGGTTTTCGTCCTCTCTTTCCTCCTTCTTTCCTCTCCTACGAAAGGATATATTCTTAATTAATAATAACAGTGCATTGTATCGTATAAAAAAATGTAATGCCCGAAACCTTAATGAAAATGACTGAATGATCTTCGGTAAACGTTTACTTCTTCTTTAAAAACTACTGGAACGATTCTTTGCCATTATTGTGGCATAATAATATTCGAGAATTAATATAAGAGAGCTTACTGACGGAAAAAGGAAACCTGCGAGAAAAATCTTGTTTGACCGACTATGACACATTTTACACCACGCTGCACATACTGCAGGAACAAAGAGTATAATCTGATCACCGATCATTAACCAGTTCAAAAACAACAAGGACTCGAGTGCAGAGATGGGATCCTTGTGGGTCTGGTTAAATATGGAGGCCCCACACTAGACCAAGCGATTCATCAATTGATTATGCAAGTATGGGAGCAGAAAGCGATGCCAGAAGATAAAAAAGGCATTCTACACAATTTTACAAAAAAGAAAATATTACAATGTGCACCAATTTATTGCGGTATAACACTGCTAAGTACCGCGTATAATATATTCTTCATTAACGTACAAAACAGGACGGCCCCATACGCTAGAAACATCATAGGCCAATAACGGTATGACTTCAGCCCAGGCAAATCATCAAATAATCGCATTTTCAACGTGAGGCACGCAATGGGAAAATTGCTACAGTTTCAAGACACAATCCAATACCTCTCATAGACTTTAAGGCTGCGTATGATAGGATAGTCAGAGTAGAGCTCTAGAAAGCCGTCGGTATCCCCAATAAGCTGATGGTTGTCCAAAACCAATGTGCCAAGCAAAGTAAAGATGTGCGGAACACTGTCTAGACCAATAAAGATCTATAATGAATTCCGATAAGGGAAGGTTAAGCCTGTCTTTTTTTCAACCTAGCGTTGGAGAAAGTGTTCTGGGAATCAAGAATGGCAGTAAGGGGCCCAATTCTTCGCAAGTCCACCCAATTACTGGCTTTTGTAGGGAACATTGCCAATCATTGGAAGAATATTGGCAATCATTGGTAGCTGTACAGGACGCTTTCACAAAAAAACGAAAGCTGGGACTGCACACCAATGAAAGCAAAATAAAGTTCATGGTGGTCTCATCTTCACATTGATCCCTCAATCAAGATACAGGTTGAAGTAGTAAAATCATTTATCTACTTTGAGCGAATAGAAATAGTCGATAACAACATGGAATACGCGCCAAGCTGCTAAAAGACAACAAAGCCTATTGTAGCCTGTGAAAGCTCTTCAAATCCAAGCATCTGATCGTGATATCTAATCTGATGCTTTATAATACGAGGGCCTTGCCGGTACTCAAATATGCATCCGAGACGTGGATGCTTAGCAAATAATCCTCTAAACTCATAGTTGTATTCGACTGAGAATTGTTGGAGACTTATGCGAGGAAGGACGATTCCGGAGAAACACAGGAAACACAGTATATGAGCCGGTTTCGACGGTGCGCTCCAGCGCATGTGACTCACGAGCTTTATTGATAAAGGCCGAAGTAGGATGGTAGCTCTCATCGTCTCCACTTCTCCCTTCATTTGCAAATGTTCAGGAGGCACATGCGCTGGAGCGCACAGTCTAAACCGGCTCATATACTGTGTTTCTTTGAGCATGTGTAGAATTTTCGTTGAGTAAATAAAAAGCTTTATCCTTCAAGTTAAGTCGATGCTGCTTCCATGACGGTTCTGGGTTAAAGTGACAAATACTAATTTTGCATTGTGTCCAGTAAAAGTTATTTAAACACACACATATGCACAACCCAGGTTAATCCGGCTACAGTTTTATCGAATTATCAGGTCCAATTTTGATTTAGCATTTCACACCACCATTTTAGTGAACTTTTCAAAATACGCTCTGAATTGAGTCGAGCTGAGAGAACTGTTTCGCAAGTTTATGTATGGACCGGGTGGTCTGAATATTCGACAGATTTTTTGAGACGACTCTTGAACCGGCTCTGGTAGTCGGATATTTGGAAAGATACCGTCTGGTGCGGACCCCCAGCGATGCCTCCCGTCGATGACATGGAAACCTTATACAGGCGGTCGCACATTTCCTGGTGTCCCTGGTGTCCGAGTCCCAGCATACAGAGAGAAGGAAATGTAAAATACCGTAGAAATCGGTCACTAAATAATGTGAGCGCTAATGCAGAAACAACCACAGCTTCGATTTTATATTAAAAGCGGTCACCATTTGACGTGAGCACTCTTTTCTGCAAGCGGATGGCTGCATTGATCGGCGCGGGTCTTCGCTGGTTAATGGCCACTACAAACTCATGTAAAAGCTGGTAAAATTACCTGCACCATGCCTAGCTCATGGGATGATGACTTTGTTTCATTTTGAAGGTTCGACTACATTAAAGTGTTCATGCTACAAATATTAGTCGAAAACTCCACGGCGAAGATCATAATTTGCTTATACAGCTAAATAATGACAAAGATAAGTTCCTCCAATATATCAGAATGTGTTAAATAATGTAGAATAGCGTTTAATCAGAACGTGGTGTAATTAGCATCGCCAGCCTATTTTACCTGAAGGAAAACATGTTGCGATTATCAGATAAGTTAATTATTGTTTTATTATACATAAAAATATTGCGATTAAGAGTAGCCTGCCTGAACCTGCGCGAAAAGAGTTCTAGATTCATTCCGGTAAACTTGTCGGCGCCGAGAATATGCGCCGATAAGTGCGTTCCTGCGTTTACTATGCACATACTCATTTAATTGCCTGGAAACATTCTTTGTGCCGTTCGGCGCCGGTGGACGGTGGCAATAGGAAATCAGGCAACCTTAGGGTATACAGTCTTTTACATTACCTTATCTCTGTATGCCGTGTTCAGAATCAGGACGCGTGGAGAGAATAGTTGCGAGAGACCAGGACCGGATCCCGATCGTAAAGCCTTTAAAGAAGAAAAGTAGAAAGCTCAGCAATTCCATCTACATAAGTGTAAATGACACATCTTTGGCAATCATAGGATGGAAATTGTAGGTAAACAATGCATACAACCTATTTCGCACTACTCCTCATTCTAAAGAACCAAGAAACTCCAAGACAATGTAAAGTTTGAATAAATAAAGCATTAATCCGGCCAGTCCAGTTTTATGCTACAGGTCTGAAACTTGGGCCAAACAAACAGGATATCAACTCAAAATTTTCGAAAGGAAAATCGTAAGAAGAATATTTGGTCCTATAAGGGTTAGCCAAAACGAATGGCGCATTAGAACAAGCGAAGAGGTTGAAGAAATGTGTGACGAAATAAATAAATTCCCACGCCTAAAATTGAGTAAAATATGATGGCTTGGACACATTGTACGAGCTTCGAACGGAGACATGGTGTATCTATGACAATAGAAGATATGCGGAAACTTTACATATCAAAGTGGAAAGACATGGAGACAACTGGAAGAAAGGACACTAATGCCCTAAACACAATGCTCATACGTGTCTCATTAAATACAAAAATTAAATGTCTAAATATCCCACCACGGCATACGAGTCGCTGACCTGCCCACAATACGAAGATCTAAGACGAGATATAGAGCTTATTGTAATGGACCAGAGAGAATTCATAAATCTAATAAAAGTAGTCGTAAGTCCTTCAAGGACTGTAGCGCCATTTAAGAAGAAGAAAAATGATGTGATCGTGATTATTAATTATCAATTTTAACATCCAAAATGCTGAATTGAACGGACTTTTGTAAGGGTTTTTGTATAGTAGTCCTGCATCATATCGCATAACAGCAGAATCAATAAATCCTTAACAAAAACTGGTAAACAGCATAAAAGCATATATATCAATTAGTGATGCACTTACGAATGCATACATATTTACGAATGTGTTTGAATATACAGAATGTAACTCAACAACTTATATTTCTGAACCCAAAATAATCAATATACATATGTAACATGAAAAAAAATCGAGTTTCCTTAAGGGTCCTTAATCAAATTATCTCGTCGTTCATAATTTGCTATATATCCTACGTTCATCCATAGATCATAGCCACTTCCATTAAAAAAAGGAGCACGCTTTATCGTCCCTTTGGGATAACACCAATTGAAAGAAATAATATTATACTGTCAATTCAATTTTAGCCTTAAAGGTATATCAGAATAATTAAACAGTTTTAAAATTCTTAAGTTAAGAATTTTTGAAAAATGCTTCAAGGATTTATAAATTGTGCATTTACAGAAAATAATTCATTTTTCCTTCAGGGTATTTCCACGAAACTCTACCCTAATGTGATAAAAATTCAAATGTGTTATTTACTAAAACCAAATTCACATATCGAGTTATAAATAATCATACTATCAAAAATATGTAAAATAAAAATTTTAGCCCTTTTCCAAAATTTTTTAAATTAATCAGTTTGTATGTCAACCCCTTTGTTCTACGTAGCGCCTTCTTTTTTAAAAAGTTTGCTCGCTAGTGCGCCGTCTTGTTGACAGCTTGTCAGTCTGCACATTACTGTGGCGCGAAGTGCACGTTTTTGAGATTCCTGTGCAAGTGATTTTAATAATTTCAAGTAAGTATTGCTTTTGATTTGCTACGCTTTTATCAGTGAGTGTAATAATGTCGCACCCGTTACAAAAAATACGCAAGTAGTTTTACTGCGACGTAAATTATAACCTTAAAATCTTTGTACATTGTAATAATAAGAAGCTTACTTTAATAATCAACACGGACGAGTTTCAATACTGGATAGAAAGTTTAAGTGTCTTTTTTGTAATGATAAATATATGTCGCACCCGTTACAATATTTTTTTGAAAAATTTTATATTAGGTTGTTTTACGCATAATTAGAAATTTATTTGTTGCCAGATATGAAAACCGCCAACAGAATGCAAAAGCATCGAAAAAAACTGAGAGAAAATAAAGAAAATTATGAAACGCATTTGCTAAAAGAAAGAGAAAGAGACACGAAAAGAAGAGATGCCAAGAAGGCTTTAGTGGATGCCGAAGAGATAGAGAAGCGGCGCAAACGTGACCGAGAAAGACAGAGAGCACTGAGATTAAAGAAGAAGAACGAAATACTCCATCTGCCTACCCAGTCGACGTCATCGCCTATTGGAACTTATAAGTCAAAAAGATCATTTAAAAAAGCTATAACCAAAATCAAACGCGCGCTGCCTGCTAGTCCGTCTAAAAGAGTGGCAGTTCTAAAAGAAATTGCCATTGAAGTTTTTCCGACAAGTGCTAGACGATTATTGTATCCAAAGGAAAAAACTTCTGGTAGTCTATCCAAAGAAACCGTAGCTCAGATAGAAGCATTTTACCAGCGGGATGATATAAGTCGTGCAGCACCTGGCATAAAAGATTATAAATCGGTGAAAGATCCCACAACAGGAGCACGTCAGAGGCTGCAAAAGAGACATTTAGTAATGAGTATCGGCGAATGTTATAGATTATTTAAAGAAGAATATCCGACGCTTAAAGTTGGCAAGACAAAATTTTACGCTGTAAGGCCAAGCCATGTCCGACCCGTAAGTGAAATCCCGCACGATGTTTGCGTGTGTGTGTACCATGCCAACTTTAACTTTCTGATTGAAACAGCCAGTCAAACATTTGCTTCATTCCCTCCTTCTGCTAAAAAACTTCTGGAAGAAGTTTGTTGTAATATAGAAAGTGAAGAATGCATGACAAATAAGTGTACACAGTGTGATAACGTAACTGATATAATACCTCTGACATTTGATCGTGACGCAATCATATCATGGAACCAGTGGAAAGAACATGAGGGTCGTTTACAAGTTCAATTGGAGACAGGCACAGTTGGTGATTTCATAAAAATATTCGAGGCCCAACTAAAAAAGTTTAAGACTCACTGGTTTGTGAAAAAAGTTCAGAGCAAACACTTCAAAGAAACGAGAGAAAGAATGTCCGAAGACGAGGCGGTGCTGCAAGTAGATTTCGCCGAGAATTTCGCAATTATATCGCAGGACGAAATTCAAAGCGCACATTGGCGACATCAACAGGCCACTGTTTTTACCGGATGTGCTTGGGTACGAGAAGGTGTTATAGAATCTCGATCTTACGCAATCATTAGCGAGGACCTTAGCCACAACAAAGTTTGTGTCTGGGTGTTCATCAAAAAGATTATTGAAGAACTGACAACCTACAAGAAAATCAGGGTAGTTCACATCTTCTCGGATGGCTGCGCAGCACAGTTCAAGAGTCGGTATAATTTGTACAATATTTGTACAGGTCCAGAAGATTTCGGAGTAGACATAACTTGGTCATTCTTCCCGACTAGTCATGGAAAAGGTGCCGTTGACGGCATTGGTGCGGTCGTTAAGAGGACTTTGTGGACATCTGTAAAAGCTAGGGAAATCATCCTCAACACTCCACGAGATTGCTATGAACATTTGAAGAAAAAGGGATCAGGAACCATCAAAATTTTCTACCAGTCCAATGAGGACATTAAAGAACATCAACCATTGTTGGAAATACGATGGGAAGGCCTTAAACCGATCAGAAATCTACATGAAAAGCACTATTTTCAAAAATCGCATGAATCGACAAATTGCATCAAAGGTGGTCGTACTGTTTCCTCCAAAATGGAAGAAACCTGCCTGAAGATCCTACGTCAAGACACTCGTTTGCGTTATTCTGACATCTATTCGGATTCAGAAAGTGATTAAGAGTAATTACATATAATTTGCAAGCGAATTTTTCAAATTAGGTGGCAAATTGCACAATCGTCAGAAGAAATTCTTTATTTTAGACCAACTCTCATGTTAATTTCTTGTATTTTCTTATCCGGAGTGATTTTTATTAAAGCAATGTTAATAAGAACATTTTTTATTTTACTATAAATCTTGAAAAATCATACAGTGTCGCACCCGTTACAAAGGCCTGTCGCACCCGTTACATTTTCAGAAAATTTTATAAAATACATTATACGATTTTTGTACATTTCTAATAACGTAGTTGTTTGAGATAATCATTCAAGTTTTACATAAAAAAGTCTTACTGTATACTTTCATCGAAAATTTTACAGGATTAACATTGAAAGTCATCTTGGTCGCATTTGGCGATTTTCTAAGGTCGCACCCGTTACGCGATTCATGACGTTGTATAAGTTTTTCATTACAAGTTTCTATACAGATCTTGTTTGAGTTAAATATCAAATTTTTCATACTATTTTTGTTTATAAACGTAATTTGTTATATCTGAACAAACACTTTATTATCGTGAAAAAACGCAGTGTCAGTGTCGCACCCGTTACAATGGAAATACCCTTCATACATGATGAATTTAAAATTTATTTAGATTTCAAGTATTTTAAAGTGTATTTATTTTTATATTTAATTGATATCAGTGAAAAATATTATATATATTTAAAAAAATATTATCATTCATAAAATAAACAATGTTGCACCGTTGTAATCTCTTTATAAAACTTCGACATATTCGAGAGTATGTACATAAATATGATATCGCGTTTTGTTACCAAGACAAATCTTTCTTTATTCTAAAAATAATTCGGCAACAATTTAAAAATGCAATTTTATTCAAAAACTTTTTACACATAATAAATTAATGTGTAGCCGGCCGACGACACACCTTAAAAAAAGTGATAATCTTCGGGAGACTACTATACAACTATTATTAAGATTAAAATAAAAAGGGATATTTTTAATAATTCTATGTTTTTTTTTGATATTTAAAGAAATATAAAGTGTAATCGCCGTTAAAATTAAAAAAAAACGAAATCAATTTCATGTTTGTAGAGTTATATATTTTTGTGTGTATATTGAAATTAACTAATATAATTGCAATTATATAAATTATAAAACTCCTAAACAAGAGCGATTTCATAATAATTTATAATAATGTTCATTTGGCTTTCACCTTAGTTTTGTGCGTAATACCCAATGTTTTGTGTGGCGAGAAATTCCTACAGTAAGAAACTGCGTAGTTGAGAGCCGGCGTTTCGCGGTTAAATTGATTCCAGTAGAAGGAAATAAAAAAGAAGGAACGTAGTTTTTTTATTTAATAAAAATAATATTAAATGTTATTTAAATTTTACTTACAAAACTCTTTTAATAAATGCAATATTCTTATTTAAAATACAGAGATCGGTGTACTATAAAAGCCACACTATTTGGAGAGAGTTTTTCCTTATCAATCCCCAAACGCGAAAGTTTTTTTAATATTTTAAAATTATTTTAGCTTAATTATGACTGAATCGGGAATGAATGTAGAAATGTTTTATATATATACCAAAATTGGGAAAAATTTTAAAATTAAATAATTTTCTTGAGTGGAAAAACTTAAATAAAATAATGAGAAATAAATTCTATGGAAGAAACGAAAAAAAAATTAGGCGCACATCTCTTTAAAACACACACGATACTAGCCCGCGCACTAAACAGTCGAGAGTAGGCAACTGTATCGGACGACGACGACAATGTGGTCTATCTGGGAAGAACGAAGCTACTGAAAGGATTTCCTACAGCGGAGTCTCATGATATGCTGCTGCTGCTTGCTTTTTTTTTCTTTACTAGTAGAGCTCTGGAAAGAGCCCAAAAACACTCGATATACTTTCCTCTACGACTGTGCAATGGTTGCGTCGTCGCCTTTCATCGTATATATTCTCAATATTATTATGGCATGAAAAAAAAATTTCGCTCTCTACACTATATACATGCTCCCCAAACCGAGCTCCACATCACCAGCAACAAAATACAACAACAACAGCACCACAGAAATGCAGAGAACTGAGCCAGCAAGCAAAATAGAGACAACAATCCCGATGTAGGGGGCTCTGTCTAGTGGATATAGTGTCTCCTACGTTTACTGATTAAAAATGCCGTCGTTGATTGCTGATTACACTTGGGGGGCGCTATATGGGCATGCAATCTCTCTCTTCGGATACACTTGCACACGACCATACTATAGAGTCTGCTAGCGAATATATCAGAGAGAAGACTATGGTCCCATGTTCGCGCTGTCCGCTCGCATTGTGTTCTACTAATATATTATTGGTTTGAGTATTACGCATTAATTTATATAAAATTCATATTTAACCTGAGCATAAAAGACCAACTACGTAGTAACGATTATGCTGTCTTGCAATAGTGGATGAATGCCCCGCCGACGACAGCCAATATAATGTGGAGAAATTACGTATTATGTTTTTTGTGGATGTCTCATGACATGGTAAAAAGCTCGACCCATGTTGGAATTAATTTATGTGAAAGATTGTCGTAGAATTATTTGCCCGAAATTGTGCATTAATAATAATAGGACTTGAAATTAACATAGCCCAATTAAATCCCTCTAAGAAATATTTTAGGAGATTCAATATAATTTCAATCCTAGTTCCTAGATTCAAAATGGAAAAAGATAGTACTTAAGAGGTCGTCCATTAATTACGTGATGCGTTTAGGGGGGGAGGGGGGGGAGGGGGTCGAGCCGAATCAGTGTAAAATTGCTAGAAAACTGGGTTAAATTAAGTAGAACATGTTTCTCCACTAACGACTCGCATCCACCTACAGGCCGCCGCCAGAACAGATCTGCAGGCACGGCCCGATGACGGCAATACAATATTCAGTCAGACTAGGGATGAGGATTTCAGGTATCCGCCTGACAGGCCGTGGCGTAAAGGTAACGTCATAATTCCCTACAGACACACACACGAAGATGACAGTTTAGCATAGCAGGTTGTTAATACAAGTACATGGCCTCAACGAAAATTTTAAAGGCACAAACAGATTGGTGACTGGAAAAACCTTTAAAATACACGGACCATCATATTTGCTGACATAATGGACAGGCGGCGCGGAAAAATAAAGGGAAATTCTGTCGCAGGCGGCCGCCGTCACCGCCTTTGTGTGCTAGTATATTTGTGCCTTAGGCGGCTCCAGACTCACGCCGTGAACACCCGCGAACAAGCGCGAATACGAGTGTTAATGGTTTTCGCGCCTTACTTTCAGATCCGACTGGATACAGCCGGAATTCGTGCGGTAAATTCACGGCTTGAGATTGAATAGAAGTTCTGGGGTGGTAACACGTAAGTTGTAAGTTGTTTCAGTCGACCTCTTCATGCAAGTGTTCCAAAAAATTTTGTATGAAGTGGTCGATTGAAGTAACTCACGTGCTACTATTCCAGATCTACAGGCACAATCTAATGACAACTGTCCACTCATAAAGATTTTTTCAGTCTTCTTGGACTGCAGGCCCCATGCAGCTGGGGCGGCCGGGGAGGTGTGGCGAAAACTTTCAGGCCACGACCTGCTGTCGACCTGTGTGTGAAAGATTGCCTTAAAATATGGCTAAATCCTACACAAAAAAATTTATGCGAACGCCAGAAAGTAGCATAGTAGCGTCTCGATTGTGTTGCCGCCGCCGGTCAGCCAAACGCACGCTCGACGATGCCGACCCGCGAAAAGGCCATTAGAATATATAACTTTAGGAAGGGCTCTCGTCGAAAATCGCAAAAATCGCCTCACGTAATTTATGGACGACCCCTTAAGTATGATTGGTTGTTTCATAAATATTTACTTGCAAAAGAATGGTTATTTCTCTGTTTATTTGAAGTCCAATAGTACATCATTTCCATAAATCATAAAGTTAGCATTGTTGTGATATAGATGGTACAACAGATTAAGTTGAGTCCAACTATACAAACATGCCGCTTAAAATTCGTCATAATTTAAGATTCTGTAGAAGTAACTCTCCCCAACTAAAGAATATGAAAGTATGCTTTCATAATTGTAATTAAAAAAATAAAAAGGACATAAATAATATTTAATCTGCAAAATACAAACGTAATACAATTTATGCTACAAAAAATAAAAACAAAATTTAACCGCAACAACTTACTAGAACCATTAAACAAAAATTCAATACGTTTGTTTTTTAAATTATGTTGTCAGCGACCTTACTTTACTTAGTGATGCGCATTTTAATGCAATAAAATTGTTGCGCAAAAGCGTTAAGAAATTTATAGGCGAATATGGGAAGATCCGCGAGTATGAGAATGATTCTTGTTCCTTTTTTCTTTTCCATACTTCGTCAGACAGACTGTCAAGACCAGAATATGTGAATTTAAGTGATCGTGTTGTGCGGCAATTATAAAAAGAATAATATCTATGTTGCTGTAGAAAAGAAGAAGGGGGGTCAGAAACCTCTGGAGGTAAACAAAAATAAGATGCGCAGTTGGGAATTGTATGATTGAAATACATTGATTGATATACATATATTCAAATGTATACACGAGAATATGTTTTTGTTTTTAGTGAAAAATTTATGTGAATAATAATTTAAAGGAATAGTAGTACTGATAAAGATAAAATTTATTTAGGAAAGTTGATAGTGAGTAGTTTGTAGCGATTAATCTATATTCAGTTGAATTTATACAAAATATTAATTGAATAAAATATTATTGCTTCTAAGGATATGGTTTAGTGATTTAAATACAGGCTGCGTTTTATACATGTTTTTATGTTCCAGGTCAATTTTATTTGGCCACCATTTTGGTTCAACTGTCATTTATCAGTTCATTTTTGACAGTTGTGAATAGTAGTCGATAACAACGTAGCCAAATATACGCTAGGAAAAATAATGATGCAGTCAAGCGGAGTGTATTTGAACGTCCGAGCACCTCTCGTCGACGCCATCATAGAAACTGGAGATTGTCTCCGTCATGTTTGTTAAATATCCCCATGATAGATTTGCATTTGACGGATCAGGATGGCTATAGATTTTTTCAAACGTCGTGACATTCCGCGCATCTACCCCAGCAAAGCTCTTAAAAAAAATGTTGAAAAGCTCGGACCAAGCTAAATACCTCCCATCAAATCACTTGCTGCCTTTTAATCAGTCACGACTGCGTATTGCTAGAGGGAGGTGTATTTTTCTGGGGCTTCAATGATTATTTAAAAAATATACAAATTATGAATGAAAAACGCCCCTATTTATATATATATTTTATTTTAAGGTTTTTGTATTTTACACATTTGCTACAGAAATAATTTGTTGCATTTCTTCTAAAGAAATACGCAATTTTTGTTTTATCACTTTGATTACTAGATTGTTGACGTTTCCTGCTAGTCGCATGCGCGCATCTGCCCGGGGACGGTGTACTACCAGTCCGTGACGCTACAGTTATTTTCAAGCAATAGTGCCGAAAACCTGCATCAGACCGTGACGGTACATTTATTTACAAGCAATATTGCCGAAAAGCAGCCGCATATGAAGCTTTGGTATGCGGCCGGATTAACGCCTCCTTTGTTGCTTTATACCCCCGCCACCGCTACCTCGATACGTCACGAATTGGAATGTTCGTCATATGGGCTATTTTCAGAAGCATTTTTAAAATTATTCTCCAAACTTATATTAAAAAGTGAGATAGTCAAATTTTAGCCTTTAGTTTTAGCAACCGCTTTGAAACTTTAAAACGGGCCATCTGCTAATATTGGCGCAATGTGCAATATTAGGGTCTATTTTGTTTATACTGTAATTATGCAGAAACTATACATGCAACAAATTTCAGTTTGAAGTATATGTACCAAAAAATCATCCCCTAATATTGCAATTTAACAGATGTATGAATATTAAAAAAAAAAGGGGGGGGGGAGGCCAGTTTTAAGGGTTTTTCTAGCTTTCCTCAGCGAAAAAAGGTCGGATCGGATCTAGAAAAAAAACCATTTTGTAGGTTTTTCAATTCCCTACAAATGTCCTCTTGAGGGTAACGTGATTTATCCAGGGGTCGGTTCGTGTATGTCGAAAATGAAAATTTTTTTTCGTCTCGAGTTCGCGTAGGTCGAGAAATTCAAAATTTCCGTCTGAAGCCGACGAAAGGCACTCGAAAGGTCTTGGGCTATCTAGTGTTTGCCCCAGTATTTTTTATTGTATACGCCAAAAACGGAAAACATACCCTTTTTTGTTGCGAATTATTGTTTAAACAATTCCACATGACTAAAATTTGGCTGGTTTTTGGTTTTTAGTAATCTATGGTATACCCCTGAAGTAGTAGTGTACGTAGTTTTCTGTACAATTTTATACATGAAAAAATCTCTAATGACTGGTTTAGACGGGGTCGAGCCAAATCTCACGTGAGGAAGAAACAGTGTAAAACTGCGAGAAAACTGGGTTAAATTATGTAAGACCCCCATTCCTTTACAGGCCGTCGGTAGGCAGTGGCCTTTCAGACCATTTCGGCCTGCACGACAAAGCTTGACTTAGTCTAACTGAGGGATGATACTTCAGAAATCCGCCTGACAGACCGTGGCATGCAGGTGGTCATGATTCCCTAACAGACACACAGGAGAAAACGACAGCTTAGCATAGCAGGTTATTGATTCAAGTGCAAAAATATTCATGGCCTTACCGAAGAACCTCAAGGCGGCTGCAGACTCACGCCGTGAGTGTGGATGGTTTTCGAACCTAGCATGCGCCTTGTTTTCCGTTCCGAGTGGATACTACGTGAATTCGAGTGAATGAATACAACAGATCTTCAGGCACGAACTGACGATAAATTTTTGGCAGCTTTCTTGTACTGCAGGCCCCTAGTTGGCGGTCGATGAGTGTATGGTGATACTTTGCCTCTAGGCGAAAACTTTTAGCGTAATGAAATGTTTCTTGAGTGCTCACGTTTTGGTAGTTGTGTGTCCACTACAAGCGGAAAAATCGAGTGGAAGGAGGGCAAGGAGTCCAAATGATCAGTTATCTCAAATAAAATCTTGCTACAGACACCTTAACGTTATATGTTCAGCATTGTACAGTATGACAAGTAATACATTTGCCATCTCGTATGATCTTCCACAGAGCTAGACGAGCATCGTCATAAGTGTGACCTGTGATTATCCAGTTGATCATTGGAGAATTCCTAGGAGGAAGACTAAGCTTGGTGTACCATGGAATCGCTGGTCAGAAAGGAAAAATGGTTGCAAAAAATCTCCTTTTTGATCTCTAAGACTCCTGAAATAGTCTATTCCATCCATTCGTTACTTTTTAATTAATATTTAGAACAACTTCATCAAAGCCTAGCTTGTGGAAATAATAAAAAAATAAAATTGAATTGATTCTATTGACATATGTATCAACTACAACCACCCAAAGATCAATCACGACAAAAGATGCGATAAAAATACAATTTCTTCATTACTTTCGATTGTTGGAAGTCGTAAATTAAATTTAATATAGAAAACATAAACAATATTCTTTTGAATTATTTGTGTGATAAGAAACTATCCTTCAACGTTTTCGATTTTTCCATTAATTTTCCTATCCACAAACCAAATTCCATCAAATACAACAACTATTATTATTACAAAAAAAAGTTCATAATCAAAACAAAGAAGTCACGTGACCTTGCAAGTAAATCGAAATAAACATGGAAATCACGCCATCATAATATTGCACAAGTTCACGAAACAGCCTCAAATATTAAAAACATAATAATTAAAACCATTTTCCCCAAAATTACTTTCCCTTTCTTCCAAAAACACTCCATTAAATTACTGTTTATTCAAGGCCGTGCAAAGTTGAAGTTCATACCATAAAAATGTCTACACACATGGCATCATACATGATAAAATTCCCCCAAAGTAAAAAATTCATTTTCTTAATACTTACCGATAGGTTTGGCTCTTCAGATATTACCATATCTTCACAATCCATTATGGCAAACACTTTGGTTATATTTTTATAAATTAATTAGTTCAATTACGGGAATCGCGAGGGTTTATCGTGTGTATTTTTTGTTCACTGTTTTGTATTAGAATGTTTACAAATTTTTGCTATCTTTGCGAGCACGACGAACTGTGTTTACATCACGGCACGAGTCGCGCACAAAAACGAAAACAGGTTTTAGCGGGATTCTAGTGGTTGGGTATGGAGGAAAAAAATTAGCCAGATGATTTTTTTGAAATAGTAATGCCAGATTGTTTCGTGGCGTGATTTTCTTAGATTTTATGGGAATATTATTTTTATATTTAATAAGGCGAATTTTTAAATTACATATTACTTATTAACAAACACGCGGGCCCGCGAAGAGAACTATAAAGAGCTCAGAAAATAAGAAAAGAGAATTCGCAGACGAAAAAAGGAAGCCTGGGAAAAAATCTCGTCTGTGAATTAGAGCAGTACAGAGAGTGACGGCCGCACCAGACGCGGGAGTTCTACCGAAGAGTCCGCAGTATGACGCAATTCACACAACGTTGCACATGCTGCAAGGACAAAGAAGGGAATCTGATCGCCGATCCTAAAGGCATCTTGGAGCGATGGGAAGAGCACTTCCATGAATTGTTAAATGGCGAGCTAACTGAGGATTCGGAGGCTCCACCAATATCTGATGATAATGCTATGCTGCATGCAGCCACTAAGCAAAGAAGTTAGCAGAGCCATCAGCCAGCTGTACAAGAAGATTTCACTCAGATTGAGCATGCGGTTGAAAATCTGGGACTGCACATTAACGAAAGCAAAACAAAGTACATGGTAGCCTCGTCTACAAGAACACCTAACATTGGTCCCGCAATCAAAGTAGAGGAACACGAGTTTGACGTGGTAAAATCATTTACCTACCTTGGGTCAATAGTAGCAGCCGACAATAGCATGGAACCACAAATACGCGCAGGACTGCTAAAAACCATAACGTCGAAACTTTTACTATATAATACGATGGTCCGATACCGGTTCTCACATATGCATCTGAAACGTGGGTGCTTAGCAAAAAGTAGTCAAACCTCTTGGTCGTGTTCGAGAGAAACAGGCCCCATATGTGAAGAAGGACGATTCCGGAGGCTCTACAATGATGAGATCTACGAGCGCTATCTGTGAAGAAAATAAAGCTCGGTAGGCTCCGCTGAGCAGGGCATCTCGCTCGTATGAGTGAAGATGAGCCTGCTCGGAAAGTTCTCTGCGATAAGACTAATGGGGTGAGAGAGCGAGGGGCAGACCCAATCTTCGCTGGAAGGATGGCGTTGACCAGGACGCTCAGAGCTTCGGGATGCGAAACTAGATGACATCGGCTCAGAATCGGGACCGGTGGAGAGAACAGTTGCGAGAGGCTAGGGCCCCGGTTGTAGAGCCATTAAAAAAGAAGATTAACAAGTCAGTACTTACCATTTGGCAATTAACAGGAATTTCCGCTGTAACTTTCTCTTTTCGAAAAGGGTGATGCTACGAAGGCCGCTATTCCCGAATACGACGACGGAAAAGGTAATGCGAATTTAATAGTTTGCGATCACCGAAAATATTCGAGTTCTTTCGAAGGATTCAATTATCACTTTATCGTGGCGGGAATGTCATATCCGCTGGATTCAGGAATAGGAGCCCAAGTTTTCAATTTCCACCAACATAGCGAACTGTTGTAAAGATCTCCCTGTTTAAAGCTGAAAAATAAACTAGATATAATTTTATTGAAATGCACCATTCATCTCCAACCACACCACCTATCACAAAAAGAGAATTAATTTGTAGAAAACAAGTTTTTATTTCTTAAAAACAGAAATTGTTCAAAATGAAAAATAAGTCTTCAATAATTGAAAAAAATAAAGGAAGTTTGTTTTTTTATGTTTTAAATAAATACGCCACGAATCTTTCCCTAATTGTACGAGGATTTGCTAGTCGACAGCAAGGCAAGCAATCCACTAGATAATCCAACAGAAAAAATGTAATTAATAGTAGGAGACGAAGTTCTTAAGATAAAGAAACTGATAAAAATGATGATAGTAAGGAATAGAGCATTATTGTAGAAAATAGAGAAAGCTGTAGCCTCGTAGTCAGCGACTTCGTTCTTCTTCCACAGAACACGCTCATCCTTCTCCTTGCGGGTCATTTTCTTATCATCAGCCAATTGTTTCATAACTTCCCTAGTGACAGCTTCCTCCCGCTTAACAGCTACCTTATGCTTTAGCGAGAATTTCGTGTTCTTATATGCAAGTGCCATTAGATATGTGCTAAGGCATGTGATAACGACAAAAAATACTGCACTCGAAATTAGATCCATGCTGTGAATCCTCCAGAACAGCCCTAAAAAAATTTTAGTTTGGATTTAATTCATAAAACATCTACCAAAATACAAGGAGCAATCTGCCCCCGTCCTGCAAACGTGTCAAATCAACTTACATATAGGAATAGCGGAGACGATGAAGGCGTTCCCGTAGAATATTGCCGATGACTTTGTGCTAACATTTCTGCTGAAATCCTGCAAAAGTAATTCCTCTTCTTTAGTAAATCCCGAGGATCCGACCTTTTGTCCCTTATTTTGGCCCATATCGTTAGTAATTTAATGTACTTTCAAACAAACACAACACTACACAACCAGGACGGTACCGACCGCAAACTTCAATGTGGCAAATCAGAAAGAAGTTGAGAGGAAAAGAAAGTACCAAAACCACATACAAAAAAAATTAGTGAAAAGAGTCTGACGTGTCAAACGTGTACTTGACGTTTATGATTTTTAATTGGCGACATCTTTATGACATGTTAAGAAATAACTAAATGGATTTATTATTTTTAAATTTATGAATAATATTGAATTTTATATTTATTATATTAACATGGTATTTTAATATTAATAAAGATTTTATGTTATGATTAAATTAAATAAATATCGTTATATTTTTTCGTCATCTTGTACTGAAATATATTTTCTCTAAATTTCCGTCAGAGTGTGCTTTAATTCTATAAGTTCGTTTTTGGACGAATTGTCAAAAAGTGTATATTTTTAAGTTTTCTTTTTTGCATTATTTTTCTAATTTACATATTTCAACAAGTATTTTATATATTATACACATTTCTAATATTTTTATCGATAAGCTCAAAGTAAAAGAAATAATTTTTCGTGGTAAGTACATATAAAATATAAAAAGTGAATATTTCATTAAAATCTTACTTAAATATTTTATTTTAATCTTGCAGATTATTATTTTGAGTGCTATTCATTATATTTTATAATAATTATTACTTGTTATTATATAAAATATATATTTATACAAATTTCTTAAGTTGGACTTTAGTCTAGGGGTGAAGGTCTACTTGGGTATTGACAAACACACAGTGGATGATGACCCAAAACTTTCAAGTCTTTTCCTTAAGAGTTGTCCCGTTGAAATTAATCATCTACTGCTCAACAATAGGCAGAACTGCTTCTTCCTGCTTAAGCATGATCCAACAATCTCTGTGTAACAAAATAAGTGGATATAAGGTTGTAGATATGGCCATTCTGGACTTGTACAGTGCCTATGTCAGGGTAGATCTAGGGTTTCTCTACACCACTCTTCTATAATAAGGCCTTCCATTAACCTACATAAACTAGATCACCAAATTTCTGAGCAATAGAACTAAGGTTCTGGTGGTATATTAACGACTGCCTCGGGTGGAATGCCTCTAAGGAAGGCCTATAAGCCCTGTCTTATTCAACTTATATTACACGTCGTCACAGTTTGAGATGTGGAGGTGTTCCAATTTGCAGATGACTTCTGCTTATTCACAGCGGGAGAATGTACCGTTTTCGTAGAAGCAAGATTATTGCTTGTTTAGTCGGTTCGCTTCCAGGAGCGTTCCTCACGAACTTTGTGAGTAAAAAGGGAAGTGGGGATGATAAGAGGTCTGACCTCACATCTCCCCTCATCCACAAAGTGCGTGAGGAGCGCTCCTGGAAGCGAACCGTTTAATTTAAGTTTAACCGCCACCCCTTTTGAAAGAAGAATTGATCGCCAAAAAAGAACAGAATTAATCGCTGAAACATTGCCAGAATCAAAAAGATAGACAGTAACCTCATTAACCCCTTAAACCTTGAAAATCCCATAACTCCTATGGAGAAAGTTATGGCTAAATATTAGGACAACACTACATTGGTATCTCCTTTAGTGATGCGTCCTTGCATAAAAATTTTAGATCCTTTTGGTGTATGTCAATTTTATCCGCAGAATTATGGACCATTAAATTTGCTCTGAGTCTGTCTAAACAGCTGTCTGATTTTGAAGGACAAAAAAATATCACTTGATCATGGCTATTCTAAAAGCCTCCTTAAATTTTGAGAAGGTTTTTCTGTCCTCTATTAGATTGAAATTATTGAGATGAGTGTTATTAGTAACTTTGTAATTACCAGATATTCTAATACCATTGGGTTTTGATACTACCATGATTCTTGTGCCCCACTCATAGTTCGAAAGTTTCTATGAAGTCTTGTTCCTGCCAACTTGAATACTCGTTTTCAACTTTCTCTTTTTTGCAGTTAGCTTAAGGGGTCCATCCATCCAATGGAGTTACACCTCAAAACAAGTTGTGGCCTCCTCTAGGGCATATTGGGTCACCAAAAGTTTCACACAAGTCGTAGTAGTATCACCATCACTATATTTAATCCTCTCTCGTTGGGCCTATTATGCGCATGAGGACCTGTCGACTCGCTACTTTATGTCTTGGGTCGTAGTCAAAGCCTTGCCACGTTAGCACAGTGCTGTATTACTGTTTTTAAAGAGCGGAGGTTTCGTTCTGCTGTGTACAAATCTCGAGGTTTCAAAATTGCTTCCCATTCTTTATCTGTCAGGTCTTCGCTGATGCTGCACCTTTTTTTCGTTGAAGTTCAAGCCTTTTGCGCCTCGCTGCACCCATTAGCCAATAGTATGGCGTGCGCCAAAACAATTGGGAATCTCAAAATCGCTTTTTCCATGGGCAGTGAGAGAGCCTTAAATCCCACCACGAAAGCACATCCGCAGAGAAAAGTGTCACTCCATTCGTTTACAAACCCAAACCACTCTCTCATTTCTATTCCCAATCACAATTCAACGGGCTCACTGCTACTCTTGTCGGGATCAGATGCTGGGGGAGTGTTGTTGCCCGTAAACGAATTTTGAAGGGGAAATTACTTGCTTGTATATTATCCATACACGAAATGTTAATATGTGTGTGGAATTATCATCTCCCCGCTTGCGTTTAATTAGGATTTTTTTTATCAACTAATTGTCTTGTTTGTGGTTTCCACGAAAAATTTAGCTGATTTATGTTGAATTGCTGTTCTCGCACCAATTCTTTGTCCTCCACGGCATTTCCGCCTTGTGCCGATTTTGAAGTTTGTTGTTGATTGTTGTCCTCAATCTTCAGAATAATCACATGTGCGTTGGCATATACTATGAATGTAGACGTTCTTTCTACACGGCTTTGCAGTACTTCTTTTAGTTTGAAGGCTTCCATCCTTGCTCTTGTGGGCCTTGCAATGGACTCCGGGATCTGCAGACCTGATTGAACTAGTCAATTCTAGTCTGTCGGGGGCTAAGCCTAATTTACCTTCTGCTGCTCCTTTATACTGTTTTTCCCATCTATCGTTAATTTTGCGCTGTCCTCCTATTTTGGCATTCATATTTCCGAGCTCTTGGTAGAATTCCTCTTTCTCCTCATAATTCTTGTCGTCTGTGGGAGAGTGAACGTTTTTTTAAGGCTAATGTTACTAAGACTTGCTTTGTTACGAAGGGTGCATATTCTGTTAGGTACTGTAGCAGCGTGTGTGAGTCGGAACAAACCTCGAACATGTAAATGTTTTGAACCACAACAAGAGTACCTCTTCACCCGGTTTAAATTGCAGAATTAATTCATTTTTGATTTACATAAAGATTTTTTCTACAATGAATGCTACTCCAAACTCCCTTCTTCCGTTCGGATGGTCCATTGGAGAGTACCGTGTTGGTTCTGCGATGCAGGGTAAGTCCATTTAGTTTTCTGCAGAACTGCGATTCGAGACAGGTGGGTTTTTACTGTCGTAAAGTTTTCAGTCTGTTGTCCAACCCTCAACCTGGAAGATCAGTCCAGTGTTTGCTTCATTTTGAGGTGGGAAACAATCGCCTTTTACCCTAATGCTACTGCTACTCTTATATAGACAAGGGTAACCAAGGGTCACCCGATGTAAATTTGGTAGCATCCCTGTAGATCTTAATTTGTATTAACAGTTGGCGTTTCTCAGGACTTATCTCTTTGGTGTATGGGCAATACCTGAGTCCGTTACTACCATTTGTCCCCAATTGTATCTAACTTTAATCGATACATTTTTTTTTATATATTTCAGAATCAAAATGCGTGCTCTTATGTCACCATTAACACGCCATGCAAGGCTTACCTTAGTTGGGACAAGGCACATGGCATCCGCAGGCAAATTAACAACTGTGGACGTTAACGATAAAACTGGAGTTGCAACTTTAACTTTGAACAGACCACCTGTAAATGGCCTTAACTTAGAACTTCTTACTGAAATAAAAGAAGTATTAAATGAAGTAGAATCCAACAAATCAAGAGGCTTGATTCTTACTTCCGTAAGTATCTATATTAATCAAAAAATACCGGTAAATTAATTTTTGTGTTTTACTTAGTCATCCAATTCAGTTTTCAGTGCTGGCTTAGATATTATGGAAATGTACAAGCCTAACCAGGAACGCGTTAAGAACTTCTGGTCTACCTTGCAGGATGTCTGGTTGAAATTTTACGGTTCTGCATTTCCAACAGCAGCAGCTATTAATGTGATTACTCTTTTGTTTTATTCCATCACAAAGGAATTGATTGTAATTTACGATATTTAAACAGGGTCATTCACCAGCTGGAGGATGCTTGCTAGCCCTATGCTGCGAATATCGAGCAATGTGCCCCAATTTCACAATAGGTCTTAACGAAACTAGATTAGGCATTATAGCTCCGAAATGGTTTATGGCATCTTTGAGGAACGTTTTACCAACGAGACATGCCGAATCAGCGTTAACTGCTGGAAGAATGTTTTCAACTGATGAAGCTTTTAAAATTGGCTTGATTGATGAAGTTGCTGCGGACAAGAATGATGCTATTGCGAAATGTGAAGCGTTTTTAGCGACATTTAAGAAAGTTAATCCTATGGCTCGGGGCATAACAAAACAATCTTTTCGTAGTAAAGATATTCAGGAATTAGAAGATAATCGCGAACAGGATTTAGCTGCATTCTTATTTGTTATTAATCAGCCGAAAGTTCAAAAAGGCTTAGAAATGTATTTGGAATCTTTGAAAAAGAAATGAGATTTTAAAGAAGAAGAGGAAATTGAGTAAGGCAAAAGTTATTGCATTTATATAATATATATTTTTATTAAAAATATATATATTTTTTAAATAAGATCTACATTATTGACTTTTTTTTAAAGTATTTTTAAGTATGCGCCATTTTAAGTGCATTGTGCAAAGTTTATTTTGATTTTCATCAATTACTATATTGATAGAAACCAAAACAAACTGCAAAAGCCCCTAGCGAAATCATTCCAAATTACATGGCCCCTCAGAGGAATTACAGACAGACTAAAAAGAATCGAACTTAAAACCAAAATATTAGAATCAGTAGCAATTCACATCCTAAATAACAACACAACAATTATTTTAGCATTTAGCCCTAGACTCAACGGTATTAAACTTGAAGACTTCAAAGACGACTTACTAAACAATACAGATCCATCACTTGCAGCGATTTCAACTTCAAGCACAGCCACTGGAACTGGACAAGGAGTAACAAAGCCGACAAAATCTTATTCGAAATCCTAAACAAACCCAATCTATAGTTCTCATACCGACAAAACCAACTTCTACATCACATCTTCACACTCGACACTTGATCTAATTTTTGCTAATGCTCTGATATTCATTACCCAGCCACAAACAATAAATCAACTCCTATCTACTCATATGCCAGTAGAAATCACAATCCAGCCCACTTGTTAACGACGCATATAGGAAATATCAGCATCAACATAGAAGCCAAGAGCACAACAGACCACCTGAACTCAGTCTCTCATGCAATTACAGCTGCAGAACTTATTAAGCCTACAGAAATTAGGAAAGCACCAGGTGAAGACGGACTTAACAACCTAACGCTAAAACACCTCCTTAAAAAAGCAGTAGTGCTAACAACATTCAATTTTAATGCCTGCCTCCAATTAGGAAACTTCTCGCAAAAATGGAAATAGTCAATCATTTTCTTCTTCTTTTTTAACGGCTCTACAACCGGGATCCGCAACTGTTCTCTACACTGATCCCGATTCTGAGCCGACGTCATCCAGTTTGGCATCCCTAAGCTCTGAGCGTCCTGGGCTACATCATCCTTCCAACGGGGGTTGGGTCTCCCCCGCTGGTGCACCCAGTCTTACCGCAAAGAATCATTTTACCTCTCCGAAAACCCGGGGAAAATCCAATTGAATCATCTAGCTATAGACCTATCAGTCTAATATCTGCACTTGGATTTTTTTTGAAAAACTCATTCTAGCCAGACTTCAAACCTTCACTAATGATCACAAAATCATACCAAGCTTCCAAATGGGATTCAACCCCGGCTACTCTATCACTCATCAACTTTATAGAGTAACGAAGGACATATAGACGAGGCAATCAAGAGCAAAAAGTCTACGGGACTATTGGCTCTTGACCTGAGCGGGAAGTCTCCGCAACGAATACGCTGCTGTCGGTGCCGCTGGGTCTCGAACTACATTCACTATTCGTTTCCATTCTCGACGATTTTTGGCGACGTCTCGAACCTCGATAACTGATAATCGTTGATTCTTTAAGTCGCCCTAGTTATTCTCTAGTCAGGTTTTCTTCGGTGCCGATTGGTGAATTCTCCATTCTGCGAGACGGTCTCACCATAGAAGTTTAAGTGGCAAGCGGTTATCATCCATTCGGAACACATGTCCAAACAACCGTAGTCGACGTTTTTGTATTTCTTCTTCGATCAGTGTCTGCTGATCGCATCTTTGTCTTTGTCTGCGTTTTGAAGGCGATCGCGGAGTGAGACGTCGGTCGTCGATGCCACTTTTGCTTCCTCAACCAAAGATCCCAAATATTTGAACATCGAAGCTTGTTCGATTTGGGTTCCATGGAGGCGAACACTGGCCCTCGATCCGTCCGATGTGATCACTTTGGTCTTTTCCGCATTGATTTTTAACCCGTATGCCTGGGCGATGCGGGAAATTTCGTATAAGATATTCTTTGCTTCGGCATCCGTGTCGGCGCAGATGGCTTAATAGTCGGCAAACATCAAATCGGTTACGAGGTTGTTGTCGTCGTATCGAACTCCGAGTAGTCCATCGAATGCTTCCCGCATGATTGCGTCGATCACAACGTTGAAGAGAAATGGCGAAGCGACGTCTCCCTATAGGATACCCGTTTAAATCGGGAACTCCTCGGATAAGTCGCTTCGAATACGAACGCTGCTGGTTTGGCCATCGTTTCCTCGCTCGGTTTCCAAGGCTTTCCACAATCGAAGCAATCGAAAGCGGATTTGAAATCGATGAAAACGACGACAGTTCGTTTGCCGCAACGAATTCTTTTTTCCATTAGCTAACGGAGTGCGAATATTTGATCAATGCATGCTCGATGTTGTCTAAATCCAGCTTGTTCCTTCCGGCTCGTTTGCTCTCGATGTTTCTGTAGTCTCTATTGTATGATTTTCGTAAATACTTTGCAGAGATCGAAAGGAGGCTAATACCGCGTTAATTTTTGCATTGCCGACTGTCGCCTTCATTCAAAATTGGGTCAACGATCACTTTCTTCCACACCGACGGGACACGGCGCTTTTCCATTTTTGAGGTGTTTTATTGCCATCTTCATCCAGATATTTGGCGGTTCAGTATAGAGAAACTGATTCGTCGGCTGATCGATAATCGGCGGTTCGGGTGCTTGACCTTGTGGCGGATCGTGGTTATACAACTGGTGGAAGAATTCTCTCCACCGCTGCAGGCGTCCATGGGGAGAGGTCACGAAAGTTCCATCCGAATTTTTGATCTTGTAGTTTGTTGATGTTCTTTTGCCGCATAACCGCCGGATTGTCTGGTACAGAGTACGGTACTTGTGCCTCGACGACGCTTTTTTCAAGTTGGTCGCAACGTTATTCCAGTACGATTCTCGATCCGATTTCATTTTCTGTCGAACTTCTTTGTTCAACCGTATTGCTCAAAGTTCACATGTTTCATTCATTTCCGCTGATCGACGAGGTTCAGACAGTTGTCCGAGATCCATGGCTGCGTCCATTTATGGATAGGTGGACACTTCATTGCACACTCCACAATAGGCTCCGACAATTGCATTTTTTCTACATCGATATCGTTCGGTATTGCAAGCGCTGCGAAATTATTGGATAATGCCATTTGAAACTCTCGCCCGCCCGCTGGCTGGGTCCCGTAGGTACTTACGCCCAACTCTTCTTGGCTTCTTCGTTTTCTTCGCTCATTGTAATCGCATCTGTAATTTCGCTCGAACAAGATAATGGTCTGATCCGCAATCAGGCTAACGCATTGCACGTACGTCTTTGAGCGTCGATCGTAATCTTGCTTTGATCAAAACCTAGTCTAACATCGCCGAGTCGTTGCCGGATGGATTTCGTCAGGTGAGTTGGCGTTTGAGTAGATGGCGGAAGATGCTATTGCCAACGATCCAATTGTTTGGCGTTGCAAATGAAAGCAGGCGTAAGCCGTTTTCGTTAATTACTCCGTGTCCGAATTTGCCCATCGTTCCTTCCCAGCCGATTCGATCTGCTCTTGAATGTGCATTGAAGTCTCCCGCGAGTATGATTAGCTCGGTTCGAGGTATCGTAACGAGCGTCTGTTGAAGCTAATCGTAAAATTCGTCCCTTTTTGGCGTACGGGCTAATCCCGGTTGGCGCATAAACGGATACCATATGGGTCGTGATCGTTCCACCGATGGTTATAGCCACCAAACGTTCGAATATCCGTTGGAATGCGATAATGCTGCTGGCAGCCCGTCGATCGACCATAAACTGGGTGTTAAAATAAGTAAATAAATAATAATAAAATAATAATTGACTTTTTATTGGAAGATACAAAAATACATACATATATAATTATAAATTAGCACACAAGAATTTGAAAAGAAAACCACGCAAAAAATAATTTGGAATAAAACAAGTTCAACATTAATTGCTCTCCTTTTGGACTTGTTTGTATGCCTCGTCTTGTAAGTCCTCAAAGGACTCTCGCATTTGATCAAGATAAAAATTGATTTCAGTTATTTTAGTCCGATTTCTCTGAAGTTCATTACTACAATTATAATAGATAAATAAATATAGTACTACTATTAAAACCACAAGAATTATACTTTCGCATTTCTTCAATCAAATTCGTCACCCAATTCTGTCCTCTCGCCATTAATTTCTCTTCTCTAGTATCAATTTTTATGCCCTCGAACTCTCGCATACCACCAACTAGATTTTCAACCGCCTCCTTATCTTCAAAACATATCCTTAAAGGTCCTGGAACCTTGTCCAATTCGCCACTAGCTAAAATACCAGTGATATATCTACTAACAGCCTCAAAAAGATTCTCAGAGAAATTGAATGCAACATCTCGCAAGCTAATGAAGAATATTTGAACTTGCTCAAGGAACTTCTGCATCATTGAGTTGATGTTTCTTTCAAATTCTGAAATAGCTTCCTGCAAAGAAAAAATGGTCTTCAAATGAAATCGTATATGATTTCAATACTTCAATTGTTTCAAAAATTTGAACTTCATCCTCCATCAATGACTTCCATATATCATCCATTTTCGTATAATATTCATCAGCAATAATCGCCACCTCGGCTGTATGAGCTGGGATTTCATTGACTCGATCATCCATGCTATCCCGCCGTAATCTTTCAATATGAATAAGATGTTCTCGAGCACTTGCGAACACCTTATTTTTAAACTCCATGAATTCCTCGATAACGCTAGAAAATAAATAAGTCAATAAGAACGGACATTAAGGATCATGAATATTTTTTCATACCGTTGACCCTTCCTTTGCGCCTTTGTTTTTCCAGCTTCAATGCATTCATTAAAGAGCCTTAATTCTTCCTGTCGTTCATCGTTCTTTAGTAGACCTAACTTGTAAATTTCCTGGGTGATGGCATACATATCGTTTTTGAATTCTTCACGTATATCGGCTGCTTCTTCACCAATCATCATTAGCACACTGCCATCTGCATCGCCGTCAAATAATGAATCGAAGAGTTGATGTTCATTTAGATGTTCGACAAAGCTTGATGATAGTTGTATTTCATCAGCAAGCTCCTTGGCCTGTTTTGCTCTTAGATCAATTTCATCCTGTTCGTTGCCTTCAAGCTCGCGCAGTTCGCGTCTAGAAATTTGGGTTTATATTAGACACACTTTACGGTTCACATTAGGAGCTTGAACGGAGCAGAGAGTAAATCGGAGAAGTAACACTGAAATCCGACAAGCGGGTTTATGTATCTTTATGTACGATGGGATGGAGAGAAGAATGTATAAAGACTATGGTAGGATGGACGAAAGCTAACAAAGACCTCGGAAGGTGGTAGCACCCGATTTGTCACTTCTACTAAAACCCAAGAAGATTCACTGCAGACGAACACCTAGCAGCTCTTTTAGCAAGTCCTAATCCCACTTGCTGATTGACGGCTGTACATATGACGAGATGAACCGCTATAAAGTCAAGGTCATGGGACTCAGTGAGAGCAGATGTCCCGATGCGAGGGAACATATCTGCCCAAACGGTGAGTCCTTCTTATATTCTGGTAAAAACGTCACCGAAACCGTAGGCATGGTGTTGGCGTGATACCAAAGAAGCCAGGTCCAGCCTCATCAGCTGGTCACCAGTTTCTGAGAAGATTATTACGGTGCGCCTTCGTTCCAGACTAAGAAGTACTACGCTAGTCCAATGCTATGCTCCAACTGAAGACGCAGACGACGACATCAAAGACGAGTTCTACATATATGCGGCTGAATTAGGTTTTTCGCTCTATTCCAAGGGGCGAATCATTGTTTTAATAGTTGATCTAAACGCACAGATCGATCCCAACAACACCAGCCTTGAACAAAAAATAGGAAATCAAGGACTAAGCTAAGTTACTAATAACAATGGTGAGCTTTTCGTTGATCGTAGGGTGATATACCAAATAACTAAACTGCTCTCCGGAAAGCATTCTACTAAAAAGAATGCCGTTAAAAGTGCGGATGGAAGGCTTCTGTGTAGCGAGGAAGAGCAACTCCAAAGATGGAGAGATTACTTCTTCGCCGTCCTGAATGGTTCATTTGCACAGGAACCTCAGAAAAATAGCAACAATGCACAGCAAGAATGGTGATAGAGTGGTGAGAGACGACTCATGATCTGGATATGGCTACTTTATCATGTAAGACGAAACGTCTTTGGTCTTCTTTTCATTACCTTATAAGGTCGCTCGAATAGCGACTCGTGCGGGGCTCTAAACTTGTCATCCCGTACAAATACACGTGACGCCGTTTGAATATTCTTCGGAACGAAGAACTGGTAGAATCTAAAAAAAACTCTCCTGCGGTAGACAAATTGCTTGACCATAGACCATGTTTGCTATGGATGCGTTGAACGCTGCTCTTATGCCGAGGAGAATTTCGTAAATCTACGTGCCTACTCTCTCGTATTAAGTCCTCTTAACGTAGCTTTTATAGCCTTGCGAGGACCGTCTATAAATGCCGTTGCTTGATCATGACGAAGGCATGATGTCGTAAGAATACATTTAGCGCCTATTAATCTCGACAAGTGTGAAAAAAGCTGCTTTCAAATTGCTTCCTCTAAGGTTAATAACCTTAGTGGAACTCCAAATCCCTCTTGGGATATAGAGCGGAAACAGTTGCCTTCCAGCGGACTCAGTTTTATGCGCCAGCTCTCAGCTCCGTCCAGGATCTCCCAGTTGATGGGGCCTTTGCTAAAAAAGTTCTCGTTGTCCTCCGTCTTCCAGTTCGACGGGTTCCTTGCGGGTCCAGTCAAGGGTCGGTTTGGCTACATGTTCCGTCTATGAAATACCGGAAATGTTTTATCCCTGCATATATCGCCATTGATTACCTATCGTACGCGCTATATCGTTTCTGTGTTTCCTCGAAAAAAATCCCAAAGTCTACAGTCTCCGTTAACCGACTGTTGTATCGGGGCACCTGATGCTGAATCTGACGTGCCGGCAACTAGGGAGATTGGGCGCTATGCGTAGGAAAAGCTAACACTGTTGTTTCTGACAAACTACTTAACATTTTTTGGACGCTTCATTCGCGTCAGTGTCCCAACTGATCTTAGTTCTATTATACTTCTTTGAACGGCCGAGGAACTGATTTTCTGCTACGTGTGGAATGAGACGCTGATAGAAATTGTACACCCTTTCCTTGCTTGGGTTCTTCTATTGGTCTGGGAACATTTTTTATTCAGCGCACACAATAGATAGAGCACAGATTGCACGGGTAAAGATTTTCTTCAATTCTGGAAGAAATTTCTACCCGGGCCCTGTGCTGCCCGTATAGCCCAAACCGCGAGCCGACACACCAATAAAATAACCTGTGTGCACCTGCACATCAATGTAACAAATGGACTGATTGTGTTCCTTAAGATTCGTGGATTTGATTTTGGGCGGGTGATAGTGCAGGTATACATGCTCATATAAAGAGTAGCAGGACATTTTTGAAGTAGAACCTTTAAAAAAATTGAGGCTTCAGTACAATTTATTGTGGTGAAAGGCCTCGCATAAGTCTTGCTAAGTCTAACCGTATGGAATCTGTTAATCAAACAGCTCACAGAGCTATTGTTGCTAGACCGAAAATGGTAAATACTTTGAGCCGGAATATGAGTACCTTCTCCGCTCGTTTTCAAGGATGCTGAATACGATGGTGAGGTTTGAAATTCTCGTTGGGGTTGCGAAACTCCCTACAACGGCCAAGAAACACCCCTAGAAGGGTTAAACGCGCTTTGCACGGTTTCCCTGTAGAAAAAAACACTTTCTCCCGCTTTCGAGAATACTGAGCACGGTGGTGGTGTTTCATATCCGTTCCGGCCCCCACCAACCTCTCCGCGGCTAATACTCTATCCCAAAAGAGGAGATTTTATTTTGTAATATTAACGCCAAAATATTTCCCCCTTGTGGAAGATGCACAGGAGACCCACATCCCCCCAGGATTCGCCACTGAATTGTACAACTTTTATAAAGAGTGTAAACTTTGGACACATGCCAAGCTACTGGGTTTACGTTGGACCGATCATGTCCTAAGAATGGAGTTGGCAAACCACGGTCACGGTGGGAAAACAGTGTTAGGCTAATGCTCTTTTCAACATCAGAAACTGGAGACAAGCTGCGGAACCGAGAGACACCTGGAGGAAGAAGCTGATAGAGGCCATGGATTGAATTGAGCTGTAGAGCCATCGAACAAGAAGCAGATTGCAGCCCCGGCTGTTGGTGGAAGATGTAATTTGTATCTCTATAGAATTCCTAGTCCTTGGGATTTTTGTTTTTCTGTTTGGAATATATCATTCCATTGCAGATCCTCAGATCAAGTTATACCCAAGATATTGAGAGATAGGTCAGCCGTTAGAAAGCACTTTGTTTTGAATTCGACTCGATTACTGCGGACATTGTTAAGAATGACCTTAATGCCCTTATTGATAGAGGTGGACAAGAGCTGACGATCAGCAGGTTTGTTTCGTGCTTCCTTAGCATTGCCGAAGGCTTAAGAGTAATGCACTGTACCATCCATCAGCAAAGCTGTGAAGTGGGTTGGTGAGAATTCAGAGTAGATAATATATGAAAATTAGGTAAGGAGCAGGTGATAGATGGCGCTGGGTTAAGATGTGACGCTGACCAATATTATCTTCTTTGAACAAGATCTTTCAAGCTAGCTCTTGATCTTAAGGATCTTGTAATTTAGTTTTTTTATATGCTAGATGTATCAAAATGAATTTAATCATACTTACACATATGTCTCTAGTCCTATCTGTCGTTCCTCCTCGGTAATGTAAACATATTCATAATATTTAACTTTCGGAAAAAATGCTGCAACATAAGTTCGAAACTTTTCTTTATCTTCTGAAATTGGGTTCCCTTCTAAATTTAGCACATTCAATTTGGATAAAAATCGAAATCGTTCTATCTAAAAAGAAAATATTATAATATCTAAAAACTACTATATTAATGCAGCATACACCAGCAAGAGTAGCGATTTGATTATTCCCCAAACTCAATATAACTAAATTCTCCAAAGCGTCCATATTCTCAATTTTCGTAATTGAATTATTGAACAAAGTTAGAACTTCCAAGTTGACCAATGTATCGAGATTTTCAATTCTTTCGATGTAGTTAAAGGATAAATCGAGCTCCTTTAGGGATGTTAACATTTCAATATTTTCGATTTTTTCAATTTTATTAAAATTTAATGAGAGTTTTGTTAGATTTGGTAAAACCCACAGGTGATCAATGCGAAGGATGTCTGTTGGAGTGTGGATGTTTTAATAGTTGGAGTTAGAGTTAGTGGTGGAGTTAGATGTACTTACTTTTGAATTCTAATCGAATTGTTTCTACTTTGTTATAGTCTATAAATTCCAAAATTTGTAATCGTCCAGCTTCACCCTTAAAACCAGCAGCGCGTATCGCCTCCTCGATCATGCGAGTATTGATAACACCTGGCTCCACCTCAGGATGGATTATCTCCTGCAGGACCTTTAGGTTGTTCATTTTTTGATATTATATATTTTTTTCTGATTAGTTTATATGATTTTATTCTTTCTTTTTAGTAAAATTTAAATCCATTTGGCATTTGATATACACGAGTACTGAGAACAGAGAGAATTTTGCCGCCTGTCCTACATAGAAGTCAGGTGTACTGAGGTATAATTTTTTTTGTTTGTTTTGTAACATAGTCGCTTAGTAACCATATACACGTTTCTACAGTTACCTGACGTGTTTATCCCTCTCCTGTCGCCGAGGTGGGAGTGTGTAATTTCATTCAGTTTCGTGACTTCGTCCTTTCAAAAAGTAAAAGAAAGTTGCGCTTCGGTGAAATTTCTTTTTAATAAAAAAAAAAATATAAAATATAAAAAAATTGATATATTATTAATTTAAAATTTTTATTAAAACTTTAATTTATCTCTTTTAATTACGATTTAATGTAATTGTTTAAATTTTAAATAACAAAATACGAAAATTTGTTGTAAATGTGTGAATTGCATAAATTATGTAACATATTTGTACTAAGACGATCTGCGGCAACAAAAAACCGATAATTCAATATAGGTGGTGAATATCCAAGGAGACGAGAGCCCTGTTAAAGTCGATTATTTTTATTTTACCTTTATAGTATATAAAAAGTGGAGTTTTGTTTTTTCGTGGTATTTGAGAGAAGCTTAAGGGAGTACCTAAAGGTTTTGCACCACTTTTGATTCTCCCGCATCGCACGTACGTACGTACGTATTTGGCGGTTGGTTGAAAAATAAGAAAGGAGTGTTGTGGATGTGTCTTAATAATAAAATTGCGTATTTATTTAAAAAAAGAATTATATTGTTAAAATCTGAGAGAAATTATTGAAAAGTGTGTTATATTTTTAAACATATTTATTATATTAACAACAAACAAACATAAAATATTTTATAAAAATATTTTTAATTTTGCGTAAAGGTGAGTATTATCCGTTTCTAAACTAGATTAGATTTATAATTGTTAAAATAACTTATAAATATAACTTCCAATTCGACCTTTACTCTTATAATATACTCCTTAATTATAAAAATACAATTTACTCAACTCTACATGTATACTATACCAAAGAAATTAAGGTTTTGTGATATGTAGGTCATATTAAAAGACACCCATCCTACCTCCTCCTCCTTGAATACATTTTTAACCAGAATTATTAAGGACGAAACAAGATTGTATATTGAATTGTTATATTTGAGTTTTAAGAATTTTCATTAATAATTCATAGAATCAATTAAAAAAAACAGTATTCTTGGGAAAATTTAATATGAAAGTCATGTGGTTGGTGGTGGGGTTTTGTGAAAGCATTAATTTCGTTATTGATTTTCCTGTTTTGGGGTTGGGTGATCGATGTTTATTTATTTATTTATTAAAATGTATCAAAAAGTTGTTGTATTACAATTGTTGCAAATTGCATGTAATATGTAAGTTTTTATTTGTTTATTTTTTATTTCGATGTCGTGAAGGATGTCGTTAATGAATGTCGTGAAATGGATACTGAAATAGGAGTTAAGTATGATATATTTCATTAGATGATACAACAATGAAATAACAATCAGTTTATCTAATGTTAAGGGAATGTTTGTCTGGTTTTAACGATTTATTCAAGTTGTGATTTTTTATTCATTTGTTTGGGATGTGAATATTTAAAATTTGTGTATAGTTGTAGCTTAGTTTTTCACTTTAGATATTGAGTGTAATTCGATACTGTATGGTTAGTTTAATTTAATAAATAACTTTATTCATCACCATTATTGGTACAACAGCCCATTGCTAGCCCTGGTCTAGTAAAGAACTTTTTTCCAAGCTTCTCAATCTTTCGTATTTCTCCTAATTGGTAATCCCACTTGTGCGTAAGTCCATTTGTCCTCTTTATATTTCTTCCTAGGTCCCTTTCTTGTGAATTTCCTCCCTATAGCGCTTTAACAGCTTAATTTTTGGGGGCACTTTTCAGTCATTCTCAGTACTTGTCCTATCCAGAGTTTTATCCAACTTTATTACATTTAGTCCAGTAAATAGGTACTTTTTCTTTGCAAAAAATACCGCACGCGATTTTTTTTTACCAAATGTTTTTACATATTTTTATGAGCTTAAATTCAAAATGGCGTCATCCCCACCCTTATGCTTCACTTACAATGAAGGGAAACGCGTTTAATTCTACATCTCAGAAACTATGCGTTTTACGACAAAAATGTATATAATCTTTTTTGTAGATAAATAAGTGATTTAACTTTTTTGTTCAGAATTTTTTTTTGTAAAGTCAATATGTTCGGAGTTATAGTGCTTCAAACTTCATACATTACTTTCTTTGCACTATATTTCGTTAACGGTTGGCCCGCCATAAAAATGTCCTTGCTAAGAATTATAGAACACACGATTATCTATAATTTTTGCTCTTATCATTTTTAGATAGGGCTAATATTTCACGAGTTATAGCGCTTTAAATGTCGGAAAATGTAAATTCAACAAAAAAAAATTTCCTAATATCTTTTTCTTTCCCCGTTTCATTTCAAAACTGATTATATCGTGTGTTGAGCTCATCATTGGCCACATTTGTTGCCTTTACTTTTTTCTGTAAAGTTGATATTTATGGATTTATTACATCTCAAAAGTTTATTAAAAATGGTTTTTTGCAAATATCTAGTCAACTATTTATTTACGATGGCAAGTTATACCAACAAATATGTTTGTTATAAAATTCCGTTGAAATTTTACTTTAAACATTTTTTTCTAGCATTTATACTTTAGCTAATGTTCATACATATAATTAAGAAATTTCGTTGGCGTACGTTTGCAGAATCGGAATGATAAAAGAAGTTTGGACATTGTGCAACGTATTGCAAATGTTTCTGATGCCAAAGCTATAAGTGCTAGGTATCATCATTCCTGTATGCGAGATTTGAAAACCACACCATTTACAGGGGGAAAAAGGGGTCGTCCTAATAAAGAAATGTCCGAGGTGATGCAAGTTATTACATAGTATCTTTATAACGAACAGTGAGGAATGTCAATTTAAAGTTTCTGAGTTGCTCGCGTTTGTTTAAGCATTCACTAAGGTTCAAATGTTTTGGAAAATCGGCTACAAAAACCAAAGTGAACTTATCAGCTCTGCCTCCAACTAAAGATGCTGCTCGACTTCACTCATTTCACTCAACCTTGGCTTGATAGTTATCAAGACCCCGAGGAATGGGACTGGAAGCGAACAAGATTTGGCTTACAAGTCCCAATGACAATTGCTCCGGCACCAGCAAATTTATTAAAATTAATATCCTGCAAATGTAGGAAAAAATGTGACGGTTCCTGTGGATGCTCAAATGTACCATAATTTGCTCTAACTGCAGTGGAGGATATTGCGAAAATGTGACGAAGGATGCAAACCTCCTTGAAAATAATGAAATAAATGAGAACATTTGCGAGTTTTCAAGTCTCCCAGATATACATATCATTCGACGAAGACAACGTCAAGTCATTAGATGGCAGCTTCATTGGTATATCCGATTGTCAACCGACATCTTCGAAACATATGAGGCTAAATAACATGTTATAGCATCATTGCTTCGTTTGCTTGTGGATGGGTGGGCCTACTGGGGAAACCACAATAAAAAACGCGCCAAAAACTCGACCTCCAAGGTGGTGTGGAAAAGGGTTTGTACGCCAACGAAATTTCTTAATTATATGTATGAACATTAATCTATTGTATATGAAACAATTGGCGCTGAATTGCGGCTAAAGTATAAATGCTAAAAAAAATTTTCAACGGAATTTTATAACAAACATATTTGTTGATATAACTTGTCGTAAATAAATAGTTGACTAGATATTTGCAAAAAACCATTTTTAATAAACTTTTGAGGTGTAATAAATACATAAATATCAACATTATAGAAAAAAGTAAAGGCAGCAAATGTGGGCAATGATGAGCTCAACTCAGTTTTGAAATGAAACGGGGAAAGAAAAAGATATTAGGAAATTTTTTTTTTGCTGAATTTACATTTTCCGACATTTAAAGCGCTATAACTCGTGAAATATTAGCCCTATCTGAAAATGATAAAAGCAAAAATTATAGATAATCGTGTGTTCTATAAGTCTTAGGAAGGACATTTTTATGGCGGGCTAACCGTTAACGAAATATAGTGCAAAGAAAGTAATGTATGAAGTTTGAAGCACTATAACTCCGAACATATTGACTTTACAAAAAAAAATTCTGAACAAAAAAGTTAAATCACTTATTTATCTACAAAAAAGATTATATACATTTTTGTCGTAAAACGCATAGTTTCTGAGATATAGAATTAAACGCGTTTCCCTTCATTGTAAGTGAAGCATAAGGGTGGGGATGACGCCATTTTGAATTTAAGCTCATAAAAATATGTAAAAACATTTGGTAAAAAAAAATCGCGTGCGGTATTTTTTGCATTACGAAGGCCTTTTTTTCGACCTATTTACTGGACTAATTATTTAAATTACAAAGATATGCCATAAAAATAATTGGATAATTGATACTGTGAATCATTCAATCCGAACAAAAAAAAAACTTCTTTTTCCTCCTCTCAAATTTGTTTTTGAACAATTGTTATGCCGGGTTTCCACCAAACAGACAAAACAAGAGACAAGAACAAAAACTGTTTTTGCCAACAAAAATGTCAATGTTTTGTAAAAATCGAACAATTTAAAAAACATTTTTGTCGGAGAATTATGTTTTTATAAACAAAACACTGTCCAATCTCGAGTGGGTAAATCAAAACAAAACAAAATTTTAAAAACAAAACATTTTTTTAAAACTGTCTATTTGGTGGAAACCCGGCATTAACCTGACCTCTCGACTATTTTCTATTTCCGTGTTGTTTGATAACTCTGTAGTTCTTCTGATTGATCATAATCTGGTTAGCGTGTATGTTGGTTTAGGCCGATCTATAGATATGACGACTCCTTTTGCGTTTCGCATAATTTTCATTACCATGAAAGGTTGTCCCTCATATGGTGATATGAGCGGTGGTTTAATCTTGTCATCCCTCACAAATGCATCTTTTCATCCCTCAATCCGTGCCGGAGTATAACTTTGTAGCTTTAGCTGTGTCACAAATTCCTTTTGGTTGGTGCTCGTAGAGTCAAAAAAGAACTTTCCTAGTAGACGAATTCTTTGGCCAAAGACCATTTCTGTTATGAATGCGTTAAGATCCTCCTCTTTCAAACTCCTTGAGTTTAAGTTGACCAACTAAATTTTGTACAAAAGGAGTACGAAATAAGTTTCGTTGAATATAGCGATTAGGATATCGACAAAAAAATTCTTCACTCGATTATTTTTAGAATAATATAAAAATTCTTATTCTAAAATTTTAAATATAACTTGTAATTTTTAGAATCATGTGATTCATGCATCATATGTTGACTCGGAACTCCAGTGAAAGAGTTGGTTCGAAAAATCGTCCTCCCTCACTCTCTGCTCTACAAACGACGTTTTCAGTTGATTTTGGTTGGTTGGCTGTTGGCTCGTGTGAAACTGGCCATTCCAGTTTTTAAGCAGAGCTGAAAACAGGGCCCTGTCTATATAGTATGTATACACTAAATTTACAAAAAATACCCCGTTTATGACTAGGTTGAATAATTGAAGATTGAGTTGAAATTTCGACCACCGTCGAGTTGAGCTCATTTTGTGTTAAAATAGAGTAGAATAGAGACAAAACTAACGCCGAAACTGGACTTCACGGATGGTAAACAGAAATGACACTTCAAACCAATTACAACTCAACCCCAGTGTATGAAGCGAAATAGCAGCTCGACCGAGGTAGGAAGAATACACCAAGCGGTGCGAGAATTAAAAAAAAAAATAATAAGGCATAAGGATCTGACAGAATACCCGAGGAACTCATTAAACAAAGTGTAGAGGAAACTATCCAAAAAACTGCAGTGGAAATCTGGAGCCGAAAAGAAATGTCTGATAAATGCAGCTAGGGCATAGTATGCTCCTTACACCAAAAAGAGTACCTACTATCATGTAGAGTAACGCTATTGAATATAGAATATAAAGTATTTTCATTTATATTCTTTAATGGACGACCATACGAGGAAAGGATACTGCCTACTCAATGCAGGTAGAAGATTCACAGTAGACCAGCTTTTTATACTCAGAGAAACCCTAGGAAAAACTGTGATATATAAACACCGTATGTTAGTCATCAACTACCAATACGCTTACGGGAGAGTGTGACCCCTTATGAAGTGTATTTCATGCTATGGAGCAACTTGATTTATTTAAGCAGCTAGTGATAATTTCGATGGAAGATGCAAGTGTAAGAGTCAGAAACAGTGTCGGCAAATCATCTTGAGCTCCGGTGGGTAGTCAGCACACCGTCATTGTAAATCGGAAAATGGGTCGGAATTCCGCAGAGATCCGTCCTTGACCCTTTCTTGTGGATCACGATGTATAATGATGATGTTGAGTGGTCGTATGATGACTCTTCAATCAGATCAAATTGTGAGTGAACTAAGCGAACTGGGAGATAAAAACGTGGCTAAAAGGCGCTAGTCTGACGCTTGCGCTGGCCTGACGAGTAAAGGGTTGGTGAATACACAGTCTTATCTCAAAAGTGGAGAGATATGTATAGTTATAAAGGACCGTTAGGGAGTGAGTTACGACCTCACGCAGTTGTTGAGTGAACTCGGTGGATATAGGAAATATGTATGTACCTCCATCGTTTCGAGGACGATAAGTGATTGCTATGCTCAAGAATCCAGGATAACCCAAAATAACTCTTCTTTTATTATGTGGTATTCGACGAATATAGAGTGAAACGAGAGGCAATGGCCGAGGTGCAACAAAAACCGAAATACAGCTTTGGACACACGATGAGGAACGAAGTTGGGAGGAAAGTTCAAGTGACGCTGATAACCATAATACAGGAAGTTGGGGCTTGAAGACACCGAAGAAGAGAGAGAGAAATGCAAAGAAACGTCAGGAGGAGTGCTATCAGATAAATAAAAGCTGATCCATCGCCGCAACACTATAATAAAAAATCCACTCATGCCGAGAGAGTGGAAGGAGGTGTTTTGAGTGGATTCGAGTACCACATAACTGGCATGTAGGAGTCTGGTAGTCATGAATAAATTTGAAAGATCGAAGTTAACTCGGCTATGTTTAAGAAGAGTCATGGCAAACATTTACTTAATCTTGGGAATAATGGATTTTATATAAATTGAGTGTTGAAACTTAAAGTGAGCTTTTCAATAAATGTACCTACATTTTGAAAAAATAAAAAGATCATGTCATACGCTCGTTCACTCTACCCACCATTCCCACATTATCCGCCGGCTATGGTCCGAATACATGGTGGCAAAAAAGACGATATAATGTACATAGTTCTGACGAAAATGTGTCATTTATTACTAATATGTAACCTCTTAAGAAGCATTTCGTCATAACTTCATTGCTGTGTGTGGAGGTTATAATAAATGTTACTTTGACTTTACGCAAATATACTTGGCATATATCAAGGAACACAAAATTGAAACTGTACACAAAACTTAGTACAGTGGGGGCCTCGGTAGCCTAGGGAGTAAGGCGCCTGGCTACTATCCCAGAGGTCCCGGGTTCGAATCCCGGCCAGCCCCACGGTCCTTCGCCTTTTCCACTTTCCCACCCACATAACTTTCCTTCTTTCTTCTTCCCTCTTTACATTCCTGATCGCTCCTGTCATAGCCTTCCTTAGCCCTTCCCCGCTCCACCAAAAACATAACACTCCAGCGAGTTGTTTCTCGATGCCCCGATGTCAAAGTCGCGACAGTAATGGTTGGAAGTAGGTTAGGTTAGGTTAGGTTGAAATGGCTGCCCCCACCAGGGAGCCCACTTAGGCACGCCATTGGGCCCATTGTGATGCCATTCTGGTATTGGGACATAGTTCAGGCCGTTTCAAGCCATTTCGAGCTTTTAATAAAGCGACAGAGTCTAGAGACACCAATATTTTGCAGCTCGCTCAATCCGTCAAGAAAAGGTGAGCCAAGTAGAGTCCCTCTTTTCCTTGCTAGGGCGGGACATGTACAGAGAAGATGGGAGACAGTTTCTTCCTCTTCTTCATTACCACAACTTCTACATAAGTCGTTGTGGGGGAGTCCTAATCTTTCGGCGTGTGGGCCGAAGGGACAGTGACCAGTCAGCACCCTTACCACATGGCTTATCTCCTTTTTGTTCAACTGAACCAGAGATTTTGAACGCTTTGCGTCTAAAGTTGGCCACATTGCATGAAGAGTGCGACAAACCGTTGCTGTGGTCCATCTCAGCCCGGCTCGAGCTAAGCTGATTTTTCTCACAGCTAGTTTATAGGTGGCTAAGGGCATTCCCATTTGGGTTAAGTGGGGTGTCCTTTCCACTTCGGTTCCCTGTCTAGCAAGCTCATCTGCCCTACAGTTTCCCCTAATCCCACTGTGTCCAGGAACCCAACACAGTGTTATATCAAACTGAGTGGCAGTCTCACACAGAGACCTGCGGCAGTTCAGAAGAGTCGTGGATGTTGTGACGACAGAATTAAGAGCCTTGAGGGCCGCCTGGCTATCCGATAGAATACATATATTCTTATGAGATATATTATTTATCTTCAGCCATTCGAGAGCCTCCCAGATCGCAGTGACTTCCGCTTGGAAGACGCTGCAGTGATCGGGTAGACGAAGAGAGGTATTTATATTTAATGCCTCGGAAAAGATACCAGAGCCTACATTATTCCCAATTTTTGAGCCATCTGTGAAAATACATAATGACCCAGTTGGGATAACACCATCTGTCCAGTCATCTCTGGCCGGAATGATGGTATTGAAACCTTTCTCCAAGGTCCACGTAGGTGTAGTATAATCTAGGTTGTTCGCAGTGATGGCGAATTTCCTAAGGATGGATGAATGGCCATATGAGTATGGAGTCCATCCAAGAGAAGCCTTTGTCCTGGCAGCCGTCCAGGCTGCCATTTGCTCGGCGTGTATATCCAAAGGGGTAAGATGCAATAAGACATCCAGCGCAGCTGTAGGGGTGCTTCTCATTGCACCACTGATACACAGTTCAGCTGTTCTTTGGACCCTTTCCAGTATCTTGCGATACGTAATCTTCTGTAATGCAGTCCACCATACCGATATGCCATGCATAAGTATAGGTCTGATTACGGCTGTATAGAGCCAGTGGACGATGCGGGGTTTAAGGCCCCAGTTGACTCCGATCGTTTTCTGGCATAGGAAGAGAGCTGTTTTGGCCTTATTTGCTCTTTCTATAAGATTCGGTCTCCACGTTAGTTTCCTATCGAGTATGAGACCTAGAAATTTCGCATCCTCCTTTATATGCAGTGTTTCATTACAGAGTCTTAAAGGAGGAAAATTGGGAAGTCTATGCTTCTTTGTAAAGAGCACTACTTCAGTCTTGGTTGGGTTGACGCCTAGACCCTTTGTAGTGGCCCAATGAGAAAGAGTATTCAATGCTTGTTGCATTATATCTCTTATTGTTGAGATGTACTTGCCGGTCACCACCAGCACAATATCATCAGCATAGGCCACCGTGGTGCACCCAGACTCCTTTAGAGTTATCAATACTTCATTGACTGTCATATTCCAAAGGAGCGGCGATAAGACCCCACCTTGTGGTGTGCCTCTTTTAACCCGTCTGACTTCTTCCGAAAGCCCCAGGCTAGACTTTATGACCCTGCACCCTAGCAACTGATCAATAAAGGACCTGGAGCACCCATCAACATTCAGACGCTGGAGTGCCCTCGTGACCGCAGAGGGTTCAACATTGTTGAAAGCACCTTCAATATCTAGGAAAGCAGCCAACGTGAATTCCTTGAATTCAAGGGATCTTTCAATGAACGCTACCAAAGAGTGGAGAGCAGTGTCTACTGATTTACCTTTCGTGTAGGCATGCTGCGAGGGAGAAAGCAGTTTTTTATCAATGCTTTGCTTAACATGGATCTCCACAAGTCTTTCTAGTATCTTGAGGAGAAAGGATGTGAGACATATAGGTCTCAAGTCTTTTGGATTGTGATAGGAGATTTTACCCGCTTTCGGAATGAAAGCTACCTTCGCTACTCTCCAGGATGTTGGAATGTAGCTTAGGCTAAGGGAGCTCCTATAGATGGCTGCGAGCCAATTCAGAATTAGGTCACTGACTTTCTGAATTTCAATGGGATAAATTCCATCTGGTCCCGGTGTTTTATAAGGCATGAAGCCTTCTATGGACCACAGGAGTAAATCTCTGTTTATCAATCTGTCAATGGTGCCTAAATTATGTGTGCTAGCTGGGCCCTCAAAACCTGTTTCTGCAGATGCAGCAAGAGATGTTGAGCCAGGAAAGTGAGTATCGAGTAGGAGTTTCAGTGACTCCTGACTACTTGTGGTCCATGTACCGTCTGCTTGTTGCAGCATTTCTTGGCACATTGGGCTTTTCGAGAGAACTTTTCTCATTCTTGCGGCATCTGAAAAACCTTCTATTGTCGCACAAAAGGTTTTCCAGGATTCCCTTTTTGAGTTTCGCAGTTCGTATTTGAACTCCCTGAGACGACTTTTGTAGTTGTCCCAGTCCGAAGCCAAATTAGACCATTTGGCCTTATTGAAGGCCTTTCTGCTTTCAGACCTTAGTTTGAGAAGTCTGCTGTTCCACCAAGGGGGTTTGGTTTTACCCCCATATTTCCTAATGGGACAGGCTGCTTCTAATGCGTTATTCAGGAGGTTACTGAGATTTGTCACTTGATGTTCGAGATCTTCAGCATTCCAAGGGTGGGTGGGAACATCCTCAGGGAGGGATCTTTCCACTACTTGTCTGTATATGACCCAGTCTGTGTTCCGGACATTCCTGTAACCAGGGGCCTTCTTCACAGTTGGGTACATATTGATATTAAAAAGGATGACTCTGTGGTCAGAAAAAGAGTGTTCACTGGATACTCTCCAGTTTTCCACACGGTTGAGCAGATCTGGGGAAACAAGGGTAATATCCAAGACTTCTTGTCTTACCCTTGTGATGAACGTGGGTTCATTTCCCCTATTGCATAGCAAGAGATTGTGTTGTAGTAATAAATCAAAAAGCAACTCACCTCTTATATTTGTATCAGAGCTGCCCCAAACGGTGTTGTGAGCATTCGCATCACATCCAACGATGAGGCTGGCTCCACGACTAGCCGCTTCTTTTGCGGCAACAAAGAGACTGGAGTTGTCCAAATTTTCCTCATATGGTAGGTAGACAGATCCAATCCACGTAGGCCTACCGCCTTTCCTGTTGTCCAAGCAGGCCAGTACATTATCAGCATTGCTAAATTTAGACAACATAAAAGCGTTAAGGTCATTTTTAACAATTAAACAGGTTCTTGGCTTACCTCCCCCATTTCTGGGATACAGCAACCTGTATTTAGGAGTCCTGATTCCGCATACAAGGCCCCGGACGATCCAAGGCTCTTGTACCAGGACGACATCTATATCGGCCTTAGAAAGGCGTAAGCATAGGCTGGCGGATGCAGCCTTGCTGTGATGGAGATTAATCTGCGCTACTCTCAACATCGTGGTTGGGAGTAGTGGGATCAGTCTCGATCACCGTAATATCAGCCTCGTCCTCTTCCGGTGTGAGAGTAATATCATCATCTCCCACCGAAAGAAGTTGGGCAAAGTCACCCAGTTCATCCTCCGTCCTTGACGGCGAAGGAACTGAGAAGTTGGAATCCTCAGAGGATAAGAGAGGGTCGTTTGAACCCAGGGTTGGTAGGTGAGTATCCTCAGGCACCTTAGGATCAGCTACTCCTGTTCCTGTGTCATCCGCAATACTAGGTACATTGGGTTCAGCTACTTGCGTACCTGTGTCACCCGCAGTGCCAGGCACGTTGGAATCAGAAACATCCGTACCTGTGTCACCCGCAGTGCCTGAGGGCTCACCATCTGGAGCCCCAGGTGGAGCAGTTCCACTCTGGGGCAAAGAATCTTTTTTGTAAAGCCTCAGGGTGATTGAAGAAAACCCATAGCTTATGACGCATTCAGATTTCGCCAAAGGTCCCAGCGACTCCTCGCTAATTACTAATGTAACCGCTCGGCCGTCGCCTTTAGGGTCCTCCAGTTTCGTAATCCTCCACGAAGACGTCTGTAGCTGTGCGTTACTCAACCGAATGATATCCAGAATAGCCTGAGGCTCGGCTGGTTCTGCTGGGATCCAGGAACGCGCTCTTGGCCGATTCGGGATTTCCTCCCTCCTAACAACCTTGAGTTTGGCGCCTGGCCATGCTTCCCCAATTCTGGATATTGCTATTTTGTAGAGATCGACAGATCTCTGATCGGCACAAGCGATGAGCTTCACGCGGCCCTGAAACCATCCGCTATCGCGACAGTGAGGAGCAGTGCCAGGATGCTCCTGAAGTATTGGGAGGAAAATCGTCGCGAGCCTGACCTCAAGTTTCCTCCATTTATCAGGCAGAATGGTGCCATCTGGATCGTTTTCGTCGATGACGGCGATAACGATCTGACCTTCCAGCACTTGGCTGTAGGTTTTAGTAGTAGCAGGAAGTATGGAAGTGTTCCTGCTACGTTTAGCCTCAGGGTGATTAGGTTCCTCTAGGGACCTCTGACGCTTTGGGGCTGGGTTGCCAGTTTGCGAAGTTTGCTCGCCGGCGACCCGCGTCGCCCACCTTATCGAAGCTTGCTGCTTCTCGGTGAGTCCACCCTCCGCAACTCCCTTGTATCGGGCAAGGATTCTCTGGGCGCTGCGTAGCTCTTGGTAGTACACCCTTGATGGAGCACCTTTAGAGCCAGGCATTTTAGTTTTTTTAGCCTCCTTAGAGGCACCAGGAGACTGCACGAGTGCAGTTGAAGGGCCTGCTTCTGTTGAAGCAGTTGGCTTGGAGGGAATGGGGAGCTCCGGATTAGAGTCTAAAGCTCCTTTTTCCCTTTTACTCACCTTACTGCCCTTGCAGGCAGTAGGTTTGGTTTTGTTGGGAGCCCCCGAACTGGAGGCGATTGGTTTTTTAGGGTTTTTATTTTCCATAAAAGTCCCACGAGTAGTGCGGAAAGAGGGGTCCATCCTGCCAGAGCCGCTTACCAGGATAAGGCACTTGTACTCTCCGACCTTGCCCGGGCATCGGAGGGAACCGTTCGCGACCAGCACTCTTTAACCACTGGCTGGCCATGCAGCCATCGGCACGGTAAACACCTTAGCTTAGAAGTGGGGAAATAGGAAGAGGGAAGGAGAAGGAGAGAGAGAAAAGGTGAGGGTAAGTGGATGTACCTAGCTTAGTCTGGCCTCTTCGCAATTAGCCTGTTCGGCATGGGTGTCCCTACCGGTGGCTTGCTGGTTACCAGCTAGCCACCGCCGACATAGCCTAACGCTACTACGAGACTCGCAAGCCCCACCACCGCGGCAAGGTGTAGGTACGAGGTGAGGTGGTTGGAAGTAGGTGGACTAAAAATATCGCGGGTAGGTTGTGACAGTTCCTTTCTTCCCCGACTAGAGCTGCTGTTCGACATTGCACTCTATATGAAGAAAATAGATTGTCGACACAGTATAAAGGGCGTTTCCTGTGACTCTAGTCTTTCACATAAAAAAAAAAAAAAAAAAAAGCCAGCTTTTGCTATATGCTTCGGAAGTGTGGACTCTGAAGAACGTAGACAAAGATTACTAGAAAGATTCGAAACGAAAATCCTTCGTTCAATTTACAAGAGAATACAGGTGGATGGCATTTGCAGGAAAAGATACAATTTAAAGTTGTGTGAAAGTAGTCAAATTCCAAAAGTGATTGAAATAAACAGACTAAGATGGATTGGTTTCGTCGAACGAGGTACGAAATGGAATCCGGCAAAAATGGTGCTGCAGAGAGTACCGGCAGGAAAACAGAGAGCAAGACGATCTAAGGAAAGATACATAGACGACGTGGATGATAACGATTAGGCATAAGAGACTTTAAAAGATGGACCAGAAAACGAGAATCATGGAGGCGAACCCTGGACGAAGCCAAGGCCATCAGTAGACTGTGGAGGGTTATGTTTTTTCAATTTAAAATGATGGACTAGTTTGAAAGAGTGTTTCGACAGCCTTGGGTTCTTTGGCACACTATCACCTTTTATAGAAATTCTTTTGATTGCCCTTTTCTCTCATTGCTAGTGTTCAACGAAGGTCGTGGTAATATTGGTTCGAGACCACTTATAAGAACATTGCGTGACAGGGTGGGTTTTTTTTCCATGGAAGACTGGAGCTTGCTGTATGACATTGCAATCGATGGCAGAAGAGGCAGCAGTTCCAAGGGGTCATGCTTGTTTGAGATTGAGTCTCCTACATAAAAATCAGATCAAAGAACTTCAAGAAGCTTTAGATTAAATATTCTAAAAGTTATACAAGAAGGTCACCGTAGACATATTTTGACAACTGCTACACTGATGGATTTATAGTTGGAAGCATTGAGATTGCTTTTAGATTGTTGAATGTAGGCCATAACTATAATAATTGTATTCTTTTTACTCTCTCCGCGCGCATAAAAACCAAAAAGCGTGCCTCACAATATACGTACAATAAATACATAAATGAAACTTGCACCCACAATGATTGCTTAACCGAATAATAAATGGAACAAATAAATAATAGCTCTCCCCTGATTGCTCCCATTAAATATATACGAAGGCGCAGGCATCACTCAACAAGTTTACCTGGTCTAAGGTTACTTAAACCAATCACATTTACGTGATCTAAGGACAGTCAATAAATAGTATAGCCCCCCAAAAAGAAAAATAATAACAAATTAGGCTCCCGGAGACCCCCAGTTAAAATTGGCATCCAAACCAATGTCATGGTCAGTATTTTTTTTTTGTTTTTACCTTTTTCTCTAACTACAAAATAATCGCCTCAAATGCTCACCCGCATTACAGACATTATAGACCAAATTGTACTGGCTGGAAGGTGTTCGTAATTTCGGCAAAAGGTAATCAATATTATATAGAACATGACGCTATATATGTATGTATGAAACTTTCTTTTTGGCAGGTGTAGCACAGGTAAAGAATGTGTGTAGCTTAAGTAGGAGGGGGGAGAGACTTATGCTGATTCTGCTTTCTTGTTTGTTGTGTCGTGGAAATAAACAAAAAAAAAACAAACAAAAAATAACGAAATTTCTAGTTCGCGTTATTAAAAGGGCTCCAGGTTTGGCCCTTACAAGGGTTTTCATGCTTTTTTACCTGGTGAACAGGAGGAGTAACTCGAAATTTATGGGTGTATTCCACTGCAGGTTTTTTTGTTGTTATATTTATACTTCTACTTTATGAAATGTTCTAGATGATGTGGCTATGAATTTGTAAGCAAGGTTATTGACCAGTACGCTATGGTCTACTACACTACAAACATAAAATTCTATTACCACAGTACATTTATATGCAGTTGTTAAAATTTATTTGGGTTTTTTTTTAAATCTAGCTCTGAAATAACGAAAAATGTTGATGTGTGTAAACGTAAGGTCGCTACAATGGTTCGTTATATTCGTTATATGGGGCAATTTACTAAATATAGAAACCGCGTATTCTTCCTACAAATGATTGGGATTTTATCGATAAACAATTTTTTGAGGGAACATAGATACATATATGTATAGAGAACTAAGGGATGAACACAAAAATAAAACAAAATTAAATCTTATACTTTAATTAACAATGAAACCTTCGGGGCTATTTATATATGAGTTTGTTTTTTATCGTAGAGGAAATTTAAGGAATTGTTTTTAGATTGTATTTGACCAATATAAAAGCTTTTACTCTGATATGGTTCCTATTTAAGGGTAAATTTGGTATTGATTGAAAAATCCTTCCATATTAGGAGGGTCTCGTTTTTGCCATCTATGAGTTACGGCCAAAGGTAGGTTTAAGCATGTATATGCCTTAAAGTCAACTAATACTGTAATGCTGGCATCATAATGTGGGTATTGTGAGTAGCAGTACCCACGCGGAAAAGGGTGCGTAAAATACCCACCCGGAATTTTAGAGTAATCAAGCGTGTGACATAATCCTTTTATATTTTAAATTGTAAATTTATTGAATAGCTCACTTGCAGTATTCTTACAAGATATATGTAAATAATGGCCACGATTCTTACCCCCTTTTCTTAAATTTATGACTAGTGATAAGTCACAAGCTCTGTTGATTTGCGCTTACTTCTTATGACCTTAATTTCGTTTCTATGCCATTGTTGGCAGAAGTTACGTCTACTTTACTTCTACAATTCATTTAGTATGGGCCTTCTTAACTCTTGAGGCCTTAAGACTAACCATACACTTGTGATTGTATTGTGACTTGTGACTGCTTTTAGAAACCGGGGATAGACGCGCTGAGTGAACTTTGCACATTACCTCTAGTTCCGGCCTATATTTGCCAAACCTCACACAATGCACGAATACATGCTCTATAACAGTGATTCCCAAAGTGGGTTCCGCAGAACCTTATGGTTCCACGAAAAAAATTTAGGGTTCCGTGTCACCAGCGCCGAAGCGCCGGCCGTTTAACGCGTTCTTGCTAAACAGAAAGTGCGAGTGGCCCTTCTTCCTTGAGAAATTTGGTCTACGTCACGCCGCGTAACATTTTGGCCGCCATTCCATATTCCCATGTCGAGGTGGTTGTGAAGAAAATGGTAATCCGCCCTCTTGAGATGGCCGCCATGGGCCAAACGATATATTGAGTATACTATATTGCTTATGGTGTTCTACTTATCATACCCTTTCATTTGATGCCAATGTCGAAGGGGTTGTGAAGAATATTTCAATCCGCCCCTCTGAGACTGCCGCCATGAACCTAAAGGTATATCGAGTATACCATATTGCATTGTCATCGGAGCTAAAGCTGTATGCAAAATTTCAGCATGATAGGATATCCGGAAGTATTTGAAAAATCGATTGCAAAATTTGTTCCGTGAAGAAAACAGTAATCCGTCCTCTTGAGACGACCGCCATGGATCTAACGGTATAATGAGTATACCATATTGCATTGTCATCGGAGGTGAAGTTGTGTGCAAAATTTCAGGGTGATCGGAAGTATTCAAAAAATCGATTGCAAGACATGTACCGGACAAACAGATAGACAAGAAAGCGAGCTAATAAAAACGTTTTAAAATATATTAAAGGATAAATATATAGGTACATATATCATATATTATTTTATTTTTTCATCGTTGGGTTCCGCCAAATTTTATACATTCTAGAAAGGTTCCGTACGAAATAAAGTTTGGGAACCACTGCTCTATAATATCCCGGATACCTGAGCCGGCACGCACAGCGGTTATGGTGATGGATGTATTTGTTATATTCTTCCATGTCCATCCAAGAACTACGTGAGGTTGAAATTTTCTTTTCCACGCTCCCTTGTAACCAATCTCTCCTCTTTTGGGATAACTCTGTGGCGTCATCAGTCGCCGCACTGTATTTGGCTCCGCTCTACTATAATCTGGATCATAGATACGTATGCCTTCTCTCGTTAGTATATCTATTGGGGTCATTCTCGCTATCACGCACGCTACATCGTTGAACGTCGTCCTGTATGCGCAAAAGGCACTAGCTAGCACTGACGCATCTATAGCAGAACTGGGCTAATACGTCAAGCGTCCTTTAAAAATTAGCTTGCGGTCGAATCATTACTCCAAGACATATTGGGACGGATACTAGGTTCTTCGGTTTGCACATCTTCAATTTTGTGCCTAGCAATGGTCAGATAGCCGCTTTCAGACTCCGCTTTATATTATAAGTTGTGATCCAAAAGAGGGTCCCCGACAGATCCCTTCGGACCCCATATCTTGTTCTGTACACCGTTAGCAACTTTCCTTCTTAGATAAAATACCAACTAACAGTTTTGAGGGGGGAGGGGAAGCTGTTTGGTCTAACTACCCACCCAGGCCCAACACGATCCGCCGGCACTGGCTGACATATTCAGTTTTCGCAATGTAGCTCACTGAGAAGTCCGTAAAGCTTTTTACTCTATAAAATCCGGTATCAGTTACACTTCCTAAATGCAAATATCTTCTTGTAAAGTATTGGAAAAGTCATGGCAAATCTAACGGCGCTGTATCACATGATCATTGTTGTCTCATTAGGAGGCTGGTTTCCGCAAAAGGAGCAGTTGTCAAGCTGTTTCTCCTGCTCCTCGACTAAGTAGTCATTGGATAGTGTTAGCCCTAAGCTTCTAGAAACTAAGCTAGTAGACCAAATGTAATTTCTATTCTTGGGTCTTTTTTAAAGAGGAAACCCAAGCTTAAGAATCGCCTCTGAAATGGATCATTGACATCTTTGTTTTTGGCAGCCATCGACACTTTCCATGGAGTCTATATAAGAAGTATAAGCTGCTATGGGAAAATGACAGGGAATGCATGGGCAGAAGAAACTAGTTCATTTTTGGCCACAAATGTTACCTTTGTTCTGCTCCACATGAATTCGACCCATTTCGACGATTTGTTCAAAATTAAATTAGTCGAAATGGAGAAATGTAAAAGAATCATTGGAAAATAAAAAAAAATGATTAAATACGAATAATCGCATTGATATAAATCGAATTTAGAAGACGAGATACAAGGAAAATACGGGGAGAACCCAATATCTCCGGCGGCCATGTTGTTTTTCTTGTGATTCTGAAATGGTTTTCATAAAAAGTCCTAAGGAAGCTGTGGACCAATTTTCAGCCATTTTGGAGGCTTGTCTCCTTGAAATGCTAATTTCCCCGGACTAGTAAAAAAACGAAAGGTCACTGACGTGTATACATACCAGTGAAAAAAGGTTTGACATCATCTATGGAACGAATTGGTGCCATGCAATTTTTTTGATGTGCAGTTCATACTATATGTCAGTGGGTGCTGCATGTAAACGCGTTCCTTCAACTTTCTAACCGTTCCTCTTCAATCTAAGCTTGCTATTAAACATTGCACCATGATCTGAACGACATGACGAACTGGTGTTATAAAGGATGATTCCCAAGTTCAGTTTTTGTCCAAATTAAAAAAGAGCGTGGTTTTCTCATTACCAATTCCGTTTTAAATTGTTGGTATATGGCCTGAGTTCTTTAGCTTTATATTGGGTAGGTAGGTACGTAGGAGTGCCAGTCCCATTCAAAACGGACCCTGGGATACGAGGTGCCTCGTTTTGCAGCCGTACTCGTGGAAAACTTGTACGTAAGAAAGGCAGTAAACTAGGAAATTTTTTGGATCTAGTCAGTAATTTTTAGATACCGTATTAAATCTTCTATTTTGAGCTATAAAACCTCCCCATAATCCGTTAAGGAGAGGTTTCCAAGTACATGGTGTCTGATGTGGGCTAGAGCGTAGGGGCGTGGGGGTGGAATTTTATTTAATAGCTAAACAAGACCAAGTCTTCCTGGTCTTGACGCATTATGATAGACTCCTCCATCTAGAGCCACTTACTGAGAAAAAGTACATGGAGTTATCTTTAGCACGAACAGGGTTATCGGTACTTATCCACCGTTGTGTTCTTTGGGGTTCTAGAGGAGACCAACATACAGTGGAGCCACTTGTCATGTCAGCACTGGTCTAATCATTGCCGTATATAGCAAGCACACCATGTGTGGCTTCAAACCCTATCATTTGTCGAAGGTCTGATTACAGCCATATATTGGCCTTCCTTGTCCTTTCCTCGATATTGAGCCTCCAGTTCAGCTTTGGGTCTAGAATGAGACCCAAGTATTTAGCTGCTTGGGATTGGCTCAGTACTCGGCCGCTGGTTGAGGGTGGGCCAAATGTGGATATTTTAGGCCTATTAGAACTGTCCGGATACCAGTATGTATCACCAAGTCGTACGTATAGGCGACTGCCATTATTCTATGCTTTCCTAGGGTATTTAGGATCTTCCTCATCGCCATATGCCATGGCAGAGGCGACAGGATACTTGCGTTCTACCGCGCCACGTCGACTTTATCATTCTGCTACTGCCCCAGCTACTGGATTCTAGTTTCCAGCATCCGGAGCATCTATGGATGGACTGATATCATTGTGGATGCAGACTTCAGCCAGGGCCTCCCTGATGGTTACGGTACTGATGTTGTTGAAAGAGCTTTCTGCGTTGATTATCAAAAATCTGTGTAAGAAGACGAATTCGCGATTGAAGAAGTGTGAAGGACGGACAACTTTTTTTGCTATCAAAATAAAAATTTCGAAGCTAGTCTTATCAAATTCGTTTTTTAATGCCTTTATTTTCTTTTTATCATTGAGTTGTCGTCCAAGCATTGCATCTTTCGTAAACGGCGGCAATGAATGAAGTTCTAAATTAAATATTCATATCGAGGTCTAATTATATGTGGAGAAAGTGACCTTAATGAAAAAAGTTACAGCTCCTAACTAGCAACCTACAAACCGATTTAAAAAAAATAAATTCCTAGTAAATCACACATTCAATAATACAGTCTTCATATGTATATGACGAGCTAGAGATAGACAGAGATACATTAAATAATAATTATATATGTACATTCACCTGTGTGTGGGCTTAGGCAATGATAGTTACTTTTTATCTACAATTATCCGTTAAGTCCCAGAATTAAGGGAAATATAAACGTTCATTTGCGTGATCTTAATAATTACAAACTAATAAAATATCGATTTCTGCTTGTGAATTGTATTGAGAGAGAGAGGGCAGCACGTTATTTTAGCTATTCGCAGAAAGTTATTTATCCTTTAAGGGGGGCATAATGGGGGTGATAAATGGTGGATAAAAACTTTTAATTAGAGTCGATTAAATTTTCCCTTTTTTTTCTTTGTAATTGTTCGCCCCGGTTGTAGAGTAATTATAGAAGTTATTTGTTTTTTTTTTTGCGGGGAATGTGTTTTTCTATTTTCGTTAGGTTCTGTTTCGCCAGCCTGTTTTTATGAAGGTAAAATTTTTTATTTAATAATTAAATGCTAGAAAATGCTGCTAATGTAGTTCAACCGATCCTTTCCGCATTTGTTCTTCTTATAATCCATTCTAGCGTCGAGTTAAATAGAATGGGAGTTAAGCCCGTCCCTTGTTTTATTTAATCCCTTTGTTACTTCAAGTTTATTCGTGAGTGATTTCATCAATCTTGTCAGCTTATAGTGTCGTAAGCTTGCTTATAGTCCACGAAGATTTGGAATATACATATTTGCGTTCTTCTCCCAGCTTGTTTCTAAAGTTTTGTCTCAGATTAAGCAGCTGGTCGGTTGTCGAGCGATCTTTCTTAAAGCCTGCTCTGCTCATCCAGTGGAGAAGGAGATAACGAGACCTCTTCGTCAATGTTTTTCAGTTGATTGCTGAGATCCTCGTTCGTTATTTGGATTGTGAAGTTGTTGGATGCAGTAGTCGGAGTCGCGCCTGTGGATCCAAATACTATCCATGTGAGGCTAGTATAACCGACCCGGGGCCTGATTTTGAGCGTCGACGGATACCATCCTAGAATACGCGCCAGCCCCATGTTAGGCAAGAATGTTGCCAAGTTTCCAAAGTTCTGGTACCAGTTCTAGATCATGTAGATGGTTATACTCATGAATTTAAATTGCAGTCGTTGGTAAAGTTTCGGTTATTTTGTTAACCTCTAAAAAGGTTTCTGACATCTGAAACTTCTGTATTGTTTCGTAGACTTCCGTGTTGGGCTTGTGAAGACCATGTGTGTTGACTACTGCAGGGCTATAAGTCACCCCTAGCTTCTTGCATGTGCTCTGGGTAAAAAAAGATGGCCCCAAGCCGGTATTCAATAGACCATATTATTGTATGTTGGCGTCCTTTGGTTGTTGATGCGTTGTGTTTGAGTAGAATGTCCTAGTCTGCATATCATCATGTAAAGTCGTACACTTCAAACATCTGAACTTGCTTTTACATTGTTTTGTTATGTGATCGTTCGGCAAGCAATTGTAGCAGTGGCCAGCTGTATTGACTTATCTTCGTATAGCAGTTGTGTTCATACTGGGATATTTGGGCAATGCTGAAGCCAGTGACGTTCATGGCAGGCTGAACATCGATCTTCGTTGACTGTGTCGTGAGCCCTTGTATTAGTTTTTGTGACTTCTTTGTGGTTGTTGGTTTGCTGAAACGATGCCTGAAATGGACTCAAGTATTCTGTATCTTTTGCATAAGAACGCATGAAAGTCTTTGTGCGTAGGAAGATTTTGCGAAGCTTGTTGCTCTTCTTCCCAAGTCTTTTGCTATGAAATCATGATGTGTACAAGTAAGATAACATGTTTTTGAGATCCTGGTGTCTGGAGATCCCTAAGGTGGTTTAGCAAACCCCATTGTAAGCCGCCTGTTCAACTATCTAGAGCGCCGACAAGGATGTCGTTTATTTCTATAAGAAATAGTAATGGCGAAAGTAGGCATCCTTGTCGTACATCTGAACTCACCTCAAAGCTCGGATAATTTTCCATTATGGAGAACTCTGCCTTTGGAATTGTTGTATAGGGCTTTTATCAATTCTATTATTTTATCAGGCAGTCCACGTTGTCATAGTGCCTGTCATATAAAGCTCTGTACCGGCACAATGTCGTCATGCTGTAATAGCATTTGTGGCCGCCACTATGCTTGGTTCTGCTCCATGAATCAGAAGCCCTGAAGAAGCTGACCATGGAAGCAGTCCGCGACATAAAGAATTCGAAAAAAACTGACCCGCCCTAATCCGCCGAAATAACTGTTAGGGGGGGGTGTTATGCCGGCCACACGGTAAACGCTAGCTCGCCGGTATGAGGCGTGGGGTGTGTGGCCGGGGCCGTGCAGTGTGGTTCACCACTTACCTAAATGTCGATCCGAGTTCCTCTTCATGTCCCTATTTCAGTGTGAGCCCGCCACGCGCGCCATTTTCAATTACCTCCCAAATTCCTAGAATCTGAAAGGAAAAAAAATAAACACCGCAGAGAGAATCCAGCAGAGGAAAATCGCCTCAACCATCCTGCATAAATTTTATATAACCAATTAGCCAATCATTAAAAGACTGGTAAGTTCATGTAAGATTCCAGGCTTAACAAGATTATATTTTTACGTAATTGGTTTACAGAAATTTACAAAGACTTCCCAACGGGGCAGTTAAATTGTATGAATGTTTAATGGAGGTGTAACAATATAACAACCAGTGTACTGGGGGGGAACCACAAAACTCAAACAGGTGAGAGGTGCCGGTGCACACACTACAAGATGATTAAATACACGCCGGACTAGAGGACAACGACGATTTGGCCAAAGCGTAGTGTCAAACGTACCAGTGTCAGCGTCAACCTGCCGACTATGAAAACAAATATCATGAAAACTCCGATCAAAACTCAACACTCCTCGATGAGTACCATAACTTCCCACCAGGAACAATTAGAAAGTGTGTTTGCAACTAAAACTGTGTACCTATTCAACCAAATGACCATATATATATAACGGTACAAAAATGAACATATATGTAACACAAAAAAACCTGAAATCGATTTATATTTAATAACAATAAAAGCTAAATAAATAAAAAACGAGATGACATCTAGTCTTAGTGACCTCTGGTAACCCAAATTGCTTCGGGGGCAGAATACGCACCCCCTAGAATCCTCTGCTATTTTTCCACCACCAAGCACTGTCTAAAAGGGTAGGAAAATGTTACCTGACCTGTCTTATCGCCTGCGGAAGTTGCAGTTCGTATTCGGATCCGGGTCGGGGAAACCTTTTACGGTGTAATCCAAATATAGGCTCCTTTCCAGCACGAATTTCCACATCAGAAGCATCGGTCAACAGCAACTTGACTCCATAAACTTGCAAAAATCCAACTAGGAAACTTCCCGTCTTCTTCCTTTACACAGATTATTTTGAGAGTTAACACACTACTGCTACGACACTTCACCGTGGTGAAAGATGCGCCGTCTCGGGCCTTCGTCTATATATTTTTTTCAGCTTGCCTCCCTTCACGGGTAGGTAGGTACACGAGAGCACAATCACAATCTTTGTCTAGTTTCTTTTCAATCACCAGATTTAGACTAATCGGAATAACATAAATAAGTCGCTGAGAACGTCCGCTTGGTAAAACCCACATGCAATTGTCAGTAAGAACAAAACGATTTTAAGAGAAAACTGCAATAAAACAAATCTCGGCACTCGACTTGGCGACCTCCATCCTGACAGCCCAAAAAAACCTCCCTCGATTTTTCCTCAGTTTTCCTTTATTTTTTTTCCTCCCCTACTTGATTTACAAATTTTAATCTCCGGCAGGTGATTTCATAGACATTTTTCAAATTCCCGCGAGGGGGATTCAACCGACCGTTACAGCTCCTATTAACCGAGTCGAACGCTTTCTCATAGTGTAAGAAAGCAAGGTAAAGGTGGGATTGTAATTCAGTAGACTGATCCACTATGATTCTCAAGGTGTTAATATGATCTATATATGAGCGGCCCTTCCTGAATCCGGCCTGCTGGCTTCTAAGCGTTCGGTCTACTGCCTCTCTTATACTAGAGAGTCAACTAATAATTCACCAAAATCCTCTTATTCTGTGGTAAGTTTCCTGTGTCCTTCCAATAATTCACTCATATACATATACTTAGAATATTTAGGCTATTTGAACGTATGCGTCTTCAGATGCTGTTGTGGAGTCCGATGCTTCAAGTTTATACGTATATGTTAATATTTTATCTGTTTCCTTGTATTCCAACCATAATTGTTTTATTCCTTCTAACTTAACTTCATAAAATGCATTTGCAGTCCGGAGAAATTAGCATTTTAAGGAGACAAAACTCCAACACGGCTGAAAATTGGTCCACAACTTCCTTCGGAATCATAAAAAAAACATGGCCGCCGGAGATATCGCATTTTTCGTGTTTTCTTTATATCTCGGTTTCTAAAAGTCGTACGACTCCGTGTAAGGTCCCAAAATGTTGACAATGAAATTCTTTACAGCCATAGCTCTGACAAAAACTTTGACCCGATTAACCCTTTGAAAGTTATTCAAAGTCAAAGTTATCAAAAATCACTCTTTTACCAAAAAAAAAACAGTCAAAAACTCACTCATTGCCTACAAAAGGCCTCTTGGCATTTTTTGGAAACCCCTTTCGAAGTTATTCAAGGCCAATTTTTTCAAGAATCACTATTTGGCCAAAAAAGCACATTGAAGTGAAGTGGCGATGGTGTGGCTTCTGGCAAGTGGCATGGCATCACTTGATTGCGACAAGTTTAATATTTGAGTGGTAAGTGGCAGTGGATCCCACTTCTGGTTAGTAATAAGATGCCATTAGTTGTAAAACTAGGCCTATGGTTTGAGGGGGGTCTGAAAGCTCTTCGTCTACGTGTATGAGGTGTTTTAGGTGTGTGTTTTCGCTAAAGTGGATTCGTAGTTCCATGGCATTTGAGGGTGGTGATTGAGTGAAATCTCTTGATCTACGTGAGTGATATCTCTACTAATGCCGTATCAATGCGCGATTGATAATTTCAATACCACTCATCTGCCGCACCACTTTGTTTCGACATGGGAGGCCAAAACCACACCACTGCCACACCACTTTAGTGTGCGCACGACTTAAGGGGCATGGTGTAAAACGGAGGCATTAGTGTAAACCAGAGACTTCGGATACAAGACGAACTTGGGCTTCTATTCCTGAAGTAAGGGGCGTTCGTTCGAGACTTAGATCCAAGGAGCCTAATAAAAATGTTGTTAAGAAAAATCAGTGGACTTGGTAAAGTAGCTACTTACCAAAGGACAGCTGAAAACGCTCAATGTCTCAAGAAGCCCTCACCTGCTGAGGAATTAAATAGCATAAGAAGATCTACAGTAGCGGTAAAGCTGCAACTGCAGGTACCAAACATTCCGATGACGATCTTCTTGCAATGATATTGCAAAAAGCATAAGGCTGGGCCATTCAATTCCCTGGATGTCACTTTGCCAACGGCCCATGGCGTTTCCATATGACTTCATGCAGAAAATAATGCAGCTTACGTTATTTGATGGCGATGCTCCGATAGTATTTGTAAGATCTTTTTAAGAACTATCTTTATCTTCTTCTGTCTCATACTCAGTTAGGACATAAGCTTAATTAGGTTTTGGAACTTCAAAGTGTCTTTACTCGAATTCAACACCGAAAGCAGAAATATGATGAAAAAAATTACCATAGCGGCCATAACAACCCCGTAAATAAAATCGACTACCCCGAATAAGGGTGGGTTTCTTTCATATACTTGCTGTCTGATATGTACCCACCCACATTTATACGATATGTTGTTTACAAGACAATTGTTAGGGTTAACTAACAATCATAGTCGTGAATACTTTCATCAATTATTTCATTCTACAATTTACGCACCTGGCTACACACACATCACGTACTCGCACGCCTCCCCCACCCCATTTACTAAATATAATGCACCTTCTATTCAACCTGCCTTAATCTGATTATTGTTACCTGGAAAAAAAACAGTGTTTTTTTAAATGCGTGTGCATGTTGCGTTTTCAGGTCATAGATAATTGCTAAATGGAGGAAAATGTGACGTAGAAAGGAGAGATTCAGTCACCGTAACTGGAGGACTGGAGGTGTATAGAGTAGTTGCCCAGAAATCATGAATCGGTACATAACATTAAGTCAGCTGGGCGATGGTACCTATGGCACTGTCGTCCTTGGACAGCGGAAGGACACAGGGGAGAAGGTGGCTATCAAGCGTATGAAAAGAAAGTATTATTCATGGGAGGAGGCAATGAATTTAAGGGAAGTCAAGGTAAAATTTAAGTGGAATATTTTTTGATGTTTGATTGTTATAAGGTTTTTTTTTGTTTGTATGTATTTCAGTCATTGAAGAAATTATCACATGCAAACGTTGTGAAATTGAAGGAGGTCATCAGGGAAAACGATATACTATATTTTGTTTTTGAATATATGAAAGAAAATTTATATCAGTTAATCAAGGATAGAGATAGTCACTTTCCTGAGAATACAATTAAGAATATTTTGTATCAGGTAAGTAATAATAGTCCGGCGGGAGCCAACGACAGTAAAAATGACCCGATTTCATCGTCAATGAAAGTATATCAGGGTCTTCAATTTGATTGTGCTTATCACAGAAACTGACCACTTACATCGCAGCTCGAGACCTTTTGTTGCCAGGTGCGTTGAATAAAGCATGCATTATCATCGCTATTGCTATTTTAAGGGGTTGTCAATTGACAACAGATCATGTCAAAAAACGACCACTTACATTTGTTTGGCGGGACAATCAATCACTTACAAGCGCAAGGTTATACATCAAAATCGACATTGTCCCTTCAAAGTACTCCCTATCGTCTGCAACGCACTTAAGCCAGCGCTGGATCGAGCCCTCGAAATATTTTTTTATTCGGTTTGCGGTGCCTTATCGTGGTGCAAGATCCATGAGTTGGTTACCAACAAATCCGGTCTTTTTTGGCGAATTGCTTCAAACGCCCAAATAATACTCCTTGTTTACGGTCTGGCCTTGCGGAAGGAATTCATGATACACAACACCCACGTCTCGTCTCCAGTAATGATCCGTTTGATGAATGTTGGGTCGGATTCGGCTTTGGAAATCATGTCTTTTGCGAAGTTAGCGCGGTCCCTTTTTTGGATGAAATTCGGGTCTTTCGGCACCAGCTTCGCAGCTTGGGAGTAGGTGGACTAAAAATATCGCGGGTAGGTTGTGGCAGTTCCTTCCTTCCCGACTAGAGCTGCTGTTCGACATTGCATTCTATACGAAGAAAATAGATTGTCAACAGTATACAGGGTCTTTCCTGAGACTAGTCTTTCACATAAAAAAAACACGTCTAAGGCCCAAATCATTAACTAAAATGTTTTGAACGGATCCAAAAACAATTTCCAATTCCTTTGCCATCTCTCTAATGGTTAATTTGGAGTCTACGGTCATCCATTATTTGATTATGTTGATGTTTTAGTCGGTTTTCGTTGTCTCGATGGCCTGCCACTGCGTTCACGTTCACTGGACTCACGGCCACTTCTGAAAATTCTGGTCTCTCATGTTGAGGGGTCTTTGGAGGGCACTATAGCAAAAGGCTGCCCACAGGGAGGAGTTTTATCCAATTCTCTGGTGCCTTGTAGTAGATAAACTCCTAGAGCTGCTCAACGGCCGAAATTGTTTCGACCAAGGATGTCAAGACACCTGCAGCAGGCACTAGATCTGGTCCCTAGCTGGTGGAAAAGCGTAGGACTAAAAATCAATCCCGACAAAACCCGACGATTCTGGTTCCTTTCACCAGGAAACGATCACTACCGGGACTTTTGGAACCTACACTCACAGGCAGAACTATAGGCTTCTCACAACAAGCCAAATATTTAGGGGTGACGCTAGATGCCAAGCTCAACTGGAACCAGCACATGGACACTCTGATGAGTTGAACGCGCAGATGGGGTTTGCAACCGAAAACCATGTATTGGATACACACCACCATCATAACCATGGTAACTTATGGAGCTTTAGTTTGGTGCCACAGAACGACGCTTAAGGGTTTCATGACCAATCTGAGCAAAATTCAATGGCCTGCTTTCCATCACTGGGGTCATCTGCACTTCCCTGACGGCAGCGCTGGAGACTCGCCTCAATTGGTACCCCTCCACCTTGAGGTAGAGAAGTCCGGCATAAACGCGGCGCTGCGGCTGAAAGCGAATATTCACTAGAGCGCTGGTCTTGGGTGAGGACATTCTATTATAACCAACATCACAGAAGAGCTTCCGGAATTTGAGGTACCTTCTGTGCACATACAGGATAAGCTAACCTGGACTTTTCGTAAAGTATTACTGGGCGCATTAGTATGGTACACGGATGGCTCTAAAACAGAGACAGGTGTGGGCGCCGGGGTCTGGAGTGAAAGCCCCAGATTCAGCAGGGCGATAAGCCTAGGCACTCTAGCAATTGTCTTTCAAGCAGAGGTGTACGCTATTTTGGCAAAATAAACAGATTTTTATCTTCTCTATCACTTGGGGCACCGTCCAGCTTGCTGAAAAGGGCCCTGACCGATCGGACTATGATGAAACATACTGAACGCTGTGGTCCGCACCTGGACTGGTCAACTCTAAGCGGTTCCTTCCTATGGCGTCCCCTAAGACGGCCAAGAATTTGTTAGGGCGCAGTAGGAATGATGTCAGGACACTTGTTGGCTTGATTACCGGACCCTGTGCCCTAAATTACCACTTATAGAGAATAAGAAGGGTGGAGGACCCCACATGTAGGCTTTGCCTGGAAGAAAATGAGTCTGCCTCCACGATCTCTATGAGTGCCGGGACTCTGAGATAAGCAGGGTTTCTTTTTTCGAGGAGTCCCTGCATTCAAGTCTAAGTGACAAGCGTCTAGGCAGACTGCTGAACTTATTCAAGCGGTCTGGCCTACACATATGGGGTATAGGGGTTGTAGTACAATAGGCCAAATGAATGGCCGCAGTACCTTTGGACCCAATACCTCACGCACGAAAAAAAAACAACGCAAAATTCAATACAAACTCGTTGTAGCAAACTCAATTCCATTTTTAAAATTGTACAAAATCGAAAACATTCACAATCGCAGATGTACTCAATACGCGTCACTTTTACAAATGTCAAGCTATCAATCTGAAACTTTCATAGAATGTCAATGATGTGGCAACTTAAAAAAAGAGAACTCAACTCGGGAGACTGAGAGCGCCACACGGTTGTGATTCTGGGAAATTTTTATTGAGGATAATTACATACTTTGATCGACGATAAAATGGGTCACCAAAAAATGTCGCTGGCTCCCGGACTATCCAATTAATAATAAAAATAAATTTTAATATTTCTTATTGTATACTTAAAATTAAAGGTATTGAATGGCCTTGCATTTATGCATAGACATGGATTTTTTCATCGTGATTTAAAGCCAGAAAATTTACTCTGTTCTGGTCCAGAATTAGTTAAAATCGCTGATTTTGGATTGGCTCGAGAGATCCGATCGAGGCCGCCATTTACTGATTATGTTTCAACAAGATGGTTTGTATCTAAATAAAAATTTATTGATTTATTGTTTTGGATATAATATTTTTAGGTATCGTGCCCCGGAGGTTTTGCTCCATTCAACAAGGTATGGAAGTGCAATTGATTTATGGGCAATTGGCTGTATTATGGCGGAATTGTATACATTTCGACCGCTTTTTCCGGGCAGTAGTGAAGTTGATCAGTTATTTAAGATATGTTCTGTTTTAGGAACGCCAGAAAGAGTAAATTGATTTTTTATTATTATATAAAAACAAATTTTTAAATATTAAATATTTTGTTTTACAAAATTTTAGGACGATTGGGCAGAAGGCTATAAGCTTGCAGCTGCTATACATTTTCGTTTCCCCGAATGTGTTAAAGTGCCACTTAATAATATAGTAACAAGAGCCAGCTCAGCTGGTCTTCAAATCTTAGAAGACTTCCTACGTTATGATCCAGAAAAACGGCCAACCGCACAGCAATCACTGAAATATCCCTACTTTCAGTCGTTGCGTCGAGCATCCGCAACCAATAAAGTTGCAACATATGTTGGTACACAAATCGTCCCACAGGTGGTCAGTAACAACTTACAAAATGGCCGAATGTCAAATATGAGCTTTGTATCGATGAGTACTGACATAACAAACATCCGAAATGAGCTAAAAGAACGTCCTATAGCAGTTGCAGCACATCCTGATAAACCACCGCCAGTAATCACAAATGGGTTAAATTTTAGCGTTTTCAATGGCATCACTGGCGGCCTGACCAGCTTAAAAGATACCGATACAAATTCAATTAAAAGTGGTTCAATTATTGTTAATAATCCATTTATAGTTAAAGCAAAAGACTTACCAAATAATATCGCAAGAAAAAATATACAAAATGGAAGAGTGAGTGATGACTTCGCGATGGAAAAAATTAGTGATATTTTTGTTAACAGGAATATCAATCAAATACAAGCCGGCAATAATCAACATCCGAATGTATCGTTCAACAATGCTAGATTGCTAAATGCTAGAAGCTTCTCGGTTTATGATCAAAAAGTTTTGGCTGTGAAGAATAATAATAATGCTAATAATAATAATAACAGCAATAATAATAACAACAACATGAATGGATTCTTTCTACATAGACCGAAGAATGTTAATACAGATGTCGCTGTTGCTGCTGCTGCTGGTAATGATACGAAAGTTTATAATGCCTTTTCGAAGCAATCAAATCCTCCATCGCTGATACTTGGTGAATCTTTTGATAGAATTTTGAATGAAAGTGGAAATAGTAAAGTTTTAGAAAATGAGAAAAGTAACAATTTTAATTTAGTGCAGCAGAATAAGGCTGTGCCAGCTAAGAAATGGGATAATCAGGATGATGATGAATTGGCAAATATTTTAGGGTGAGTAGTTTTTAATATTTATTAACACTAAAAAAACTATTAATTTAAATTGGGGCGATCTGGGAATCCCAGTACATAAATGTACCTTTGGAACTTTTGCGTTGTACCTATAATTATCATCAGACGACAGACCTTCAGAAAGGGAATACAAGTTAGTGACATACATTTTTCCTGTGGTTTAGAGTTCATATAGCCTTCAGCTAGTACGAACGTACGAATACACTCAAATATCTGTAGGGGTCATTGGATCTACGTATTCTAAATCAACTGTCCATATTTTTAAGCTGCTCTAATCCATCGCTACCTGATGTACCTCTACCTCCACCAATTCAGTGTTAAAACATAGGCAAAAATTTCCCCCCAGCTTTCTTGACCACGATATTTTCTTCCTCTTCCTTCGTTTTACTTTTAACTTTTCCTCCTCCTTGTCCACCTTTTCTTCGTACCGAGACTTCAACAATATCAATTTTGCTCGCCTTTCTGAAACTTTTTGACGTGACAACGTCTTATAAATCGATGAGTATATGAAGTCATTAGCGCAAAATGTCCCGTCCCGTTCCCGTCGCTAAGTAGTGGGGCGACTATTTGCGCTAATGACTTCCTATACTCATCGATTTATAAGACGTTTCACTTCAAAAAATAATATTGTAGTAATAGTAACAGCGTTTTTTGTCTATACCTTGGGCTGATATCTATAATACAACCTGTTAATTCTGCTTCATTCGGTCTCTATTTAATCACTGTGTACCTTCAGTTACAAGAAGACGTTGTAACTCTCCGCAATTTGATTGTTGAGCGTGAGTTTCTGTATAGACGCTACCGCAGAACGAGGTTCCCGAGCTACCTAGTTAGTACAAAAATCTTCGTAACTTAGTCAATAGCAAAGTCAAATCGGCCAAGCGTGAATTTTACTCCCGTAAACTTGATACAGTTCTGCCCAGTAAGCAACTTTGATTTAATAATCGTTCTCTAGGCATTCATTCCTCTGAGCTTAACTCCTATGATGTTGACTCAATGCATCTTTGATTCTATCCCTCCTATTTCCTCACTGCCTTCCTTTCCCTATTCCCTTTCCTCCAACGCTGTATGTTCTGATGGTTTTAATTTTCGTTGTGTTGACTCACTTGAAGTACTTGGAATATTGCTTTCCATTTCGTCCAATAGCGTTGGCTCTGATGGGATTTCTCCTCGCTTTCTTTAGATTAAAACCATCACGCATAATTGCTAAAACCATCACGCATATTCTCTATATTATTGCCTGACAACCTCCCAAATCCCTTTACTCTGGAAAAAAAAGTCATAGTGACTCCCACACCTAAAAAGATCTCCCCTGCAGATTTGTCTGATTTCCGCCCTATTTCTCGCTAAAGTCTTTGAGAAAATTATATTTACTCAAGTCGTGCGTTGTGGAGGTTTCTAATCTACAATATGGCTTTCGTGAATTCCATAGTTGCGAAACTGCTATACTGAAGGTAACGATTGATCTTCGTTCGGCCCTTGGCCAAGGTGATATTGTAATACTAGTTCTTCTAGATTTCTACAAAGCATTTGACTTTGGGGTTCAGTCGCAGCTGCTCCATAAACTTAGTCAATGGTATCACTTCTCTTCTTCTTCTGTTCGTCTTCTCTCTTCTCCTATCTCTAATAGGTCTCAGTGTGTTCGGCATAATAATGCTACATTCTCTTTCCTTAGAGTAACTGCAGATGTGCCTCAGGGTTCGATTTTTAGTCCTTTGCTTTTCTCTCTCTATATTAATAATCTTATATCCGTTAACCGTCACAGCTCTTTTCATCTATGCCGATGACCTCCAGCTATATATCACGTATCCTCCTCATCAGATTAAGTTTTGGGTCTCGGAACTCAATACCACCTTGTCTACAATTACAGAGTGGAGTTCTAGTAATTTCGTTAAACTAAATCCAATTAAATCGTTAGTACTTTGCCTTAGTCTTTGCTCGCTGTCCTGAGATGGTTTCCTGCCTCTTTTACTTGATAATGTTCCTCTTCCAATTGAATGTGCCAAAAACCTGAGGATTGGTGTCAATTCCAAACTCTCCTGCTGCAATCATGTCTCATTGATGCTCTCTAAAATCTATGGCACACTTCGTACTACATGGCAGTTGCTTCTCATTTCCTTTATGGCTCGCTGGTGTATATTTCCATTGACTCACCCTGTCGTCAGCGTCTTAAAGTGGCATTTAATGACTGCCTTTGGTTTATTTTTCATATAAGAAGGTCTGTGAAGGTTGTTTCACAGTCAAGTTGTTTTGCTGAATGAACGAATATCTTATCGGCAGCGTGCACGACAAAGTGCTAGCTTGTTATAGCGGGTATTAGGTAGCCGTGAAAGCAGGAGACCCTTTATTTAGGTGGAAGAATCGCTATGAGAGTAGCAGCAAAATTTTTCCAGGACTGATATATTCCTGCAGTGAATTAGGGTGGTGGAGCATTTGCTGCGGTCTAACACCTAGGCTAAGGTGATTTTTGAAGCCCCGCCCCAAATAAAAGAGTTGTATTCGAGCAAAGGCTGAATGTCGGATTTGTATATTTTATCGTGGGGTGCCAGTTGAAGGGGGAATTTGCACTCATTTGCGTACCCATGGCAAATTATCCATTATAGCCCGCAAAATAGAAAATATTAGCTCTTTCTTGTCATGGATATGGCATTCGTAAGCAAACAGCATTATGAAAATTCATACTATGAACCTGGAGCCGTTTTTGAGCACGGTCAATGGAACTAGTGTACGAATATCCTCACTCATATGCGACTCATTCAACTCACTCCTGACTCACGAGCGAGAGTTGTTTGCTAGTATGCTCACTCGGGTGCGAGTCTTTGTGGCTTTGTTTTAGTTCCATACGGTATTTGAGCCTTGGGAAGGAGTGGGTTTGGGTGGCAGGGGTTGTCCGGCTGACATGCAGATTTTTATGTTTGATTCTAGGAAACGAACTTTAATTCCAAATATACCAAATGAACAATAAATTTTTGATAAATTTATTTTTTTAATAAATTACAATTTTAGGACAAAAATTAAATCATCGAAAATACGAAAAAATTCTAAACCAAACCTTCAACTCGAGGATTTATTTGGTACCCTATCAGCAGCTGACGATAGTGGCACAAAGTATCCAAATACAGTTCCTTTAACCAAAGTCTCTTCAACTCTTCGCAATTCGAATTTTTCAAATGGATTCCTTGATGAATCTGAAATGAAACCGTCTTATTCTAGTGCGAATGTGAACGGAAAGGATAGAAATCAGCATCAGGTGTTCATTTCAAATGGGTGAGTAGTTTCATTTATTAAATTTAACACACTATTATTCATTTATTTTTGTTGATACTATATTATCAGTGGTCTTATGAATCTGCAAGAATATAAAAATCCAAAACTATTCCCATGGGAAGAAGCATCAAGGAAGAAAGATGATGATAAAATAAGTGCGTGGATGGTGTCAGATAATGGTAAATTCTTCTAGACTATATTATTTATACATTTTTAACTTATTATGTTTTTATTGTAGGTCCAGTTTTAGACAAACGCCCAATAAATGGCATAAACGGTATTAATGGACGAACTGACTGGGCTGCAAAGTACCTGAATAACTAAACTAATTAATAAATAAATAAATAAAAATAAAGTAAAAAAAACAAATTCGTTAAAAGAAAATTCTGTGATAATTCAAAATATGTAATGTGTAAATATAAGAAGTAGATATTTTTTAGTTAACAAAAAACAAAAACAAAAGTGGGGAGGGTTCAGATTTATTGTTAGTAACGAGAAATTATCATTCATTTTAATTAATAAAATTTAATGTTTAGATAAAAGCCAAGTTACAGTAGTTATTCTTCAATTAAAAATTATAAACTTGAAATTGTATAATATGGAAAATTAGTACATATTTAGATTAATAAAATAGAATTTTTTTTAAAAAATATTTAATTTGTTTTTTTTTTTTAGTCTTAACTACTTTTATGAAGGGGCACTGGTTTGATGATGAATTCAGGAGAAGTATTAAAATTAAAAAGCAAGCAAGAAATCACCATGTAACAGCACGAAGGGGAATGGAAAAGTTGTGAAGGAAGAAAAAAGGCAGAGCAGACAACCGTAGTACAGATGACCCAGAAAACTATACCCCAGATTCTACAATAGAAGTAGTTGCAAATGCCATAGCGAAAGTGAAGAATATAAGGCTATAGGTCCAGATGGCATACCCACGGAAATCTTAAAAAATGCCTGGAGAAGTTATGCCAGGCCTTACATAGTCTCATCTTTAAACTATGGAGAAGCAGCAAAATGCCAGAAGAATGGCTTTTAGGCACAATAGTCCCAGTCCATAGAAAAGATGAAATGATGAGCTGCAAAAACTACAGACTAATATCTTTGTTGAAGATTGCTTACAAAGTGCTTTTTCATATTTTATTTATAGACTGAAACCACATTTGGAAGATAAAGTAGATGATTATCAAGCTGGATTTAGAACGAACAAATCGACAACATACAGGTCGTAATGAGACCAATACTTGAAAAATGCTGGGAAGAAATCATTGGTGTATGTAGATCTTCTTTTTGTAGACTATAGAAACGCTTACGATCTGCTGAATAAAAGACAGGTTATGGAATAAGATGAGTGAAATGGGTTATCCAAAAAAATTACTAGAACTATGCAGAATGGCGACCAAAGATTGTAAAACCCAAGTGAGAATACGTGGTTTTAACTCAATCAACGTTCCTCAAGAATTGGGTCTGCGGCAAGGAGATGCTATCTACAAGTAAATGACACAACCACAAAGTATATGATCGTACCAAAACGAGGAAAATGATTAGGGCGAAGTATCAGCCCTGTGTGAAAATTGTAGAAAATTTTATCTACATATGTAGTTAAGATGCTTACTGCAGAAAATAAGATGAAGGACCTATTTGCCACTAGTCTCGGTCCTAAAAATAAAGAAATTTCACATTGACACAAGAAACAGAAAATCAAATTAAAATCTTCGAAGGGAAGATCTTAAGAAGAATAGTTGGTCCTGTAAGGGTTAACCAGAACGTATGGTGCATTAGAACGATCGAAGAAATTCAAGAAATGTTTGACGAAATCAATATACCCACATACATAAGATTGAACAGATTGCGATCGCTCGGACACGTTGTACGAGCTTCAGAAGGTAGAATGCTAGCCAGGATTTTTAATGGTAGACCATCAGAAAGAAGAAGAGTAGGACGACCAAGAAATAGGTGGATGGATGACGTGCCAGAAGATATACGGAAACTTCGTACAACAAATTGGAGTGAGCTAGCAATATATAGAGGTGACTGGAAGAGGAAACTTCGAGAGGCCCGAGTCCAGCAAGGACTGTGACGTCATTTATGAACAAGAATAGCGCGATCTGTGGTCCAGCTTTGTGTATATTGTATCAGGAGTAATACAAGCTTGTTGGGTCAAAAGATGTGTAACAAGCTCTAAGAAAGAATTCATCTAACTAGTCCTTTCATGTCCATTAAAATGATTTAAAGGGAGAAATACTAACAGAAGATCTATTGTGACAACGCTTCCGATTTGTTGCGAGCCTAGGGGGAGCTACATGAGCTAAAACAAGACTTTTATTCCAGAAGCGGTCGCGAGTAAACCATTCCAACCTGCGATCCAATTCAAGTTTATCCTACCATGATCATCACATTTCGGAGGTCTCTGGGAGGCTGCCGTAAAATTGTCCAAGCATTTAATGAAGAGGCATGTCGGTGCAGCATTTTTAAATTACGAAGCAATCTTAAATTCAAGGCCTTTGGCAAAAGACCCGAATGGTATCAATGCGCTTACATCAGGGCATTTTCTAATAGGCGAATTAATAACAGCCATTATTAATCCCCACCCAAGCCCAATGAAGACTAGTCTACTAATTAGATAGAGAGGTTGGTATCCCGAATCAAGGAAGTATTTTTGAAAATGATTTCCGTAAGAGTACTTACACGAATTACAACAATTTTTCAAATGGAAACAGTGCAAAGAGAATATTACAGAAGGTTCAGTTATGATTCTGGAGGAAAACTTACCAACCATTATTATGTATACATGATGAGTTGATCTCAGGTTGAGCCCGAGTTCAACTACATGTAGAGGCTGTCGAGTTGAATTTGGGTAGACTGAACTCGAATCTGCTCTGTTACCTGAGTTGAAATTATGCAAAGAGACGCGAGTTCAGTCGTTGAATTTAGTTGAAAGCAGCATCTCTGTGTTTTTTATTTGTGATTTGTGAAGCGAGTGGAAAGCTTAATTCAACCTCAACTCGACTATTTAACTCATCATGTATAGGTAATACATGTGGTCATTGGTTCTCAGAACCTTCCCAGGAAACGACGAAAACATTACGGTCTTAAATGTGAAGACAGCCTCCGGGTTATATCTGCGACCAATTCACCACAATCAATTAAAATGGACCACTAAGTCAACAAATTCACGGAAACAGCAAAATACTAAGTGACGACTACGTCAAGGCATCGTCTGCACCTAATTAGCCAACCCTGCCCTAGACTATCAGTAATATTGTGCAATATTTTGATTTCCGCAATATTATTGACGGTCTGTGGGTGATATTGAAAGATAGTCTGGTGTTAATAAAGAAACCGTCAATATTTTGCTCAATATTATTGCCAATATTATTGATAGGGCCACTTAAGGAAACCGAAGCTTCTAGAACACGGTATCCTACTGGTTAATTTTTAAGTGGCCCCTAGACTATCAATAATATTGTGAAATAATATTGAGGAAAATATTGACGGTTTCCTTCTTTGCCCCAGATTATCAACATTATTGTGCAATAAATCAGTTCACGTCAGCCTTCGAATAGTAAACATGCAGATTACAAAATTACAGTTGATACGTTCATTAATAACATATGGAGCGCCGCTTTGCAATTTCCTTCATAATAATAATAATTTTAAAGTTAGAATTATTATTAAGCTCATAATTTTAATTCATGAATCATTATGTATGTACATAATTTTAATTTCTCTTATTTTAATTTAGATGTCTTTTTCTCACCGTACAACACGAGTTCGATTTTTTATCTATCGAACAACGATGTTTACGGCACGAAATTTAGTTAAAAATGAAAAATAGTGCGCAATATTAACTACAGACTGCAGCACTGTATTTATTTACATATTTTGTACAATAAATATCAAATCCATTTTGATCCGCTCAATATATTGTGCAATCCCTCAATATCACCCACAGACCGTCAATATTATTGAGCAAATCAAAATATTGCACAATATTATTGATAGTCTAGGGACCCCTTTAATATTCTTTTTATGGCTCTTTTAGTTCTGTTCCTTGAACGAGGACCGCTGGTTAATATCACTTTATTTAACCCATAGCCAGGATTGTTTTTTGACGGCCTAGGAATAGTAGCTTATGGTGTATTATGACTTGCACCCATAATACAATGAATTTCGTGCAACATTTCTGAGGATTAACGTAACCAGGTGAAAAATGCCCCACTTTCCGCCCAGCCACTTACAACATAGCAGTTAAACTAAGTAACGATAATGTGCAGAGAAACTAAGTAACGATAATGTGCTCTTAGAAAACCAACCAAAAATACGACTTAAGCATGCGCATTAAATTTAGTGGACAGGACACTATAGCAAATTCCTTGTACTCGACACAGAGTATGAAGAAAAATGGTCTATTCGATTCAAATATTGAAGAACCAGACGTCAATTATAGATTCAACCATAAATAATGGCATAGAATATGGGTTATCTATAGGTAAGTTGCAGTCTTCCATATTGTTGATTCCAAAGGTTAAAAGAGTTTTGTATGTACTCAGAAATGTTTATTTTTAGTGGAAGTTAATCGTTAACAATTTAATCAATTACATTGCTAGTTAGTACAATCAGCTTAAAATATGTTAAAGGCATTTCCAGCTTCACCAAAATAAATTTTTGGGGCTAAATTAAATTTATGCTACGAACCCATTTATCAAGATTTTATTGAAAACCAGTTTGGCCTGAAAAACGCCCTAAGTGAATTTTATTAAATGCCCATTTTTATACAAAGAAAGGAGAACCAAAAAGACTAAAGGAAAATTTTCTTCATACCAACGCTCGATGCACAATTGATTGCAGGTAGAGGCGCATATAATGTCGCATTCAAAAACAAGTTCATCCGGATCCATAAAAATTCTGGAATATACTTGGACTGTGAAAAAAAGCCTTTCACTTAGCGGTTCCTTGTGCTCCAGATGCAATGCTGAAAAGTGCAAGTGAACTTATGTTTTTTTTTTCTGTTTGTTGTACAACGATGGATGGAATATCTTGCCCTTGTGGGTATGTCTCTCTCTCTAGAAGGAATTCCTGGTTCCAGGTGAATGCAGTTTTAGTTCTTGTTTTTCCAGACTTTATTTCTTTATTTTGTTGTTAATAATGAAGGGTGAGTGTGCATCATAATTGAGGTGGACCAATTTTTCGCTTCGATTTTACCAGTATAAAAGTCTCGAAAGAAATCAAAAAATTTATCATTCAAGTTCAGCTGCTTGTTCAGTTCAGTCTTTTGGTAAATTGGAGTTTTACAATTAACAATAAACTTAGAGCTATGGCATTCAAGGTAAAATTATAGCATCTTCTATAGTAGCTGTAGATCTACTACTATTTAACTATAGAATTACTACTAAACTACTATCGAACTACTACTATACTACTATCTCTCTAATATATTTCTAGTTCGTTATTTTGTCCGCCGTTTTGGCTGTTTGCAGTGCCGGAGTATTACCAGTTGCTGATCATGGACATGCTATTCATGCTGCTGCCCCCGTTTTAGTGAGAAGTCATGAACAAGTGGAATATCATGCACCGGCTAACTATGAATTTGGTTATTCCGTACATGACAGCCACACCGGAGATATCAAAAGCCAACATGAAGTTCGTCATGGTGATAATGTCCAAGGACAATACTCCCTAGTCGAACCTGATGGTCATCGTCGTGTTGTTGATTACAGTGCTGATGCTCATAATGGTTTCAACGCTCATGTCCGACGTGAAGGAACAACCCATCATGTTGCTGCTCATGCTGCACCAATTGCTGTTGCCCATCATGCTGCCCCAGTTGCTGTTGCTCATCATGCTGCCCCTGTTGCTGTTGCCCATCATGCCGCTCCTGTAGCTGTTGCCCATCATGCTGCTCCAGTTGCTGTTGCTCATCATGCTGCACCAATCGCCTATGCTCATCATGGTGCTCAAGTAGCTGTTGCCCATCATGCTGCCCCAGTTGCTGTTGCCCACCATGCTGGAGCAATCGGTTATGCTCATCATGCTGCTCCAGTAGCTGTTGCCCATCATGCTGCTCCAATTGCTCATATCGCTCACTCCGCTCCAATTGCCGTAGCTCACTCTGCTCCAGTACTTGCGCACTCCGCTCATACCTTAGCTGCACCAGCTGCGCATTTAGCTACTCCCCTTGTAAGCAGCCATTCCATCCATGGACACGGAGGACATTATGCTGTGCATCATTAAAGGATCTAAAATTATGGATTCCTGATGTAAATATTAGTTTATAAGAAGCATAATAAAAAGTGTTAACACTTCACAAAAATATTGACTTTTCACACCTAATTGTTATCGACAAATTTATTAACTCGTCCGCGTCTGCGGTGTCTACTACTCTATAGACCCAGTTATCATATATCATACAAATGTACCACACACCGCCTGTGGGCGCCAGTGATTAATTAATGGATTAATTGGTTTTACTTGTGATATGGTGTTCTCGCGTTTCTGTTAATTATATAATATTGAAATATGTTACTGCGAGTAATTATTGTAAGTCCAGAAACGCCTTCGGGCCTGCTAGTGCACACCTGGACAGCTCTGTCGAGACTTTTAAAATGGGGCCAATGTACTAAAATTGAAGTTAACTTCTCAAATCTTTACTTAAAGCTGGAAAAATTGCGCAATATGATGATTTGCCATGCACAGATTCCTTACCGTGACAGATTTTAGATAGGTTTATGCAATATATTATTTTTGATGTAGTTCGGTGCTTTAGTTTAAAGGTTTCCTGTTTATAATAGAGTAATTGGACCAACTACCATTGGAGTAGAGGCCTACAAGAAAAAGAATTGGGTCAAAGACAGTCGGCAAGGGGTGAGAGTGAGATGAGTGGGCTAATCTTGTGTTGTTAGTATAAGATTGCCGTGGAGGCAGGAGAGCGTTTATTTCGGAGGAACAGCCAGACCCTTGGCACCGGCATAATCCTGGCAAACCTTCGTTTTATTGTATAAAAATGTTCAAGCTTTAATTTGTTGTAGGTTGAAACTCTTACACGATAGGTCACGTTGGGGTCCAAAAACAACAGCAAAAAGAGTGGTCTGCCAAGACATTACCTCCAGATATGACTAGGCAGACCAACATCTTTCTTTTACTCCGTAAGTACTAAATTTTAAGGGTAATTCCAAGCTCTTACTCGATAGGTCACGTTGCGGTCCCAAAAATTTTCCCTGCCCAGGCAGACCACGATTTTTCTTATGGTCGCTGTGAATACTAACATTTCAAAACCAGTTCATCCTCGGCACGTTTTTGCAGCTCTTGGTATAGTAGTACAAACCCATTTTTATACTTGCAACTTTTTGTAAAAATTTCTTGCGTCAGTTGAGTATGCTGATTCTTCTATTTCCCTCATTTCTTCTTCTCAATACTGGCTTTTTTGCTTTTTGTATGCTCTTCTTAGTTCGTTTCTTTTCTTTATGAATCCATTGTTGTGTCTACATGGCAAAACTGGGTATGCTTTGTTTTTATCTGCTGGGTCATTACATTGCCACGTTTATTTATTCTTAAGCCTGTACTACTATACTCGCGAAGTTGATCGAAGTTGGTCGAAGTCGAGTATGTATAGTATACAGTATACTTCGATTCACTTTGTATAACTTTACTTCGCCTCGGGCGATTTTTTATGTTTCGCGGTTTTTGAGCCCGAGTTAAAGGACTTAAGGTGTGTGGTGTGCCGGGGGACTGGGATCCTCGCGAGATTGCACGAGTGTGTAGTCACGTATTTCGGACCACGGTATCCAGAAACAAAGTAATGTAAAAGAGACTGACATCTTCGAATACCGTAAAAAAGGGTCCCCTTCTAGTATCGAAACAATAACAACAGCTTCGATTTTATATCGAGGGGTCACCAAGGGACTTCGGGACTAAGAATAATTAACCCGCCGGCTTAACCGGTTAATAATAGGGTACCAAATGTCCGCTTAGGTCGGTTCTTCCTCACCTAGCGGTCGGTGCACCTCCTTGTCCTCTTGCTAGTCTGGTAGTGTTAGTGCTACGGCCTTTGCCGGCTGGTTAGCGAGATTAACTTGTTTCAGGAGCCATAACACACCAACAAGACTGTCTACCCCTAGCCCTGGCGTTTGTGACCCACCCGGCTGCTAAAAAAATGAACTCCTACAACATCCAAGAGTGCAAACGCGAGGCTTACTGCCTTTTCCTCATGCATCGACCAGACTACCCTTAACCTCATATTCTTTATTTTCTATCTTCAGATCAAGCTTATTAATAGACATTGCACCATGAGTTGAACGCAGTGCCGGATTTACCAACAAGCAAAACAAGCAATTGCTTGAGGCCCCTACCCTCAGGGGGCCCCGCGCCTCTTATATTTTGTTTGGTTCGTCTTTAGATAAAAGGGAAGTAAACAAATTGTTTGGCCATAATGTTTTCATAATATTCTTTTGCGAATCAAATATACAACCGTCATAGTTTTGCGACCAAAACAATAAATGTAAAACTAAACTTAGCTACGGTAGTCATTTTTGGGGGGCCCATCACGAGGTTGTGCTTGGGGCCCCGCAATATATAAATCCGGCCCTGGTTGAACGACATGACGGGCAAAGGGTGATTCCTTGCTTTCCTGTTCATTCTGTCACATTATTTTCCGTCTATGTTTCCTCTTCTTGTTTGTATTTACTCCGTTTATGACTAGGTTCAACCCAGTCATAAACGGAGGTCGATTTGAAACTGGGTCCACTCAACAACAACTCAGCTCTCCTACCTGGGTCGAGTAGATTTTTCGTCTCATATACGCTGGTTGAGTTGTAATTGGGTTGAAGTGATATTTGTTTTGTTTGTTTACCATACGTGAAGTCCGCCTTTGGCGTTAGTTTTGTCTTCGGTGTTTTTGCTTGTACAGGAATAAAAAATTATTTCTTTCTGAGAATTTCACACTAAAATTTGAGGTTATGTTTTGATTTCCGGTCAACTATATTCTAACGCAAAGTGAACTCAACTCGACATCATATACGATGGTCGAAATTTCTACTCAACCTCGACTCAACTTTTCAACCTTTGGTGAGTCTGGTCTGGTTGTTCTATATGGCTGCGTTCGGAAACGACATTTGCAGAGCAATAGACGATAGTCATTCGTTCGGTATTGCAATTGATGATAATCAAGAGTTCGGAAATGCAAATTGACTATTGCCAAAAGTACGGCAATGCACATTCGCACTGCCATCTTGCAATCATTTTAATGTCAGGTGGTCGAAATCATCAAATTCGCAGTAAAACTAGTCACTTCTGCCAACTGTCATTTTTGCAGCCGACGCAGTTAATTGACGATCATTTGACGATACCGAAAGCAGCCTCTATATCAGGCTTTTGACAGAGTATGGCACCCTGCTCTGCTGAACAAACTCCAACCTATTGGTATACACTTAGTTCTAAGGAACTGGATTAACAGCTTTCTTTCAGGCCGTTCAATCAAAGTAGTATTCGATGGCGTCGAATCCAACCCCCATGTCATTTCGGCCGGAGTTCCCCAGGGGTCAATTCTCTCACCCACACTTTTTCTAATCTTCATTAATGATCTGCTCTCAATCCTCTCCAACCCACTTCACTGCTTCGCTGATGACGGTACTCTGAATTTCTCCTACTCCTTCGACAATATAAGACAAGGACGTTTCAGACCTTGCCTTTACCGCCGTCTACTGATATCCACTTCGATCAACCGGGATATCGAATCGATTCACGAAAACGATGTACTGTCTGATCTTCGACAAAAATTGTACTGACCTTCCTCCTATCTCAGTGGATAAAGAGAATCTAACGGCTGACTCAGCTCTCAACATCCTAGGGGTAACTTTAACGGAGCATCTGCGATGGAATGATCATATATTCCAAATCGCCAAGCAAGCCTCCCAATGCCTTGGATTTCTCAAGAGATGCAAGTTCTTCCTCTAGCCAGCTGCCTTGGCTGCAATCTACAAATCCTACATTCGGCCGCACCTTGAATACAACTAGTATATTTGGACAGACGGCTCAAAAATCAACTTGGCTTGTTTCGACATGGTTAAAAATCCCTCAAACTCATTGGTGATGGCCCCTTTCGCTCCTCCATAGGCACCTTAAGCCACCGTAGGAATGTAACAGCCTTCTCCACACTTTATCGCTATTACCATGGCGACTGTTCCACTGAAATTCAGGACCTCCTGCTATTGCATGCACGGCAATATTTTTCCCGCAACACAAGACTAGCCCGCTCGGCTCACCCCCCGTTCGCGCACAATACGGTCTAGAAGTTCGTTTATGAATAGAACAACTCGACTGTGGAATAATCTCCCGCAGTCAGTATTTCCGAACTCGTACAACACCTCAGAGTTCAAACGTGAGGCTCATCGTCATTTTCTTCTACACCCTCCAGACCCCCTCTAACCTTTCCTATTCTACTCTATTCTTCAAACCAAGCTTACTATTACACATTGCACCATGAACCGAATGACATGACGGACTGGTAGTATAAATAGGGTTTTTCTATTTCTTGTTGAGGGGTGCCTTTGCCGGCACTGCGACCTCTTTTGTTTGGTCTATTGTGCCATCCTCTTCTTTAAAAACCATCACGGTTAAGGCTTCTAATATAGCCTAAAACTGATTTAGGATGTCCCAAATCTCCCTGCGGGTAGCGAAGTCACGATGGAGGAGGCTCAATCTCTTCCTCGCTGTGGATTCACAGTCGCACAGAAAGTGCTCCGCAGTTTCGGGAGCTGCTCCCCAAAACCGACAGCTACGATCGGCCTATTTTGTTTAGACGGTTTTTAAGCGAACAGTGGCCCGTCAAGAACTCTGTTATTATTTTTAGCTTCCACCTCTTGAGATGTAAAAGTTTGCCCGCTTTAGCTTTATCGATCTGGATGAATCTTTTAGCTTGACGAGCACCCTGGGTCCTTATCCAGCTATGAAGAAACAGCTGGTCAACCCAATTTTTTATGACCGTTTTTACATGACAGCTTGCTAAGCTAAAGAAAGGTTCCGGACCGATAGGTGATGAGTTTGTGCCTACTTTAGCCAGGCTGCTGGCAATTTCATTACCAATGCGACCTTCGTGGCCCGGAATCCACATCAGCGTGACACTGTTGTTCCTGCTGAGGAATTTCAAAGATCGGAGACAATCCAGGACCGTCTTTGATGACACCCTGTGAGATTTAATAGTATAAAGGGCTACTCCTACGTTTGGTTTATCCATATAAAAAAAATGTTAACTGTGATACAAAACCTAAAAACGAATTTATTATTCATGCAATATTCTACAGAATAAAATTCCTTAAAAGTCTCCTATTAAGACCCATCCTCTTTTAAAAATCTTATCTACAAAGGTGTGGATAAAAATAAGACCAACATGCGACAAAAGATATCCGGTACACGAAACCAGTTTAATACCTGTGACCATAATGGCAATAATTGTGTCAGTAGCTACATTTCAAATTCCTCTTTCTTGCCAGTAAACGAGGAATATAAGTGCGATTGTGAGGCATTCTTACTTTTGCTCTGACTTCAGGTCATGAATGAAAGTAAAGATTTTTATAACTGCGTTAATATTTTTTCCCCGTCTTCCAAATGTAACGCAGATGCAGGCATAACCTTTACGTGGACATACTCCGGAGTATAGTACTTGTCTACTGTTACACTTACCGTAGTCCCACAGTGGGTCATTAATTTGTTTCGCGTCTGATGAAGTTGTCTTGCCCGCTATAGTGGGTCCATTGTGTTGGTCACTTTAGAGATAAAACGTTGCGTAAGCGTAGAATTGATTGACAGGTTTTTGCCCATAAAAGTATGGTTCGATAATATCTAAACAACTTGTCTAATGTTAGCTTGAAAATTATAAGGTTAATTTTTTTTATAAAGTTTTTACTTACTTTTCATTACTCGTGGTCATCCATGATAAGATCAATGCGCAGGTCAGACTTAAGTTTTTGTTGTTGTTGTTATTTCATTAGGCTAAAGGTGCACGTGAATTTCAGATTCAATATGTTTTAGTAAAATTTGATAAGTGGCTTGATTCGCAAATTTAACTGCTTACCAGAATTGAAGTTATCTTCCGCTACTCTTCCGCTCTTGAACTAATTTATGTTCAAGATGGTTTTCTTGGGCTGTTCCAGCTGTGAATTATGAAGTTCACTTTACACAGGTTGAGCTGTCAACAAATCGAAAGGCCTGATTTATTTTTGCTTTTCATGAATTTTATTGAACTAAAGTAAAAAATGTTCACAAATAATGTAGTTTTCAGAATGCACCACCAATTTTCGATGTGGCCCCCCCTTAACGCGTACTATTGTCTAAGCCGTTCGAAAAATGCATCGGGCAGCGTGAAGGAGGCTCTGTGGTATTTTGGTGCATTCCCGATGAAATGATCGGCACTTTTGTAGTTTTTGGTGCCTACTTTAAAATGCCCCGATATAGACGTCGAAGAAGAATATGCATCCGAAGAATTTGCCAGCCATCTCGACTAAAAATAAAAAATTGACTTACAACTGGCGAACACAGGCCGCTTGGGTTTTTAAGGAGCATAAGGTGGCCGTAGAGTTTTTAACCTTTTTGACGGGAGCACATACGGAACCAGGAGGGTGAAGTTGACTAAAACATTTAAGTGGCCGAGTTCTGAGCTGTACACCCGGGCATACGACGGGCAAATAAAGGCCAAGTAGATATACAATCGGCCTTTGGATTACCATACTTAAAGACTACCGATGCATAAGAGAAGCAAGCTTGCCAGTCATCGGTTTGTTTTACGAGAAGTGTGTGTGTGGATGCGGACATTTTGTTATTTAACCGCTCGAAAAAAACAATCGAAAACAAATAAAACATTCGATTGCAGTGTAGGTATGAGCTCCGGATTTTTCCCAATATACGCAGTGTATGCGTCTGATTTATCATAGGGGAGCCCAATTCCATTAGGGTGTGTGGTGAAAATATCTCTATATAGATGATATACTTTTTTTTAATCGCAATGTATTCAAACGGATACCCGTCGGTGTGTGTGCACGGCTGTACAGTCCTGCCAACCACTTTCTGATGACCGCCACATGGCCGAGGACTAAGTTTCAATCATGGCCGGTGGTAGCCCGTGGTAAGGCCAACTTTTTATTTTACTCGGAATTGTGCCAAAGAAATGAAGTGCTGACGTCCGCTTTATGAGATGATGCTGGGTCTGGCTGGAAGGTCTACGCCCTCTAATATAGTTTCACTGTACATGGCCACGTTTATTCTAACACCTCGGTCCTAAAATATGGGGGCAGTCTTCAATGAATCTTGCTTTTCCGTAGTCGCTCGAAGGCGTAAAATGAACCTGTTCACTATCTCTGGCAAGTAAATTCGGTAGTTTTGTTTGTTCACATGATGTTCAATTAGGAATGGGACCTATGTAAATTCTAAAACTAAATTCGGTAGCTCGCCATCTGCGGCCAAATGAAGCTCTTCACTCTTTCCGCTTTAACTCGGCTCGTAGCCCAGTACGAGAGAAGTGGTCGCTCTAGGCGCCAGGTGACATACAAAATGCAAGCTGCCCCTGACTGTCCATTGAGCAGACTGAATACGGAGAATCTAGAGAGAACAAACTTGAAGTCGTGGGATATAGATACCTTTAAATAAAGGTGGAGTACGCTGAAATCACTCATTAATTAGAAGAATATCTCCTTAGTGGCCCAAGTCGGAAGACGCGGACTTCTTTTGCTCCATCGGAGAGGAAACTCGAAAAAGTGACCGCTGACCACTGACAATATGTTGAAAAGGATAGGGGTCCAAAACAGCTCTAGGCAAGGTGGAGGGGACTCTCTCCATCATTCAACATTACAGGCGACTGGGGCAAGCTCCAATGTTCCACCCTTTGACACAAACAACCACCTTCTTTCCAGAGAGGCTGGCGAAAACACCGAAGAAGTAACTCTGGGAAGAGACAAGTGGGCTGCGACCCTGAATCCATCATCTAAATCTTTAGGGGTAGCCCCCAGCGCAGGTAATCAACATTGCATTGAAGCTAGTCCAGATAAACGGCTTCAGTCAGTTTTCAGCAATTCCGGCTGGATACTATCTTTTCCAGAATCTTTCCCATTGGCCATTGCATGAATTGTAGTTACTATTTTTATCTTGGATGGTGCATGGTTTCTGTGAAAATGAACTGTTCAGGGCGGCGAAGAAATAACCTCTCCACCAGAGTAAGAATAATTTAGTTGGCATTTTTTAAAAGCAACAAGTACGCATAGCAAACAAATGCATCTGTCACGTATGTAGGTTAGCACGTTCCCGCTATAGACATAAAAATCTAAAAAGGCGGGTATGCATACCTCTGTCACAGATACGAATGCGTGTGCCGTTTTACCAAGCGGTCTCCCAACTAAGTGCTAAGCACGTCCAGCGCTGCTTGACCTACGCAATCGAACGAGAATCGGTCAACTAAGCATGCTAATAGTACCCTATTTGATCACCAAGATAAATTCCCCGCTTTCTTCGTCCTATACAATTTCATAAAGCTCTAGTTTTTCTGTTAAACTTTAGGCGTACAGTGATTCGTTTGGGCTATTAAGTGCGCCTGTAAAGTAAATGGCTATAAAGTACGTGCTTGTAGCGGGCTGAGTTTAGAAAAGTTGAATTTTACTGAGACGTACCGCCAGTTACGCTGCTGTCAATATAGTGTCCTTTGTTGTACTCCTCAGAACTCATCAATATTTGTTTCGTGAGTATCGATTTGCTGGTTTAAGGTTTGTTGCATTTTATACACAAAATGTTTTTTTAATACTGCCTCACAGAAGGTCTACGTTAAACCGTCTCTGGTTTATGGCATCGATATGGACGTTTCTACTACCAAATAGTGGGGACCACCAATGTGCTCTCCCCTAAAGCTACTGACATCATTTACAGTGGTTCTTCAACTGCGTCTGGTGGCTTATGATCTATTCTACCCTGACAAGTTCCATCTATCATGAGTTGGAGGAACTCCAAAAATCAATGAAAAGATAACTATTGCTGTTAGGTTAGGCTGTTAGGCTTACGCCTTGATTTTCTCAATTGTGTATTCAAGCCCGTTGTTGCTAGGGCCGATTTGTGCGTTTAATTCACCCATCAAAATAATGATAGAGCGAAAAAATCATTCAGTCGCAACAATCGTTCTTGAAGTCATCGTCAGATGTCTTCAGAAGCAAGGTAATAATCCTCGTAGAAACTGTTGACCAACTAATGAGGCTGGACCTGGCTGCCTTAGTGAGTATTATACCAACGACTCTTCCTATGGGTTTCGGTTTGGTATGGTTTGGTTTGCTACAATATAATTACTTGTCGTTTTGGGGAGATATGCTGCCTTGTTCTATCGTGCTATCTGGTCTCAACAAATCCTATCGATTCATCTCGTTGAGGACTTCATCCAACCGTCCACCAGAAGGCGTTCTTACATCCCATGTTCCAGTTCGTGTATACTGGTTCGAAAAGCAAAGGCCGTCTTTGTGTTATCCATCGGGTTCCGGGCATTGTTTGCTGACCAGAACCAAAAGTGTTTTGGTGGGTGTGGGTTGCTAGCTAACCCTCAGTCCAACCGGAACAATTAATAGTAACTATGGAATCTTAAATCCCAACTCATATCCAGACTACTTTTGTTTTTAGCAAACAACCACTAGTGATGTACCACAAGGGTGTTATCAAGGGCTTGTGAACATTTTGTTAAAGGCACAATTTCTTTAAAATATAGTTTTATTATAATGTTTGAAGATTACAATTCTATCAACAATTATTGGCACATAAGATCTTTGAAATTATACAATAAAAAAAAAAAGTGGTAAATATTACGAGTATTATTTTTATCTGTAAAATGTTTTAAAATTATTATTTAATAATGATATGAGACCGATGGAGCTGAGAATGATACATGCGTTTCTCCGCCGCCGTGATGTGCAGGCGCTAATATTTTAGCAACTGGTGCAACATGTGCAACATGCGCAATATGCGCAGGAGCATGAGAATAATGTACGATCGGTGCAGCTATGAATTTATGAATCGGTGCTGCGTGGATAATCTTCTTGGGTTCTGGAATTGGAATTTTGATATCTGTTGGCTCACGATGAACAATAGCATTGAAGCCAGTGTGATGATCAGCTGTATATTGGACAATTCTACGATGACCATCAGGATCGATTAGTTCGTAACTTCCTTCAACACGATCGCCTTTTCTTGATTCCTTTTGGCTCTTAATATCACCGGTATGAGGGTCGTGAACTGAATATGAGAATTCATATTCTGCTGGTGCTTCGTACTCGATGTGTTTGACTATTGGTGCTTTAATTAAAGCTGGTGCAGTATATGCCTTGATCAATGGTGCATGCTGATGTACTTCAATTGCACTTGCCACCGCCAGGAGAACGAAAGAAGTTAGAAACTAAAATTTAAAATTTAACTTAATAACTTTAATTTATAAAAGAATTTTTTTAAGTAAAAAACCTTCAGAGACATATTAGCAGAAATTTTAAGATCACTTCACTCTTTCACAAACACGACAAATTGTCAATTCAAGAATCAATCTTCAAATAATTAACTAAACAGACTTCACGCACGTTTATATACTATTGAAAATCCTATAAAATTGTGTAAACTAGTTTCGGACGTTTCGATGGACATCAATCTATATACCTACAGAAATATTAGTACGAACTACTAAAAGATAACAATTCGCGGTTTTCACCAAAATATTTCTAGTTATACTCTCTGCAATTGCCCCCTTTTTACCTACATACATACATCTGGTGCACCACAAGTAATGATTTCAGAATATTTTTCTTTTTGCTTGAGAAATGTGAAATTCCAGGTAACAAGTCCAGTTTTTTGCATAATATGCAACATGCGAGGCTGCCAATGATTGGGCAGTAGTCTCCAGTAATAACCACCAATAGTTTACTGGCCACCATCTATATCTATATACTATTAGTCGGGAGTGATCTTGTTTTTCTCTTCGCGGAAAATTAACCATTTACACCTGCTGCTGCTGGATGATGATGTTTTACTCTCATTTAGTTTTTTTTTTAATGAAAATTATGAATATTTTATCCATATGCAATCGTCTGATGCTGTAACATATGTGTATGATGCAGAAATTTTTAGTGTGATTTAACTTTGTAATGGACTCATTGGTATTGTTTGAATTAGACTAGTTTTTTTGATAATAGACTACAACTTGACTCTTGAGGTAGTATTCTTTTTGAATGAGTTGATAGCTCATTCTTCTGTAGCAAAGGAATTGTAGATAGTACATGGATCCCATTACACTTATTATGATAATATTCTCTTAATTTTGCTGATTACTTTTGAACTTTGAAACCTAAAGGCCCCCATTCACATAAAGGCCGCCGCCAGGCCATGGCCTTTCAGGTTGGCAGGTGGAGCCCGATGAAGGCCGCACGCACTCAGATCTTCAGGCCCGGACTGGCGATACATAAAGATTTTTGCCAGTTTTCCTGAACTGCAGGCCCCATCCAGTTGGCGGTCGGTGAGTGTGTGATTATTCTTGGCCTCAAGGCGAGTAACCTTCAGGCAACGGCTGGTTAGGTTGCCGACCGCTGTTAAAGACCATTTGTTCGAGTTTACAGTTGGTTCATTCTTCATGAAAATCTAGTCGTGTGGCGTGACAACACTTTTGAATTGAAGAAATTGACGCTTCAGTCGAATTATGACTCGTCTATCCGCAATACTCGTGGGAACCAAAAATGAAGCCAAGTACAAAGACAAAACAAGCAAAAAAGACGATAATGTAGAAGATGGAGCTCCTCGTCAATAGAGGGAGTTGTAAGGAAAATCAGCGTGGAGGCCATTGACGGCAACCCTTTTAGAAGGAGCGCTCGAGTAGCAGGTGCCCACAGAGGACTCCAATAAGGAATCTGCCTAGGTCTGGGAGTGGACAGCATCCAGGAGATGCTCTAAGTGCTGGTAGTTCGGGCATATAGCAAAGAAATGCACCAGTTCCAAGGATAGGATGGAATTATGTCTGAAGTATGGAGAAAAGGGGCATATCGACAAAGATTGCCTGCTATGTCAGAAAGTAAGGAGTACCAACAGTCCCCAATAGCAGTAGCAAGTGACTACTATTAAAGAAGGCACTCAAACGGGGAAGGAAATAAGATTCATACAACTGAGCCTAAATCACTGCCAGGCGGCCCAAGATCTGCTCGCACAGATTGTGTACGAAAAGAAAATTGGCGTTTCAATTGTAAGTGTAAGCAGTACAAGGACCTACATAATGAAATCTGTCAGGTGGACAAAAGCGGAAAAGCCGCAATATGGACGTGTGGAAATCGAGCCATAGCTCTTACTAGCACGGATGGAAGTCAAAAACCTGCTCCATCGGAAGGAAGGAAGAAAGGCTAATAGATCTATAAAATTTTGCTTCCTTGTATGATGTTCTCTCCATTTTGGGAATAAATATCAATCTAGCCTCTATCTAGGACCTCGCATTCCTATTGTAGGATCAATGGGCAGAAATTACATCCGATCCAGTTTCAGGTTACGGATCGTTTCAGGTCAGTTATTAGAGGACCCGGGAAATTTGTGCTTTTTAGTAGCTCCATCACTGCAAATCCAAGTGTTTGATAGGTGTTTAGAAATGAAACCCTTATGGTGAAAGACTAGAGGCTTAGGGAAAGACCCTTTGTACTGTCGTCAATCTATTTTTTCGTATAGAGTGTAATATCGAACAGCAATTGTAGTCGGAAGATAGTGAAGAGAGATAGAGAGAAGTGAAAAAGGTAAGAAGGGTGTTTTTTAGACAGAAGTCATTAATACAGAATATACAGATATGGAACACTTAAGATGTTGTTATACAGAAATGGAACACTTACAGCTTCAAACAAAAATAGGGGTTTGGGGCCCGTCAACATTAGAGATAGCTGGTGGTATCTGGTGGTACATTCACAGATGTAATAACGTGTAACTCCTAACGACCCCTCTTAGGGGTCGTCCATAAATTACGTGAGACGTTTAGGGGAGGGAGGGGGTCGAGCCAAATCTCACCTGGGGGAGAGGGGGGGTGGGTGTAAATTTTTTTTTTAAGAAACAGTGTAAAATGCCGAGAAAACTGGGTTAAATTAAGTAAAACATGTTTCTCCACTAAAGACCTCCATTCACTTACAGGCCGCCGGTAGGCAGTGGACTGTCAGACCAGGTCGACCAGTACGACTAAGCTTGACTCAGTCTAACTGAGGGATAATACTTCAGGTACCCGCCAGAATCATGATTCTCTACAGACACACAGGTGAAAACGACTGCTTAGCATAGCAGGTTATTAATTCAAGCGCAAAAATGTTCATGGCCTCAACGAAAGCTTCAAGGCGTCTCCAGCCTCACGCCGCGCCGTGAACACCCGCAAACAAGCGCGAACGCCAGTGTTGATGGTTTTCACGCTTAGCTCGCCCTTTGCTTTCTGTTACGAGTGGATACAGCGTGAATTCTTCCCGTCAATTCACGGCTCGAGAGTGAATAGAAGCTCAGATCTTCAGGCCCGAACTGAAGATAAATTCGATTTTTGTCAGCTTTCTTGAGCTGTAGGCATTCTTGAACTTCAGGCCATACAGTTGGCGGCCGGTGAGTGGTAATACTTGTAATACTTGGCCTCAAGGCTAAAACTTTCAGGCCACGGCCTGCCGGCGAACTGTGTGTAAATTGGACCCTTAAGATGTGGGTAAGTCCTACACAAAAAAATTACTCGATTGTTTCGCGCGACTCGTCGAATGCTGCAGCCTACGAGCCAAGTAACACTGAACCGCGAAAAGGCCATTAGAATTTAGTGCTACAAGAAAGTACATGTCGAATTTTAGCGTAATGAAATGTTGGGTGAGTGCTCACGTTTTGATAGTTGTGTGTCCACCAAAAGCGGAAAAGCGAGGAGGGCAAGCAGTCCGAATTATCAGTTATCTCAAATAAAATCTTGCACCCAAACCCCCCCCCCCCCATTCACACAGATGAACTTTTTACACACCTTTCACTAGATTTCACTACGGTTACGTACACGGATTTTATACGCGAGGGCCTTTCCTGCAGTTCTACATTCAAACTCTGTGGTTACGACCGTAATTTTGTATTTTTAATGTAAATACTATGGATTTTATAAAATTTGAAAAATCTCACGTGAGACTATGGGGGGGGAGGGGGTTGGGACAAATTTCACGATATCTCACCAAGGGGGAGGGGGGGGGGTCGAAAAATCACAAAAATCACCTCACGTAATTTATGGGCGATCCCTTATGGACCGTTGCTACTGGGGTTTCCCACTTCATAAGTCTGGGGACGATCTTCGGTGTTTCCGAACGCTGGGTTAGGCTCTCCCTTTAGATCCCGGTCTTCCTTCAGGCAAGGCCAGGAATTGCTACTATCGGATGATTAGCGAACGTATCTCTGTTAGTTCCAAGGTAGATTTAAAAAATGTAGAATTAAAAAAAGGTAGATTTAAAAATAGGAAAAAGGCCGGCCGTTACAGTACAAACCGATAGAAGTGTTTAAAAGTAAAACACTTATTCATCCATTAAACATTTGGGATAGCAGACACTTAGTTATGATAAACACTTATGGAAAAATTAACAGCCAATCATGTTGGCAACTGCAAAGGGTGTCATTAAGCATATTCAATAGACAGTTTCTCTTTCGCAGTGGCGTAGCGCGGGGGGTGCCGAGGGGGCCATTGCCCCGGGCGGCGTAGATGTTGGGGGCGGCGGCCAAACTGGATCGAGCTAGAGATGTTGCTGGTAACATCAGGCCCTAACCATTGCCACATCCAGCACGATGTCCTGGCTGATGGTGTCTATAGGCCAAACCTAAATGGAAAGGGAAGTGAAGTCATGTGAAGTTAGGTACCATTCCATATAAATGTATGAGAGCAAGGACGGCGCTTTCATAAGTGAAAATGGTGCACTTGCACCGGGCGCAATTTCAGAAATTAAGATTTAAAAAAAATTGACAAAGTGATCCAATTGTCATATATTACACGAAATGCACCTTCTGTGCGTTTTACCATTGCCTTCTGCAAGGTGTGGCCAATGCAATTTCATTTAGTTCGCCTGATTTTGTCGTCTTTCCTTTCTTGGCTGGCACGGTGCCATAGGTCATGATTTGTAATTCAAATAAGTCGTACTATTATAGATCACTACTTCGGCGAGAAACACCTAGATCGCCTCTGTTCTGAAGTTTTTGAAAGCGGCTTCTATGTCCAGTAAGGCTGTTAAGTGGACTGCTTTGCAAGACTCTACCGTAGAAACCAATATATGCAGTGCAGTGACCATCTATTATCCTTCGAAATATAAAGGATTGGAGAACGACTTCGTTATGGAGATTCCAGTTTGTAGCATTATTAGTGCTGGAAATAGTTAAGGATGTGCAGCTTACAATGAAAATCATCGGAGAGCATTAATCAGCATTAGCGGGAGAGTTTTGTGAATTTAAAGCGTAAGTAAACTCAGCACAAAAGCAAGATCGCGAAGCAAATCCTGATTGGACAAAGGCAAGGGCGCGCTTTCATAGGTGCAACTGGTATATTTGTACTGGGCGCAATTGGACAGGGCGCAATTTTAAAAAAGTGAAAGAATAATTCCGTGCCTTCATTTAAAATGAGTGTTTGTGTCTTCTTTCATTTTCCTTTACTGCCATCAAAAAATGAACAAAAATGAAGGGGGCGCAATATGTATATGGGCGCAATATGTATATGCACCGGGCGCAAAAAAGCCAAACGCCGGCTTATTATGAGAGTGACCAATATGGATGGTAGTAAGTGGATGTTACATCTACTTCAGTGGAAGTTACGTCTACTTTACTTCTGCGTTACTTTTCATTTAAGTTTGGTCTTATTTCTGGATTTCTGAACTCTCCTATTTGACGGATTATCAAAAAAGCGTACGCCTGTGATGGAAGACAACCCCTTTTCTATTAGTAAATTATTTGGCGTAATTCTTTCGATTATTTGCAGGGCATAATTTCTCTAGTTGTCCATATTAGAGTTGAGAATGAAACGTCTTATTAATTGGAAATACAGAATGCAGACAAACAAATCTATTGAAATTTGGACAGGACAATGACGGTCGAGTCAGCTAACTGAAAATATAAATGAGCATATTGTATGAGACTCTCAATGCGCATGGAAACAGCGATTTTAAGATTCCCTTCTTTTATGACGCGGGCTGTAAATGCTGAAGTTTGAGAAGGGCTCCAACAGCTGCCACATTTGTCCTTAAAATCCCCTTTAATAGTATTGGGCTACGATGATGGGAAATAAAACCTCCAGATATTGGACAGAGAATTGTTTAAGCTTAAGCTCGGTCGTCTACGAGGCTTTCTATCTAAAGACAGACTGAAATAAATTACAGAGAGAAATTACTGATTCAAGCTCTCTGGGTTTGTTAAAATTTATAATTCAGCCCAACCTTGAAGCACGGATATAGCCTGCGCCAAAACAATTGGAAATCTCAAAATCGATTTTTTTGATGCGCAGTGAAAGCCTCAAATCTTCTCCACGAAAGTAGCTTCGAAAAGAAAAGTGCACCTCGTCATTACGTTCGTTTAAAACTCCAAATCACCCGCTCATTTATATTTTCAATCAAAAATTCAATCCGTCTCACTACGACTCTTGTCCTGGTCAGATGCTATGGTGGAGTGTTGTTCCCGGTAAACGAGTTTCAAAAGGGAAATTAAAATGCATATGCGCTTGAGTTTTATCCATACACGGAATGTTAATGTATGTGGGAGTTGTCATTGATTCGCCTGCGCGTAAAATTCCCATTTATTTTGGCGCGCACTATACCGAACATTCATTAGTTACATATGATTCATTGCGTTTACATGATGCCTTGAATTCTTGGATTGAAAATTACTTGAAATTCAAGTTGGGTTTTGATTCATTGATTAAAAGAATCAATTCGAAAGTAGGGGGCAGCAAATTTATGGTTCGCCCCGGGTGGCACAAATCCACGCTACGCCACTGCTCTTTCGATCGTGGTAGTCAAGCAGCATTGGACGGCGTTAGTACTTAGTGGGGCGACCACTTTGAAAACTGGCACTTGCAGTTACTATTTACATATCCACCACAGGAACTATAAATTGGAGGATTAAGAAAGCCTTTTTCTACCTAAAATAAGCGACAAACGTTTATTAGTGTGTCTAAGTGTTTATTTTCATTAAACGACGATAAGTTTGGGTAACTTCAAAAATGCATCGATACTTCGGTGATGCGGATCAAGTATTCAAAATAGTCTGATGCGCATCGTGATGCCGCTTGTTTAATGTTCATTTTCGCCTCATACATATAAGCATCTGATGCATCAAAATCAAGCAAATATGGCATCACGGTATTTCATGATGCTTTGTTGTCGAGATGTCAAACGGCAAAGTTAAATGAATAAAACGGCGCGAAATATGGAAAATGTATTGTGTGAATTTTTGTTAAGCCATTTAATAGAGCATATAAATGACTTTATGACTTTTAGTAGGAAACGTGATCCTATAATTTTTAACTACACCTTTCTTAATGAATGTGTCCCTCGTGTAAACTTTGTTAAAGATCTCGGGATTAGATTTGATAGTAAGCTGGATTTTTCCACTCACATCAACTATATCTCTTCTAGAGGTAGTTTAGTCCTGGGTTTTATAAAAAGGTGGTCCAAAGAATTTAACAACCCCTTGATTACTAAACACCTTTATATTTCTCTTGTCAGACCATTACTCGAATATGCGTCCCAGGTTTGGTCTCCTCACTACTCTGTGCATGTTAGAACTATTGAATCGGTCCAACGAAGGTTCGTTCGATTCGCACTGAATCATCTTCCTTGGGAAAACCCATTAGTTCTTCCATCTTATGAATCTCGGCTTAAGTTACTTAACTTAAGCTCTCTTCACAAGCGCCGTGAGGTGGCCGATGTTGTTTTTGTTCATCAGCTCCTTAATGGAAAGGTTGACTCAGGTTTTCTAGGTCGCCGTGCATCGTTTAGAGTGAATCGTTATAATCTAAGAGGACCACCTCTCTTACAAATCAACTCTTCTAATACGAATTACGGCAGATTCGAACCTGTCAATCGCATGTTCATTAACGTGAACAACAATATTAATGTGTTTAACGTGAGTATTGGTAAAGATGTCCTTAAAAGGAGTCTTTTTAATCTCACGTGATTGCTTACATTTTATGTTGTTTGGTGGGTTACATGTTGGATGTCCTTACTTTTTATTTTAATTTATGTTCAATCTCTTTTTAGAGATAGGATTTGTGTTCTTATTTACTAATTTTTATGTTACTAATATTTTATGTTAGCATGTCTCAGCTGAGCCACGGCAGTGGTAAATATTTCTCAGCCCTGCTGGGAAGTGTGCCTTCTGTGTTAGAAGGGAAACTCTATGTATATATATATATGTATATATATATATATGTATGTATGGGTATGCATATATAGATTTTCATGCTTAGCTGAAAAGTGCGCCTTCTGTGCTAGAAGGGTTAACTCTTGCAAAAAAAAAAAAAAAAAATAAATGCAAAAAAAGAAAAAAAAAACAAAATTTTTGACTCTCAGGTTACATGGAAAGAGACCAATCATAAATGTCAAACTGTGCATCATCATCGTTCAAGCAGTGATGCCGCATCATTAAGTGCCAAGAGTCATGATAGGGTAGTGATGCCGCATCACTACGTACATTTTTAACATTTTTGAAGTTACCCTTTACTACAACGGTTTAAACACTTTTAGTGTTTAGAAACTAAACACCTGAGTGTGCACTGATTCTGTCTTGTTAAAGGATCCCTCAGAAGTCTTGAGGGAGTCAACGCCATTTTAGTGGTCTTTAGACAAGACTTTGTGTTTTTTCATAGAAGATGAAAGCTTGTCTATTTCTTTGTAAAAGGCGTTCCATATACCTTCTTCTCCAAAACTTTCTTAAATTCTGCTCCTTATCTAAAATTAAAGCATGGCATACAGCTCATTTTTCTATAAAAGCTACAGAAATTTTGTACGCCCTAATTATGCTATTTGTCAATAATTAATAGTCGCCATAAACATGTTTCAATTATGCAGAATAAAAATTCGACCTACAAAAATGCTTGTCCACTTAACTGGTTTGCATTGTACAGCGATTATTCGATATAAACCCCCAAAAAAAACATATCAATTACATAAATATATGGTATATCATTATTTCGTTGATGAATAAATTTTAAATTAACCTTAAACGCATATCACATGGATACATTCCCCCAAAAAAATGCAGACAAGCGGCTACCAAAAAGGGAGTTTCGATGCTGGCAAAAAAGAGGAAGTAAAAATAATTGAATTAAAGGTGCACAACCCAAGTTCGTGCAGGAGAAAAGTGAGCAATTTTGTAAATGAAAAAAATAATTGGGACATCATGCACGTGCGATAAAAATAAATGGGGAGAATTTAAATGAAAATATTAACTTCAAGGATTCAAGGAAAAAGGAACTTTCTGTTTAAAATCCTCAATTCGCCATAATCGATCTTTCCATAATCAATATCTCTGGATTGAACAAAAGTTAACCCAATTTTTTTACCAATCTTTAAAGTCCTCAACTTTCGCATCCTGTAAATGTGTCTGTGCGGTATTTGTTATATAAATTTGTTGATATCTCTTAATCAACAAGAAACAACAACAATCCACGACTAACAACAAACAATAAACAAATCCGCACCGGTCGAATTGCATTCCGCATATCACACATTCACACGTAATCCAGGTGGAATCGGGTGCAATCCATATCTATACATAAAAGCAACTTTCAATAACTCAATTTGAATTTTCTTGATTGAATTTTTTTCTGCTTCCGAATGTTCAGTTCAGATCACGATGAATTTATTATATAATCCGTTTTTGCTCACTCTCTGGGCTATCATAGTACGCCGCGCACGCGTCCCAGGAGGAATTTTAATTTCCCAATATGCACATAGAGAGCACTTTTTTGATTAAATCTATATCCACAATGGCCGGGGCTTAATGGAATAACAAATGGGATAAAGCTAGGTGCTTGTCACTTATATTAACCATCTGAATCGGTTAAGAAAGTGTGTTTCATTAAGAAGTTATTAATTGGGACAGATCTTATGTGCATATATGAAAGGCGGTTGCTCAACTATAAGACGATTGGTGGACGTTTGTTATTAGGTGTGACGATTTAAGGCTGGCGGTTTTTTTTTGGCGCGCAGTGTTATCAAATTATGTTGTTTTTACCTGTAGGTAAACTGCGCTAATTAGGTGCAAGTCGAAGACAAATCAGTGATGCGACCTTCACCTAGTTTGATGGTAAGACTTTCTATGTACGAGTAGGTTTAAAAAAGTGATCCTCATGTTGTTGATGATCGTCTAATGGTGCAATGCCTAGTATTAAACTTAGTTTAAAGAGTAGTTAGACGAGAGAGTTACCTTCAATTGGGGATGCATTCCAACCACCTGGCGGAGCTCTTTTCTTTTCCAAACAATACAAAGGCTGGTTGATCTCCACATCAGGTAAAGCTCTCAGTTCGCTTATTCTAAGTGTAAATCAACAGAAATTTTTTCACTCAACCTAGTCAGCAAAATCGAGAAGCCCTCCCCGCTAAGGAAACGGCCTTATGTGGTGCGGTCCTTAACATCGAGGGAGCTCTCGATAACACTGGATGTGATTTTATTTCTGGAGCACTGGATTTCAAAAACTTCGATCCTTTCCCAATAGGGTGGATATGCCATTAAGGCTTGAGCATTATTCTACCCTAGGTGACTCCATCATTTAAGGTTATCCTGGAAGTTTTTTACGTTACAAATTGGACCTAGGACAATTAATTAGTCAGACTAATTCAAATATCTGGGAGTAATGTGCGAAAGAGATTTAAACTGGAACGCTCAACTAGACTATGCTATCACTAAAGCCATTAGTTGGGCTATATCGAGCGGTAAAAGAAAGAAAAATGACCTAAAAACCCTAAAAACAAAATATAAGCTCGATTTACGAATATATATTGTAAAACAAGCTTATATTTTGTTTTTAGGGTTTTTAGGTCGAAGGCGAAATATCTGTGTATCCTCATGGCCATAGCCGAGGCAACCAAGCTGTGACTATCCTGTCTGCTGCATCAGGCCATGTACCTGGCATGGGTATGACAAACACAAGTCTAAAGACGACATGTTAAAAGCATTGTTTGTTGAGTATTTCCATATTCAACAGATTGTCATGGTTGCGGCGTCAAGTCATGGTCTTCAGATCAGATAAAAGTATTGTCATCGGGACTACAAAGTCACTTAGGCAAGACAAATGGACAAGTGAAGGAGAAAATAATGTTGCAAAATTTGACCTAGGTACATAGCCCAGTATAATTCCATTAAGGGTGGTGTGCAGAGATCGAAAAAAAGTGATCGTGTGGACTATACGGTGGATGCATCAAAACTTCCTAAGTAAACTTTATTTTTTGACGGATCATCAAAGAAATGTGTTGAGAATCAATTTTTTCACAAGCTCGGTGTGCCTTTTAGTGGACGATGCTTTTTCCAAAGACTGTCTGCCACCTCAGTTCCCTCGATACCCAAGTGTCCGTGGACGCAGAAGAGCGAGACCTCATTTTTTCTGATCAGGCTCTGGAGTACGACAAAACACCTTGCAAATATTTTGGAAGAAAATTTCCACGTTTAGAGTGTGTTGATGGCACCTTGGCTGTCAGAAAAGATTTTAATGTTGGCGCCTTCCAAACTTTTCTAAGGTTGAGCCTAGCGCAGTTCGTATTGGCTTCTATCTCAGTCGGTAGAATCGCTCTGAGTTTCCTTTGGAACCGCAGTTCACCAACGATATGGTCGGATTCGCGACAAATGGAAATGTTTGGGATATTGTTAAGGATATCTATTGAACATCAATTGCGGTATAAGAGTAGTCCAGTTGAGCGTTCCAGTTTAGTTTCTTCTCTAACTTTACTCCCAAATATTTGACTGAGTCTGAGTACTCAACTGTGGTACCCTGGATACAGATAGGACCTAGGTCCACTTCGCAGCGTTTGGAAAAAGGTACCAGGATAGCCTTATTTGGGTTGATTGACAGACCCCCGTGGTACCCCATCTTTGAACTTCTTGCAGTGCTGTTCGCATGACCTCTGTAATGGTGAAGTCAAATGTCCCAAAGACAATGATTGCAAGATCATCTGCATAACCGATGACATCGAAACCAGATTCAGATAGTTTGGTCAAAAGTTTGGCCCAAAGTATTGTCTATGCTTGTCTAGCATTAGTCGAAATTCGTTTCGCTAAAGGATCGGTTCACATTTGGTGGAGTCGATTTTCAGCTTCCAATCATCACTATAATGATCGATTGGTTCGAACTTACGTTGCAGGATCATTTGGATAACCTTAATCATCTCACCTCGTTCTGCACACAATCCAGTCATCTGCACGTGTTGATGAAGTGAATTTATTAGATCACTGATGAAGATATTAAATAAGAACGATCTTCAACAGGGACCATTTTTGATATCAAACACTTAGCTAGGACAGCTATGTAGGGATTACCAACGATTCTTACTGTATAGAACCGAACATCGCTCAAGCCTGAATGATAAGATCATAAAGAAGATCATAGAGCTTAACATCTGCTGCAACTGTTCCACCCACGAAGCTGGTTTCGTCGGTTCTTAGTAAAACGTGCGATTCATTTTCTTGAAAGAAAAAGTCTTTAACTTAATATTACAAGTAGTCACCCTAGTTAAATCTGTGGAGGGGTATTTTCATTCATGCTCACCCACAAAACAAATTTTCCTTGTGCCCATTCGTCTTGATCGATGATCTGGTAAAACCCCATTTTCCTACAAAACCACCTATAATAAATTATTCTGACAACAACAACCTCCACGCCAGGCAGTTTCTTCCTAATCAAGAGGAACCTCATTCCTCAAAATCACTACAAAAAAAAAATTGAAAATATTTCCTAACCATTCAAAACGAAAAGTTGCAGTTGAGAGATATCAATTAATTGCGTTACCTATTAAAATGCCATTTACCTATTAACTATCAACCGCACCAATCCGGTCCAAAACAAGCAGAAAAAACCATCCTGCACTGGAATTTCGATAGACGTTTCAACCAAAGCCAGATGCACAGAGAAAAGCAGACTTAAGTTCAAATAAATAATTTTTAATATCACAGAAAATGATCTAAAAAGTGCGACTTAACATTACCACCTCGTTCTTCAAATTCGATCATTATAGTTATTAAGTTGGTATTGGAATGCCACAGCAAGTCCGTCCGTCCGAATGGACCAACTATATTATAGATGTAGCCAATTGGAAAAATGTGCATAGCGATCTGTGAGTTGTATACGAACTGGGGAGGCACCTTAAGTTAAATTAGTTGCTCCTTGATGAAATGTCTATCTGATATAAAAGGCGACCAGAACTTATCAGTTGGTACAGTTTGATTCAGTCATTCGCCGGGCTTCGTGATTAGCTTCCCCCAAAAAAATACATTATATAATCGCAATGGCACTAAAGGTAATCCACGATTAGGTTTTCATATATTAACATAAACATGAGGATTATGAGTTTATATTTTCCAGTTTGTTGCTGTTCTTGGATTGGCGATGATGGCAGCTGCAGTTCCAGTAGAACATCATGGATTAGTTGCTACTGGACCAGCCATAATCAAGTCGTATGCCCCCGCTGTTGTAAAGCACATTGCAACTCCGATCTACAAACAAATCGAATATGAACACGAAGCTCCAGCCGAATACGAATTCAGCTATGGAGTTCACGATGAACATACTGGAGATGTCAAGAGCCAGCAAGAAAGCCGCAAAGGTGATGTCGTTCATGGCCGCTACGAACTTGTCGAACCTGATGGTCATAAGCGAATTGTCGAATATACCGCCGATAAGCATAATGGATTTAACGCTGTTGTATCACGGGAGCAGACACATATTAGAATTCCAGAGCCTGCTCCTCAGATACATAAAGTTATTGCTGCTCCAGTAGCGCATTATGCTCCAGTTGCTAAGGTTGCGTATGCAGCTCCTGCTATTACCAAGGTCGCATATGCGGCTCCGACGATTACTAAGGTCGCTTATGCAGCACCAGTTGCAAAGGTAGCCTATGCAGCACCAGTTCATGCGGCACCAATCGCGCATTATTCTACCGGACATGAGATTGCGCACTTTGGATATGCTGGACCGATTTCAAACTATATTCATCATTAGATGTGTTATTTTAATCTTGTTGCATGACCGATATATGTATGTTAAATATATGTAAATAAAAATATAAATAAGTTTATAGAAATTTATAGGCATTTTGTCTCTTTTCTGAATTTTGTTTTTTATTCAGAGACAGTCCAAACTAAGGAGTCACCGTTTTTACAACCAGTTCGTCATGTTGCACTCGTTATTGTGCAGCGTCTAGAAGTAAGCTGGGCTCGAAGGAATGAAGGAAAAGAGGACAGGATAGATTAATAAGAGTCTGGAGTATTCTGGGATGCTGAAAGAATTCACACCGACGAATTTGCAAAAATCCAAACAACAAATTTTTGTAACCGCACTTCACAAAAGTGAGCGATTGAAACATTGATTGGCCTTAGTATAGTTCCAGTACATATTAAGAGCAACTTGGATTTATTAGGGGCATTGCCAGATTCAGAAATTTCAGCAAGATCCACCTCGAATTTGTTATATTATTTCGGACAAATGTACACTGTCAGCTTTGCAAAAAACTTGGTTTCAAGCCAGAGATGGTCCTGACTCCTGAGGATTGGCACAACCATGTTACGGTTCGCTGGTATGGTGCGCAGAGCTCAGTTGATCATAAAGTTTGGAAACACTAAAAGGACGGCAACAATAGTGACAACAGGGGCCATTCGAACATGTCCCACGAACGCCCTTCATATTCCTTTTAACATCAAACACTTCCGACCTTCAAATCAACCACTTAGCCTCATACAGTGGCCTTATACTGAGGAAATCCCGGGCCGCTCTGGATGTCAAACATCTACAGTCATAGCAACATCCATCAAAACTTGGGTGCGGGCACTACAACGAAGGAGGCCAAGGCTCATTCTGGGCTATAGTGCCATTGAACTGAATTGAACTGAACTACAACGACAGACTAGTATTTTTCAAGCCGAAGTGCTGCAGAACCTGAAGGCCTGCCAGACAATGAATATTGAAGTTCTTCTGATTCTTCAAACCAAAAGGTATTGGGTTCCCGGGCCATTCGCTCGGCTCCCCAATTCCATTCCAGCTCTCCTTGGATTGGCCCTCTAGTGGGTCCAGAAACTTAATACAGAGTGGAGGCTTACTGAGTCTGTTTACTGTCCCCGTAGGAGAGTCATTACCGCTCCTTTTTTTCTTCTTCTGGGCTCTTGCTCCTTATTTTCCGTTTAGGCCAGATTGGCACGGCATGGGACAGTTCACCCTAGATGATATGGGAGTTGGTGCTGCAAATTTCGTGGTGGGTCCAGAGGCTTTACGCGGAGCGTCGGCTGTCTGGATCTGTTTCTTGGCTTCTCGGGTTCCATGCCGCCGTCCTGCCTTCGATCTCTTTGGAAGCCGATCGTGAAACCGGGTCTTGGGTGTTTTTTTTTTATGTGACACACTAGAGACTTAGGGAAGGCGCCCCTTTGTACTGTCGACCATGTATTTATTTTGAAATGTCGAACAGCAGCTCTAGTCGGAAGATAGAGAGAGAAGTGAAGGAAAGAAGTGTCACAACCTAGCTGCGGTATTTTTATTTCACCTGCTCCCAACCATTTCGCGACTCTGACACCGGGGCATCGAGAACAACTCGCTGGAGTGTTATGCTTCCTGAAACGAGTTGAATCTCATCAACCAACCGATGACATGCGCTTGGTGGAGCGGGGAAGAGAACAAGTGAAGGCTATGACAGGAGGAATCAGGAATGCAAAGAGGGAAGAAGAAAGAAGGAAAGTTATGTAGGCGGGAAATTGGGAAAGGCTAGGACCGTGGCACCGCCGGGAATCGAACCCGAGACCTCTGGGGATAGTAGTCAGGCGCCTTACCCCTAGACTACCGAGGCCCACAGTGTGCACAGGGTGTGCTCCGTGATGCATCCCAATCTATTTCCGGCCCTCTTTGCCTTAACCTTCTCTAGCTTAATTGATCCATAAAAGTCTCATGAATAAGGTAGGAAAGAAAGGGCCCTTCCTAACAGAGCTTCCATATCATGATAAGGCAGTATACAACTGAGTGCCTCCGGTGACCAGAAGAGATCGTTAATCGACAGTACAAAAACTAACCACTGCCATGCAGGTCTCGGTACGGTAACTTTACATCTTGGCTTGGTAGGACTGATCATATCAGCCCATCCCTTTACATAAAATACATGCTGCGCTGGCGCTCCCTATATCGCTGGTGATGACTGGCCACCTTCCTCGAGCCTACATAACGATGTAGCATTGGAATTTTGAAAGATAGCCAAACTTCCGCTCTGTGTTCAGTAATGCTGCACTCAATCCTAGTGGAGCGGTGCAGAGCTGAGCTAGGTAGCTTCGGTAGAAACCATAACGTGACTCTCTTCTGGGTTCCCTGATATAGGAAAATAAGATGGCAACAAGAAAGCCGACTATCTAGCCCAGCAGGGAGTGTCGCTCTGTCAAAAACTCCATATTTCAATACCAGCTGCAGCTAGCCACCAAGATAGAGAGCAGTGGACAAGTGAGGGCACTGTACTGGAGCACCTGAATTATCTCTAGGACAACTTGGCCCACTTATAACAAAGTAAGAACCATTAGCCTCTTAAACAGATCCTGAAGAGAGATTGCCAGAATTACGGCAGTCATCAACGGAACGTTAGGGAAACACTTGTTTGCTGTATGTGAAAATTCCCGGTTTTAGCCACAACACAGGCAATGCACATTAAGTAGCGACTTAAAAGTCATGTTCAGATTTGAGGTGTGATTACTGAACTCCATAGGATGGCTTTTGGCATCTGCCACAGACAACAACCGAACTTATGGCACACGAAATTGCAAAACGATTTGCCAAAGCACTAATTGGGCTTCCGGTTGCACTGAAGGCAGCCCTACATCTAACCCAACCTAACCTATGTTGGTCAGTACCGAAGGAGAGATCTTTTGTGTATTGCTAACAAATCTATTAGTGAGAAAGAAGAATAAAAAAAATTAAGATCATTCCACTTATATCTGTGAGGGCACGGCGCCGATGCTTTCCGTGTCAGTGGCTTTCGAGATGAATTTTTCACTGACATTCACACAGCACCGCCTTCTTTTCCGTATCAGTGTGCAATGTTCAATGGCATCTACGATTACTTTTTAGTTTTGAAAATTTCCATGGAATCACGTGCCGATATTTTATTTCACTGATGCTCCCGGTACTGCACTGAAGTCGCCGTCACGTCACGGATATGTGTGGTTCGACCTTTAAGCCTACTCTATACAATACCATATTACGGCTTCAGCACTGATTTCTGTGAAAGAATAAAAATCGTTTTACTCGCTATGCTTGTTGGTAGGTGGCAGATGGTAGATGGGAATACATGGGTTTACTAGGGTACCATGGGTGAACCTTTATGCAACATCTCCTTTATTTAGTTTTAAGGTAAGGATTCTTTTTTAGTCTGTGCAGGACTAGAGCTTCCCTAACCAAGTAACCAAGTTAAAAACAAATCAACTAAAACACTGAATATAATTTTTTTTATGAAGTGTCTTCTTCCAATGCTTTAATAATATACAAAAAATAAAGTCATAAATAAATCAGTTAAATATTTACAATTGCTAAAATGGTCAAAGTGCAGTCATTTAATGGTGGTATGAGTGGCCATCGTAGTGTTCAGCATAGCTATGTGCATAACCGCCATGAACTGGGGCATAGTGGACTGGGGCAGCGACTACCTTGGCAACTGGGGCAACAACTTTGGCATAATGGGCAGCAGGGGCAGCGACAGCGGCATAATGAGCTGGAGCATAATGAGCTGCAGGGGCGGCGACAGCGGCATAATGAGCACCACCAGCATAGTGTCCTGCACCACCAGCAGCATAGTGTCCGGCACCAGCACCAGCATAGTGTCCTGCACCAACAGAGTAGTGTGCTGGACCAGCAGCAGCATAGTGAACAGGAGCAGCAACAACCTTGGCGACTGGAGCGACAGCAACTTTATGGTGGAGTGGCTCACGGTGTACAACAGCATTGAAGCCGTTATGTTCATCGGCGGTGTATTCAACGGTCCTCTTGTAGCCATCAGCATCGATCAAGCTGTAAGATCCATGAACATTGTCACCATCCCGGGATTCCTTTTGACTTTTAATGTCTCCAGAGTGTGGGTCATGTACACCATAGGAGAAGTCATACTTGGCTGGAGCTTCATATTCTACATGCTTCACCACTGGGGCAGCAATAGTCTTGACAAGAGCTGGAGCAGCATAGGCAGCGTAGGCGGGTTGATGATCGTAATGTCCATAGGCATGATCTACTGCCACATGACCAGCATTGGTGAGTGCGATCAAGGCGCAAGCTGCTAGGAACTGTAAGAGAATATAATTAATTTCACTGCCAATAGTCAGATTATTTAGTAATCCTTACTTTGAATGCCATCTTGGATGTGTACTGGTAAGGTTGTGTTACTCTGGTGATCAAAAGTTAACTGTAATAAATGACCAGTGCCAAATTGCTTTTATACCCGAAATAAATTGCTGACATGTTATGGAAGTGACCTTCCAAATCTCGATTATAATAGAGCAGAAGTATTTTTTCCCCGGCTTCTCTCTCTCTGGTGTGCGGCACAGCTCCTCGGGCAATTGACCATAGATTTTTGGTAAATTATTGCGACGGATTATTGAGCATTCGATCAAGGGCTTTCAGTATTATTTCAAGAACTTATTAATAATAATCCCAATACACGCGTACATGTGCACAAAGGTGTTGTGTTGGGTATGAAATAGCGCAAATGGAGATTTTTGGATCCGTGATTTTTGATAGTCTTTAATGTATTCGATGTGATTTGGAATATTTTGAAAAAGGGAATTCAAGTAGAAAGATTGGACTAAAACTATATAGAAGTAGTGCGATGAGGCGGTAATAGTCTCTTTACGTTAAGATAGATAATATATTTGTAAACATCTTGTTTGTCAGGAACCGTATATCACAAGTAATTGATGCTGGCCTATGCCGGAACTCCAGATCACTATCGTCTAGAGATTCTTCGATTGATCGTTTTGATCGTGTGTTTGTCTATTGTGATTTTGTGTTGAGTGATAGAAAGCGTTTTGCTGTTAAATTTGAAAAAGAAGTATGTATTTTGGTAAATGTTCCAATGTTTGATTACTTGGTATGGGCCCTCACTTGGAGGCTGAAAAGGTTTCTGAGCACGATCGATTTGCATAAAAACGTAATCGGCGTCTCCCAGGGCTGCCGGCATATAAAGATCCTTTTTAAAGGGCTGTCGAGGATATATTGCTTTCATGTTTTGCATGTGAGAGATCGTCAGTAGAAATGAAAATCGAATTCGGAACTTTCAGGTCTTGACCGTATACAAGTTCGGCTGGTGAGTATTTAAAGTCGTTTTAGATTGCCGTGTGGATGTCTAACGACAAAGGGTAAGTCCTCACTCCAATGAGTAGTGTTATCGCTTGCTGAAGTTGCTTTTAATTGTCTGTAGAACCACTCGACCATCCTATTTGCTTGCCGAAGCGGTAGTCTTGATTCGAGATGGTGCTAGGGATCCGACTACGTTTATATGAGATATGATATCTTCAAACGAAGAATTGGTATGTATTGAAACTTTGGACTTTTGGCAAACAAGAAACGATCGAGACCAGTCTGCAGTCTTATTAATCGATGGCCAGAAACATTGCTTCTTAATCAGACCAAGTGGGTGTCTGGTCTCTCTAGGGGATGATTAGGTTTTTGTGTGAAGGGCACGTACAAGTAGTTTGTGATCCGTATAGACCACGTCTTGCGTCTTTCGACTATGTAATTGAAGTGATTGATCGCTGCATAGATGGCAAGAAGTTCGCTACCAAATGCAAGGTACTTCTGTTCTTCTGGTGACAGCTCTTTGGAGTAAAACGTTAAGGGTTGCCACAAGTGACTGTCGAAGTGTCTGATTTCATAACCAAGGGCGTCGGTCGTTAGACTGGATTTTACATTCTCGATTGGATAGTTCAGCAGGGTTGTTTCTGCCATTGAGAACTTCTTAATCGATTTGATAGAAGTTGGCTGTGCGAGATCACTGATAGGCTGAACTCGATTGGTGATCCTTTGTGATGCGGTGGCTTAAAAACATAATCTCTTGGCTTAGAAGCATGATCGCTGGTGAACCAAAAATGAATATATATAATTAGACTGAAGCTATCAAAGCGTTTGCAGTGCTCTTTGAGGTGAGTGGGATGCTCGTGTGAATTGATGACCCAAATTACTATATATTTTAGACAGCGTATGAGAACGCTGATCACAAGTTAATTGTGAGTTCAGATGGACACAAACGATTTTTGACGCGTAATTGGACAGTTAAGTACGTGCTCATGAGGGTATTAGGTGGAAGGATGGAAAAAAGGGTCTAAATGACTCCTATACATTAGAACGCCCCGAGTTTTAGTGGCATGTAGGAATAAGAGGTTGTCTATTAATAGATACTAGTTGGGATCCCCGTTACCGAAATTCGGTCACAAAAACAATAAATATATAAAATTCACGATTTGTTCGAATTTAAATTCAATTTAAATATGTTTATTTCAAAAAAAAATTATACGCAATGGCGAATTTTTAATTACTATGAAACATTTCCATTGTCGCTCCAGAGCATCTAAAATTTCCCAGGATTTTTTTAATCGCATCCATGACGTCTTGCTTGGCTATGTAGTGGAAAATAGCAGCAACATCAGTTACTACAGCATCATTGAAACGACGAATATCAACTTGGTTATTAACTTTTATGATCATAGAAACTTCAGCTGCAATATTCTCAGGTCTTTGACAATATTCATACATGGACCTGAATGAGTGAACAAAAGGATTAATCCGATCTAACTCCAAACCTATTTCACGCATAATATCAATATTACATTCAATATTCGCATTTCTATTTATTCTATGATTAGCAGCAGTATCTACATCATAGAAATACAATTGTGCATAACATGGAGGTCGGCCATAGCCAAGAATTAAGGCACCAGTTCGGTGATAAAAAATGTTATGGATTTTAAAATGATATATGCCATTTGCAGTGTCATTTGACAAATTACACTCACAGCTAATCATTGCAAAGGCAGCATTATACGAACGAATATTTGCAAAAAAAATTTTAGAACGATTTTTAATACCACTTTCATTCGAAGTTAATCCTTCAAAAAAATTATTGAAAAAGTAATTTTGAGAAAGTGGAGGTAGATTAACTTTGCCTTTATGACAACACAAAGAAAATGCCTCAGTATTACGTAAAGTTACTTCAGTCAGAAAATGTTTGGCAATGACAACTCATATTAAGGCTGGCCGCACAAGTACGGTTTCCATGTTCGGTTTCCGAATTCGGAATTCCGACTCGGGATTCCGTGAACTTAGCGCAGACGTTCGGTTTTTTGTATTAGGAATCGACAAAAATCGAGGGATCGACAAAAAATACTGCCACAAAATACAACAAAATATAAAATGTACTCGGCACAGCACTGGCGCGGTTCCGAATAGAAATTTCCTGACGTGTGCGCCGGTTAAGCAAAAATGTATGTGAGCGCTGCGTTCGGGATGACGCCATTCGGTTTTTTTTCCGTTCGGATATTCCGAACGCAAGTCCTGGCTTCCGAACCGAATATCAGGAATGGTTTCCGAACGGAATATTTAAGAACGTGCGCGGTAAGTAGAATTATTTGTATGAAATGCCTGCATTCGGTTGTCCGAGTACGGAAACCGAATTCGGAAACCGAACGCAGAAATCGTACGTGTGCGGCCAGCCTAAAAGAACCACACGAAAACGAATCAAAATTAACCGGAATAACATTCAAAGCACATTTAAAAGAATCAGTCAAAATTTCTAAAGGTGCAACACCATCAACAAACATTTTATTATGAAATGCATCAACATTCATTTCATTCACACCACTATTCAATTCATTATTTACAACATTCATTTCATTAGCACTACGTAAATTTCTAACGCGATTTCTAGTATTTTCGCGAAGCGATCTAAAATCGACATTCGAGTGTCCCCGTCGTTGTCTTGGCATTTTTAAAAGTACACGCGGAAAAAACTTAAGTAGTCACCGATAAATTGCACTCAAAATTCGCAGTTAACTGTTTGGAATGACAAAAATACAACTCAGATTCCGAGAACCATACGAAAACGAATAAAAATTACGTAGAATAACATTCAAAGCACACTTAAATGAATCAATTAAAATTTCTAAAGGCATTCGCCAAAAAACGAACGGCAGCCCCTTACACAATACAACTCAATAATACTATACACAAAAGAGTATAAAAAAAATGCACGCACAAAGTGACCGAGTTTTTTTAAGTTAGTTATGCCGCCAAAAATCTACACAAACGCTTGTTTTTCTCTGTTTCTCATTCGCTTCACTGAAACGGCATTTGTGTCAATCGTAGGCTACTCAGCTCTACGTTGATGCTCACAAAAAATTCAAATTTTCCAACGACTTTTTAAAATTCGAAAAATTAAAATCGCTATAACTTTTTTATTCGTGAATCGATTTCGTTGAAATTCCTTATTACAAAACTATGCCATAAAAAGAACATTTTCTGAAAATTTAAACGAAATCGGTCCACGAACAAAAAAGCCTTAGCGTGTACAAACTTTTTGTTTGCCTATTAATATATAAGATGCTCAAGATCGACGTTAATGTTGTATACACAGTTCATTTTTTGCGGCCTGCTGAGATGCACAAAAGCAACGGTCCTAGTATGGAACCTTGTCGAACACCACGCGTGATTAGTAAAGAATCCGATTATTTTATGTGAAAGACTGGAGGCTCAGGGAAAGCCCCTTTTATACCGAGATAATTCTTGCATTCCCGACTGTCGTCTTTCTTCCACGCCGACGGAACACTATCCGAATGTCATGTGTGAGTTACGAGGACATGGAGTCGTTGTGATAAAACATCACCTCCGGCTTTGATCATCTCGGCTGTTCGATAATCGGTGGTTCTAGTGCTGGACCTTGTGCTGGATCGTGGTTGTACAGCTGGTGGAAGAATAATCTGCAATCGCATCTGTAATTCGCTCAAATAACATAATGATGAATGAAATGAGCCGTAAACTGTTGTCGTTAATTACTCCGTGTCCGAATCGAATTTTTCCATCGTTCGATCTGCTCCTGAATGTGCATTGAAGTCCCCTGCGAGTATGATTAATTCGGGTCGAGGTATCGTATCCAGCGTCTGTTGAAGCTGATCGTAAAATTCGTCCTTGCTGGTCTCGGTTGGCGCATTAACGGATACGATATGGGTCTAGCTTAGGGAATACAATTACTCGAGAATTACGCTACCCGGGTATTTCGAGTATCCATTTTCACCTACACGGGCTACCCGGGTTACTCGGAAAATATATAATAACTAGTTGGGATCCCCGTTACCGAAATTCGGTCACAAAACCAATAAATATATAAAATTCTCGATTTGTTCGAATTTAAATTCAATTTAAATATTTTTATTTAAAAAAAAAATTATTCGCAATGGCGAATTTTTAATTACTATGAAACATTTCCATTGTCGCTCCAGAGCATCTAAAATTTCCCAGGATTTTTTTAATCGCATCCATGACGTCTTGCTTGGCTATGTGGTAAAATGATAAATGCCATTTACAGTGTCATTTGACAAATTACACTCAGAGCTAATCATTGCAAAGGCAGCATTATACGAACGAATATTTGCAAAAAAATTTTAGAACAACTTTTAATACCACTTTCATTCGAAGTTAATCCTTCAAAAAAATTATTGAAAAAGTAATTTTGAGAAAGTGGAGGTAGATTAACTTTGCCTTTATGACAACACAAAGAAAATGCCTCAGTATTACGTAAAGTTACTTCAGTCAGAAAATGTTTGGCACGACAAAAATGACAACTCATATTAAAAGAACCACACGAAAACGAATCAAAATTAACCGGAATAACATTCAAAGCACATTTAAAAGAATCAGTCAAAATTTCTAAAGGTCCAATGAATCAATTAAAATTTCTAAAGGCATTCGCCAAAAAACGAACGGCAGCCCCTTACACAATACAACTCAATAATACTATACACAAAAGAGTATAAAAAATGCACGCACAAAGTGGCCGAGTTTTTTTATGTCAGTTATGCCGCCAAAAATCCACACAAACGCTTGTTTTTCTCTGTTTCTCATTCGCTTCACTGAAACGGCATTTGTGTCAATCGTAGGCTACTCAGCTCTACGTTGATGCTCACAAAAAATTCAAATTTTCCAACGGCTTTTTAAAATCCGAAAAATTAAAATCGCTATAACTTTTTTATTCGTGAATCGATTTCGTTGAAATTCCTTATTACAAAACTATGCCATTAAAAGAACATTTTCTGAAAATTTAAACGAAATCGGTCCACGAACAAAAAAGCCTTAGCGTGTACAAACTTTTTGTTTGCCTATTAATATATAAGATAAACAAATATGTATATCTAATAAAAAAATATTTTAATATATATTAGATAAAATTCAAAGTACAATGTAAATTAAAAAGTAATTCAGATTTTTTCGTTGTTGCTGCTAATCCTAAATTGCACATTAAACGAAGATTAATCAGTTTTCTTAAAATAGTATTTTCAAAATACTAAATTACTTAAAGTTTTGGGAGTTAATTTGGAAAGAAGTTTGGTGCAAAAATTTCCGGCAATGGAAAAAGCCCTTTCACAATCCACTGATGTTGGTTTTATGGTCAGAAGTGCTTGGTATAATTGTTCCAAACTCTGTGTTCTGTGACCATTTCCTTCCATTTCCATAATCTTTAACTCTTTCTGAAGTTGTTGCGCTTGCGACGCCGACGATGATTCAAAGAGGGGTTTTTTGTTTGGTGAAGCTAAAAATTCCGACAAAGTCTTGCTCAAACTATCGTCTTCTTCTAAATATTCACTTTCAGATAGTTGGTTTATTTTGTATTAATCTCTAACAGTTGATTCTGAATCCGGTTCTTGTTCGACAAATAATTTTTTATATATGTATTTGTTTAGCAATTATTTTAACATTATTCTTAGTTGAATATGAAAGAAAGTCATTTGATTTAGATTGCGGATATTTACCAGTATGAAGAAATATTATTAACGAAACTATATCAGTATTCCGGCGTTGTTTAATTTTAATTAGTAGTTCGGTTAACATTCTGTTAGCCAAAGGTGTACCAATTTTTTTTAATTTATTGAAAACATATATCAAAGTACCTTCAGCAATTAATAAATTAGATTCTTTTTTACTTAATTCCCTCTTCCAAAGGTTGTAGTATTTTTGCAAGTTCCTTAAGAGTCGAAATATGGTCTTCAGAAGGAACCATTGCCCCTAGTTCATCCAAAGCCTTATAAATAGAATCAGATAATCATATGAAGCGATGTATCATAAGTATTAATGAATTCCAGCGTGTACAACAGTCTAGCAATAGCTTCAATTTTTTCCCATTTTTGAAAGTGCCCCTACGGAACGGAACTCCGTTTCCCATATAAAATGCACCGTTCGGTTCACCCAATTTTTTCGTATATTTTTTGTTTTACGAATACGCAGTTCAAACGGAACACTAGTGGGAATATATCGCTTGTGCAATTCTCTAACAGGTGACTCTGCAAGGGCTGGAGACTTTTTTCCGTTCAAGGAATAAATAGTTAAACAATTATTCCGTATTTTGCTGTTAGAAAATTTTACAGGATGAATGAAAAACAGCATTTGCTGTCAAATACGGGATTTTCTATGTGATTTTTTAACAGTCAGTTGTTCATTTTTATCAGCTGTTTACTTTTTTTCCCCGGTATTCTTCACGGAATTTTTCCAGAAAAAATGCTGAACGGAATTAAGTATAAACTAGACGACACCAGAGAAAAGTCGCAGAACTTGGTTTGGCATCGGTGGCTAGTTCTATCTGGTAGCTGCTAGTGGAACTTCACACTGCTGTGCTGTTCATTTTTCATTTTTCTTTATTTTAACATAAAATGTGTGAATAATGTAGTTAATGTACCCGCCCGAGTATTCTGCAAAAAACCCGGGTATCGAGTTACTCGAAATTTTGCTTATTACTCGAAATACCCGGGTACTCGATACTCGGGATTGTATTCCCTAGCTAGCTCGTTCAACCGATTGTTATAACCGTCAAATGCTCGGATATCGGTTGGAATGCAATAACGCTGCTGGCAGCCCGTCAATCGGTCATAAAACCGACTGGCTTCTCGTTTCTCACCACCGGAATAGTAAAGCGTCATCGTTTCGTCGATTGTTGCCGGGACGATCGTCAATGTCCCGGATCCAGTAAGTCCTAGTTCCGACTGCGCAGCAACTGATATTTTGCATTTCAATAATTGCATTGCTATGATTTCTTTTTGACCGACGTGATGTCCTGTTCGTAGATTCCACGCGGCGAATTGAATTTTCATTTTCGGTGTAACGGTTTGGATCTTCGGCCAGTAATCCACTTCACATCAGCATCCCTGGTTTCCAGCTGTCTCGGATGCTGTAGCATTATTTCGTAAATAGTTAGTTGGTATATCCATGCGGTATCTTGCCTTGTTTCTTCGGTTCTTCGATTCTGGTCCCCTCCTTTCACACTCTGGACTTAGGACCAGACGATGGCCGAGTCCTCTGGTGTGATTGGTATATGATGGTATGAACGTACCAACCATCGAAAAAATTGTGCATCGTGAAGATACGCCGGAGAGGTTCTGTATTTGTAGGATCGTAGGTCTGTCCGGTACAGTGACGGTAGGCGACGGTAGTGATTCCCGTTTAGGGATCAGATATATTGAAGATGCTATGGGGTTTAACGAGGTAGGTAGGTTAAAGTATAAAAAATCTAATATAGTGGTCTGGATGCTGTTGCAAACTGGTAGCACAAAGTGTGATTTGTAAGCTTAATTTTTTCACATAAAAAAGTGTTTCACAGCAAAAAGTTTGATAAGGATAGATAATTGCGGCGTGATATTTCCCTGTTTTTTCTGGCTAAATTCGCACCTAAGATAATAGTCTATTTAAATTTGAGTGAAAGCCGTTTAGAAATAGTTGTTTTGATTAAAAAAGTTGCATTTACAAAAAAAGCGAGATTGACATTGTGAAGTTATTAGTCATTTCCTTTTAAATGAGTAGATCTGGAAAATAAATTACACCAATGCCATTGAAGGCTGCTTAGTAACCGCAATTCTTACTAAACGATTGATATCACCTGGTGCAAGAGTTCAATACGAGTTCTCGCGGCTAAAAATTCTGTGAAATTTTTATAAACGGAAGCATTGGTTTAATTTTTGTAAAAATGGTTGCATAATTGGAATTTTGAAAATTCTGGTACCGTTCACAATGTAAATTGCATCATTATTTTTAGTCAAAGGTCATTGCTTTATACATTTAAGACTTCCTTCACCAATTTCACAGCCAATTTATTTAAGATAATTCCATTAAATCAACTCGTTACCACCCGAGTGCCGATGTACAGAAACATTTATCTTAATCTACCTAAAAAAAAAAAATGGGTGTTTTTCTGATGATTGCTGGTAAAATTATTAGTTAATTTTATCTATATATCTCTTCCCAGATCAAGAATTGATTCAACTGTCAAGATTTTCTCATTCTTAGTTATCTCATACAAAAATCGTGATCTGGAAATGAAAGCCGCAATTCCGGTGCCCTTGGAAGAATACCACAGACGAACACACTTACACACAAAGTCAACAAAAAAGACATATCGCTAATTTCGTACGAAATTCCAAAACCAAATAAGCAAAAGAAAAACCACTCGCAAGGTCCATTTGGACTAAATAATTGGAGTCTCTGTCAAATCTGCCAGATAGTGGAGAGTGTATGTAATGATGGAGCAAAAAGTGCTCCACATTTTTGCGGGACATAATAACAAGAAATGGTTAAAAGCCCCCCAAAAAGTGACTGATCTGAAAATCTGGTGCTCCCTCAATCAAGCATATTCTTTGTAGCGCAGCAGACCACATATTCTGGCTATTTAAGACGCCCCAAACCCAATATCAAAGGAGTCGCTCGAGACACCCAAAGAAATTTCACTCTCACTTGTTACTTTGCGGTTACGGCATCGCATTACCTGGTTGGGGTATAATACCTACTTACTCACCGTCGTTTTACCTTGCATGAGACCGGTTGCAGTTTTATGTGGAAATATGAGCGCATGTACTGTGTACATACACCTGGATCCGGAGACTGCCTCAGGGGCGGCGATATATACATACAATGAGCGAGAGAAGCACTTTAAGGTTTTGTGTCTTGGATACTGTGAGATGACCTTGTTACGTCACTTTTGGCAGGAATTCCATTTCGAGATTACCGAAGGTGATGCTGAACACCTTTTAATAACGTTGACACTATGCCCTGCACTTGATTTGGGCGCACTTTGGCACTTTTAGTATTTATATATTGTGTCACACACACAAAAGTTGTGTTACGTTGTTAGGAGGTATAACGTTTGTGGTTTTTGGAAAGAAATATCGGTCAAGTAGAGATATTTGATCTTGAGGTATCTTCGATCTGTGGATTATTACAAACAAGATTTTTCTTTCATGGTCTTGTGGATATGGGCTTCTTCTGGACTTAGATAGGATTATGAAAAAAAAAATAGGTAAAAAATCTTTTAAGTTAAATGGTTTTATTTGAAATCATAAGCTGTACCACACAAACAAGGAGATTCTTGAGATTCTGACGTCTGGTAAGAAATCGTGCAATAGTAGCCGTGCTGTTTTCACATGTCGTATGCCTAGGGGCACTTTGTGTCGCTGCGTGGATCACCCTATCTTACATTCCTCTCCTTGTTCTTCAATTCTTGCTAGCCATCCCCTAATCTGCAATCATCTGGGTCGGATCAAGGTGTAATGTAAACCGTGCCGATGATCAGTCTGGCTGCGGACCCAGATTAAAAAATAGCTCAATCGTGTGCAGTGTGCTTCGGATACCTGGCGACCTCCGGTTCTAACTGGACCTCGTTTCTCCGCTACTCGTGGGAGCAATTATGAATAAGACAGTTTAAAAAAATAAAAAGGGTTCCGGTTCCCCTAAAAACAACAAATACCGCAAACAACAAGGCTACGGCACCCCCGAGCCAACCCAAACCAAGTGGAGGTAAAAAACGATCCGCCAAGCAAACCTTCTCCTCCTTGTGCCTACGTTGGATCAGGGGAGCGAATGGTCTTCGGAAGGGCTAAGGGCCTGAAAAGACCGAACCCGGAAAAATCAGGCCATCAAAAACTCCGTGTGGCCAGCAGAATCCTTCGCCCTTTAGCCACCAACCCGATCAGGGAAGACCAAGTGTCGAAGGAGGACTACACCAAAGTCCAGGATGACTTTGTTTGGGCAAAGCAAGACATACCGAACTTTACTCTAGAGCGGTTTAGTGGTGCCCCAGCCACTAAACGCCGAAGATATGTGGAGGAGCCAAGCACCCACAGTCCAGTTCCGAAAAAGTCCAAGACGGCACGGAACCAAAGCGATATCCTTCGCAAAAGTAGCGAAGGATCGCAAAATAGTCGGCGTCTAGGACGAAAATGACGAAAATGGGAAGATCTCAAACACAAATGGCTGTGGATAAAAGTCGCCCTCGCTAAGGTGGCTATGGAGGTCTTGAACGGCAACCCAGCACTTAAAACTTACGGCCTGCGACAACACCAGATCCCCAGAACTATATAAAGCTGCGGAGTCGGGAAAGTTTACCCAGGCGTCCGACTCAAGGCATTTAATGCCGCTGATATGCCATTTCGTCTGAAAGCCAGAGCATGGTTTCCTGCGTCTCCATGGGAACCTGAGGAGAGCCTCACTTTGCAGAAGGCCTTCAACCCTCACATCAATACAATCAATAACTGGAAAGTTATAAAAACGGAGCAGACTAACAGGGCCTCAATGCGTTATTTTGCTCCTAAATAAAGAATCAGCTGGCAGAAGAAAAATATGCCGTGAGCTACGGCTTCCAACAGATCGAACTGAAGGTCTACAAAATATACATGGAAGTCGTGGTAACCAAGTGGCCTGCACAGAGTCCTCTGGTGATGAACCAACAAACATGGAAAACGATGGCGAAAGCGCAGTTCAGAGCGAAGTTGATTCATCGACAGACCCAGAGCTGGGCGGAGGCGTCGGTAACCTGTACATGGAGCGACAATTCCTCAGTTCAGACAACGCCGAAGTTACGTCCAGCGACAAGGAAGCGGAGGTGACTGTCGTCGAAGCAAAACACTCGGGAAATGGTGCAGATAAGCGGAGGTTTTAGCTATAAATGAGGTAAATCAACCAGCAAGGCGACAGAAACCGAACTGTCTACATCTTCTCAAATAGTCAGGTGGCTCTGAAGGCTCTGCGCTTTTGCACTAACAACTCCAGATCTATCTTTGAATGCCGCAGATCTCTTAACGAGATGGCTCAGCAGTTCAGGACCCTCCTAATATGGGTGCCTAGTCACCGAAATGTAAGGGAAAACTGTAAAGCTGACGAACAGGCTAGGAAAGGCACGGCCGCTGCTCTTTTTCTTGGAAAGGAAAGGGTTGGTATGCCTTGAGCGTTGGGCCACCTTCAAATTCCGATGCAAACAGCACACAATGCAACTGGCAGAGAAGCACTGGAGAGATCTTAAAAAATGTACCTTGGTCAAAATGACTTGATCCTCCTACGATCTCAGGCGGACCACTTCACTGCTGAGCCTCGGTAAACGAGACCTCTCAGTTACAGTGGGAGTGCTGACTGGACACTGTCGGACAGGGACGCATGCAGCCCACTTAGATTTCGAAACGTATGATTTCTGCAGAAGCTGTAAGAATCTAGACGAGGAGGAAAGTGTAAAACATCTTCTCTGTCATGGCCCAGCCCTAAGCAGAAAGAGACTTACTACTTTTGATGAACCCTTCCTAAGGACTTCCTGAAGTTTGGGATCTGGCAACTAAGAAGTTTCATTACCTCCTAGAGGTGGTTAAGCAAAGAAACGACATTTTAATATCGGGTTAAAATGGGATCATTATGGCATCACAATGGGCATATCCCTTTGGCCTACGTGTTTGGGCTGTGCACCAGCAGCTCAGCCGTATCTGACCTAACCTAACGTTGATTTCTTGTATGGCATTGTACATTCGTCTCAAACAATCAGTTTGCATTCAATCAACAGTTTTCCTATTGCGCTGTTGCGAGGGATGTTGCACGTTGGAGTTTCCGTTGTGTTCAAATTCACTGCGGAGTTTGGAGTACATCCTCCGTCTAATAGCGTCGCTGCTATTCCGGATGATGCGAGAGCTAGTGCAACGTCAGCTTGCGATCAAATTGTGGCCATAATCAGCGAAATAACGAATGTTTTTCCGGTTACACCTGGCGAAGCCAGAAAAAGATCTCAACAGTGTTGTTTCGTAAGCGTTGTTTTGTTGATCATTCAGCAATGGTATATTCGATTGAACCGCTTCTTCCAGCGATGTCACGTATGTCACGGTTCAATTCTTGATCGAGAACGCATCGTGCATGTGTCGATTCGCCGCAATCATATCAACCTGAATTAATAGTTTATTTGCTATCGTCATGCACAAATCCTCAATGGCAATCAGTTTTTCGTTTTATATTCCTCACACATTGCCATTTCCGGATTGTGCAATGTATTTCGTACGCCACGGAATTTGTCTTCGCACATATCCTCCTTGTATATTTGTTTCATAACTTTATATTGACGCGCATTCGATGAGGCCACGGAATCAGCGATAGTCCCATTGGTCCTATTTGGCATCTTCCTCCAATAAGTTCAAACGCTGATACGCCTCTCGATATCTTTAACAAAGATGACCATTTATCGTTCGTAAATGTCTGAATGATTTTGGGCCGAATTTACTGGCGTAATTTCAGGCAGCGAGTGCCATTCACAGCTACGTTTTCGCCGTATTCATCTTTGAAGGAATATGCACCAATGATTCCTCCAGATCATACACCACACCAAGCCGTTGATTCATCTAGACCTAATGGTAGCCCTAATTACTGAACGCAGAACTTTTATACCCTCGACACACGGTCGTCGTTACAATTCACCGAATATTCAAAATCGTAACGAAGAAAACCTACGACGCATATTTTACGTCTTTATGACGAAAATTCAAACAGAGGGGGTCGATAAATTATTGCAAGAAGCTCGCTTTTAGTCATTTTTCCAGTGGCTTGGTGTATCAGCTTGGCTTGGTAGGTCAGCGCCTAAAAAGACATTCGTCGTAAGTAACGATGTATTTTCGTCGTAATGACCTTATTGTGTGTAGAGGGTATTATAGAGATTTGGCTATCTATGAAAATTCAATCTGTAGGTTTGAGGTGCATTGCCTAGCTTGAAACATACTAGTGGGAACTGAAAAGTACCAACATAGTGATATTTTAGCGGTCTGCAGACAGTGGTGTTGTGCTAATTTTTCTTTTACCGGAACGCGTATATATAATTATATAGACAGGGCCGATCTTGGGTAGGCGGCCGCTCTGTGCGGTCTCATTTCCCAAACCCAATAGGACTTTTGGCAACCGCTGAAATTGCAATCAATTATTTCTTTTGTGAAAATCGGAAGTTAATACAAAGTAATGCAAAATGTAATGACCTGTATGTAAAAACCTCTATGATGTAAAAAGATAGGCCTTACCAGGGCGGACAAGAAAAGTGTGCACTATCCTGATGAAAGAGCTTTCCTATTTCCTCCATTTGCTTCCTCCAAACGAAACCTGCCCCCGCTAAATCATTATTTTCGGTGGCACTGTCAAGAGACTTGAGCAAGATTCATATTTGGAGAGAGTGAAACTAAATGAAAAGAAAAATGTTAGGGATGGATGGGAGCATGGGAGAATGGTCGAGTTGTTTGCGTTTGCGCTTTTTTTACAGGTTTTCTTATTTTTGAAATATCGGCATACGTACATAATATAAGAATGTTTACATTTTTTCTAGGAAAATTTTATTAAGGGGATAAAATTGTGGGCGGGAATCTACATATTTGAATTAGAAAACAGCTGTTTGATTTTTGTTTGAATGACAAAAATAAATTGCACATTTGGAGGCAGTTACAATTTTGTTTTTTCAGGTCAGACTTTTCGGTTTTTACTACTTTGCAAAATAGTTTCGTTTGTTTTGTGCGAATTTTGATTTCGTTTTGATTTACAAAAAACATTTCCGCAATATGTTTTTATTTTTCAGATTGGGAAATGTTTAAGTTTCGTAAAGAAAATTATTGCGTTTTGCAAGATTTCAAGAGTAACAAATTTAAAAATATGAAGTGGAAATTATACTTTATGATTATTATTAATGGATATTCTTAATTAATAGTGCAGCTCTCTCAGCAATAGGAAAGCTCTTTCATCAGGAAAGTGCACACTTTTCTTATTTGAAATAGAACATCTTTCCTTTTATTTGTCTATGATAATAATAAAAATTCGTCAAAAATTAGAAAAAAAATCAGCAATTCTTTTTAATTTTTTTTCAATACGTCAGCCAATTCCCGTTATCAGAAATCATCTTTAGTTCCGGAACGCGTTCCGGTCCAAAAAGGAAGTACCGGAACGACGTTCCGGAGCGTTCCGGCTCGACAACACCACTGTCTGCAGATAGACCCCTGCTTTGATGTTTTGGAGCGATCGGTGAATATTGGTGTTTCGAACTGTGTCTCAGGACGTCTCCCTTTCTACACTGACCCATTAAAAGGGTATGGATAGGTCGAGTCTTAAAATCAGCACTACGATTAGACAGGCCCGTACACATGGAAGGTAAAACTAGGGAGTTGACGAAGGTATATAGCGGCATTAAACTTGGTCAAAAACAATAACTAAATTTATGACAAATAAAATGTTTAACTATACATGTATATTATTCAAAAGTATTATAACAAAAGCAACAATTAAAAAATCAACAAAATCAAATAACGCCCTTCATAAGCTGACAATAGTAGTATCTAGTAAGAGTTTTAAGCAATACTGGTCCCAATATTTAATGAAAATGCCCAAAAGGCATCAGTAATCCTGGATGAGGAGGAGGAATAGGATATCGGTAAATAAAAGCTGGATGAAATGGTCCAAAATGCCCCTTCAAAACTGGATGCGGCAAAGGAATAACTGGATGAACTGGTGGCGGTGGTGGTGGAGGATGAGGAAGATGCTCTTCATGATGCTCATGTTCATCCGATACAGGTGCTGGTGGTGGTGGTGGAGGTGGTGGCGGAGGTGGTGGCGGCGGAGGTCCCTGTGGAGAGAACCTTGGAGGATCATGATGATGTCCTTCTCGGTGAACCACCGCATTAAACCCGGTATGATCATCAGCATGGTAATAAACAATCCTTTTATTACCATCTGGTTCAACCAGCGAGTATTGTCCTTTTACTTGATCACCATGTCTAGTTTCTTGGTGACTTTTGATATCTCCAGTATGAGTATCGTGCACTTTGTATCCAAATTCATAATTGGGGATATGATATGGATGATGATGCAGTTCGTCATGATGATGATGATGATGTGGATGGGTGGTAGATGAAAATTTCAACCAAACTAATACTAAATACAGAACGTGCAGCTGAAAATTAAGAACATAATTAAAAAAACAATTAAAATAATAAAATAAAAATCCACCTTCGACATGATGCACACTGGTTTAGATGTTGTCAAGCTTAGATACGGGACTAGATGAAAGATGTTGATTTCTGCGGCTTTTTATAGTCAATGTTTGTGTTGTAAACATATGTCATCTTGGTGCAAGTATAAAATGCATCTAAGATTAACTTTCACCATTGTGATATTTTTTTAGAAATAAGATACATTTCTTCTTGGACATTTCCGACATCTCTCCGGAAAAAAGTCTAAGATTTTTCAATTGTGTAGTTTTGTTGTTGGAATTTCTTTTCTTTTTTGATATTTAATACTGTTTAGGAAAATATAGATAGAAGAAGTGTGAAGAAATAAGTCTGGCGTGAAATTTTTCCGAGAAAAATAGTTGAGGTGTAGTATCTTGTATAAATCAACCCTTTAAAAAAACTTTAGAGTATGTTACAACTTTTTTAAGATTCGGTGATGAAAAATTGTGTATAGACACCTAGCCAAACATATTCAGAATCGTACGCATAGATTTTGCTATGGCGTGGGATTAGACAACCTGTTCAGAAATCGCCTCCAAATTGTTATTTTGGGGAAAAGTGCACCAAAAAGTAATCAATTTTACAAATTTGACACCCACCCTGCACAATTTGGTGCCCAAAAATACAAAAATCTAATAAATACTTACTCTTTACCTATCCTATTTCATTAACACTTGAACTTTTCGTTAGCTCTCCACACTTTTTTATATTTTGAAAGGTAGTTTGTTCTCACATTTTGGCTGGAGCAATCTAAACTTAACACTCAAAATTATTGTTTTTCATTTTAGTTTAACTTAAAATTTAAATAACGTATTTTTTTAGTTTTTTTAAACCATATATGTATTTATTTTCTATTTTTAGTCTCTTATATGTCTTCTGGCATTTTGTGGTGACCGCCATATTTGATTTTAAATGACGTCATACAGCTTACTTTCTTACTGTCATATACGCTTTCATTTGATATCCATACCGAGACCGAAGTAAAGGAAAAGGGAAACCGCCATTTTTTGTTGGCCACCATTTTGAATTTGGAACAAAGCGAAACAGATAATAGTATTCTACTTAACACACTCCATCATTTGATACCCATGTCGAGCGGGTTGTAAAGAAATAAGTAAGGTAAGGTAAAAGATATAGAAAGGTTTTGTGTTGGCCGCCATTTTGTGTTCGCCGCCATTTTGAATATGGAATGACGCCACACAGCTTATTGTGTTCAACTTGTTACACCCTTTTAAATCAAGTATCAATCAGTATCAAATCCCATACCGATCGAGTGACCTGAAAAGAAAAATATAATCCGCCATTTTTCGTTGGCCGCCATTTTTAATTTGGAAGGACTATACACAGCTAATAGTATTCTACTTGTCGCACACCTTCATTTGATACCCCTGGCATAAAATAAATAAAACCTCGCCTGATGGGTTTGGATGCATTTACACTGGTCATCCATCGAATGTTGAATGTTTCTACTTGCACTTGCTGTTGGTTAACAGATTGAATTTTCAAGCCTTTACACCCTATACACACAATAACGTCTTTACGACGAAAATGCATCATTACTTACGTCCAATGTCAGGGTTAACTTCGTGGTTATGTTTTGGTAATATAAAAATGCCTAAAAGCGAGCTTTTTGCAATAATCTATCGATTGGCAATTGGCCGTCTATTTGACTTTTCGTCATAACGACGTAAAATATGCGTCGTAGGTTTTCGTCGTTACGAGTTTGAATATTCGACCAATTTTTCTTGTAACGACGAACGTGTGTCGAGGCTATAAAGGCTCTGTATTCAGTAATTAGAGTTTATGCAAAACCCGTCTTTTTTTGTAAAGGCCTGTACATTGGCCGATTTGGCACCACGCTACAAAGAGGGTATCACGCACAATACGTGTTGGTGGAGCTACGGGGAGATGAACGAAAAGGAAAGACTTATCAACTTTCTGTGTAAATGCCCGACTTTAAAGGCCAGGGAAATTAGATATTGTGGTTCGGAAAAATTCCGGGAAAGCTGAATTTTGGTATGGACATTGATATTAGTGTTCTAAAGAAAATGTCAAAACTCCCCATCGATTGGAGACCCGGACACAATTTTAGGCGGGGTCAAGGCTGATGGGAATTTAGAGATAAGTTTTCTTTCATACTGTTCTGGAGAAAACCCAGATTTTTCGCAATTGGGTCATGTTGAGCCCATACCGAAAACGGTGGCTCTAATAAGCTCTCTAACTACCGACCAATTGGAGTTCTAATCTCCCCAAAATCATGGAGACAATAACCAATAAAAAGCTTATTTTGAATCCAACCAATTACTAGACGTCACGATCTAGTGGCGACTTTGCTGTATGCCTAACGGAGTACCACCACCAAACTGTAGGTACATTGCTTTGGTGAGTCTGGCCTAGTTACTCTTGATATGTCCATGGCTGTTTATAGAGCATGGCTTCCTAATCTGTTGGCTAAACTCCAAGCTATTTATATTGACCTTGATGTAAAGAAAGGTATTCAAATTTGGGTCGAATCCAAACCCCACACCATCTCTGCAGATGTTCCACAGGGCTCAATTCTGTCACCTGCTTTTTTCCTAGATTTTATAAATGGCCTACTCTTTGTCCTTTTCAACCCACTTCCAATTTTGCTGACTACGATAAATATTTGATAAACAAAGACATGTACGTACTAGACCTCGTCTCCTGGAGTGTGAACTCATATCCGATTTAATGAGCAGTGACGGTCGAACTCATTCTTTATTGAATAAACAAGTATGGTGTGTTGAATTTAACGCATAAAAACGAAGCTCTGTATCATTTTCAATAAAACCTGCACTAACTTTCTTCTTTTGGACGATCTAGAACTAACGGCCGAACCTACTTGGTCGTACTGGTGGGTCCAGAAATTAGATACTTTAAAGTCATCATAGTAACTTCTGTCTATATACTTCTATAGAATTTTGCCTGTGAAACTTCACCGTCTTTGGGCTCTGTGCTGAAAGTTGAGTGGTGATTCGTATCAAGTCATTTGAGTTACATAAAGACAGTGACGTTTCAGTCTAGTTGGACTTTCAACTCAAAGCCACTAACTAAGGAAGTGCTAAGTTGAGCGTAAGCTGCTGAAGGTCGTAATTCATCTGAAACGTCCCTTTATTCAGCTTAAATGACTTGTCACGAAATAACGGCTCGACTTTCAGCGCAGGGGTTTTTATAGAAGTTGCATGGAAATTCGAACCGTCAAAAGTCCATATTGTGTAGACCCATCATAATCTACAAGCAGAGCCGGCTTTAGGTATTTTGGCGCCCCGGGCGAGATATTTTTATGCGCCCTTAACTTTTTAGACATTTCTTTTCGGTAGATTACCTATATTATAATGCGCAAATTATACAATAACCCGAGTAAAAATAAAAGATGGCATAACAACGACCAAACACTGGCCACTTGGGAGTACATAAGGGTTTGGGACGGCCAAACGTAAGGTTTAAATGGCCGAGGACTGAGCTATTCACACGGGCATACGACGGCAAATTTGAACTAAAAAAGAATGTGCACCTAATATATTGTTGAATGTGCTTTTTGTGAGAGGCGTATAGAATTTTTTGTTTAAAGGATTTTTTTTTGTTGGGTGAGAAGCATATACAACATTTGATGACGGACTCGTTCTTTGCATATTCTGCCTATGGCATCGAACTTGATTCTATCGGACACGAACAAGCACGAAATAAGCACTTCCCTCCTTTGTGACAGCGGCATTTTCTCGAATCCATTTTCTCGAATCTGTCCATGAAGGTGCTAAAATCGCGCGGGTCGTGTAGGTTTCTCAGAGCGAAGAGGAGAAATTTCTTCTATACTGTTTTCAACCTACCACTACTTACCTGATTGGAGGATGATACAGCTCGCCTGCTGCCATGTTTATACTACATTGTCAACCGCTGCTTCTGAGCTTATAGATGCTAACTTCCTCTCAACTATGATGACTGCTCGTTCATCTAAGCGCTCACAGAGCTCTTTATCGGAGTCAGCCTCTTGGTTAGATGAAGCCGTTTTGGAAACCTTTATCCATGCCTACCTTAGTCCAAAATGGAGTTTATAATCAACTCTTCCGAGCCACTCTAGGCACTCGTCGTTGAGTAGCAGTACCAGTGTTTACTATTTCTTTGGGGTTGCCCTGCATTTAGTAAATTTTAGTTGTCCATTGGGATGTCCCGGTTGTGGCGTTGAAGCTACTCAGCAATTTGTCTGGCTCTGCTTCCATTTTTGGGAGCCAGATCCTCGCCCTTGGTATTTTGGTAATGTCTCTCCCCTTTCATCCCTCCCTTTTGGTTATATCTCTCCCCCGGAATCAAAAGGGAGCAGCGGCACTTCTGACGACTCTTACCTCATCACGAACTCCATGAATATCCCTGATATTTTGGTCTTGATGTCGGAGAAGGTCCGGGAGTGTGCTGCTACTAGAATTGGCATAGGTTAGTGCCACTAGAAGGTGGTCCTTCACTACTTCGCTCATTGTCCTGTTACCCGTTGAGCCTGATTGTTGGATTCCTGCAGTAGAAGCATCCCGAACTATTGTTGGTCTTGAGAGCTTTTTCCTTTTTGGTAATTATTTGAAGGCTCTGAGCTATCTTCACGGGAATGAATGAACACATTATTGGATCGCGGCGGCGCCCCTAGGACATGGCGCCCTCGGGCGATCGCCCGGGTTCGCCCACCCCTAAAGCCGGTACTGTCTACAAGCCCTGCATTGGTCTGTGCCTTGTATTCAACTGGTTTATTTGGGCGTTCAAAACCACCCTTTTAAACTTACTGGTGATGAAGCAAGAATGTAGCAGGTCTTGCAATATTTTACTGCTTTTGCCCCATTGTCTTTAGGCCTTATTTTCGTGCACATGGTCTAGAAATTCATTTACAACAAGAACAATTCGACTGTGGAACCACCTTTCACAGTTAGTATTCCCGAACTCATACAACATCCAAAAGTTCAAATTCCAAGTTCAACGATTCCTCCTCGAACAACCCTCCCTAGGGTAAAAAGGGTTTCGAGCTAAGCTTACTACTAGACATTGCATCATGACACGACGTCATGTCAGACTGGTAGTATAAAAGGTGTTACCTGAGCTTAGACTATTATTTAAATACGAAAAACCTCCACACGATGGCTTTAGAATCCGACACACTCGCTATAACAACCACCTAATTCTAGTAACACGACATGGCATCAAAACAGTGCATCAAAGCCCTAATTCGGAGCCTCCAGACGTGCTGGAGGTAGCTGTACACCTAATCTAACCTAACGACCTAGTTTTTCCCAAACATTTTCCTAAGAAAGTCCCAACGAAAGACTCTCAAATTTATAAAACTAGATCTTCTAGTGGTTTTGTTGCTCCAAATAAACAGGTGGAAACTCTTTCTCACAATACCCCCTTCAGCCAAAAAAAAACTGATTACTTAATAATTTGTGAGTGTTGACCCCAGGTCAGTGATAAAATTCCTGCAATTCACCGTCCTATGATATAACATCACGGATAAAAGCTCACGATCGACCTTCGAAAGAATTCATTGTTATGCGCCTGAATGTGTCTTAAGGCACGGCTGCGCGGCTTTCTTCTCTTCCTGTCTAGTGTCACGTTGTTGCGGCTCAAGCTGATCTGCGCGCGCACACGTCGTGTTGGTCGGTGTAGAAGCTGCGCTCAATGGCGTCGCTCGCGTTTGACACATGAGTGCACCAAAGATATCCGTAGTTAAAAAAAACATAGCTCCACAATATGGAGGTTCTCTACTCCCGAAAAACGAAAGTCATGTTGCCCCGATAATTTTTGGGTTTTGGTGGTCATGAGAGCGCACGGTAATGAGTAGGTATAAAAGTCTTTGCGGTCATATTTCAGATCATAGTTTTCAAGTTTGATCTGTTTGGACGGGTTTAATCTACCATAATGGCATACACTGTAAGGATTTATTAACAAAAAAAAAAATCTGGTGTTTTTTTAATAGTGTTAACAATTTGCTTCTAGTTCGCTTTTATCCTTGCTTTGATCGCCGTTGCTGCGGCTAGTCCTGTGGAATACCATCATGCTGGTCCTGCATACGTTAAGGCTTATGCTGCTGCTCCAGTTATTAAGCACATTGAATACGAAGCTCCAGCCAAGTATGACTTCTCTTATGGTGTCCATGATCCACATACTGGGGATATCAAGAGTCAAAAGGAATCTCGGGATGGTGACAATGTTCATGGATCTTACAGCTTGATCGATGCTGATGGCTTCAAGCGTACTGTGGAATATACCGCTGATGAACACAATGGCTTCAATGCTGTTGTACATCGGGAGCCTCTTGGACATAAAGTAGTAGCACCAGTACATAAGGTTGCTGTTGCCCCCGTTACCAAAGTTATCTACCCAGCTCATGGGGGACATGAATATCACCACTATTGAGGACTTGGTTGTAAGTTTTTAGTGAAATGTTGAATGGCCAATGTGATGATACATGTTTTTGGTTTAGCTTAAGATCACTCTCATAGAATGATTCATTATTCGTAATAATAAAATTTTCATATTTAATTGAGGGTTTTGGAATTTATTTATGTATACTGTAAAACTAGGAACTAGTTTATAGTAAATATAGTCTAAACACAGTGGGAGTGGATATCCCAGATTTAGGATTCTATGAAAACTTGTAAATGTGTAAACTTGTTGATGTGTGTTGTCAAAAGAAACCGTAGAGAGAGATCAATGAAAATTGCCTCAAGTCATGATGAGGCGAAAGAGGCTCCATTGGGAGTGGTCAGCCATATCACTCATGGGACTCGAAACGACGATCTCTGGGATGGCAGCCAAACTCTTTACCAAATGCTGATGAGATGATTTGTAATATCCTTTAATGGAGTCACAACTAAGGGGTCGCCCATAAATTACGTGAGGTGTTTAGGGGGGAGGGGGTCGACCCAAAACTCACCAAATCTCAACTGGGGGAGAGGGGGGTCTCGGCAAATATCGCGTCATTTTTTCCGCAAGAACGTGTAAAAAAAATTGTCAGTGAAGAAAACCAAGCTTAGGAGTCACCCTTTATAGTACCAGTTACGGTCATGGTGCAATGTTTAGTAACAAGCTTGGTTTGAAGAATAGAGGAGAATAGGAAAGGTTAAAGGGGGTGGGGTGCACAAGGAAATGTCGACGAACCGTACGTTTGAGTTCGAAGATGTACGAGTTGGGAAATACTGACTGTAGGCGGTTATTCCACAGTAGAGTTATTCAATTCATAAACGAACTTCTAGATCGTATTGGGTCCGAGGAGTTGGGATGTAGGCTATGGGGGTGGGCCGAGCGGGCTAGTCCTGTGTTGCGGGAAAAATATTAACGTGCAGGAGGTACCGAATTTCAGTGGAACAGTCGCTCTGGCAATAGCGATAATTTATGCTACATTCCTACGTTGGAATCAGTTTGATGGCACGATTTTGCACCTTTTCGAAGCAAGCTAAGGTGGTTTTTGGGGGCGACTATCTAGATATACGAAGCGTATTCGAGGCGGGGCCGAATGTAAGTTTTGTAGATTGTAGCCAGGGCGGCTGGCTGGAGGAGGAACTTGCATCTATTAAGAAATTTAAGGCTCTCGGAGGCTTGTGGGCGATTTGGAATCTGTGATCATTCCATCGCAGAGCCCATTAAACGATAGGTTTTGCTGTCACTTTATCACAGTTACTGGTATGACTGGTATGATTGATGCAATTTTGACAATATTTTGATTACCACCAATCACGACTGATGGAATTGATTGACGCTTATATGAACGTGTAATGGACGCCTTAAATTACCACTATGTAAAGAGTTGAGTCAATCGTTAAGCCAGCTCCAGAATCACGCCGTGAACGCGAGTGTGTTTGGTTTTCTCGTCTGGCTCGCTCCTTGTTTTCCGTATTGAGTGGATACGGTGTAAATTCTCGCCGTGGCCTAAATCCTACACAAAAACATTTATCGCGGTTAGGCGGACGCCACAAATAGCCCCTGGATTATTTAGCCGCCACCGGCTAGCCTACAGCGTTCGAGCCGGGTGGGTGCGCCCCGCGGAAAGGCCCAACTTGCTGTGTTCATGCCCGTAAATGTGCGTGCGTTTTTTAAAATTTGAAAAATGTCACGTGAGCTACGGTATTATGACGGGCAATGAAAAGTGGATCCGTTACGATACATCTCTCCGTGCATCAACATCGACGGTCAATCCAAACTTCTGCAGCTCTAAGCACATTCTGTGGGACAAGTTGGGTGTTTTTTTTTTATGTGGTAGTTCTAAGCTCAGGAGTCACCCATTGTACTACTAGTCCGTCATGTCATTTGTCACGTCATGGTGCAATGTCTAGCAGTAAGCTTAGTACGGGGGAGGGGTGGGGGGAATAGGTTAAGGATTATAAAGGTACGGGGGGTATTGAAGAAGGTGGTGATGAACCCTGCGTTTGAACTCTTGGATGTTGTAGGAGCTCGGAAATACCGACTGCGAGAGATTATTCCACAGTCGAGTTGTTCTATTTACAAACGAATTCATATCTTGTTGAGTGCGTGAAAGGGGGAGTTGCAGGTGCAGGGAATGGGACGAGTGGGCTAATCTGGTGTTGCGGGTATAAGATTGCCGTGGAGGCAAAAGAGCGTTTAACTCGGAGGAACAGTCACTATGATAGTAGCGATAAAATTTTGTTAGTGCTGCTACATTCCTACGGTGGCTCAGGGGGTCGATGGTGGAGCAAGCGGTATCGTCATTAATTAACTTAAGGGCCCTTTTTTGGACCTTATCTAACCATGCTAAGGTGGTTATTGGAGCGCCGCCCCAAACGAGGGAGTTATATTCGAGAAGAGGCCGAATGTAGGATTTATAAATAACAGCACGGGCCGATGGCTGGAGGTGGAACTTGCACCTCTTAAGAAATCCCAAACACTGGGATGCTTGTTTGGCGATTTGGAATATGTGATCATTCCAACGCAAGTCTTTGGCTAATGTCACGCCTAAGATGTGGAGGGATGGGTCGGCCTTTAGTTCAACGTCATCCACTGTCAAGGATGGTGAGGTGTTGAGCTTATTTTTTGAGATAAGACAGTACTTGGTTTTGGAGGGGTTGAATTCGACACGATTCTTCTCTCCCCAATCTAGAATTAGTTTGATGTCTTTTTTAATAGAGTTGAACATTAGTTCACGATCATCAAGACAGGATCTGGCTTGTGTCTGTCTTGTATCGAAGCTGTACGAGTAACGTAGAGTATCGTCGTCAGCGAAGCTGAGAAGTGGATTGGAGGGGATTGAAAGTAGGTCATTTATAAAGATAAGAAATAGGGCCGGTGATAAAATTGACCCCTGGGGGGCCCCCGCAGAGATGGGGTGAGATTCAGATTTGACGCCATCCAAAACTACCTTAATTGAACGGCCGGAAAGGAAACTCTTAACCCACTTATAGAGAAGCGAGTCAATTTCAATAGCTTGGAGTTTAGCTAACAAGGCTGAGTGCCATACTCTATCAAAAGCCTTGGAGATATCCAAAGCAACCAAACTAGATTCACCAGATCCATGCAAACTTCGGTTGAGGTGTTCTGTAAGGCAAACTAAAAGATCACCAGTGGATCTTTTTTGTCGGAAGCCGTATTGTTTGTCGTTTATAAGTTGGTTGGATTCTAGATATCCCATAAGCTTTTTGTTAATTATCGTCTCCATGGTTTTGGAGAGGATAGAAGTGATTGAAATTGGGCGGTAATTGGAGGGAAGGCTGGAGTTACCTTTTTTCGGTATTGGCTGCACATGAGCAAGTTTCCAAGAGTCTGGATAAACTCCGGAAGAGTATGATAGGGCAAAAAGTTTGCGCAGAGGTTTAGCCAAAGGCGAGGCGCATTGTTTTAAGACGATAGGGGGTATATTATCGGGTCCAGTGGATTTGTTGACATCGAGCTCCTTGAGGCACCTGTACACCTCACGAGTCCTGAAGAAAACCCTGTCCATTAAATGAGCGCTGTGCTCGAGGACCGGGGGTAGCGTATCATTTTGGGGTAGAGAAGAATTTGAAGCAAACAGAGATGCTAATAAATCGGCCTTGGATTTTCTGTCTGTTATCACCTTTTCATCGTGGATGAATGAAGGAGTTGTGGAGGTGGTGAAATTCTTCTTGATGGAACTTACCAAGGACCAGAAGTTTTTGCTACCGGAGGTTGCATTAAGGAGTTTACTTCTCAACTTGCTGTCAAATAAATTTTTGACATTCCTGATGGTGACTTTACAGGAATTTCTCAGTTTTATATACTCTGCACGGAGCGATTCACTCGGGAAGTCTTGTAAGCTCGAAAGGCTGCTTCTTTATTTCTGATTGCATTCATACACTCCTGATTAAACCATCTGTTGGGCCTAGCCTTCATAGATTTAGTAGAATGAGGAATGAACAAATGCATTCCTGCCTGTATGATTCTAGTGATACGGATAGCGGCAGAGTTGACGTTTTTATTACGGAAACACTGGTTCCAGTCAGTAGATTGGAAAAAATTAGTAAGCCCCAGCCAATTGGCCTTCCCATAATGCCATACAGTTCTTCTGACTGGTTTGGGAGGGGTGGGAAATTTGAAAGGGAAGCTAGCGCTAACTAAGCAGTGGTCCGAATTGCCGAGAGGTGAATCAACTGTGACGGTATATCGTGCTGGATGAGAAGTAAGGAAAATATCAAGGAGATATCTTCCTTGATCAGCAACATCAGGGACTCTTGTGGGATGATCCACAATTTGATGCAAGTTGTTGATGTCTGCAAAGAGCTCGACGTCCTTGCCAGAAGCACTGGTGCCATTTGAGTAAGTCAGCCAGTTTACATTGTGAACATTGAAATCACCCGCAACGATGATTTCACACTCAGGATTGGACGATAAAAATCCCGAGATTTGTTCGGAAATAGTATCAAATGATGAAGTGGAGGCTTCGTTACATATGTTAGGGCTTCTGTATAAGAAGCAAAAAAATATGACGTGGTTTCGGATGATGATTTTAATCCAAAGTGAGTTAAAATCTGAAGAAGTGCTTTTGCATATTTTATAATGAGCCACGTCATCCCTAACGTAGATGGCAATGCCCCTATGGGGAGAGAGATTATGCACTAAAGTGTACCCCGATATCTGATATTGACTTAAGTCATTATCGGGTGATATTTGGGTGTGGTATATTATAAGCTACTTCAACTAAATTAAACAATCACAGGAGCTCTCTACCGGACCATAGGACGACCATAGTTCCAACGACGAAGATTTCACCACCAGCGCAGTACGTACAAGGATGCTGCTTTACATAGGCCAAGTCAACGACTCGTCTGTTGTAAGCAACGCCAGTGTGGGCAACGGCTATACATAACTAGCGATTTGAGGAAAATAAGCTCTCGTTATTGGCTATGTGCTCTTCGAGGATCGCATAGTTACCCAGGCGGAGCTGTCATAGACTCATACCAAATGAGGAAAAGTGGTATACGAGCGAACATGGGAAAGTAAGTTACCTTACTACCGCAAGCAGTTCCTAAGTGTGGCATGGAGGTTATAGGGAGGTTATGGGCGGCTAAATCGAATATTTGTGATTTTTAAGTGCTCCAATAGCAATTTAATGGCGGGGGAGACAAATTGAGTGATTTATCCTCCTCGCCCGCCTTCGTCCGACCTGGGCGTAACACTAAAATTGATAAACATTCAATTTGTTAGCACTCAAAAATCACTCTGAATACGTGAAAAATCTTTTGCTACGAGTTTTAATATTTTTTTCTTTATAATGATGTTACCTTGGAGGCAGCCTTATACCCTGGCAAGCAGGCGGCCATATACTCAGGCAAGGACCTGCTAGTCCTGCACATGGATGTGCTGCAAACAGCCGCCGAGGTGTAGCTAACACGGGAGAACATCCGGAATCAGACGATGAGTTCGGAGGTTGTGTGGAGAATGGTGAAAGTGTTGCTAAAGGCTATCCACCAGAATGAAGCTCAAAGAAACAGAGAAATACACAGAAATGCCATGGCAGATAGAAGCTAGGTAGCTGATCTAGGCCTACGAACCAATGGCAAAAATCGGTCACGGAATGTAAAATAAAAAGAAGGTTCTTTAGGCCGGGTTAAAGACCCATAGAAGCCGGAGGTAGGAGCTTCTCGGTAGAATGCTACTCACCTTCAGACGGAGCTGCGATTACTTATGTACCTAGTGAGTTGGGTAGAGGCTGCTGATCCATGTGCCTTACTTTTCCGGATCTGGAGAGCCTCTCTTCGAGGGACCCCTTTAAGGGGGCAAATTTTATTAGAGATGAAATAATGTTCTTTTGAAGGCATTGTATACGACACGATTCTTGCGACCCCAATCAAGAATGAGTTTGACCTCCCTGCTGATCGAATTGGACAAGAGTTTACGATCATGAAGATACCAAGAAAGTGAGTTTAGGAAAAAAATTCAATTCTGTTAAATATGATATTTTATTTCAATAAATAATAATGACATTAAATAAATTTAATAATGATAGTTGGCTGATGGTCCTGAGAAAGAGACGTGGCTGCTTTCATGTCCAGACGAGTAGTGTCCTGCAGATTGAGGCTGGCTGAATCCTGGTGAGAGTTGTTGTTTAACAACTGGAGCAACAATTTTAGCAACTGGAGCTGAATAAGTGATCTTTGCTGCTTGTTGAGTTGGATATACAGCCTTAGCATATGCAGGGCCAACATTGAATACGGAATCAGGAGCAGCGAATGAGTATTTAGGTGCAGGTGCTGCAGCATAAGCTACTTTAGCAACAGGAGCTGAGTAGGCGTAGTTGGCTGCAGGTGCTGAATAAGCGTGATTGGCTGCAGGTGCTGAATATGCGTAGTTGCCTGCAGGAGCTGAATAGGCGTAGTTGGCTACTGGAGCAGCAACTTTGTACGCATGAGCTGGGGAGTAGCTAGCTACAAGTTTCTGTGGTGCAGGAGCTGGGGCTGGTGCTGGGATCTTAATGTTTGTTTCTTCACGATGAACAACAGCATTGAATCCATGGACATCATCGGCTGTATATTCAACAGTACGTTTGTGACCATCAGGCTCAATTAGTTCATAGTATCCGTGAACAGCGTCTCCCTTTCTAGTTTCCATTTGGCTTTTGATATCTCCTGTATGACCGTCATGAACAGCATAGTTGAAGTCATACTCAGCTGGTCCTTCTGCGTATTCTTCCTTCTGGTAAACTGGACCGGCGAAGGTTTTAACTAGCGCTGGTCCATGAGATTGAACTGGGCTTAGGTTGTACTGTTGTACCTTTACTGCTCCTCCACAAACTAAAGATGCAAGTGCAATTGTTGCGACAAACTGCAAGGGATAAAAGTTTAGTATAAGTCAAACTCATTTTTATATTTATAAAATTTTTAATACCTTAAGAGCCATTTTTAATTTCTTAATGTTACTCTGAATAAGGAGCTAATCCAACTAATGGCATTTCAAAAAATATCTGCGGTTTTTATATCTTAGCAAAATGATATGAAATTCGCAATAATCCATCCGATGTTGCCCTGGGGGTGTAGCAAATAGATTTGGATAAAAGGCGGCGGCCGCCGCCAATAGAAAGTGCCCGAAACTTGTCATGCTGCCGCTGCTGCTGCTATTACCTTTCCAAGTTCAGAGTTCGATCAATTAAAAATCTTTGGTCAAATGAAAATTGCAGGAATTTTAAACAACTGTCAACACTAAATTTGCTCCAGTTTAGGACACGTAACATGCCATTTTCGTATTAGTCAGCGAATTTATTTGGCCAAGGCAAGTTGGGTCTGTGTCTTTACATGTCATGAGTTTGGGCTGTCGAATTTCTTATCATGTTTTGTGTGGAGGAATATATTTTGGGCATAAATTTTTCGGTAATTTAAATCTAGATGTAGGTACTTGAAAGTGGAGCTTAAGCATGTTGGAATAGAGTTAATCAGTTTGTGTTTCACAGACAGGTTGACGAGTAGCCATTGGTGCTGGATGAAAATTAAATTGGTGGACATCTTCAAACATTTGCAAAGTCTTTATCAACTATTGTAATCTGGTCCGCACCGGGCGGCACATATTTTGGGACGGCGTTTTTTATATTTAGTTTGATTTTTCATTTTTTTTCTAATTTATAAGATGGCTTTTTTTCGTTGAAACTAGGTAATCCAATCTCGCATTAAAATCTAAACCCCACAAGCCTGCGGGATCGGGGTCAATAAACCCACGGATCCGCGGGATTTGCGGGACTGCAAAAAAATCATAAAATTTTTTCTAAGTAGTTATGTTCTTGAATTAATGAAGTATTATATGAAATAAGAGCGTAACAAACTACTGAATCAGTACAAACAAAGTATTCAGGCCAATTCTGAACTATGCAGGAATCGATTCCGCTAGAATTTTCTTACACATTTCGAAATTTCAGCAAAATTTATGATAGCGCTGCAAGAAAATTTCAGCGGAGTCTATACCAGCGGAATCAATACTAGCGTAGTTTAGAATTGGCATGAATACTTTATTTGACTGACACAGTAGTTCGTTTGATATACAATACAATTAGCCACTACAGTAATACCCGTACGTTCATATGCACATGGGGAATCCCCTGTAGTAGGCGTCGAGTATCTTGACATTTACTTTGCTTCCATGAACCGGGGTAGAGTATTCGTTGAGTTTACAGTAAGGTTTTTCCCTTAAGTAATCCCGATGCTGTTTCTATTACCCCGTTTATGACTAGGTTCAACCTAGGTTCAACCCGGGTTCAACCCAGTCATAAACGGATGTCGAGTCGAAACTGGGTTCACTCAACCCAACTCAGCTCTCCTACCTGGATCGAGTTGATATTTTACCTCATATACGCAGGTTGAGTTGAAATTGGGTTGAAGTGACATTTCTCTTGTTTGTTTACTATCCGTGAAGTCCGCATTCGGCGTTAGTTTTGTGTTCGATGTTTTTTCTGGTACAGGAAAAATAAATTATTTCGTTATGAATTTTTACGTATCTATAAATGAGAATTTTACACAAAAAGTTGAGGTTATGTTTTGATATTAATTCAACTCGATTTCAACCCAAAGTGAACTCAACTCAACATAATATACGGTGGTCGAAATTTCAACTCAATGTCGACTCAACTTTTCGACCTATAGTCATAAACGGGGTATATGACAGATCTGGGTTGAAGTGACAGATAAATAATTTTACGACGTGTCTCCGTTGGTATGTGTGCCGTAAACACACTTAAACAAACACATATGCGTTACCCAGTGTTTCGTGGGGTTTTCTTGCATTTAACTTAACCTTGCTCAGCCCGCGTTTCCATAAATATACATAGACGATTTTGTATTATTGCTGTATTGCTTCGTAGGCAGATATCTTCAACTAACGAATTTAAATATTTTGTGGAATGTAAGTAAGGCCCATTCTAGTTCATTTCATTCTAGTTTCATATAATAGACAAGCGCACAACCAGCTTGCAATCAAAAGGAAACCTTTGTCCACACACGAGCACAGCTGATTCTGGATCAATCGTGGTTCTGTGCCCACATAATTTTTAGTCAAGGAGGTTGTGGCAAAATGTCAAGTAGTTCAGATAAAGTGCAAATCGGTTCCAACCGGCAAAAACAGTCGCACGCGAGCAGTTCAGACTAGTTTCAAATCGGTTTGGTTTCTGTCGACCCGTGCATGAATTCCCACTTGCGTACATAGGCAAAGATCACGAACAGTTGCGGGTGCAACTGTAATTGCAAATCAGTCGAATCGTGTCCGGATTGCCTAAATTTTTTTTTATTAATACTTTGCAATATTGTTAGTATTTCACGGCCCACTAATCCCGCAGATCCCGCATGTCGAGTCCCGCCTTACTGATCCCGCAATAATTGTGCGTTCACGGGATTGGAGCCCCTAGCTGAAACCTCTAATTTTAGATTGTGGAAAAAATTACATTGCTTTGAGTCCACATAAAACAATAAACTCATCTGCCTGGAAGAACTATAATACAAGGCCAGAAAAAAGAAGAAATGAAAAAAATTACTGCTATTACTGAAGCTAGTACTCAGGTAGACATTGCGATTATTCGAAATTAAATGAAAACGATGTTGAACCTAATTCTCCGCTTGCTGCAATGCGACAAGAATGCCATTGCACTTAAACAGGGGAGGCACTTTCACATGTGCAAATTTTGCATTTGCACCGGGCACAATTTGACTGGGATGCAATTTTTCCATTGGCCTTCACTGCTTGAGTCGAATTTCAACAATTCTGGCTGGATGGCATCTTTTCCAGCTGATTTACCATTAGCCATTGCGTGCATTACGGTTACTATTTCTGTTTTGGATGATGCACGGGTGGTGATTCTTATTGGCTGTGCATTATTGCTGCTTTCTTGAAGTTCTTGTGCAAATTAATTATTCAAGCCGGCGAAGAAGTAATCTCTCCATCTTTGAAATTGTTCCTATCTTTACGGCCTGCATGCTTTTTAGTTGAGTGCTTTCCCGAGAGCTGTATAGTAATTTGGTACGGCACCTTATTGTTTCGCTGTTTCTGCGAGCTCGTCTATCTGCTGCCTTTTATCACGCTGCTGTTGCTGATTTCTTTGGACATAACCGATGCTTGTTTCCGCTGCCGTTAGAATAGCGCCCTTTGTAGTACTCCACAACTCTTTAATATTTGTGTCGTCAGAAACGGTTTGCTGGTTTAATATTTGTTGCAGGTTCGCAGCAAATTTTGGCCTTTTAATGCTCTCCCGCAGAAGGTCTATCTTAAACCGCCTACGATTTACGGCATCGCGTTGGACGTTTCTGATTGCGGCGATTTTAAGGCGAGTAAATGCTACTATCGAATGGTGGTCACCTTCATTATCTGCTCTCCTCAAGCTCCTGACATCCTCTAGAATAGTTCTATATCTGCGGCTGACAGCCCAGTGATCTATCTGATATCTCGTTACACCATCGGGCGATACCCAAGTGTCTTTGTATATCTTCTTGGGGCAAAAGTAAGTTCCACCTACCATGAGCTCGTGAGAATTACAATAGTCAACGATAAGCTCACCACTGTTATGGATAACTTGGCTTAAGCCTTGATTTCCAATTGTGTGTTCAAGGCCGGTGTTGTCACGACCTATCTGTGCGTTTAAGTCACCCATTAATACAATGATGTCTCTTCTTGGAATAGAGCGAAAAACCTCATTCAGTCGCATATAGAACTCGTCCTTGATGTCATCTTCTGCGTCTTCAGTTGGAGCATAGAATTGTGACCAGCTAATGAGGCTGGACCTGGCTTCTTTGGTGAGTATTACACCGTCACTCCTACGGCTTTCAGTTTCGTTTCTCTTAGCAAATAAGAAGGACTCACCGTTTGGGCAGGTATCGGGCCATCTAGTCTGGCTAAATCTCATGATCTTGATTTTATATCAATTCATATCGTTGAGGACTTCATCCAGCCGTCCATTAGCAAGCAGTGTTCACACATTCCAGGATCCGATTCGTCGTGTCCTTGTTCGAAAAGTAAAGGTCGTCGTCGTGTTGTCGATTCGTAGTAATGACGTTTTTTATGGGAGCGAGCTGCTAACCCTCTGTCCAACCGCCTTGAGACTCTGTTTTATGGCGCAGAGAATTCGCCATTCACCCGTCTCTCGTTAGCTCCTTCCGAAGAAGTACCCAAGGGGTCACCGCGGGAGGTGGGATTAGGAATTGATAACAGACCTGCTAGGTGTTTGTCTGCAGTGAATCTTATCGGGTGACAAATCGGGTGTTACCAGCTTCCGAGGTCTTTGTTAGTCGTTTGCTCCCTTTAAGTTCATCACTCCCAAAAATTTTATAATTTTTAGCCCATATCTTTTTTATTATTAATATTACGCCAAAACATTATTTACGAAAGTTGTAGATAATTTGATTATCTAAAAAAAATATTCGTACAAAAATTCTGTAGGACTAACGGTTTGCGAGATATAAGAAAAACCGTTTCTCACACTCAAAACAAGATGGCGACCGAAGGACACGCCCCCGGATCCTGAAAACTCGGATTTATTCTCCCAACCAATCCCATTACATATTCAAATAAAAATTTGCTGTTTTCATAAAATGTTTAGCGATAGTACCATTTGACTGGACTAATTCTAGTCCTTCTCAATAAGTGGTGGTCTGGTGACTGACGCGCTGATTGAAACGTCATTCCATAACTTATTGTTATTCCTAACTACCTAAAATTATATTCATTTATGTTAAAGGTGCAACGATTTCGATGCGCAACAATTACCGGGTTAAGCCCACTCAATGAAATCATCAACGCGCTCGAAAATCTGCAAGTTTATGATGTCATTGCGTCGAGAGATCAATTCACAATAATACTGCGGTTAAGTTCCCTTTGCGTCGTAATCGACAACAACAACAAAAAATTTCCTCTACTAAAGACCAGTTAATCGGTGATTTGTGCATTCCCGTTACCGGAAAGGTGGGTCGCCGGCGCGCATGCGCCGTAAGGGCGGATTAACCAGTGAAATTGTGAGCAATTTAAGGTGAATAATTCGCGCATACACAACAAGCCATACTCTTTCCCGGGATTCAATAACAGATGCATAATCTGCCAGAAATATTATGTCACATGTGGTCTTAAACGGCGTGCGCAGGTCCAAAGTAGATAATCGGTAAAATTTTCGCTGTATAAAAGGACTGTGTCAGTTGTTACATGGATCAGTTGGTAATCAATATCTGAAAGTTTTAAGACTTACAAAAGACTGAGAAGGAAACATGGCTCTTAAGGTAGTGTGTTCAGGGCTTAGACGATTTCTAACTAAACTCTACTAATTTCAATTTACAGGTTCTTCTAATCACTGCTCTAGTAGCTGTCGCATCTGCAGTTCCAGTTGAGTACCAAACTCATAAAGAAGCTGAGTACGAGCATGACACGCCTGCGCACTATGATTTTAACTATTCGGTCCATGATGAACATACCGGGGACATAAAGAGCCACCAAGAAAGCCGGAAGGGTGATGATGTTCATGGACGTTATGAACTTATTGATTCTGATGGCTATCGGCGAATTGTCGAATACACCGTGAATGAGCATAGTGGATTCAATGCTGTTGTTCATCGTGAGCCAACTGACATTAAGATTCCAGTTCCAGTACATCAAGTTCATAGTCCTGTGGCATATTCATCGCCAGTTGAAAAGGTTGCAACGCCAGTTTTGGTGAATTCTATTGCTGATGGTGCGCATTCCAATTACCAAGGAGGTCATGTTTCGTTCAGTGATCCTCTGTTGAACTATAAACACTAGATAGGTATTGACTATTTTTTTAGGTATAAAATAAAAGTATTTGTTGAGTAGTTAGTCATCTTAAATATAGAATTTTTGCAATGAAAAATGCGACGTTTTCTTAATTGGAACATATAAGTGTCGGACGAGCTATCGAACTTCCTAATCAATGCATTACAGGTTCTGATATAATTTTCTTGATTTTATTGTTCGTTGTCACAGGTCACAAGGGCATAAACAATAGGTTTTTTAGCATACTTTCAGGCAATTCTCATAGGCTCGCCAGACAGCCAGCATCGATGAGATGTGCTCGGACATGTACATACATATGTACACTCAGCCGCATTGCTTGGCTAGCAGCCCAATTGTCTGCTAAAGAAAAAGAAAAGAAGAAAAGTAAGAATGTTGGCGTAGCTGTCGGGAAACGAAGGAGAGGGAAACAATCGTACTGGAGACTACTCTACATTTAAGCTAACATAACCTAAGAGTAACGCAGAGTACTGTCATCAGCAAAGCGGTGAAGTGGTTTGGAGGTGATTGATAGCAAATCATTAATAAAGATTAGGAAGAGTTCAGGTTATAGGATGGACCCCTGGGGAACATCGACGATATTCAAAGCTGCAGGAAACATTTTTGGGGTGAAAAGACGGGAAAAACTCCAATCCCTACACCCGAATCTTATTTGGATCCGTCCTTGCACCATTTCCTGTGGTAGAGAGCGCAATAAATTGTTGTGCCTGTAGTTCTTCTCGACCCAGCAATCCACTTCTTGCCACTCCACTTCTGCCTGATATAGAAATCAGATCGAGAATTACGTTAAGCTCTTTCGTACGGGTTATACAATACACATGGATGCAAGTAGTTCTTTGGACTTGATCCGGTCTGGATCTAGTATACTCTATTGTAAGATCATGGCACCATACGGCGAACTCATATGTTAGTACTGTTCTAATTGCTGACATGTATAGCCAACGTAGCATGTGTGGCTTCCAACCTGATCTTTTACCGTTGGTCTATATAGAAAGCTATATTGCTCTTCATTGCCATTTCTTCTAGTTTAGCTCACAATTCCTTAAGCTTCCTCAATTTTTTTCTAGTGCCATTCTTTCCCAAGCTGTGTGTCAGGTGGCCCTGTCTTTCTGAAAACAAACGACCTCTATCTCCATAGCATCTATTTCAGGCCAAACAAAGTCAGGCAAGACTCTCGGTAACGCAATCTTTTCACTAAAATTGTCGAACCAGCAGTAGTTTAAACAAAAGGATGGTCCAATTACACCGTCAGCCCAAAAACCGCGCCCAACTGTCATTCTTCGTGGTTGGAGAAGTTTTTCGAATATTTCTCTTGGGGTTTCAGAACCTCGGAAGCGGCAGTTTTATTTGTTTATATACTCAAACATATGATAATTAGCCTCTTCGCTCTTCTCGCTCTGTTTGGCCACCAAGTCAACATGATTTTTTTATACAAAAGGTATATTTGGCGACCTTCTTCAAGTCGAACCAGGACCACAAGGGCGATAATGCCCGACTCAATGTATTGAATCGATTTCCCTGCAAACGACACTGTGATCCCTCCCTTGCCTATCAATGACGTAGCAAATGAGTCAATTCATTGAGACGTGTGTATCATCACCCTCATTCTCCAGATTTGAGCTAGAGCAGGTCGCCGAACAAACCACCACCAACATTTTACCAGTGTGTGTCTATATCTGAATGTTGACAGTTCAAAAAAGACGGGAAATTTAAAATGAAACATATTGTTGAACGGCCCTTTATAAAGCATTCATCCATCTAGTCCATTGATATGAGTCTGTAGCTTGTACGAAGACGAATGCCAATCCGGATTTTTAGTGATAAAGTAACAGGAAAAATAGGGTTAAGGGCGAGAGGGAACGACGAAGACGAAGAAGACTAAGTTTCAAGAGTCCTTGTCCCTTTTCTTATATGACATCTAAGCTCTGGAATCAACCTTGTTACTATCAGTCCGTCACGTCGTTGGCCACATTGCCATAGTGGAATGTCTATTAGTAAGCTTAGTACCGGCGACAGAATAGGCTATGAGGTGTCTAGAGGATGTTGATGGAGAGAGCGATGAACTCTGCAAGATAGCGCCATTTAAAAAGAAGAGAAGTTTCAATCAGTGTCGTTGATGAATCCAAGTCTGATACAATTGAGTCAATACTGTAATATTGACAATACTTAGCCACTCTTTCACTAGGATTAACTGTTATGAGTATTTTGGAAATCGAAAGTTTTGGTCACGACACTGGATCCGGACCTTATTATACACTAGAAAAACCTTTTAGAATGGTCCTTATCATCCTTTTCTACAATCATGGCTAAAAAACATTCTTTCTCAGAGCAAAGTTACACGAAACAATCAAATAAGTTCGTTGGATTTAGAAATTCTTTGATCCTTTATTTAGAAAGAGAGTAAAAAAACAAACTAAATTTTTTGTATGAATTTTGCACACTTTTATTTACAAAGATGCATTTTAATTTATCTACAACATTAAATAATCAATTAAACAAACATTCACAATATATGACACAAATTAATAATGATATGCGTGAGCTGGAGCGGCGAATGAGACATGGGCTGGTGCAGCATAGGCGACCTTAGCGACTGGTGCAGCATAGTGGGCAATTGGCGAAGCATACTTAACAACTGGTGCTGGTGCAAGAACTTTGGCAACTGGAGCAACAGCAACCTTATGTCCCAATGGTTCACGGCGTACGACAGCATTAAATCCATTATGATCATCTGCAGTGTAATCGACGATTCTTTGGAAGCCATCAGCATCGATCAAGCTATATTGTCCATGTACAACATCTCCTTGTCTAGATTCGCTTTGGCTCTTAACATCACCAGTATGACCATCATGTACGGAATAGCTGAAGTCATAGTGAGCTGGTGCATCATATTCGATGGTCTTAACAACAGGAGCTGCTGCATATTTGACTACCGGTGCAACAGCTTTGACAACAGCCGGTCCATGGTACAATGGTGAGTGGTATTGGGCAGTAGCAGCACCAATAAGTACGAATAGTGCGACGAACTGAAATATTGTTTATTAGGAGTGTTATAAAAAAAATAATCCACAAAATTGTATTTTTTTCCCAGCTTTGTAATCAGCAGAGAAGTGATATAATCCTTACTTTTGAAACCATTTTTAATGAGATATTTTTGTAATGTGTGTTTATCCACAAGGCTCGTAAGGTGAACTACGGTTCTCAATATTACGTCTTGTCTTTTATACGAAAATTTTGCATTAAAATCGATCACTAAAAACACGAATCGATTGTTTTCGTGTGTGTGAGTAAATTATGGCTAACAACAAAAGTACAACACCGAGTTGAGCTGCACTAGATAGTAATAATTGAAAAGGAGAAAAAAAAGATACGAAAATGAAAAACAAATAACAAAAAAAAACACAGAAGAAAATGAAAATCCACTGTGGAAAGTCTCTCCGTCAATTGGACCCCAGTAGAAGAGAACCCCGTGCCACCACGCATACACAAAGGCCACTCGGCGCGGTGCATTTTATAAAAATAAGGAAAGAAAAAAAAAATTGCATTTTTCTCTTTATTTTTTTTTTTAAACTAAAAGTGCACGATCACTGCGGTCCATTAGGCCCCAATAGTCGCTAACTGGCCAGAATGCAGTCTTGCACATTTTATCTAAAGAGATCTGGACCTGGTGTGTATGGGACACTCGAATCGGACACGCCTTTTAGCCTACGGCTTCAATTTGGCTTCATTTCACGTTAAAGTGCTCCACATCCAGTTCCAAGAGATGTTGATGCCGAGGAGAGTTATGTGCGCGCGGTGCCCATGGGGGCACCAAAAGTCTAGGTGGAAAGGTGCATGACACGCCAAAAGACTCGCCATGGTCCAGACCAGACCACAGACAACCTGCGCTCGCTGTCCGATATCCGTCCGTCCGTCGGGAGGTGGATGTAGGAGCTGTGTAGTTTTATGCCTTGTTTATTTCGATTGAGGATAGGGCTACAGCATGACGGCTAGCTGCATGCTCGATAAATTACTTAACCCGTTGACTAGATTTATGGCTAAGATCTAGGAGGACATCGCTGGAGAATTTTGTGTTTTTAAGCTTGGGGACAACGGATGTGGGATGCTTGTTCTTATGGGATTAAGATTTCGGATTGACAGGCTGATTTTGATGTGTCTCGAAAATTTGTGGAAGAATTTATCTAGTTTTTATCTATAGCGTTCGATTCTTTCTGGATTTATAACTACAGGACTTTGGGGGATTTGATTCAACATAAACAAGTTGCTTCGTTTTACAGATATAAATGCAAAGGTGTCGACTAATGCAAATTTTATCCTTAATGGTACTCTATGAACGTCCACATAAACTAGTTAGCTTCCTATATAAATTTAGAGTTATACCGTTTATGTTCACCCATGGTTTTGCAGATCTTACTTGTTTGTCATTTTGCCTACATACTGATTGCCTTGGCAGTCACACTCTCAATTTGGGGTTTCCAGGAGAGCTATTGATCCAGGATTATGCCTAGGTATTTCCCCTTCTTTGAGAAGGAAATTGATCGACCATCTAGAGATGGAGATTTTTAAGTTAGCTTCCCGACTAGAATTTCTTGGTTCGGTCCGGATGAGGTTAGCCTAATTTGACTGTTAGGCCCTAATGTTGAAACCTAATAAGGCCCAGAAGAAAAGTGTAACGCTTTTCACCTATTACCGCCGGAACTAGAAAATCCTTATGAGGGCCATATCAGGCAAAAATGGATAGGGCCATATAATGCGTACCTATCGTTTATTATGTAAGGCGTGCGATAGATCATTGGCAGTTTTTCCCCATTTCGAGGTATCGTGGCTTAATAGACGCTGGTAGGAATAACTCACTAGTAAAACTTGACATAGCCTTCGCTAGTCCTTCCCCGCTCCACCAAGCGCATGTCATCGGTTGGCTGAAGAGATTCAACTCGTTTCAGGAGGCATAACACTCCAGCGAGTTGTTTCTCAAATGCCCCGATGCCAGAGTCGCTAAATGGTTGGAAGTAGGTGGAATAAAAATATATCGCGGCAGCTCCTTCCTACTCCTCTCTCTTTCTACTTCTCATCTTCCGGCTAGAGCTGCTGTTCACCAGAGACATTAAAAAGTCTGATGGCGATTAAGCACATTTTGCTACTTAACCATAGTAGTTTGGTTTTACATGTGAATTATATCATGAAGGGAAAAATTTCAATCAAATTTCATCAATATACATGGGCCTCATAAGGAATTACTCAATAATACCTAACGGGGTAAACACCTTCTTTCCCAAATAAGGCCCTTGTAAGATTTCCCTAATGAAAACCTAATCTTAGAGTGCATGCGGAGTGCCTCATGTATTTTGTATGAGGCCCTCGTAAGGTATTCATAAAACAAATTTAATTTTGGTATACCTTATACTGCCCTATGAGGGCCACATGAGGTGTTCATGAGGCATGTCTAATCTGGTATACCGAACGTTTACCTCACGAGGCCCGTACATAACTTTAAGCATGCCTTACATTGAATTCTAGTCGGGTTCCTTCTGTTATATCCTCTACACGGGGTGACGGTAAAAATCGTCGTTATCGATAAAATTCGTCATTATCAATCAAATTCGTCGTTATGTTTAGACAATTATTATAAGTGGAAGTGAATACTGTCAGTAAACGAAAAATAAAACAAAAATAATTTCCTTGGTACGTTGTTGCCCATCTGCCGGTCCCTCAATCGGCTAATTTGCAAAACAAGTGATATTTTTTAATTAAGTTTCAAGCAAAATTAAAATCAAAATCTGACAATTCTTCAAGACATTGGGACAAGGGCTAAAAGGGATTCTTGTGCAATTATCTATCGATCGAAGGATGCCCCCAAACAGATGTTTTCGATTTTCGTCGTAACGACGTCCTTGTGTCGAAGGTATTGGTAAGTGTTACTATGCCACTTGTTGACTCCTTGAGGACAGCCTTTTACAGCTATTGTCGTCCCCGATTTGTCATTCAGTTCAGCAGTTATCAATCTGCTGCTGAGAAGCGATGTGATCCATCTCGCAGTGTGGTGTTCAAAGCCCTTTTTTACTGCGGCTTTATTGATCGCGCCATAGGTAACGTTGTCAAAAGCACTCTCGATATCTTCAAAAGCACAGAGAGATATTTTCTAGGCCCGGAGGAACCTCTGGATATCTCTCACTGACACGAATGGCAGTCTCTGTAGATCTGCCTGCGACGGTAAATAATCGCAAGCAGTGAAGTGGGCTCACTGTAACACCCTATCTAGTATGCTTGTCTAAAACCTTCTGAATCGTTTTCAGGAGAAAGGAGAAGAGGCTGATAGGACGATAGAATTTTGCTTCCTGGAATGATCTTCTCCCCGATTTAGGGATAGGTGCTGGAGAGAACTTTGAAATATGTACCAGTACAAAGCTACCCCGGAATAATGGCAGCTGGATTGCTAGAATCTCTTCTAAACCTCTGCCAAAAAGAGTAGTGAAGATTCGGGCTGTCCTAGCAGATTTGAAGGACAATAGCCTATTCGATCTTACCCAAAGTGAAAAGCGTGTTTGCAACGCTTTTGTTCCTCCTTTTGTAGGCCAAAAACTACCTCAGATCCAGTGTTTGGTACTACGGCCAAACGAGGGTCAGTCACTTGGGAGCCCGTGACATACGTGCTCATTAATAGCTCCATGTTATCCCTGGTGTTATCTGTAAAGGGCCCTTCAGGAGCCTTGAGTGAGACAATGCTATTTGAGGGATCCTTAGGTAAGGCTTTGTGTAACCTCATGGGGTCTGGAAGCTTGTTTTTCTCGTGACAGAAACAGGGCGGCGAAGCATAATCATTGTGCGCGGGAGCACGTTGAACAGAAAACCGTTAAAATGTAAAAAAATAATCGGTTAATTTATTCACCAGCTGAATGTTGAGTTATATGGCTTTAAATTCTTTTATTATTTTGTTATGCCCGACTAGCAGATAGAGACCCTGCGAGGCTAGCTCCACTGCCTCATTAGACCCCGTGTGGATTGTATCTAACGCCTTACTCATTTACGATGCCGAATTGTTTTTTTGGGAATTTCGGCGTTGATATGTGAGTAATAACTGTATCGGTGTCCAAAGGTTTATATTTTTAAACATAAGTTTTAGCAAGATGGTCCCCCAACTGAATACTTATCACATCCAGTGCTGCTTAACCTTTGTAATCGAATCAGAATCGGTCTATTAAGTATGCTAACTGGCACCCTTCACGGTCACCAAAAAAATGATCTGAATTATGAAGCAATGCCCTCTTTCGGCATTCCTGTTAGTTCCCACATAGGGTCCTCATGCACTATGCAATAAAATTGCCAGTATCAGCTGCATTCATGCGTTAGAGCACGAGCTCAGAATATTTAGTCCTGGGGCTGAGATGAGATACCGGGCGAATTAAAAATACTGCCATTAGTACTGCTGATTCCATCTAGATATCGGAACGGCTGCTTCGATAAATAAATGCAACCTGGAAACTGAACGTAAGAAAGCTGCTTGTCGAGCAATGCAGCAGTCTCAGAGAACACGGGAACGCGAAGGAAAATATAAAGACCTCAAAAAAGAATAAAAGAGAATTCAGAAACGAAAAAAGAAAGCCTGGGAAATATATCTCGTCTGTGAACTAGAACATAGAGTAACGGCCACACCAGGAGCGGGAGTTTTATCAAAGAGTCCGTAGTATGACGAAATTCACACCACGCTGCACATACTACAAGGACAAAGAAGGGAATCTGATCACCGATCCTAAAAGCATCTTGGAGCGATGGGAAAAGCACTTTCATGAATTGCTAAACGAGGAGCTAACTGAGAATTCGGAGGCTCCACCAATATCTTATGATAATGCTATGCTGCCGCCACCAAGCTTGGAAGAATTTAGCAGGGCCATAACCCGGGTCAAAAACAACAAGGCCTCGGGTGCAGACGGCTAAATATATATATTACACGAAGCGATTCATGTATTAATTGTGCAAGTATGGGAGCAGGAAGGGTTGCTGGAATACTGGAGAAAAAGTATCCTCTGGCCGGTACATAAAAAAGGAGATACCATAACTTGCACTAATTATCAGGCACCCCATAGGAGGAACCTGAATATATGTGACAAGTAAATTTTGTTCTAACTGATAAACAAAACAATTACCTACTTGTCTGACTCCTAACTTGGGGGCTGTGTGATAAGCTTCGCAAGTAGTCTGTCGAGGTACCGCAAATGCTTCGATGATACTGTAGAAGTTATCAAGTCAAACCTTCTATGTCTGTGGACAGACATTGATAGTTCACTTGAGTCGTACCAGTTCAGTATTATGAAACTGTCGAATGTGTTGGCAAGCGCCAAGTCAATCACCTCATGCTTGATCACATTAAAAAAGGTACTGTAATTGATTAGTAGGGGTTACTTTTATATCTTCTTCTTCGGCATTATGACCTAATTGGTCCATTGTACCAAACAGATAAGAGTTGCTTTAACGATCCTTACAAAAATAGAAGCTATTTTTAATATAGAACATCGAATCTATCAAAACCCCGTCGTCTCCGTTTCAAACCCTACATAGTCCCACTCATAAAATTCTGTTAATTAATTTCAGTTTGTGTGAAAACAAATCACCAGAAAATACATCAAAGATACTTATCATGCCAGCGCCCCAACTATGGTAAAAGTTATGCATTATTTTCCCCAGTGATAAAATGTCTCACTTAAGACCCAAGTTCCACCTAAGTAGCCACCAACTCTCTTGGCTAAAACCCTATTAAGATAAAATGCAATATTGGATATAACAACAACAACAAAAAATATAGAAGAAACCTCCTGAGCTAGGCTTCAATAGATATCAAGATTCGATATAATCAAGAAATGTATCAAGGTGCGCGCGTGCAGGTGTTATGCAACTGCAAATGCCCACCGACTGCTTATTTGTCGGCATTAGCATCAAGCAATGGGGTTTTTTTTTATTTACCTGTTTCTTTATTTTGTTTTTTTATTTTTTTAATTTCCTGGCAAAGGTAATTCGGTGAAAAAGTGAACGATGTATGATATGAGATATCATGACAATTCCAGACGCTTGTTTGTTCAGTAATTAATTACTAGTTTGCGGGTTCTTGTGAAATGTTTCACTACTCTCACACCTGTAATGTATGAATTTTGTTATCAGGTTAATTAGTAAATTTTTTTCTGGTAATTTCTGTGTGTGGGAAGAAATTTTAATTGATTGGTGTTAATTGATGCATTTATTCAAATAAAGATAGCAGATTATAGATTTGTCATTCAATGATACATATCTTATATCGGTTGGTCTAGACTCCGTTGCAGACTCTAGATTTGCTTGAAAAGTGACAGGCTCAGAATCATATTAAGTGTCAGTATCAATCAAGACCTTCAACTGATCAAAATCCGAGATAGTCGAGTAAGAAAAATAAATCAAAATGTTTTGTGACAAATTAGGCCTAAAAACGTACTGAGTACTCTGGGTGCACACCTTGATTGTAACAAATAATGTTCAGCAACGTTTTTCTGATAGAGCCAAGTCTCGACCAACAGACATTAATGGGTTAGGCTGGAAAACGAGGACATTCTTTTCAGTTTACTCCAGAACTAAAGACATTAAAAATGCGTTTCTATTTAGCCCAACTGAATCTTATGACAACCATTAATAACGGCACCCAATTACTGCTGCACTTTTCCTTCGCCCGCGTGATGGAAGTGAAAGATAATATAGAGTAACCTTGCAGGAGTTAACTCCTCTCGAAAAATGTCAGATTTGCCAAAAATCTTGATTTTAATCAGACGTGATAAATCCGCGCGAAATTAGGTCTGGCGTCTTATCATTTTTCCACAGTACAGCAGCCGAACTAAAATTTCAATAAAAAAAAAATACATACCGCAAAGAATGGATTCAGGCAAGGTCGCCATTTTTTCTGATTGTCGTCGGGCCTCGACCCAACCCATTCTTCGGCCTGATCTGCACTACCTGTGACAGGCTCCAGGTGGACTGTGTGTCCAATTTTGCTCCACACTTTAAGCCGAGCTGTTGGCATGGCATTTCTGAACTGTGGACCAACTACAAAAAAATGAACGAAGTTGGTGTCAAATTTCTGAAATGCCTGATAAAAGCGATTTAAATCAGATCACGATGAAAATTATTTTGATTAGACGACGTCGGTGGAACTCTGTTACTTAATTAATGACATGTTAGCATACCTATTATGTGTGAGACTGTGAACCGGCGATTTACGCAATTGACTCCTTTTTAAAGGTGATGCTTATGCGAGTGGGTTTTGTAAGAAGATTGTTTGTGTTTTCGGTTCAATTTCGTAATTGTTGCGTTGTCATGTACTGGCCGAAATAGGCAGGTAAACAAGCGATGGTCTGTACCGGTAGTGCGGTAAAATGTTGCTTTGTCACCTAAAAGAAATGACACCCTAGGTTCAACTTTGTTTTATGCTTACTGTGATCTAGGTGATTATCTTTTTGATCGTTTTGTTCGTAGGGGTTTGTTTGCTGCAAGACGTAAATCAAATTGGCCGCTATAGGTCAAATAGCTACTACGATTTTCGAACTGTATAATATTTGGTCTGCAGCTTGGTTTGTTTGGACAACGTTTAGCTTTGAATTAACTAATGATTTCTCCAACGTATGGTTGTGCTCACAATTTGCTGATGAATTGCAGCTATGAAATATTTTTATTTTTTATTTTTATCAGTGAGATATCGGTTCCTTGAAGTACCGGGACCGCACATTGAACGGGAGTCTGTGTAAAGATTTGGCACTTGTACTTGTTTGTTCCTTCAAAGTCGTTCCGTATAAGCCTTTCGCTATCGTAATGCAATGACTGGATTGGTAGAGGTGGATTGAGGCGATAATAAGAGACCAATAATAAATTGTTTATTAATTTCACTAGGCCAGATGTGGACTTCCAGGGTTTGATGCCAACCGTCTAGGGGCTCTTCCACAAAACTGATAGTCGATTCCGTACCAATGAAAAAATTTCCGAAGTCTTGTCTGGCAAAGGCTCACGAGCCCGTTATGGCTTGCAACCCCCATAAGTATGACCGGACTGAAAATACCTAGCTTACTAATTTGGTCTTGGACCTACGTAATTTTATCGCTTTGATTGCCGTGTTGCTGGCAGACAGGATAAAGATAGGTTTCGATGATAAATGATCGCGGACTTCTCGAAGAACCCGTCAGGCAAGTATCTAGCAGAAGTGCCAGAAACTAGATTACCGAATTGTGATCTAGGAGGTGTCTTAATTGATCGTTTTGACATAGAAGAAAATTTGTCCGTTACGGCTTACGCAGTAAAGTTGAACGTGGCCACCACAAGGCCCTTATTAAGTTTTCACAGGAGCATGAGAATATAGATCACCTTTGCCTGTAAAGCAGCAGTAACAGCGTTTATCGTGCAAAATCCTGGTACCCCCTGGTGTCTGATGTGGGGTCTTTCGTTGCGTATGCGAGAACGGTGGTATATTAAGAAAAATTCAGGATAGACTCTTTGGTATGTTCGTGCAAGGTGGCTTAAGATTCGAGAACTTCACGGGCATTCATTCTGATAGTTATGGACACTACCGGTACAGGCATTAAAATCTAATTAAATGTATTTGTGTGTTAAGCGGTCCCCCAACTGAGTACTAACCATTTCCAATGCTGCTTAACCAACGTAATCGAAAGAGAACCGATCTATTAAGTATGCTAATAGTACTCTTTATGGTAACCAAAATAATTGCCCATTTCTTTCATCCTATACAATTTCTTGAAGCTCCAGTTTCGCTTTAGTCTAGAAAAAGTGTGAACGTGTGTTTCGTTTAGACTATTCCTTGTGTATTTGATTGGGTGGAACCTGTATTGGACTGCATTTGGAAAGCAGATTTTTTACTCAGGCGTACCGTGCCTATTGTGGTTTTTGACGCTGAACATGCCTGTTTCAGGCTAAGAACGGGCGAGTCGTATTTTTACTTGGGCATCAAATACTACATAGCATGAGAATTTTTAAATTTCGCAATTCTTTTCTAATATTTTTGAAAGTCAATTATATCGAGACTTTTGCCACGTTCAGCTTGGGAAATTTCTGTTGAGCCCCCTTAACATTTGCAGTTGTTGCGCCACTAGCCACCATGACCTTAAAAGTTGTAAAACTGTTAACACCCAATGGATCCTGGGAAAGCCAAGAAGGAAATATCATTGTGTCATCACCATAAAAATCTGTGCCGGGAGTACCCAGCCTTGTCCTGATGGGGACTAGGTCAGAATAGACCATTCCTTTCTATGCTTGTTAGACTATTATGGAACAAATAAAAAGCGGATGCCCCCAGGATAGACAGGGCTCTGTTATTATATTAATCAGTGCGCAACCGGCTATTGCTGCATCCACTCAGGTTAAGTAATGTGTGGCGTTCTTCGGGTCGGACCTGCCTGCGGGCGAATTGTAAGTGAATGGGACCCGTGGTTCTTTCCCATACCGTCTCTTAACGCTACTAAGGAATTGTTAGCTCGCAGCAGAAACTTGTTGTCTTTATCAGAGGACACTTCGTCCTGAATTATAGCTTATAGAGAGTAAGAAGGTTGAAAGACCCTACCTGCAAGCTTTGCCTTGTCTTGGAGGATGAGTCTGCCTCTCATGTTGTCTGTGACTGCCCCGCGTTAGCGAGAACCAGGTTCTTGTGGTTTAACAAGACTTTGCGACTCGTCACTAGGCAAACTGCTAAGTCTTTTCAAGCGGTGTGATTTACAAATCTGAGGTGTAGGGTGCAGTACAGTAGGCCAAGCAGTACCCAATACCTCAACAAAGAGGAAGGTGAAGAAGAAAGTATGGCCAACTGAAGAGAGTGAAAAGAGGGTCATCAATGAGTTTGGGACAACCCAAATGGTGAATATCACGCCCAAGTTATGCACGTTGCATACATACCCCAAAAGACCGAACAAACGTAAGAAGTTGAAGAAGACCGGACTTGATATGTAAGTTCTTTCATAACTCTTCCATCGCAGCCTTGTCTGTAGACCCATTACCTTCTTTATCCAAAGCTCGGGGACCCAGCAGAACGAGACCGTTTTTTTGGTCAAACTCTGGAGTACTCTGGAGGCTCTTTTAAAAGAAAGCTTCCACGTTTAGAGTGCCCTGATGGCGGCTAAACTATTCGAAAAGATTTTAATGTTGGCGTCTTTAAAACCTTTCGTAAGTTTCAGGCCTAGGCAAGTCTTAATGGCATGTAATTTCATCTGAAAAACCTACTCAGTGAAATCGAGACTTTGGGGCAGGATCCTGTAACATCAGCCCCTGTACTATGTTTCACTTTTGACTCATCGGTAAAGAAATGGCGATTTTTTGAACTTGAGGCTTGCTCCTGAGTTATTTTCTTCCAACGTGTTAGAAAATTTATTCTGAATGTAAATTTTTCTAAGAAGTATGGTTGTCACATGGAATGAACTTAGAATGTTAGTGCAAAAAAATTACTTAAACTTTAAAATCCAATTAACTGGCAAAAAGAAACTTTTTATTGTTTTTTTGTGACTTGTGTCAATTTAAAAAGCTAAAATGATTATGAATTTAGTATAGATAATAATGTATCACAAAAAACTGATCCAATTGCCTTAATTGAATTATACAAAAGGAACTTGTTTTTTTTTTTTGTACAAAAAACATCTTTCGTATGTTTTACCAGGTTTTAGATATAAAAAAATGGAGTTCTCAGATTTGAATGGCGTTAGAAATTGATAAGATCTTGTATTGTACATGGGTTGAAATATGTTAAATTTTAATGCGGCTATTTGTATATCGTTGACAAAAAATATCGCATAATTCAATTGATACTAGTTTTTTTCCCTCCAACACTTCTAATAACCCTTAATAAAAACATCAACACGCAATTTTATCTGTAATTGTCATCAGGCAAGTTACAAATTGTATTATATAAAACTAAGATTAAAATTTTAATCCCTCGCATAAAACCACATTATAATATTCATCAAGGTGTCAAAGTAAATAATAAAAGTCCGCCCAAACTGAAAAAAATATTAAAACTGACTCCTCTAGTGTCAACTCAATCTGGCAGGCAGCAAAACTCAACGGCTCTTTCCTAATTTTAAGTTACAGCAATATTCTTTTTGGAACAGGTTTTTCTTCAGCACAGTGACAATGTCCAGTTCACAGATATTATTAACGGGGCACAGTGTAATATCCGTAAGTGCTTTTACTCGTTAGTTCACTCTTGCTTTCAACTGGAACAGCACGAAAGTAGGACACTACGGTGGTCGGAAAAACTTGTTTAAAAGGCAATGGTGTGCTCCACAGACAGACTAATCTGGTCTGGTCTCTGGGATATTGAATCTGGATCAGACATACAGAAAGTAAAATGCGTATAAATGGATATTAACGTCGCGCATTTATAATGAAAAAAAAACAAGCAAGCATACATGCAAAAAAATTAAATAATTTTATAATTTTTCAAAGCCGAAAAGCCGGTATTTTGTATGAGATTTACACATTGCGAAAAAATGCGACTGAATGACATTTTTTTGATACATGCACCTGTAGGAGATTATCAGCTTTATCGAGTTACTTAGTCAGGATTACGATGCTAAACACTTGGAAATCGGGTAAATAAATGACAACAGAAATAAATCCGAGAAAATTTATTCAATTTGATATTAATACTAACTTCTATCTACTATACTAACTCCCATCAGAATTTTTCCTAATATAAAGCTGCTCTAGCTTCTCACGAAATTCACTCCTTCTTAAACTTGCACTTTCTTCTGCTTCTTGTCCAACCTGAAATCCAACAAGAAAATTAATTATTGACAACCCCGATAAAAAAAACTGTCTTCCATTCATTCATAACGAAAATTAATAACGCTTAAACTAAAGATAACTCGTTTTTTGTAGTAAAAAAGAAGAAACTTTGAACTTGAATCTTTAAGTTTGAGGCTTCTTCGCTTACGGCGGCGGCGAAGATAATTCAATATCATCGTCGTCATCAATGGGGTCGACTAACTCACCTGAACATCTTGTTGGCTGTGCTGCCGAAGAACAAGTTTCTCGGAAGACGCCACTTTGGTCATCTCATCTAGTTTGACAAATCCAGTTTTTTCTGAAGATATTGCTGCATGATCGGCAGACGGCTTGGAGCCATCTTTGCATTTCCGTAATGCTCTTCGCATTCGATCATTTTCTGACTCGAGCACGTCAATCTGGAATTTTGAGGTTTTGGTGTTAGTTCATTAGTTTTGATTTGGTTTGTTGGTTTACTTACACTTTCTAGCTCGAATTCCAGTTCTTCGATCCTATCGTAGGCGCTACGTAGGTTTTCTTTTAAGGTTTGAATTGATTCGTCTGTGGGTTGTTTGGCTGGATTAAGTTTTTGGGAGTTATAGGGATTCTGGGGTGTGCTGGGACCTATTTGAATAAATTGTTAATGTCATAACAGAGCTTGATGTTAGTTAAACTTTCTAGAGATTTCACCCTAAGTATGTCAATGATTTAAAAAAATAATCGGAACATTCTGGAACTGATCATGATCGATTGGATCGTAGTGATCAAGCTTAACATTAAAAAGTGATCGGTGATTCCAAAAAGAAATGCAGAGGTGCAACGTACATATGTGCCCATAATTATGAAAGTGGTCTAAGTCATATATTTCTTGTTTGAAGATATTTAATGAATTGCATTTGACACACTAAATGAATTCCATATAATGTTGAAATTACAACCACTATCTAATGGTTCATTTTTGACAATTTCGTAAAAATTACATTGAATACATTTAGTTTAAACTAATGTGGTATGAAATAACTGATAAACTCATTTTTTTTAAATTTTGACTTAGACCACTTTCATAATTATGGGCACATATATGGAAGGCAACTCACGCCTGACCCTTAGACTCGTTCTTCAGTTGTTCATCTTCTATAGACAACGGTGCGATCGATAAAACAGACGATCGTGTCCCTGCCAATAGTTAGGTTATAGAGAGTTTTCCTATTTAGGACATTGGAAAAGATAATGTGATTCATTTTGCAAGGCGATCACATGGCTTTCTACAATTATGTAGGATCTCGAAACGGATCAATTTTTGGGTCTCGTACCTTTTCTGCCTAGAGTCCTTTTAGCAAAAGTGCGGTGGATTGTCTCACAGCTTCCTTTCTGCAGTTTTTCTAGTTATCGTGAGTAGTGGTGTGAAGAATACCATTCTCATTCCGTCAACCAAAGGAATCCTACTTTGCGCTGAACAGTGACACACCATTTTGGGTGGCAGGCACATTCGACAAATGGCAGCTTCAACAATGTTAATTCTTTTCAAATGATTCCTGAAAATTTCGTATTCTAGTGCCACAAGCAACCTAAAGCAGTCGGCAGCCTAATCATCTTACAGTCACAGTCACAGTTACATTGTCATAGAGTCCCAACATTTTTGAAGTTCCCCGTAGTCCCATTATTCGATGTTGTTTCATGGCAACCGCTTACCTATATAGAGTATAGATTCGGTTGTCAGCCCACTCGGTCCAATCGATACTTGTGTGCTCTCTAACTAAGGCCAGCGTCACAGTATTTTGCTTCATATCCTTTCTCTTCACATGACCTTTATTGAGGTGATATAGCGCAAGCATAGCGCTTGTATATAGTTCCCAGGCTCAGCGGGCACCCTTGGTGTAAATCTTCAGAGAAAACTTCTTCGCAAGGTACAGGCAGATGCATCCCTAGCGGACTTCGGCACTATCGTTAACTGACTGAGGAAAACCCAAAGGGACGACATTCTTCTAGAGCTGAATGCGGGAGTGCTACTAAGCGGGAGAACTCGAACAAAGTGCCGACTAGTGAAGTAGTTGAGGTAAGTGTCAGCACCAATCGAATGTGATTTGATGGTGATCGAATGCAAAGATCTGGATAAACATCTTCCAAAGAGGTAGGAGAGGCTCTGGGATTAACATCACTTAGGTGATTTGATTGAGTCAATGGTGAAGGATCTGCAATGGCGGATGAACGATCTGTACACACACAGTGACCGGCAAGCTATAATTTTCCAGGTGGGTGAGGGCATAGGTACTAAAAAAAAGGCCTAGGTGCGAAATGGCTAGAGGATGGGCTGTTGAAAAACTCGATGTAGGCATGTTTTATGGGGTGCAACAGCTAGGGAGACCCAACCTTCGCTCCAAGGATGGCGTAGACCAGGACGCTCAGAGTTTAGGGATGCCAAACTGCATGATATCGATTCAAAATCAGGTCCGGTGGAGATAACAGTTGCGAGAGGCCAGAATCTAATTTGTAAGTGCGTTAAAGAAGAAGAAGAAGACATGTTTGAGGAAGTGATCCTACCAGCTCAAGCTCAGTAGGAGGTGCCTGGGAGAGGTGGCGCAAGTTGCCGAGTTGGTGAAGCACATTATGTGACGTTCCCATCCAGCTTGCCTGTATCCGTGTGCACTCATCAAATTTCTGGAGGAATTCGGACGAATTCCAAATCTGCCTCAAAAAGAGAAGGAGAAATCAGACAACCCGTAATCGTCCAGATTTTAATGAGCTCTTTATAAATACAAGGAAATAGAAAAAACCATGAAACGGCCATCGCCAGAACTAAACCGCGTACTTCAGAAGGCTTTGTAGTATAGCAGACTCGAGCCCCTGCGGTGAAGCATATAATATGGTTAAGTCAAGGACAAGTGCACCTCGCCGATCACCTGCCTCGCGTTGCTTAAGAATATGTATAATAAACGTCCTCTTTCCACAGAACTTGAATTATCGACCCACCCTGTAGTTGGACTAAGAAGATGTGGTTAATGCCCCAGAGAGACAAGAGACGCTGTAAAGGTAGCCTGGTATGGACGGCATACTTAACAAAGCGGTCAAGCTAGCAGCTATGATAGCGCGTAACAGCTGAAGTTTTCACAGTATGTCCAGATAGACGGAAAGAGCAGAAACTCGTGATCTTACGAAAAGTCGAACAAGCCTTTAAAGAACCCAGTGTCCTACAGATCAATATGTTTTCTTAGTTACAAAGGCCAACTTTGGGAGCGAGTGATTTGTAACAGAGTATAACCTAGAGTCGAAAGGGAAATAGGTTTGTCGGATAAGCAATTCGGCTTTAGAAAGGCAAGGTCAGCGACTGAAGCAATCAACAGGAGTGGTCGGCATGGACAAATCCCCATAGAGAAAAATCATTGCTGCACATTGATAACTCTTAACTTCAAAAATGCTTTAAACTTGGCGAGATGGAGAGAGATAGTCAAGAGCTTGATCAAACTGGGTGCACCAAAGTACCTAGTGCGAGTACTAATCGACTGCCTACCGCAGTGGTGATCAACAATCGACTTTTTCAGAGCACCAAAAAGCTTTTTCATATACCGTTCTCTCTCTCTGTCTTACTGATTTACGTGGTAAGTCACTTCACTGTGAAGCTGACGAAAGTGTGCAGGACAACAGGCGTTCTGGGACCTCCCCTGTGAATCATAAAGTATACAGATAAAATTGTGGCGTCGGAGTCGTGTAGGCAGGGAAGGCTGGAGCCCACTCATGATGTTTGATGACCATCTTTGGATATTACAGAATTTGTGACTAAAAAACGTGAAATGAAATAAAAAAGGCGTTTACAAGATACACGATGAACAGTCAAAGTGTCCTTATACGTTCATTCTCTTGATCTAGTACTGCTGGAAGCTGCGAAGCAGAATGAAGAAATCAATGATATTCTCAGTATAGTCGAGGATTCCTGTCATGCTATTTTGGAACTTGGAGAGTCTTGCTAAAGCGCTGCAATGTCCAAATTAGCAGGAACTGGTGGGCTAAGATTTTTGAAGATGTTGGTTTCACAACTGGAGAAGATGAGAATACCGACTTAGTTTAAGAAGGTTTACGAAGCTGCAAATGACGAGGCAGCAGGGCTGGGTTTGAAGTTTTCAGCTACATCCGGAGCGAGAATAATGGAACACAAAACACTGGCAGTGCTTGATGCCAAAACAATCCCTGAAAAAACTATTTCACAGTGATCGATCTTATGATCAATCAATCGAAAGATCATTTTGAACAAAAAGGTTTAAAGTCCCTTATTCGACTAAAGATATTGCCGAGTCTGCCATTCAACCCTCGTCTACAATCTTGTCTAAACTGCGCCGAGTTCTTTACCAAAGAATCAAATACTGTGAGATGTATACTTCAGCAAGTAATTTAACTACTCATACCCTTGCTGACTATTCCAGCATCAGGGGTTTCCGAAAGAAGAGATCTGGGAAATTAAATCGTGGCTAGAAAGCTCTGGTCTCACGCTTGCTGAGTAAAAGACAGAAGCTGTACTGCTCAGTGCATGAAGAAAACAAGTGTCTGTACAGAACTTGGTAAAGATCTTATCATTCTTAAAGTTTTTCGCTGTCATATAGTCAGATAGCTCATCAACCATTCCCAGTAGTTCAGAGCGCGGTATGTTGTTGTAACCTGACGATTTCTTCCCCAGCAGTCTGCTTCCCATAGTTAGTTGCTTCAGTGCAGGCCACTGCAGGTTTCAGTCATATATAAGCACAGGTCGTCCAATGACTCCTGAGTTGTAACTCCTACCTCCATAGTATTTTGTAATTATTCCCAAACAGCTACTGGGAGTAGCCATCCCCGATCGATCGTGAAATATCCACGATCACCACTGAACTACTCCACTGTCCACTTGAAGTAATAAAAACACCGATTAAGCAATCTTCCACTCATTTTAAATATCTTATCAACACCTATTACCCGATAAACACTTTTAAATTACTAAAACAAACAATGGAATCGTTACTACCAACACCTCAGCACCACCACCTTTACTCACCATATTTAGAAACAGCCCGATGTAGCACTTGACTCTTCCTGTGCTCATCCTCCAAAATTCTCAGCCTCTTCGATTTGGCCTGATATGCGTCCTGCAGCTTAGCATACTTAACCTTCACTTCTTGCAGCGCTGCATTCAGGTCGTCTCGCTCCGATTCAACTTTGAACAGCTGCAATTTCGCCTCGACATTCAGCGTTGATGAAACCTTGCAATTCGTACTCAACTGGTTGATCTGGTGACGCAATGCGGCATTCTCCTCCGATAGTCTGGTATTTTGTGCAGAAACTCAAAAAAGATACGCTCTATTAGGCATGATAATGCGAACACACCGCCGCCGCCGTGCCGCTTAGCTAGTGCAGCCAGACAGGTGTTTTATTGTTTACCTGTGCCAAGTTCAATGCGAAGCTCATTCAGATTCATCTGTAATCGATCTTGTTGATATGCTTCATTCGTTTCCATAATTTTGTTTCGTTGGTGTTGTTGTTGAGAATATTTACACGAAAGCTTTGTTTACTGGTCAACTCTAGAGAATACAATGGGAAGAAGCTTCTAGTGGAGTGGGTGCGTTTTCTTTTGTGGTCTACTGATAATCAATTTGAAGATAACAATTCTTATCTAACGTTATTTTTTGATATATTCAAAATAGGCTGATATGCCTCTACCTGTCGTTGGGCTGTAAAAGCTCTAGGTAATTTTATGAGATTTTGGTTTGAGTTTTGTGTTAAATTTGGAGGAAATTTTTCTCAAAAGCTTTGGGTAGTTGGAAGTTTAAACTTTTGGTAAAAACCCAACTAAAAAGTGGTTTGAGTATTGCTAAGATGAACGGGAATACTGGAATGTTTCGATAAAAAAGCTTTAACGATATTGTTTAAAATAGGGGGAGTTCATTTATCGATTTAAGCTTTGAGGGGAAATTATTATTATTATAACAGTTGGACTTTTAGAGACTCTTCAAAGAAAAAGTATTTATGATGGAATTTTCCGCTTATTTAAGACGAATCTGAAATATTTAGACTTTTGTGATAAAACTAAGCATAGGAATGACTCTTTGTACTATAGTTGTTGAGTCGTGTTCAATCACGAAGCTATTAGGGAGACGATTAGATCGCTCGCTAGTCACTACCTTACGATACAAAATAGTGCTTTCTTTGCACATGGTTACATCCCGTCTGTCTTTAGGAATGGCAACATTACATATATACACAAGCCAGGACGCTCTGATTACACCTTGATTAAATCTTTCAAGACGACAAGCCTGAGGTCTTTGCAGAGAATGGAACAAATTGTACACCAGTAAATAAGGGAAAAATATCTTCTGCGCCAACCGCTAAGCCCTTACAAGAACAATTCACAATCTAGTGCTCAGGCTGGAAAAAGCGGCATCAAGGAAAGGAGTTGCGCTGGCGGTCTTCTTCGATAACTAGGGGGCCTTCGGCAATACATCCTTTGATAATATAGCTAGGGTCCTATATAAACATATCTTCCACATATCTGCCACTGGATCGACTCTATGCTGGCAACTTGCAAACTAATACTCTCTCAACTTGAGGGGTCACTGGGGGAACTATATCAAAAAGATGTTTTATGAAGAGCCTTATCTCCAATTCTGTAGTATCTTGTTGTAGATGAACTCCTAGAGCTTCTCAATGGCCATCACTTTTTCACCCAAGATAACGCAGATGACGTTGTCATCGTGGCAACGGGTTAAATGGAAGGATCCATGTGAAGACGTCTGCTTTGCGCAGGCACTTGATTTGGACTCCAGCAGAGGTTCCAACGTAGGACTATATCTATCCTGACAAAACGATTCTGGTTCCATATACCAGGACACGAGTGGAACTGGTGGATCGACTCTCACAGTCAGAACTATAGGCTTTTAACCACAACTGGAACAATCACGCCGGAATCTGAAGTGAAAGCCCAAGATTTCGTAGAGCGATAAGTTTAGGCACTCCAGAGACTGCTATTCAAGCACAACTGTACATCATGATAATGCACACTCATAAGGGTGCCTCAGAAGGGCCTACAAAAACGTGCGGACCTTTATCTTCTCTGATATTCAAGCAGCAATCAGAGCGATAAGGTCCGGTGGGGCCAAGCCAAAATTAGTCTAGGGTCGCTAAAGTGCCTTGGTTAGCTCGATGCTCTAAATCAGGTTACCTTTGTCAGGGTCCCCGGGGCTTCAAACGCCATGAAAATACAGGCCTCTGACATTGCATGCATCGATCGCAAATTGGCTATTGGGGCACCCAGTAGTTTGGTGATTACACCGAACACACTTCGATAAAGAACACCATTTACAACCATTTATTACAATTTACAATAAAAAATCTCTTAGGTGTAAGCACGAAGACTAGGAATGAGGAATAAACACATTGCCGCTCGCACAACTTTGGTGAGACAAAGAATGACAGATTTGGTGTTAGCACTTCCAAAACACAAATCCCAGTAAGTGTACTTGAAGAAGTGAATCAAAATCAGCCAGGGGCGGCGGAGAGCGTGGAGATGGAAGGAATGCACTTTCACTTTGGGTGAGCATTTAAAAAAGGGGATTGTCTCATAAGCATGCCGAAAAGGGAAGGGTAGGTTCCTCATGAGGACTCCATGTGGCAACTGAGGGCATGGCGAAAGAGTCCTATCCTCTTAGCTTCCTCATGAGCATCACAAAAAAAATGCAGCGGTACTGAATTAAGGTATATCCCTATGAGGCAATCTCAATATCTGCCTTAAGGCACAAACAGATTGGGGCGGTGGGACTTTCATAATAGGAGCCCTATCTGCAATTTGTCTTGGACTGACAACGTGCAACCCTTGGTGAGCTGGCTGCTCTAAATAGAGTTACCTTTGTTTGGGTATCGGTCATGGAAAGAAACCGGACGGACTTCGATGAAGCACAACTGAATGCGAGAGACACGGGGAATGCTCTACAGGCAGTTTTTTTGCTTTTATAACGTCCGTATATTGCCTAATAAATTTATCTATTAAGCCTAAGCTTTGTAATTTTCGTAGAGAGAGAAGTGGAAGTGGATAAACACTGCCGCAAATTTAACTTTGTTGACAAAAGAAAGGGACGACAGATTTGAGGTTAGGGCTTCGGAAACACAAGTCCCAGTAAGTGAGTGTGTAACAAGTTTCATAATGCTGGACAGCTCTTCTCGAAGCTATACTGTGAGAGATTTGGGTGATTTACCATCGATGGAGTAGAGTGTTGGATAGAAAGTAAAAGCCTGAAACATCAGAGATAACGAGAGTCGAGAGAAGAAAGTAATTTTTTTTAATGTGAACCTTTTAGCTTAGGTGTCACCCAATCGTTAGCATTCCCCTATCTTCCTGTTTCTGAAAGAGGACACTATCTGATTTATGTAGTCCTCAATCTTACCAAGCTGTCGATCCAGTTCAATAGACCCATGTTGGTACCACTATAATTAAGCTTAAAGTACCACCTAAAACCTATTTTCCAAAATCTAAACAAATTTGTTTTTAATTCACCACTAAATAGTAGATAATATTAAACCCGTTCTACCCGCACCAAAATCAATTTTAAAATATCCTTTTGAGAAATTACAATGTCCTTTACAAATCATTTGCAGAGGATGCATTTTGAAATCTACTATCCATAATCGAGCATCAATTTCCTTTGAAGATCCTAAAGTAATTTTCTTTCAACCAAAATCTGCTAAGCTATAATCACCGAGAAAATTTGCATATCTTTCTATAGTCGGTCGGTCGGTCCATGATGCACTCACTCTATCCCCACACAAGGATAAGCCATCATCACCAGGATAGCTGGCAGCCAGAGCTAGGCTATTGGGGAGTAGCCCCAGCATCGCCCAGCAGCAGCAGCTCTCTACAAATGCAACCTTCGCTCCTTTTATTACTAAAGGATGCAACAAACCTTTGGAATTCAGAATCGCTTTGGGGAATTTCTCATTAAAATCTTTAGAATATTCGCCAGGATATGTTTTCAGTATTTTCTGCATTGGGTGTAGAATGTCCATCTTGAGGACTTCTCTCCGTGATTTAGGGAATTGTTGACGGTAGTGGAAATTGTTTTAATTCTTGGAGATAAATTTTTTGGAGAATGGATGGATTTTTTTGGGATGCAGAAATCTCCAAAAATCCTTCTAAGGACGTTTGTGTTCATTAGCAGGGAAGAAGTCCTTAATGTGAGATCATAAAATGGAGCTGGGGAAAAAGTTGCATTATTAAAATGAATCTGGAATAAAAATCTGCATACTTAGCAGCAGAGAAAACAAATTTTTGGAAAGTTTTTTTTTTTTTCCAGTAGTGATGCTGCGGTAGGAGTCGAGGGGGTAAAAACTGCTTTTGGCCAGATGCATATTTGCGGCTATTTTTTGTGGCCACTGCACCGTGTAAATAGGAGCTTGGAGCAATAAAAAATTCAGGATGTAATTTCATGGCACATAAAGCCAGTCGGAGAGAGACTCTGAGCGCGTGTATCTAAGGCAAATGCAAAGCTCCGAAATAAAGATGAATTTTGGTTAAAGCAGGCGAAATGAGTATCGTAAAGTCTATGGTCTATGCCTATAGTACAGTCCCGAATGGGCACTACAATATTTTGTATAGAGGCGAGACGGTGGCCCCCCGGTCTCGCTACCGTGTGGAGCTCCTCCACATTTGGCACATTCCCCATAAAATTTTCGTGTATGGCGGGTCTACGTTTATCGACTTTTCACTTGTATACATTTTACGTGCTGTAATTCCGCCATCATCATATCAAAATTCAGTTTACCTGCTGCACACACAGAGAGAGCGGCATTGTTGTCGTCGGATATACTGTATGTATGGTACAACATCTCTAAGTCACGTCTGTGGCATAATCCTCCCTTTACCTATTTTACCACACCTACAACAAAAAAAAAGCAACAACAAAAAAACAGACAGAAGATAGAAAACAACCAAAGTAAAGTGCAGGAGGAGTGGGGGTAAAAATATACGGCTTGTGCAGAGAGTTGTGTTGTTGCCTCATTTTTTCCGCCGTTCTTTTGTTTTTAAAAAGCGAACTTTACTTTATCCGAATGAGTCCCATATGTGACTATCCTCCGCCAGGACGCTCCTGTGCTGGCACCTCTCTTGGGCTCCGTCGTATTTCCAATCTTTCAGCGCCATATGCCATCGTCGTCGTCTACATCTGGCCGGGGCTGCCTTTGGATCCTGGAAGTGAGTATATTTTAATCCTTTTAATATCATAAATCAACGTGCAGTGTTTTTTCCGGGGTGGGGGGAGGATTATCATTATTAATGCATGGGTTAAGTTTAAAACGAGAACATAGATTAGTTCGGTTTTATTTTTTCTCGAATTTTATTATTTAATGGATCTTACGGACCGAGGAAGGAGGAGCAGCTAATATAGGGGAAGATGCGGGGCTGTCATCTAGATTATTTTAAGCTTTCGTTCTCATTCGCAATCAGTCAGGATCGTTCATATTTTATGAAGATCGATGAAGTTTGTTAATGGATTTCTCATAAATTATTTTGGAGGATTTGTGATATAACTTTTTAATTACGCCTTCTATGTCTTCCTCTAAAACTAGGTTAAACAGTTCTTATAATTTTAGATTTCAATTCGTACTCATAAAAATTAAATAACATTAAAAAAAGTTAAATAAACTATACCAGGTTGTCCCGCGACACTTAAGGAAAAGAAATATATCAATCCCTAAAAAAATATATATCAAACCCTAAGTAGAATCCCGGCTATTAGGTCTCTGGCTCAGCCGATAACTATTCAAGATATCGACTTTGCAAATCGACGCCCCGTTATAAAAATTTTGGGTTTGAATTTTGTAAGATATATGGGATTCGTTCGAGTGACTTAGACAGAATAAGGGAGAAAGTAAATCGAAGCTAATCCACTTCTTTCTTTTTCCGCTGGCTTGCAATCATATAAGAAATTTATTAACTTTCGGGTATTAACTTTAAAATAACCAATCTTATGGATGCGATAGATCAGAGGAAGCACCACCTTCCAAGTCTCTCAAGCCAAGATGGAAAGTTATCGTGACGAGGACTGCATGACAGTGGGTAGTTTTTGCACTGTCGTTTAACGATCTCCTCTGGGCACCGGAGCGCACCTAGTTATTGAAAATCTTATCCTGATATGGAGGCTCTGTCAGTATGGACTAGGGAATCCAATCCCGCATCAATATCTCAATCCCACAAGCCCGCGAGATCGATATCAACAAAACGATATCAAAAAAAATCATAGATTTTGTTCTAAGTAGTTATGTTCATGAATTTATGAAGTATTATATGAAATAAGACCTTAACAAACTACTGAGTGAATCAAATGAAGTATTCACGCCAATTCTGAACTACGCTGAAATTACTTCATTTGACTGACTCATACGCCTAAATACTTCATTTGACTGACTCAGTAGTTGGTTTGACATACAATACAATTGGCGGCGAGGTTAATCCCCGTACGGTCATATGCACGTGGGAATCCCCTGAAGTAGTCGTAGGGTAACTGGATGAACCGGGTAGAGCATTCGTTGAGTTTACAAAAAACTTTACCCCTCAAGTTAACTCGATGCTGTTTCCATGACGGTTCTGGATTGAAGTGACAGATAAATAATTTTCATCGTGTCTTCTTTTTTTGATATGATAAAACCAAGCTAAAGAGTCACCCTTTGTACTACCAGTCTAACATGTTGTTAAGGTCCATGTACAATGTATAGTAGCAAGCTTGGTTTGAAGAATGAGGAGAATAGGAAGGGTTAGGGGGTCTGGGGGGACGAATTTTATGTTTGAAATCTATGTGCGGTAAATGCACTTGCACGTATGCAAAACCCGGCTTAATCCTACGTGTTTCGTGGAGTTTTCTTGGATTTAACGAAATTTTACTCAAGCCGCGTTTCCAGGGGTGCTTACTCTGACTTAACAGAGGGTAAACTCTGCATGGAAACTCAGTAATTAATCACGTTCGGATACACGTACATAAATATATTTAGACGATTTTGTGTTATAGCTGTATTGCTCAGTAGGCAGATATCTTAACGATTTTTTTATGTGGAAGAGTCTAAGCTTAGGTGTTACCCTTCATACTACCAGTCCGCCATGTCGTTTACTTCATGGTGCAATGTCTGGTAATAAGTTTAGTTCGAAGATTACTTATTACTGCTTCAACTCAAAGAACAATCCTTGTCCGGAGACGGTAACTCACTCCTTCAACTTTATGAAGGCTAACTTTAATGAACTCTCATCTAAGCTTGCCTTGATTGATTTCACCAGCTTACTTTCCGCAAATGAGTTGGATGTCGATGTGGCACGGTTTTATACCGTACTATACGAAGCTATCGTTTCATGTGTACCTTTTGAGCCCCAAAAATTGCGCAGTTCATCTCCACCTTGGTACAACAATGAGCTGAAGCATTTAAGGAATCAGAAAAATAGACTCTGGAAGACCTATTTAAAGAGAAAGGACTCTGCGAGTCTTGCTACATTTACTGATTGCTATAACAGATTTCGTTTACTCTCTTCTGCTCTGTATGGTGAATATCTCAGCAGCATGAGGGACCAGGTGTATACTGATCCTAGAAACTTCTTTAAATTTGTCAACTCTAAGAAAAAAGTCGATAACTACCCAAATACTATGCAGTACACTAACTGGTCTAGTAGTGAGTCTTCCTCGTTTTGCAACATGTTTGCTTCATTTTTTCATCAATCTTTCACTCCTTCCAACTTTCAGCCTAATGGCAATAATTTTCGTCACATAACTCCACACCGAGAGGCTACTAGATTATCTCTTTCAATTTCCAGTGAGGATATCGTGAAACATATTGATGAACTATCATACGATTTCACTTCCGGCCCTGATGGTATCCCTCCTGCTGTCCTTAAATCCTGTGTGGAGGTTCTCCAGTCTCCACTGAAAACCCTTTTTAAAAAATCCTTAGATAAAGGGTATTTCCCTACTCTTTGGAAGAATTCGTTCATAATTCCTATTCACAAAAGTGGTAGCAAGAACGAAATATCGAATTACAGACCAATTGCCATGCCAAGCTGTCTGTCATACCAAAGCTTTTTGAGTCAATCATTTATTCTACAATCGTGCCCATCTGCAAGAAACTTATTTCTACGAACCAACATGGTTTTCTTTCAGCTCGTTCCACTACCACCAATCTCCTAGAATTCACTTACCATGCTGTTGAAGGCTTCGTTTCCGGTTGCCAAACTGATTGTGTTTACACTGATTTCAGTAAGGCATTTGACAAGCTTTCCCATTCCATTATACTTTTCAAACTAAAAAAGTTAGGTTTCCCTGAAGCCCATGTATTATGGTTCCAGTCCTACTTAGCTGACAGGACCTACCAAGTCCTTTTCCGTGGATCCAAATCCGCGACTATTGAGACGTCATCCGGTGTCCCTCAAGGCAGTCATCTTGGCCCTATCCTCTTTATTCTTTCTATTGATGATATTGTTACCTTGCTAAGACACTGCAGAATCCTGATTTATGCTGATGACATCAAATTGTACCGTCACGTAAAGAGTATGGAGGACTGCAAACTTTTGCAAGTCGACCTCGACACCTTTTACTCTTGGTGTGCTAACAACAACCTGATTCTTAATATTAGTAAATGCGAAGTCATGACTTTTTGTAGGCGACGTGATCCTATAATTTATAACTACTCATTTTTTAGTAAGGGTGTCCCCCGTGTTAATTTTGTCAAAGATCTCGGGATTAGATTTGACACCAAGCTGGACTTTACTATATCAACTATATTTCTTCCAAGAGCAGCTTAGTCTTGGGTTTTATAAAAAGGTGGTCCAAAGAATTTAACAGCACCCTGATCACTAAACACCTCTACATTTCGCTTGTCAGACCTTTACTTGAATATGCGTCCCAGGTTTGGTCTCCTCACTATTCTGCGCATATTGGAAAAATTGAGTCGGTTCAACGTAGGTTCGTTCGATTCGCATTGAATCACCTTCCTTGGGAAGACCCTTTAATTCTTCCACCATATGAATACCGACTTAAGTTACTCAACTTAAACACTCTCCACAAGCGTCGTGAGGTGGCCGATGTTGTTTTCGTCCACCAGCTTCTTAATGGACGTGTCGACTCAGGTTTTCTAAGTCGTCGTGCGTCGTTTAGAGAGAGCCGATACAATCTGAGAGGACCACCGCTCTTACACATCAACTCCTCTAACACCAATTATGGCCGATTTGAGCCTGTTAATCGCATGTTCATTAATGTAAATAAAAATATTAATGTTTTTAGCGTGAGCATTGGTAAAGATCTCCTTAAAAGGAGTCTCTTTATTCTCTCATAACTGTTTATGTGTTTCGCATGCAATTTTTATGGGTACTTAATTTTTTATGTTTGCATGTCTCAGCCGAGCCCACGTGGTCGTGGTAAATGTTTGTTTCTCAGCCCAGCTGAGAAGTGCGCCTTCTTCATAAGAAGGGAAACTCTATTATTATTATTATAAGATAGAAAAGGGATATGATAGGTTAGCAGTCGGAAGTTAGCAGGAGACTGTCTCGTCGGAATGTTATGCCTCCTGAAACAAGAGAATCCCGCTAACCAGATAAAAAAGACTGTGACTGCAAGTATGCGGGGCTAGTTTAAACTAGTTTCAAATCAGTCTTGTTTCTGCCGTCCCTATTTTTATTAATATTTTGCAGTATTGTTAGTATTTCTCTATTAATTCGCGGTGATTCTACTCCTCAAATCCCGCGGATCCCGCATGTCTAGTCCCGCATTACTGATCCCGCAGAAATGGTGCGGGATCCCGCTTCCGCCGGATTGGATTGGAATTCATGGGGTCTGCTCTAGAAATGTGAGGTATGCGGGTGTAGACCAAAGAAGAATAAGGGAGACAATCTAAACTTAGCCTATGCTAAGCTCGTCTGACATATTGAAAACAACTTTATATTCCTTGAATACAAGAGGATTCAGCTCTGGGTAAAATGCTTCTGAGTTATCAAAAACTGAAGAAAAAATTGCATATTTCTACCAAACCTTAAAAACTACCTCTGCATTATTTTATTCTAAAAATCTCCACATCACCAAAATTTCCATAAAAAACTCACTAATTTACTTTATCCCTTTTTAACGTCATCCTTAAACTCACCAGCATCATCCTCCATACAAAACACCACCTCTGGAACAGCACAATCTTAAAGAAACCACACTTTGAAATAAAGACCCCAGGTTTAATTCTAGTCTAGAGAGAGAGGGATGTGAAAACAAATTACACATGGTGTGGCAGAAGAAGTGATGGTGAATGGTATAATAAAGTTAAATATCCTTGGCCAGGAGTGGATGCCGTGTTGCAACAAAATATACCCGCAAAATCACTAACTTTCATGGTGACAAAGAATTGGTGTGTTGCGTCATTGTAATCCTTTCTGGTATGGGATACTTTTGGTGCTTTATGGTCTAGAAATTTGACATGAAAGTGGTAAGTCTGTCTGTCTCTCTGGTTCGTATTGTAATCTGGAAAGTTGGAAACAATTTTGCAATCCAACATAACGATGGCGAGAAGTTTTCGTTTAAATTCCTTGAAAAACAAATGATTTTATGCTAAACTCCTTTTTTTGGTAGATTAATGGTGTCTAGAGAGAAAAGGATTAATTATAAACTTTAATAGAAAAACGAGACAGACAGGGAGGATAATAAATAAACTTTTGAAAAAATTTGGATAAAAATTATGCCTAAAGTGAAATTACCTACCTATACTGAAGCTGGAAGAGTAAAGGTTGAATAAACCCAAGTAGACTTAACCCTTGAATAATTCTTCTAATAAAATAACTAAAACAAACTCTTGCCATTAAAAAACTAAAAAAAAATCTCTTCGTAAAAACCAAAATGACGGGCATTCAGCGTGGAAGTAATTACTTAAATCAAACAAAAAAAAACTCATGCATTTCTGCCAGGTTAAAAAATTCACACCTGAGTGCTTTTGTTTTCAGCTGTGGATTGGTGGTGGAGAGAATGCGCCTCAAATAGGAGGACATGCTTCACGAGACCGAACTAATATCTTAATGCAAAAGCCGTAAAATATTTCATATCTGAGCATATCCTTATGCTTTTATTTTATTCCTTATGATATATGCGAAACCAGTCCTGTTCTAGTATTGGCTTGACTTGGTTGTAGTATTGGTAGTATTGGCTGGACTTGATAGATTTTGAGATAGAGTGTACAAAGTTCTAACAGTGGTTGGAAAAAAAATTATATCCTTGTATTTTCAAGAGTTTCTGCTTAATGGTCCTCCGTTCAGTGCTCTTGCTCCCCTTCATTTATAACATTCAGGGAAGCTGACCCCAATAATTGATTTAAGACAATTGATGCAAAGTTTGCACTATTTTTAGGCGATCAGCTGGAAACGGATTTATAAAAACTTGACAAAGTCTGTGATTATTGGTAATACACTGTCGTAGAATGACCATATATTCCGAATTTGCAAAGAAGAATTGCAGTACTTGGGATTTCTAAAGAGATTCAAGTTACTCCGCTATCCTTCGGTCCGTGCTGTAATATGCAAATCCTACCTTCCATTTGGAGTGGCGTTTCGAAAACCACTTTAGCTTGGTAGTATAAAAACGAACCCTCTAACTAAACGATGCTGATGCCGTTTGAATCACCATTGACCCATGAACCACCGAAGCAATGTGGCTCCTAGTATCGTAGTGATTTTTCCATAGAAATAAACGCGCTCCTATCCTGCAACACCAGATTTGCCTACTTGGCTCATACCTTCCATCTAAAACTCCCCTTTTCGCGTACTCTAGGAATTCGTTTCTAAATCGTGGGTTAAGAACTAGAGAAGCGTAAGGGCAAAATGACAACTTCTCAGGGGAGCCGAAAAACAATTCAAATTTACCTACCGTTATAAACAAATATCTTTTGTTTTTATACGTTTTTGTTGTACTAAGCAATCTACACATTACATCGTTCCAGTTTTTTGGCACATCAAAATATGGGGATTAAAAAAGCGAATGGCGAAAAAAATTTTTTTTTTGTATTTTTGCCCTTACGCTTCTCTAGTTCTTAACCCACGAAATAGTGTAACGAACCACGTTCGTTACTAAGAACCGTCTCTTAGAAAAATACTAAAGTAACCCGTTTCCACTCTAGAAGGCATTTCCTAACAAAGCTTTAGGAAAAATAAATATTTACTCAGCAGGCTGGGTGATTCTCCTTTGAAAGCTCACTTCGAAGCGTTGAAGCTTCCTACGCCGACGAGCTTTCGGGCTATAAAATAAACGGCTTCACCAGGCTAAAATTCAGTCTTTAATCAGGCTCGTTCCGGAGAGGTCACCTTCTCCGCTCCTAGACCGTGTCGTGGTGTACGATCCGGCACGGTCATACCTTGCCCCTCAGGAATGTTGCCGAGGCCTTGTCGTGGTGTATGATCCGACTATGTGCCGAAGTAGCGATTCCTATACCGACATTTCCAGAGGAATGTTGCCGAGGCCTTGTCGTGCTGTACGATCCGACTATGTGCCGAAGTAGCGATTCCTATACAGTGTCGTGGTGTACGATCCGACACGGTTAGACTACAGACACCTACTGACCGCATACCGACCGACTACCGAATACCTGAGGAATGTTTCCTGGACCAATGTCGTGGTGTATGATCCGACATTGTTCCCGGCAGCATTGCCTATACCAGAGTCGCGGCATGACCAGATGCAAACCGACCGCTTACCGACGACCGAATGTTTCCTGGACCAGTGTCCGACGATCCGACGCTGTTTCCACCCGCATTGCCTATACCAGAGTCGCAGTATGACCAGATACAAACCGACCGCATACCGACCACATACCGACCTCCGCATTACACACATACCCTCCTGGGATACACGAGCAATACCACTGACCCCAGCTTACGCACATGTAAAACTATCGTAGTGAGTAGATAGCTGCTTAGCAATATACTAGTACTATAACCCGTAGTTAGCTATGTAGATATACTTACTCACCATATGTAAAGTGTAAACATGTATCTAGAGATTGTAAGCATTTACTTAGATTTAAGAGACCTAAATTGTTAGTACATAAGGAATATTTTGAATAAATAAAGAAATTTTATTTTGTAAGAAGGTGTTTGTTCTCACACGACCCTGGACAACTCGAGAGCTCCCGGCAACCCTCCCTTAAAAAAGGAGGTTAGAGAACAACCCGACGAAACACCATTACAATAGATCAACTCGACTGTGGAACAATGTCAAACCGTCAGTATTTTCGAACTCGTGCAATATCCAAGAGTTCAAACGAATTTTTCATCGTCATTTTCTTGAATACCTTCCCGAACCCTAAACCAATTCTATCTTCCGTACTAAGCTTACTACAAAGACGTAGCATTATATTGTGCATGACTAACGGCATGACGGACTTGTAGCACAACGGGTGATTCCTAAACTTATAATTGCCACAAAAAAAATATTTCCCATTTTCCTTCAAACAAAAATAAAATAGTTGTTATCCTTGTTGAAAGAAAACAGGATCCTTCCACCGCAACAGGTTTAAATGCCACCGCGACCCACTGAATATGCTGCAAGTAAGCAAATCGAAATATCTTCATAGAAACCGAGCATTCATTCCAAATCATGTTTTCATTCAATTTACATAACTTAATCATATGATCTCGAATTGCTCGTTAATGTAAACAGGTCGCCCAGCCTTTTCATGCCGGGGGGACGTGCTCTCTCCCTGTAACAGTGTTCTGTTACTGGGGCCGGATGGTACTGCATAGATTCCACAGGGATCAAGTTTAGAACCGTTGGTGGATCATTAATTTGGCGCTTCTGACTTGTATTTCATATCTGAACCACGCACAACATTTCATCTCTCTCGGTCGTGAAAATATCAGTGAATCCTTGTATCCCTGTATCCATATCCTCCCCCTCCACCCTGCTATCATATAAGTTGGAATATACGTGAATGTATGTTGGCAACTGAAAGAGCTCTATCTACCTGACAGATTTACCTTTTTGATAAATTGCCGCAAGCTGTGATATCATCATATTCCGTCTCCCAGTGGTCCTTTTTTTCTGGAATTTTCATAAAGTGAACTGAGAAATTGAAAGGATAATAGGACCAAGGTGGATAAAAAATAAGATGAAATATTCGAAACGTTTCGAGCACACACAGAAAGAAGTAATACGCATTTTCCAAAAAAAAAAAAAAAACGAAAAGGATCTCTCTCTGGTACTCTACTCCTGTTTTTCAGGTTCAGTCCTCAGTCTGCTTATTCTTATTCACTTGAAATTTATGTGAGCATCCCTTAGCCAATATTTGGTAAGGATACTTTCTATGTTTAGAGACAAGCAGGAGGAGGAGGCGAACGTTCATACATTTCACCATCACACTACTACCACAAGCAACAGCAGCGGCAGTCATGGGAAATATATTTTTTTGTTTACTTTAAAACATTTTATTTCTTTCTATTCTTTATACTGATGGTAATCAGTTATTTTTGCTTAGGTAACGATATATCCCAGAGATGGCGCGGCAACAGTGGGATGCGATAACCTTATCCATATACTATATGTGTGTACAAGTAATGCCCTACGTATACACTCTCTCTGCACGTTTGCCCTGGAGATGTTTTTGTTTTTTCATGTTTATCAAACAAAAAAGTTCCGTGGCCTCTCTCTGCTCGGTATATATCATCCTCACAACAGGATTGCTGTTTGCATAAGGTATCATTTCGAGTGTATGAACATCTCTCAAAATCGAGTTGTTTACCAATATGTACAATATCTTCGTTCGTTTCGTTCTTTTTTTTCTTGCTAAAGGCTTTAAATGTAGTTCATTTGTTTTCGTTTCAGGTAACGAATAAGAAAATAAATTAATTTTAAAGAATTCTTGTTTAGCAGGGAATTTAGCAAGTGGATTTCGGAGGCTAGAACCAGAGCTAAGTATGGGGAGAAGATTTACATATTTCAAAATTTCAATAGGCGTCTTATTGCAGAATAAGCTAAGGAGAAAATAATCCTAAAAGATACAGAATCTTACAAGTTAAATTCGCTGTAATTCAATCAAATTTATCATATGACTTTGAGAAATTGAAACCCTGTTACAAAAAAGTTTTGTTTTGATTTTTGTTGCAACGTGCTTTGATGAAATTTGTTCCTTCTTTGGTGGGAATTGCTCCAGCAGGTGGGAATTGCTCCAGGACTTCAAACGCATGGTCCTTCGCCTCCTCCTTTAGTATTTCCCGGACTCTTATTAGTCTATCCTGTCCTCTATTGCTTTCTTCGAACTGTTTTCTGTTTCTGTTTGCTGTTTTCGGTCATTGAATAAAATTTGTCAGAAATATTTGAACATCCACAGTTGAATCTACTAGAGGTGAAAAATAACGTGGTTGAAAATAGAGCTTCTCTATTAAAGATAGCAACTAGGCACTAAGGCACTAATCTCGTCAGGTAGACAAATTACATTCGACGACATCAATAGATGTACTCAAAATGACGATAGCCTCGAAAATTACTTTTGAAACACAAAAAATGTTTAAAAACTTTCTCATCCCCGACAGGGTCGGCGCTTTCATAGCTGCGAATGGTGCACTTGAATCGGGCGCAATTACAGAAATTAAATTTAAAAAAATTCTGTAATCGCTAATTCCTTTTTGAAATTCGATGAAGAAGTTCCATGGGTTTCACAAGAGCCAACTTTTCCAACAAACGGTACCTTATAATGCTCTAGCTTGTTGTTGTTGTTTTCAATCTTAATCCTTCCTTCTGCCATTCCTTTCCTTTTCTTTTCTTAGCAAAAGCGAGGCCAAAAATAGCTGCTGTTAAAAAGTTGATTCAAAAATTCAAAAAGTTAAAGAATTCAGGCGTTCAAAAATTCTCTCCACCCTATCGTCCTCTTCTACACTCATCTCCACAAACGATGATTCCAGCAGTTTTGGTTGGTTGGATGTTGACCCTTTACTATTTTTCTCATCCAGTGAGTACTTGTGTCTTTTTCCATTGTCCTTAATTGCGTTTAAAAATGAACAGCTCATGGTGCGCGTAATGTGGCATAGTGCACCGGGTGCAAAAAACCCAAGCGGCGGCCCTGATCCCCGAATTCTATCTAATACTATGATGCGAAATCTATACATCAGCCTGGAACATAAAACGCATCCTGCACAAAATTTGTCCACTATGCATAGACTTGTCAGTCTCAGTAAAAATATCTAAGAACCAATTCCATGGTCAGCAGTCCTTACGATACTGCAATCTTGTGGCTTTGATGTACAAAGCTCTTTCTCTGAAGCTTATGCTTGGTGCTAAGAGAAAAAACTAAGCAACAATTCCGGGGTAGAGGTCCCGCCAAAAGAGTTGATGCCGGAGCGCGCAGCTGGGGAAATTAAAGCTGCACACAAATAAAAATTGGGCACATATTGATAAGAAATGCGCTTATGTATTTTCAAATTTTCCCTTCGAAATTTGTTGCGACTAGGCTAAGGGACGGGAACGGCATGCGGGGATTCTACTGCGCATGGAAAACGTGACTTTCTCGGCATCAACTCTTTTGGCGGGACCTCTAACAAACTCCTAACTTATCCTTCTCTAGGAAAGGGAAGCTTAATCTTTATGCTCCCTTCCTGGATCCCGAAACGGTTGGCTTTTCACAACAGGTCAAAAATACTTAAGGATTACTCTGGATACAAGGCTCAACTGGAATTTTCATACCGAAAGCGCTGCCGAGAAAGCCTCCAGAGCATTATTTTCCTCTCAGAGGTTAATCGTAAAAACTTAGGGTTAAAAGCACAAATGACCTACTAGACATACCTGAATCATATATGCAGTCTTGGCTTCGGTTGCCACAACATCCAGAAAAAGACAGAGAGAGATATGTCATACTGTAGTGTTGGGTGCAAATTTCACGATGAGTCCGAGTACCATGAAAAGTGGCATGCTGAAGTATGTACTATAGATGGATCGATTGAAAGAAGAGTAACATGAACTGAGGTTTACAGGTCCAAATGCCGAAAGCAGAAGGGAAATCCTCTTTTTCAAGCGGAAGGATGTGGAATATCCAGTGATAAGGGGTCGTCCATTAATTACGTGAGGCGTTTAGAGGGGGGGGGGGAGAGTCGAGGCCGAATCTCACTAAATCTCAAGTTGGGGAGAGGGCGGTCTTGGTAAATATTAAGTAAAACATGTTTCTTACAGGCCACCGGCAGGGCCCGTCGAAAGGCACGGCCCGTTAAAGGTCACACATTACTCAGTCTGACTGAGAAATGAGTACTTCAGGTATCGGCCTGACAATCCGTGGCATGCTGGTGATGTTATGATTCCCTACAAACTTACAAGCGAAGACGACAATTTAGCATAGCAGGTTGTTAATTCAAATTCAAAAATTTTCATGGCCTCAACGAAAGCTTTAAAGGCCCAAACAGATGGCCGAACGTTGGCTGCCGGAGGCCGCGACGGTAACTGGAAAAGCGTTTAAAATTCACGGACAAACATATTTGCTTAAGGCCCCCATACAAGGTCAAATTGGATGTACATCGAAGGGCGGATGTACAACCAAAACTATCGATTGTGGGCCGGTCGGCTGACCAAAACTCGTTGCGCTTACGTGTTTGATCAAATTCTGGATGTACAACCAATTTGACCGGGCCTTTACACAATGGGCAGACGGCGTGGAGAAATGAAATGTTTGGGAAATTCTCTCGCAGGCGGCCGCTGTCACCGCCTTCGCGTCAATATTTTTGTGCCTTAAGGGTAAGGCGGCTCCAGACTCACGGCGTGAAAGCCCGCGAACAAGCGCAAACGCGACTGTGGATGGTTTTCGCGCCTTGCTCTCAGTTTCGAATGGATACGGCGTGAATTCGTGCCGTAAATTCACAGCTTGAGACTGAATAGAAGTTCATATTTTGAGACACAAGCCGACGATAAACGCCCACGCACATAAAGACTTCACTAAGTTTTCTTGGACTCCAGTCCAAGAAGGCTCCATCCAGTTGGCCGCCGATGAGGAGTGTGTGGTGATACTTGTCAGCAAGGCGAAAACTTTCAGGTCACGGTCTGCCGTCGACCAATGTGTCAAAGGGGGCCTTAAGATATGGCTAAAGTCTGAACCAATTATGATTTGCCGTGTCATAGCCGTACGTGCCCGAAGTCCAATTCTTAAATGAAAAATAATAAATGGAGATACACAAGAGTTCTATTGCAGTACTTACTTAAGGCGCTGGTTACTGTACGCTCCGAAACAAACAAATAAACAAAAACTTTAAAAAATTGAAAAATCCCTTCCAAAAATCCAAATCCAACTTATCAACGAACTGAAAATCCCCGTCCAAGTCCCAAAGGACTCTCAGCTCGTAAAACGGTGCAACAATAACAGCGCCACATTCAAATGCTTGAAGTTAATTCCATTTGCCCAACTTGACGACGACTTTGTGTTTGGTTAGTTTTTTGTTAATCTAAATTCCAAGGATTCCTGAACATCGTCTAGCCCGAGCCGTGAATGGAGGGGCACTAATAGAATTATTAGCACCATGGAGAACTACCTGTTGGGCGAGCATTGTTCCGTTGGAATGCTCGTTGCAATAAGTTTACTTCTCCAAAAAAAAAAAGAATTTGAAAACCAGTACGGAACAAGAACCAGAACCGAGCGCCAAGGAAAAGTGCAACAAATTTTTGGAATTTCTCGAAGAGTTTCCATTTGGCACAAAAAACACCCCCGAAAAAAAGGAAAAACTTTGCAAAAACTTTCCTCCTTCATCCCTTTTTACAACAACTTTCTTCCCACATGCACGGGCGGCGGGTGGATGGAAAATAAACGATATCGAGAATAGTTTTTGGGGGGTTTCTTGCTGCTGTTGTGCTGGTGTGCAGCCCTCTTCTTACACTCTATACCCGAAATCGTGTGGATGTTGTTGGTTCAGGAGTTCAAAGAATTTCGCGAGAGCAATTGTTGAAAGTTCGATCATTTGCCTAACTATGCGTGAAATGTCTTTGTCTTGCTGCTATACATTTTCGAAATACGGGAACTTTACCATTCCCGGATGTTCTTTGCTCCAGCGTTGTGATTCCCTCTGTACTCCCGATCACCCACCCCCACTTCCGCCCAAAAGAAACAACACCAACAACAACACCAACAACAAAAAATACAACTTATTTCTTTTGAACTGTGTAAAGTGAGTTGTGTTTGCCTGGAAGGATATTTTCATGCGGGATATTAAGGAAAATGGCACGTGATTGATTAACGTGTGTAAGTACATACTTAAGCGAGGAGAGCGCTTTATGTAAATAGATTTCAATCGTCACCAGGACGAATATATTATATACCTACACAAAAATATCTTCTCATCATTATCCGTTTTTGGCATCCGTTCAAATGCTGTGTGAGAGTCAAAATTGTGAGTTTATTAAATTGATTCTGATCCTTACGGATGGATTTTAAATCTCTGAGGTGCTATCCTTGCGGTTCATTATCTTATTTCGACGTAGATTTTCTTGATTTATGATACAACTCGTATAAATTTTAAATATACAGAAAAATAAATCAATTTTGTGTTGCAGCATGACTGACAGGTCAGATCAGAAGGTCTTACTTTGGTATTTCGCAAGTAAAATGTTACAAAAAAATAAGAAGGGATTTGACGTTCTTCTGTAAAAGAATTGGATATTTTCGAGCTTTACAGGACTATATTAAAAATGATCCTAGCAAAAATGGAAAACTTAGTTGCCCCCTACAGTGTGTATCAAATTATCATTGCTTGGAATTTCTATGCGTCGTAGAAACAATGGAATGATACTAGTAGATAACTCTAGAGCAGTGATTCTCAACCAATGTGCTGCGGCACTTTTGTGTGCCGCCAAATTCCTGAAGTGTGCCGTCAAATTCAGGAAACAAAAGTCCACAACCGATCACATATTCGCAATAAGACAGGTAATTGAAAAGACGAAAGAGTTTAATATAGAGAGCCACCTCTTTTTCATTGAGTTTGAGACAGAATATGATCTTGCGCTACGTTCAAAAATCTACGAAGCAATGGTGGAACTGAACTTTCCAGACCAATTAATTCAAATCACTAAAACCTCATCGAATGATAAACGGAGTGAGAGTACGGAGCAATTTTTCGAAGCGAACAGAGGCCTCAGGTAAGGAGACTTACTGCTTACTACTTAACATCTTATTAGCGAAAACGGTCCGGTAGGCACGTATTGAAACTAGAGCGACAGTTCTAAACAAGTCTATTCAGCTAATGGCATATGCAGATGATATAGTCGTCATAGGCAAGCGAAGAAAGCAGATGTATCTTATCCCTTGCCTCATTCGCGCCGCGTCCTACGGAAATGCCGCATTTGGCCCCCGGAAAAAAATCACTGCTCCTCGATTCCGAGTTTAAAAGGGATTCCGAAAAGTTTGAAAAATTCGGCGTGGATATGTGAATAATAACTGCTCCTGTGTCGGCTTCAGGACTTCAGCTTGGACTTCACCGGCTAAAGTCCAGTTTATCTCAGTTCGTGCAAATTGTTGCTTTTTCGCCAGAAATGCGAGAGCCCACTGGAATGCTAATTACCATCTTTTGAATGAGCTTTTACATTCAACTTCAGTTCGGGACCCGTTGTGCGAACTGAAGTTTGCTTTTTCCTCAGTTGAATATGTTTAAACTATATACGAACTGAGGATAACGTAACTTAACGTATTTTTCGTAACAGAAATAAGAGGCGTATTCTACCCATATTTTCACGCTAGCGAAGTTTACACATGATTTTTGGATGGAAACTGGCTCCCGAAAAGTGAAGGCTTGAGCGTTATTGATGGCTAAGGGATGGAAACAAGGGCGTCATAATAAATCGAGAACTTGACCAATTTTCTAACAAAAGCCCATCGAAAGTGTGATATTGGCGTGAAAATATGGATGGGAGAGATACGTCTCCTATTTCTGTTACGAAAAATACGTTACATTACGTTAAACCCAGGAGCGGCACCTTAATTTGACTTTTTCCAACTCAATATCGATCTACCTTTCAACCCTCTTCGAGGCTAGCATGAGAAACTGAGGCACCTAAATCTGTCACTAGCTGACGTTCTATAAGTAAAATTCTTTTAACTTTATTGTATTGTTAGTGTGCCGCCAAAATTTTTGAAATTGTTAAAAGTGTGCCGCAACAAAAAAAAAGGTTGAGAATCACTGCTCTAGAGCAGTGATTCCCAAAGTGGGTTCCGCGGAACCTTACGGTTCCACGAAAAAATTTTAAGGTTCCGTGTCACCAGCGCCGAAGCGCAAATACATTCGCCGACTCACTGGCGCTGCGCCAGCCGTTTAACGCATTCTTGCTAATCAGAAAGTGCGAGTGGCCCTTCTTCCTTGAAATTTGGTCTACGTCACACCGCGTAACATTTTAGGCGCCATTTCATATTCCCATGTCGAGGGTGTTGTGAAGGAAATGGTAATCCGCCCTCGTGAGATGGCCGCCATGGGCCAAACGATATATTGAGTATACTATATTGCTTATGGTGTTCTACTTATCATACCCTTTCATTTGATACCCATGTCCAAGGGATTGTGAAGAATATTTCAATCCGCCCTCCTGATACTGCCGCCATCGCCATGGATCTAAAGGTATATTGAGTATACCATATTGCATTGTCATCGGAGCTAAAGCTGTATGCAAAATTTCATCATGATAGGATATCCGGAAGTATTTGAAAAATCGATTACAAAATTTGTTCCGTGAAGAAAACAGTAATACGTCCTCTTAAGACGGCCGCCATGGAGCTCACGGTATAATGAGTATACCATATTGCATTGTCATCGGAGCTAAAATTGTGTGCAAAATTTCAAGGTGATCGGAAGTATTCAAAAAATCGATTGCAAGGTATGTACCGGACAAACAGACAGACAAAAAAGCGAGCTAATAAAAACGTTTTAAAATATATTGAAGGATAAATATATACATATATCATATGGGTGTTTCTCACCAAAGTGGTAAAATCGCTGTCCTTGGCAAATATTACGTAAACTATGGCTAGAAATATTTATATTTCTGCAAATTTCAATTTATAACTATCTAAACTATAGTATACAATATAGAAAATATCTCACTTAAAAACCTATATGGTTTCAATAACGTATTTTTTAGGTCTAAAAACAGTCCCCTAGCCGGTCCCCAAACCAAAATATTTTCTATTGAATTCATTAATTGAACTAATATTTTAAAAACAATTAACTTATATAACACAATTTAATCAATATGAAATGATATGCTATTAGACTCTAAAATCAATTTATTTAAACTATTTTTTGAATAGTTTAATTTAACCTAAAGTTGGTCCCCGAATTTCATGAACAGTCCCCTGCCAAAGTTTCGAGTTACGCATCAGGCCATCTACAGTAAAGCCAGACTTGTTAATGGGCGTAACGAAACGTGAACGACATGAAGTTAGCTTTGTTACCCCCAAAAGTAGCTATACCTCATTTTGTTTAGTGTTACAAGAGTTAGAGGGGCACATGCGCGTATCGGTACGCAACATTCGACAGTCCCCTAGTAAGTGTTATTTTTCTTTTTTTAAAGTGTTCCAGTTTTCTCTATTGTGCATCGTTTTAAATAAGATGGCTTATATTGTTTCTATATAACAAAATAAAGTCATAATGAAGGAATTTTATGGTACCGTACCAATTACACAAATTAAACAGTCCCCTGCCAACAGTCCCCCGCTACATACAGAAACAGGATACTGTTTCATTTATTAGGGGACTGTTATTGTACTTTTGCCTTTGTTTTAGGTCTATAACCATCTTTTAATCATGGCGCGAGAAAGAAGAAAGTGTCTAAGGAAGAAATAAAAGTTCACAAGTTTACTTGGAACTACACAGAGAACTTGGAACTTCCAAAGAAGACTGTTTTATTTTTATATATATGCGTCATGAGGAATGTTTTTAAAGTATATATACTACTAATAAATGCTCATTTCACTTATATATATAGTCCTCTGACATATGCAACAGTCCTCTGACATATGAATTTTTTAAATTTACTCAATAAGTCCTAAAATAAAACAAATATATTTGGGTCCCTTACTGTTTATTATCTACCAGATAGATATCTATTTAATTGTATATTTTTTTTTCATATTCACGTAAAAAAGTTACTGGGACAGATTTCTTGCAAAAATTTACCAGTTTACAGAGAAACACCCATATATTACTTTATTTTTTCATCGCCAAATTTCATACATTGTAGAAAGGTTTCGTACGAAATAAAGTTTAGGTACCACTGCTCTAGAGTATAGTTGAAGCTGTAGATTCATAGAGTTATACATATTCTACACTCATATTCTGCAACGTTTCTTGGTGGTGCCCATATCACTTCAGATCGTATGCGTATTGAATATTGGATACAAAAGAGAATTGAAAAGAGAAGGAAACTAAAGTTCGACAGCTCATTCACAATTGCAAAAGCACACAACCAGTTGATAGGGACCTGCCTGCAATTCGATCAGCTAAACCATTTCTACGTTCAGGACTAGATAAGGCTGGTCCCCTTAAATTAAAGCCCGCTCTTTTGATGGTATGAACACCCTACAACGATGGACGCTTGATGGTAGGACGCGTCGGGCGCCCGATGCTCGAGCTACGAGCGTCCAATGTCAAGAGTCCAATGTTCGTAGCTGGACACGTTCGGGCTGATGTCGGCATTGACTCAATCGTGGGAAGGTAGCATTCTAATGAAACGTTTTTGCTCATCACTAAATAAAACCCTGAATGTGGTTCTATAAAGGTTGATCCACACATATCCGTGACCTGACGGCGACTTCAGTGCAGTACCGTGAGCATCAGTAAAAAGAAATTATCGGTACGGTATAATCCAATGCAAATAAATTAAGAAAGACGAAACAGGCTCCCAGACATGCGATGCGAGTGGATCATCGACGATCTCAGTACCCTTCAGGCGACCGTGAAAGCACAAAAAATACCTTGCCACCGGTATTTTTTAATTTATCCCAGACTTGAAACAAATAAATTTAAATTCAACGGAAAATTTTATAAGAATTCAAGAGAAATTTGTGTAAAGTTTATTTGAAATACACCGAGATCTGTTGCTGTAACACCGAAGAATACACCTGGGTCGAATCCACTCTCTCCATCCAAAATTCCATTAGGCGCTTGATTTCACTGTCTAAATATCAAAACTAAAATGATGGATGTCATTGAATATAGATCACCGATACGGGAAAAAGGCTGTGCTGTGTGAATGTCAGTGAAAAATTTATCACGGAAGCCACTGACACGGAAAGCATCGGCGCCGTGACGTTACGGATACCTGTGGCTTAATCTTTATCCATATTCGACGCATTAGCTTCACCGACTCAACTTTTCTTAATGGAAAAATCTTTTTTAGGGCTCCCGAAGTGTGCAGGTGTCTGAAAGAAGTTGACTTCTTAATATATGAACAATATACCTGAAATAAAAGATATGCGTCATTGGCTCAACAATAAACCACTTGGAGTTCAGAACCAGTCCAATTCAATGTTCGCTATATTTCGGAAGCATATGATCGTGTAGAACTCTTTCACCAATCTGGTAGTAATAGTGTCGGTGTCGGTTCTGGACCGAGAAAATAATGTCGTTTCTGCCTGTCCCAGGCCGAACGAATAACCTGAGAGTACCTGGGTCATCAAGGTCACGTTGTCACTTTGAAATGAATTTGAACTTGATCCTAGGGGACTTTATCACCCTAGTTGTTGTCAAATAGCATAAAGATCTGCTTGTTAACATTGGCCTCTGTCATGTTTCGTGACAAGTCGTTTGAGTTGAAGAAAGTTGCATTTCAGTCGAATCACTGCCACTGGAACCGTTCGGCTAGCCCCGAAGAGTTGAATAAAGTAAAATTGAATTTCGCACTGTGGTAAGTGCGAAGTGCGGTCTGTGGTAAGTTCAAAAGGTACATCAAACTGTGGAACGTATTCGGCAACAAAATCTTTGGCTACTATTGTAGCTGAGATGTCCCGAATAAGGCAAGCCATATCGTAAATCGGTCCATCATAGTTAGCTATTGCTGTATAGTTTTTTTTTGTGAAAAAACTCGAGTCTCAAGAGGCCCTTTATACTGTTGACAATCTATTTTCTTCATATAGAGTGCACAGTCGAACAGCAGCTCTAGTCGGTGAGAAAGGTACTGCCACAACCTAGCTGCGATATTTTTTAGACCATTACTATCGCGACTTTGACATCGGGGCATCGAGAAACAACTCGCTGGAATATTATGGCTCCTGAACTGAGCTGAATCCCATCAACCAACCGATGACATGTGCTTTGGTGGAGCGGGGAAGGGCCTAGGAAGGCTATGACAGGAGAAATCAGGAATGAAAAGAGGGAAGAAGAAAGAAGGAATGTAAGTGGAGAAGGCGAAGGACCGTGGGGCTGGCCGCGATTCGTACCCAGAACTTCTGGGGTGGTAGCCAGACGCCTTACTCCCTAGGCTACCGAGGCCTCCATAGCTTACGAGAAGTTTGTGAGCACAGACATCTCAAATGAGAAACTACTGTAACGGTCGGTTGTAAAATTTATTGTGAATGGGAAATTAACGTTCGAAAAACACTTTGTAGAAATGGGAAATTTTTGGAAAAATCACTGTGCGGAATCAGGAAATTTTAAGAAAAGATAGGCGAGAAATAAAACAAAAATAGGAACAAAAATTTTGATGGAGAGTCTGGAAAAAAAGGGTTTCGAATAGAGACGTGAAAAAGGTTTTGTTACGGAAAAGTTTTTGGTCTAAAAAAATTTAAGATTGATTAAATCGGAAAAATTTAAGATCGATTAAGTAATAAGAAATCGGTTTTTTTTTGAACTCCTACGCCTGGATGGAAGACGAAGACCTTCATTATTCAGTCTACTGTCAAACAAAACTAGAGGTTTCGTTACGAATTAGCAACAACCAGGACGATGTCCGCGCTGTGAATTCTCGTCGTAAATTCCAGACAACATAAACCCAGAAGAGATAACAAATGGGACAGGAATTTAGGTAGAGTTGCAGGTACCGAAGAGGATACCAGCAATACAAGAATTGCGTTTTGCCCTTTTGTTGGTAAAACAGGACATACGTGTTGCCGTGTTTGCTTAGTTAGGCCGTGAAAAAAGGAAGAAAAGTGCGGAATTAGCGGTAATCTGTACGAACTGTTATATTTATTTAAGGGAAAGACCCGGTGTTCATCATACTGTACGTGTATCTGTCAACAAAATTTCATCCCAAACGGATAAACGTGGGGAGTAAGGGTGAAGTCAAGGGCGAGTTGGTGGACGAAGAAACAGAATTACTCGAAAGTGGTAACTAACAAAGAGTTGGCGGAAAAGTAGATGATATTTATAAAGCGGCGGACATTAGTTTAAAGGTAATTAAGCCACCCCTATATTGATTCTGCACCAGCTGAATCCGAAGAACCAATAAAAACACCAAAAAAAAAAAAAAAAAAAATATTAAAAAAAAAAAAAATATCCAGAATCAGACAACAAACATTTTCTTTTGGCTTTGACTTTGATTTTAACAAAAAAAAAAAAAAAACAAAAAAACAAATAATTTATTGCTAAAATAATAATTTTTCATATGATTAGTATTAAGGTTTATCCTATTTAAAAGTATTTACATTATTTGGTTCATTCTTATATCAACTTGTTGTTTTTATTACTGTGTGATTAATTCTTTTGTTGGTTCCGATACATTGTTCTTCCGTCAGCGTAAACGGTCATCTGGAATGTCAATTGTAAAAAACGAGGAGTATTGGCCAGTGCTGCGCGTTTTCTTCTGGTACCGTGAGCTGCCTAGATATGTACTGATTATAATGGAACATTAATTTAGTGGAATTGGATCTTTTGATTTTAATAGTTTGAAAGTATTGTCTTGGTTGAAGACTATTCATTGTAATTGTTGTATTGTTGATTAAATGGTTATAAATATTAGAATGACCAGGCGTTAACACTTTTTCTTGTGGAATGGTTTAGGCGGATGTTCTTCCTTTTCAGGGTTTGACGCGGGTCAGGCGATGACCGAGGAATGATGGACGGAAGTCAAAGTTGCACAGACACAGGTAAGTGGTGAACCAACCGCGGTAAGCCCCGGCCACACACCCCACGACCCCTCCGGCGAGCTAGACAACTCCGTGTGGCCGGCGTAGGAGTTCCGGATTTTCTTTTTATTTCTTGTGTCTGGTGTTGGCTCCTTGGCCATGCTCTTCCGGGCTTGTGGCTAAGGGGGTAACACCTCGCATAAGTGGCGCCCACTATTTTCTCGCGCCATTATGCTGGTACACTACCAAAAACCAATGTTTCACTATATAATAATGCAGCGAACCACTCAAAATCTCTAGCTGAGTAAAAGTTGGCCCAACAGTAATTTGAACTACGTCCGTATTCGACTAATTGAAGTGAATTGCGCCAAAATCAAAATATATCCTGGGTAGACTCATGTGTTGGAAATTAAATCGTCATTAAAACATACAGACAAATAATTTGAAGTCCTCAGAGAAACTCTTTTCCCCGAAAGTATCATTAAGCCCGCGAAACATTGGACCAAGTACGTTGAACTTCGCGAAGAGACTATATGTCGAAAAAATCAACTGCATTACGAACTTCAAATTATATTCCTTAATATCAAACCAAGCCACTTGTCAACCCCCACTCTTCTACAGACCAAATATGAAAAAAGACACCATAATCTAGTCTTGCATGCAAAAACACTTGCAAATTGTGCACAACACTCACTCGTTACTCGTTGCCACCATTTACCATCGACCCGTGCGCTGCTATGTTACCTTATTTTGCAATCCACACAACCATCTCCTCACCAAACAAAACTCTACCTACACCCAGTAGCAGGACACCATTTCAGTGCGCATAGGTTATACTTTAAATAAAAAAATATAAAAAAAACGAAGTGTCCTCCTACGTGAAGAGTTCATTTCTCGTTCATAATCCTTTTCAAGTTTCACCTAAAATCATGACTTCTTTTCTATAGAAATCTGCCGTCTTTCATTAAAGGAACTCCAACAACCTACATAAAGTCCCACTGGTAATTTCTCGCTCACAATTCCTCCTCCCTACAGCAGCGCTACGTTCGTCCTTTCTTTCTCCTGCAGCTGCACTGGCAACCGCCGCTCTTGAGGATTGTTGTTAAGAATATAGAGAAAAAATGTCAAAAGGTTAGAGTCCTGAAAGTCCTGGAAATCCTGATATCTTTACTTAAAGTCTGCGTTTTTTCCCAAGCTCTCTTCTTTTTTTTTGGTTATGAGAATTATAGAAAGGGAGTGACATGAGCTGCTGTCAGTCCGACTTCATAAAAATAATGAAAGATGCTTATTTTTGTGGCATGTTAATTTTTTTGTGCTTTTTGTTCGGCGGAGATTGAAGGATTATTCAAAAATAACAAATTGTGTAACTTTGTGTATGTGTAGTGTAGAGAGAGGAAAGGAGGGAGATAATTAAGAGGATATTTTGTGACATTCACAGGGAATGAGAAAAGCATGTCGTTGCAGCTTCGTCATGTGAAATTTGTTCAATGAAATGCAGTCATATGTTAGCTAAAGTATGTTGTAGGGCGACGGCTCAGTTAGCCTTTCGGGTTGCCACTTTGACCCCACAAACTTGTGTACCTAAGGTTATGTGGTTGGTTAAGAGACGGATATCTAAAGCTAAACTATAGAGTTTAAGAAACTTATCAGTGATCTGTGATCTCCATTCTGCCTATCTCAACCTTCAGTCTTTGGAAAGCATCAAACAGCGGTGTTCCACAGGGGTCTATTCTATCACCCGCACTTTTCCTGATCTTTATAAATGATCTGCTATCAATCCCCTTCCTTACTTCACCGATGACAGTACTCATTGTCACTCTTACTACTTGGACAATGTGAGACAATCATGTGCTAGATCTTGTCTAGATGATCATGAATTGATGTTGAAATCGATTTTTGATTAAGGCCACATGAATCGAGTCGAATTTAATGCTCTCCTAAAACGAGGCTAACCAATGTCTCAACATCCTAGGTATGACCTTAAGTCAGGATCTGCGATGGCATGATCACCTCTTTCAAATCGTCGTGGTCTGATTAAAACGATCATTTATCAAATGATAGTACAGTTATCCAGTGTTTCCAAACTTCGGCTGGTTAGCGACAGGTTGGGCGTTTTTAAACTATCTATTGAACTTTCTGTCTCCAAGCCCCGGGGGGAGACTCCCAAGATTCACGTTCTACCGAGTCTATCTAACTGAGCTCTGCCTCGTCCCACTAACTCATTACTGAAACCAGAGCTTTGCAGCAGAGCCTTGACTATCAATGAAAATTCCAATGCTATATCCTTGTATAGTTTCAACATTCATTGCCTGGCAGACTTTCGCTTCAAACATACTAGCGTGCACCGAAAGGTGGCAGCAAATTGAACTATTATTGGTCTCTAGATAAACCCCTGCCCGGACGACGGTTGACTTCTTGGAGCCGTAGGTGAATATCTGTATATCAAAATTCTTCAGGACGTCTTCGTTTCTCCACTCGCTTCTTGAGGGTATTTCAATAGAGAAGTCCTTTCTAAAGGTTTTTTACAAGGGAGGAGAAACAGAAGAAAGAGCTTAAGGCACGCACTTATGCGGTTAGTCAGTTTCGCACTGACTAAGAACACCAAGCCTTTCTCCAAGACGGTTAAGCCCAGACTGACACAATCCATAAAGACATTACTTTGGTCTAGCATTCTCAACGGGATCTTTGAAACGGTCACTCGAAAAAGTACGCACCAAAGCAGGAACAGTGGGCGGTACGGTTGAAAAAGGTGGCTGCGAGAAAGTTCGCTACCCAATTCAATGACCTACATAATTCCCCTTAGGTGTGTCAGAAAGTCGACAGCATTTCCACCGAGAAGTCACTTCATTCTTATCCTCCAATCTCTCCTCGCGAGACCGATATTACGCCGTTACAGTTCTCAGGCCCATCGCACACTTGTCCATCATTTCAAATAGGTGTTAATATTAGTTTGAAAATACACGCTGAACTCACTTTCACGTGTACATCTGTATTTAAGGCCCAGTCAAGCATCTCGCTAAAGGTCTACGTTAAACCGTCTACGGTTTATGGCATCGCTTTGAACGTTTCTGATGGCACATAGTTGCTAGCTACTACCAAATGGTCAGTGTCTGGTTCCCTGAAGCTCCTGACATCCTTTAGAATAGTTCTCCGTCTGCGGCGGACGGCCACGTGATCTATAGGCCAAATTACAATGAAACTGCACTGATTACAATGAACGGATCAGTTCGCGTTTAAACGTCACTTTATATCCACTCGTTGGCTTACAATATTTCATAATCTTTCACTTCTGTGATTAATTGCTCATCCGAAAACATTTTTAACAATATAGAAAACCAAGCCAAACAACACCTTAAACTTTCCCAGCGTTTGTTTACCAAAATTTTGACAGCTCAATCCGGCGATTTCTAAACAAACTAAAACGAATCCGGCACAGATGCGATCAAATGCGTTTGAATCCGGTCATTGTAATCGGTTAAATGGAAAACGCATGCTTGGAAAACCACTTTGACAGTTCAATCCGATTCTGTTCCGCTCTGATCCGGTCATTGTAATTGGGCCTTATCTGATTTCTCCTTCTACCATCGGGCGATACCCAGGTCTCTTTGTGTATCTTCTTGTGACAAAAGTAAGTTCTACCTACCATGAGTCCGGCGAACTACAAAAGTCAACGAAAAGCTCCCCGTTGTTATTGGTAACTTGGCTTAGGCCTTGATTTCCAATTGTTTCTTCAAGGCCGGTGTGGTCACGGCGGATCTGTTCGTTTAAGTCACCCATTAATACAATGATGTCTCCCATTGGAATAGAGCGAAAAACCTCATTCAGTCGCATATGGAACTCGTCTTTGATGTCATCTCCTGCGTCTTCAGTTGGACCATAGCATTGGACTACCGTAGTTCTTCTTATCCCGTAACGCAGGCGCATGGTAATAATCCTCTCAGAACCTGGTGACCAGCTAATGAGGCTGGACCCGGCTTCTTTGGTGAGTATTACGCCAACGCCACTCCTACGGCTTTCAGTTTCATTACTACAGGCTTTCAGTTTCATTACGAAGGACTCACCGTTTGGGCAGATATCGCACCCTTAGAATGAAAGTGACCTAACTCAAAATTCCTGTAAATTATGACTTTACTATAAACTGACCTTAAAAAGCCTACTCTAAAACCCTATGGCGAAAAAGAGCCCGAATTAAGAGTAAAAAAGTGATAACGTATACATCGGTCATTTTTGTTGATCGCACAATTCACTTATGCATGTTACGTGAAAGAGACCGAATCAGTATTGCGTCAGAGGTGGACGTGTATAAAATCGACGGATTTCGAATTGTGCCAGTTTATTGCAAATACTGTACGCCCTTACATCTATAGAATTTTATGGTAAAATAATGACTGAAACCATAATGTGCCATCAGCTTTTGCTGCATCTTGCGTCTTAAATAGGCTTAACTCATAAAAAGTCCCAGAAATACAGAAATATTTTTGACATAGAGTGACTTAATTTGAAACCATTTCTTATTAAAATTGTCAAAATATATTTAAAATACATTTAAATTTAATATAATGTTACCAATCTGTACATAAAAGATCAATATATAAATACGCAAAAAATGAATCATTTTCAATGAAACACGGGACAGATACTTTTAAATTTACTCAACACCGCACTTATTTCAAAACTTTCTTGCTCATTTCCCACGAAATGCAATTTTTGAGTTAGGTCACTTTCATTCTAAGGGTGCGATATATTCCCCCGAATCAGGCCATCTGGTCGGCTAAGTCCCATGATCTTGATTTTATATTGATTCATCTCGTAGAGGACTGCATCCAGCCGTCGCTCAGCAACCAGTGTTCTCATATTCCATGATCCGATTCGTGCCCTTGTTCGAAAAGCAAATATAGTCGTCATGTCGACCATCCGGTTCTGAGGCATTGTTTGCCGATTAGTAGCAATGATACTTTTAATGGGAGCGGGCTGCTAACCCTCAGCCAAACCGACTTAAACTCAGAGAGTCGCCATTCGCCCGTCTCTCGTTAGCTCCTTTCGAATAAGTACCCCAGGGGCACCGTGGGGAGCTGGAATTAGGACTTGCTACCAGATCTGCTAGGTGTTCGTCTGCAGTGATTTTTCTTGGGTTTTGACAGAAGTGACAAATTCGGTGCCACCACCTTCCGAGGTCTTTGTTAGCCGTTCGCCCCCCCCCCCCCTCCGGAGTCAACTCTAAAAATATCGAAGTGTCGTCTGGTGTCCCGCAAGGTAGTCATTTTTGCCCTCTTCTTTTTATTTTATCAATTGACGCTATTGTTACCCAGCTAAGGCGTTGTGAAATCCTTATTTACGCTGATGAGATCAAACTGTATCGCCACATAAGGAGTATAGAGGATTGCAAACTTGGTGTTCCAACAACAACCTTGGGCTTAATATTAGTAAATGTGAGATCATGACCTTTTGTAGGAAACGTGGTGTTATTACTTATGACTATACTTTTATCGACAACAAGGTCTCCCGCGCTAAATCTGTAATCGATATAGGGGTTAGGCTAGAAAGTAAGACGGATATCTCCAACCACATTAATTATATCTCCTCCAAGGGCAATTCAATCCTGGGATTTATAAAAAGATGGTCCAAGGAATGCAACAACCCCCTCACCACTAAAAACTTGTACGTATCTTTGGTTAGGCCTTTGCTTGAATACGTCTCCCAGGTATGGTCTCCTTACTACTCCTCCCATGTACAAGGTACAATCGAATCGGTTTAAAGGAAGTTCGTCCAGTTTGCACTCAGCCACCTCCCGTGGGATGACCCATTTACTCTTCAGCTTTATAAGAGCAGACCATACCAGCATACCAGCGAACAAAACCAGCGAAGAATCGGACTTACTACGCCAGTGTACAGCAACAAAACCATCTTTGGCTTAAGAGTCCATCTCTTGCCGAATGTTTTTTTAGAAGCATAGAAGGCTATGCAGACTTTCTTTGCCCTGTCATCGTGTTCGACTTACAGTTGAGTTTTGGGTTCAATATTAGACTCAGAAATTTCTCACTATAAAGTGGGGATGGCGCCCTTCCAACGCGGAGTCATTTAATTTTACTCAGAACTTTCAAGCAAAAATCGAACGACAAATAGACTGGATTATTGCCTTCTTACTATCAGTTCCAGACTAATGAGAATGCATTTTCTAGGAAGAATCTCATTCGTCCTTTTTTCTGCAAAGAAACAATTGCACATCTCCATTTTAAATTAACACAATTCTTATCCTTCCATCATTAATTTAAAATTAGTATAGTGTACTTGCTTTGTATGTACGTTTCCTAGGAAGTGTCACTAGATCTTACTCCAAGCTTCAGGCATGACTGAGGAAGTGAATTCAATACAAAGAACAGTGTACATCATCAGACAGGCATGTAGATCCCTATTTTCCTATGCTCGAGAGATGATGGTAGTGTCGCGCAGTATTGCATCGTCGTTTCTGTAGAAATTGGATAACGATATTATTTTGTCATCCCTTTTTTCGCGCTCGCCTTGAAAAAAAATATTCTTCTCCGCTCTATTGGAGCGCTTCAAGGGCCTTCATTCATGTGTTTGTAAAAGAACACGATGCTATGCACCAAGAAGTTCTTTTTTTTGCGAGAAAAGCTAAGGATGATGACAACGACAACGACAGGCGACAACGACAACGATGATACAGATGATGATGATGATGATGCTGTTGATGAGTATGATGAACACGAAGACGCCTCGAACAAAAGTTTAATTAAATTTAACAATGTATAGCGAGCGCGTTGAGACTGGGTTTGTTTAACAAATTCTCGTTTGCTTTTATAAAATTCATAAATTTTTTTCTTCTTTCTATAACTAGAAGACAAAAGGACTAAGGACTAGTGGTGAAGGTCTGCATTGGGGTATAACCACAGCGAACAGAGCAAACAGCCCAGCCCCAACATTCTCTCATATCTATCCTATTGTCTTGTTTTCTGCTTGGCTTCATCTTAAAGTCAAGAGATTGAAAAGTTCCCTTTTACAGCAGGATCAAAACGTGATGAAGTCTGCAGAACTGTGAGTTAACTTTAAAAGAAAGGCGATGCTTGTTTCTGTCAATAGTAATGGTACAGAGAGGGATGGGGGAGGAAGCAGCACAGAGTCAGGGTGTATGGGTGTGTGTGTATAGGGAAAAAGGTTACGGGTGCGGGGCAGGGTTGGAGATTATATTCAAACACAAAAGTTTATTCAAGTCTCGTGCCTTTAATGATATGCAATTAAAAGTCGTTGAAACCGAGGATTGTTTAACCTGAAATTAAGCGCATTGAATAAGTTCATTTATATTTTAAGTGTGTCATCCGAAAAGGGCTTATACTTTTTGCAATTGTGGATAGATAGAAATGTTTGGTTATACTGTTATATGTATACCAGAGAGAGCATAGCACGCGTTTTCTAAAAAGGTTATCTTTACTCTTTATGTCTTCATTAGATGTAATGAATGAAAAATGTTTAAGACAAGGATTCGCGGTATTAAGTTTATATTATCGTGAATTGAACTGGTGAAAAACGACTCACAGAGTTCAATCGCTAACCTCACGCATCTCCCAGAGTCCGCTAAATTATACCTTTTATCCTTTAATTAAACCATTAATACGACAAGGTTGGAATTACGCTTCAGGAAAAACCGATCCCTGTCAGCAATTTGTAAAAAACGGATACGCCCCAATCAGTTTGCTTTCACAAAATTCCACAAAGTTCTCCAAGGACCTGGCGTTATGGGTTCTCCTAGAGTAGTGGTCGAGTAGTTGACCTCGGTTTTGCGCAAGAAGAAGACCAAGAATGCAAGAACAAGACCATTTTGGATCATCACTAAATAAAAACCTGAATGTCAACCCACACATATCCGTGACGTGACGGCGACTTCAGTGCAGTACCGGGAGCATCAGTGAAAAAAAATTTATCGGTCTGATATAATTGCATGCAATCAAATTAAAAAAGGCGCGACATGTTTCCAGACATCCGATGCAGTGGTAGTGGGTGACCAACGATCTCAGTACCCTTCAGTCATCCGTGAAATAATAAAATATGTTGCCACATATATATTTTTAATTTATTACGGACGTGAAACAAATATTTATTAAATTCAACATAAAAATTTATAAGAGCTCAACAGAAATTTAGGTAATATTATTTTAAACTTGTTTCTGTGCGACCGTTTTCCGTACAGTTCACCTGGGACGAACCCACTCTCTCCACGCTAAATTCCGTAATGAGATCTCTGCCCAAATTTCAAAACTAAAACGACAGGTGCCATTGAATTTTGACCACTGATACGAAAAAAGTAAGTGCTGTATGAAGGTCAGTGAAAAATTCACCACGGAAACCACTGACGCGGAAAGCATCGGCGCTATGGCGTTACAGATATGTGTGAATCTATCTTTATCCGTATTCGTCGCCCCTTCCTGGCGATTTAGCCGCCTTTTATGTGGCCGCCTGCGTGCTCCACACGCAATGAGCCTTGGTCTGGTACGGCCCTGCTCTTTGCCCTGCTAAGCGTGGCTCTTTCACAGAATACCTTGTGGGGATGGCTCATGCACTGAGGTGGGTTTTCGGCCGGGTTGAGTCTAATTTTATGAAGTTTCGTTAGACGAGGCGGTAAGTGAAACTGGTTACCGAGAGTACCAGGTAGGAGCGACAGTTCCATCCAGGTCGTAGGTTTGGACACAATTGGCGCTTAGATGCCCCGTTTTGTAGCCGCACTCGTGAAAAACTGAGCTTGGCCAGAGCTGGACATTCGCAGAGAAAATGTTCGGTTGTTTTATTAGGCTGTTCCTCTCCGCAATTGCCACAGTGGATGTTATTTGGAATTCTCATTCTGGCTGCATGCTGCCCAATTGGCCAACGACCCGTTAGTATTGACACGATTCTGGCAATATCCTTGCGTTGCATCACCAAAAGATCTTCTGTATATTCTCCAACCGTGTGCCTGCGAGAGTTGACACCAGTCTGGTCAACTCGGCTGCCTTTTCGCTGCTCTCAAAGTTCCTGTAATCCGGCACCCACTGTAGAGTGATCCAGTCATCCTGGGCAAGGAATAGAGTACCTTCTGGCAGTTCTTGACCAGTTTAGAAGTTATACGGACCGGGCCTAATGCCTTAATGGCCGCTGGATGGCTGATGGCCTTAGATTTGGCTGCATTAAAAATTCGCCAGAAGTTTTTCAGAACGCAGGCGAAATTAGGCAGACGGAAGCTTTTTTGCAAGTTAATTAATGGGGATAACACCCCAGCTCCTACATCCGACTCTGACTTGGGTCCGTCTCTCTACAAGACAATGTCATGGTCCTTTCCATTCCTGTACGGTAGGGATCGGGACTTGTCACTGCCGAAATTTAGGTCCTGATACCATTTTCGGTGGTAGAGAGTGTAGTATTTTACTGTGCTGTTCTCACGACCCAGCAACCCACTTCACGCAGCCGAAAGGTCGTCAGGCCGTCTGCTGCTATGTATATGATACATTTTCAACCGCTGCATCTGACCTTGTAGATGCTTACTTCCTCTCAACCTCGATGGCTGTTAGTTCATCTCAGCGCTCACTGAGCTTTTCATCGGAGTCAGCCTCTTTGTTAGATGAAGCCCTTTTAAAAACCTTTATCCAGCCTTAGAACAAAATGGAGTTTGTAGTCAATTCTTCCGAGCCTTTCTAGTCGCTCGTGGCGTTTAGCAGTACCATTGTTCTACTATTTTGCTGAGGTTTGTTGGTCTTGAGAACCTTACAGCTGTCTATAGGGATGTCCCTGTGGTGACGCTGAAGATACGCGAGCCCCATCCTGAATTCCATCGCCATTTCTCATAATTCGGCCTTGATGTCGGCCCGGAGAGGTTCGGAAGTTTGCCGGGACTAGAACTGGCATCGGTTAGTGCCTCTAGAAGGTAGGTCATTCACTACTTTGCTCATTGGTCTGTTACCCGTTGAGATTGATTTTTGGGCTCCTGAAGTAAAAGCCCTAGCTATCTTCCCGCTATCTCTGCTTTTTAGTGCCGGAGGTCACCGCTTCTGTAGTCTTCTGGAGCGCTTTATACTCCTCAACTCCTCATTGTTGGTTTTGTCCTGTTCCGAGATGGTACCGGCCCCCTCATTCGCTGCAGTTTTGCCAAGAACGAAGAGCGCACGATTGTACCTTCTGTTACGGATGGACGCTCGTGATCTCTGTTTCTTAGATGTGCCATTGTCACTGTGGCTGGTGGTGACTCCTGGCACCCCTGCTGACCGCTGACCACTGCGTTGAATTAGAGTTGAAGGACAACACTAAGGAAGTGGGCTTTTTGATCTGCAGTGTCAGGAACTTCGGTAGGTTGATTGGCCATTTGGTCTAGGTTATTAGTGTCTACAAAAATTTTAGCCAATTGGCATTGTGAACGTTGAAATTACCGCAACAATGATTACACACTCTGGAAGAAGGATAACATAACTAATAAAGGTAAAACTTTGGTTTCCTTAGAGCGGAAATTGTGAGGGCGGGTTATATAGATGTCACATCACGGAAAATAAATTTACTTGATCTCACAGATATTGCAAAAATTATGATAAACATTTTTGTATCGGGGCTTCGTATGCACATGAATATCAGTTGTACCCAGGAATGGTATTGTCATGACCTACTAAAAGCAAGGATAACCACATCACTACCTACATGTAAAGGTACCACATCACTACCTACATGACTTATTTGTCTGTCAATCTACTGTCGTTCTGGATTTGCGATGCTATTCATATTGAATAACTTTCTAATTATAATCAAAATGAAATCTGAGTTTTCTTATAAAGTATTCCCCAATAATTCAGAGCAGAGACGAACACCGTAAAAAAACGTTTAAATTTCCCCCCAAACACACAAAATCACTACCGAATAATTGTCCCCTATTAAATTTCGAAAAAAAACCAGGAAGTATACGAAGGAGACTAAAGCATAAATTTATTTGCGTGAAGCCGAGACCACTTGTCTTCCATTAATTTAGTCCTAAAATCCGTCAACAAGCTTTTCCGAAAATCCCCAAAAGAGCGTTATGTATAGCATAATCGTAGGGGATTTTATGAACTCCCACTCCTTGAATCACTTGGAAGCTTGGTGGTTAATAAATAACCCTTAGAGCCTGATCGGTTCCAGCCAGGCAGGACCAAGGACCTGCACCAGCAGCAGCAGCAGCTTTGCCTTTCCTATGCCGTATATCTACACACACCACAAACAGTACATATTATCCTGCTCCGCCGTATATTGGGGGCTTGCGATTATGTCGCTCACTTTAGAACCATTTAAGCTTTTGTTTTTCACTTCGGAGGCTGCCGGCTAGTATCCGCCGCCGCCGTCAGTCCGTCGCCTCTCCTCCTTGCAGTCGTAATCGAAATTTATCATGGAAGCACATGCCGAATTTTAAATTCCCAGGCGTTTTTATCGGTGGAGGTCCTTTTAAAGTATTTATTTGGTCCTTTGCTAAGTCTTTATCCATTCATAGTAGCGGGTGGAGCTTGAAATAATTGTTAGTACTAATTAGTTAGAGGTAGGTTTTCACAGAAGCATCAAAGTGGTGGACAATTATTGTCAAATTAAAAGTATACGAAAAGAGGAGCTCTAGTCTCGTTTGGAGTAGCACGATATGGTTAATATATTGCCCAGCATAGGTAAAACTAGGAAGAAAATCATGGAGATTTTTAAGGTATAGACCTGTAACTAATCAACTAGCCATAAAACCACTGAATGTCTAGAAGCTAGTGATGAGCAAAAATGGTATTGGTCCTGCAGGCTTGTCATGGTCTTGCACATTTAGCAAGACCAAGAGCGATAACAAGACAGCCATGCTCGCAAGACCAAGACCAAAACTAACTGTGCAAGACCTAAACCAAGCCTATATCAGTCTTGTTTTGTTTTTGCGTTTGCTCAATTCTACTTGATGGGTATAATCCTCGCTATCACGCACGCCGAAATGTTGGATATGGTCCTGTATGTGCAGAACACGCGAAGGACGCATAAGCTGGGGACAGAAACATGCGTAACTTGGTGTGCACGGTGATTGATATAATAGAAGTGCTTACATTCGAAAGCAAACTGACATGTATCTACGTGAACAGAACGCAGCAACCCAAAAATTGGTCTACTTCCAACTTTTCCTCTTTGCCGCTTCAGCCATAGTCTTAAATAAATGGTTATTTGTAAAAGATTGGACGGAACCCAAGCACGCAACTGTCTGTCAGCGACAATTCGCCGCATACACCGCAAGCACTGTACGCACGCACGTGTCTGCTTTCAGCTTTAGTCTGTATGCAGCCCTCCGTTTTCAGCTGTTAGCCCTCTTTCTTGCTGCTGCCTGCCCATACTGGCATTGCGTAAAGCTAGACTGAGGTGACTACCATCACCACAGGAAGCAACGAGTTGGCTCGGGCCACGAAAATGCTAAACAAATAGCGGAAGCTTTATCCTCCATGTCCTGGATCCTTCTTCATCAAGTACCATAAGGCGAGTCGTGTGTGAATGATTTTTTCCCATACCTTGATTTTTCCGTATACTTGTTTTAAGTTGCTAATCAGCGCAGTTACAGCGTTATATTCAAACCAGCGCTTTCAGAGCACGCATTAATACCTCAGATAGCTAGGTTCGCACATAACTCGATCTCACCGAGACAGTCTTAACACAACATGATATATTGTGATCGAAAGGAGAGGTCCTAGGTGTTGGACTGTACACCGTCGGCCCATGTTGCTATTCACCCAACATCTTTCCTTTTAAGAAAAAGCTGTTCCCAAAACACAGTAGGAAGTGTTTTTAGCCACCGGAACAGTTGTCAATGGGAGGATAATCGATGTATTTATAGACCCAGGCATTGATAGTACATATGTATGTACATTGATGTATGCATTTGCTCCTTGTGCAGTCAAGCCGGAAAATTATGCGCCGGTTGAACAAATATTTGTACCAAAAGAGTAAAAATCATGTCAAAGATAGACAATCACATAGTCAGGACCATATGCCGTGCATTACAAGGTTGTTTGTAAGACTGTACGGCCGTACATAAAATACACACACACCGACGAGTTTATTCACCAGTTGTTCGTATATAATGCGATTAAAAAATTCATTTTAATATTACGTCTACATAGAGATATTTTCACACACCCTAATACAATTAGTTTCCTCAATTAGTGGATTGTACATAACGAAAATATTATCCACTTGGTCTTTATCTGCCCGTTGTGTGCCCGTGTGTACAGGTCAGTACTCGACTATTTAAATCTTAAGGTTAAGTTTGGCCAACCTGGGCCCATATGTGCTCCCGTTAACAATGGTTAAAAACTCTATGGCCATGGTATGCCCCCTAAAAAGCCAAGTGGCCTAAGTTCGCCCGTTGCATGGCCATTTTGTTTTACTCATGTTAGAACCGTTCATAATATATGAACCATTTCACAATTGTCACAGAATTGTTTATTTTCGAAAACAATCTAGTGTCTAAGCTCCATTAAAGACAAAGCAGGAGCCGTTTCTAGAAGGATATTTATTGCTTGTCTTTTAATGCCTTTTATTTTACGAGTTTTTGTTTGGAAAGGATTGCAACACATTTTATATTTTAAAACTTTTTATTTCTGCTAGAATCTTTATATTTCCAGATTTGAAACAAACCTCCATTTGTCGAAGCCACCAAGTATGATTTCAATGTGTTTAAGTACGAGAAACGCAACATCCATGCCATCTTCAATACAATTCCAACAAATAACAAAGAGTATAATTTAAATACTCCTCCATTTCCGCTCCAGATTCGCTTAAACCACAAGTGCGTCCCATCAAACAATCCCCCTTCGTCCCGGCGCCGTTTTACATTCACCATCTCTCCCTTTTGACATTTTTACCTATTGTCGTGAAATTAAATAAAATCTCTTCTTCCACCATCCACCATCCACAAGAACATCAAGGATGACGCGCGTATACTCCCAGGCAATGGTTACATACATGTTCATAATTGCTTTTAGCGGAAGCGTATCACAAAATTTAATGCTTCTGCAGAGCTTCTGTACTTAACGACTAAATAAACGCACACCAATAAACAATTAAACTCCCCAAGGAACCACTTTAAGTCAATTTAGTGGCCCAGCTACACTAGCGGAACATCAGATGTTATTACCCTCGAGTCCTAGACCTCTTAGTCGAATTTCATTTCAAAAACAGCAAGGATATGCTAGTATGTAGTAGAAGCCGGGTAGACAGCCCAGGCACAGTCGTCGCAGGCAGTACACATTCCACAGCAGCCTCAGTCACTATATGTATGTATATATTCCACAGGACCCATACGACTCCAGGAGTAACCAGTTGAACGTAATATCTCTTGAACACCTACTGTGCTTTATTGCCAATATAAATTTAACACACGAAAGGATTTCCACCATTGAAGGATGCTGCCGCCTCCGCCTTGCTATCTCTCCCCCGTCCCCCGCCTGCCCGGCCGATGGCAGCGAGTGGATCCCGGCGAATCACATATTCCCCCAAAATGAAAACACTTTTTTCACTATACGAATCTCTAGTCTGGCGTTTCAATGTGGAATAGTACAGCGGAATTGCAGGGGGACGAGGACGGGTCCTAGTTTCAACAGTATTGTCTCTCCACTTTTGACGTGTGCTCCAAGTTACACACCAGCTTAGTCCTGGGCGCCTTTATGATATGTCTTCCAAGATGAATTGCGCCGAAATGAGTTCAGTTGAAATTTTAATAATGTCAGTTGTTCGGGTAAATTATGAATGAGAAAAATCCACCAATAAGGACGTGTGGATGAGTAGACATGGACCGCTGGGATCAGTTTGTCGCATCAAAGTATCCTTTGACAGCACGCTATTTGCCATTCATGTTGAAATGGAAGTCTGCAGGGTGTTGGAGCCTTGTTTGTACTGATGTACGGCCACTCTGAAATGACGAAAAGATCTTATTCAGTTTAGAGTTTCGAAAGACGAAGAAGGATAAACTTGACAAATGTCTGCTCTTTCTGTCCTTGATGACTTGTGAGTCATGTGTAAAGCGAAATTCAATACTAATGAGTTTTCTATGCTTAAGGAGGAGTTCGGATTTACATAGATTCAATTCTGAAGTTGGATTTTACTGCAGTGAAAAATCTGACGTGTCGATTTAAGTTTGTATTAGTTGACAGTTAGTTTGTTTGAAGGTAGACACCGTTTGAAGGAAACACGAGATTTTTTCTGTCTGATTTAACATTCGTATTCAACTATTTGAGCTTATTGATTCCTTAAGTGTGTAAAAACAGCACTTTCCGTTGAAAAACTCTTCAAATCTAGTGTAAGTACTTCCTTTGATAAATTTAATGATTCTTTTTTTATTCTTAAATGGTGCTCGATTCCTTGAAGGACTCTGGCCTCATAAAGTCTCCGGTCTTCTTTCAATCGTATTCCTAGTTTTCTCTATACATCTTCTAGCACGTCGTTCACCGCCAATTGCTTGGTCATCCTACCCTTATTTTTTGTTGATCTACTATTAAAAATTGGGGACTCTTCGAAAATTCGTACAATATGTCTTCAAGCTCTTAGTTAGTTTTAACGCGACATTTTAATAAATATGAACTGGCCCAACCCAATACTCTTCGTACAACTTTTGGATTTGCTTTTGTTAATGGTCCAAGCTTCAAACGCGAGCATAGAAGATTTGAATCAAATCAGAACGGTTCGTTTCGTAGTCTTGAGTGAAGAATTTCCCAGATCGTATTCTAAACACAGAGATGGCGGACAAAATAGCACAGGTTACCTTGATCACCGAAGTCGCTGCTAGGTCAATGTTTGAAACTCCTCTTACCAAATTGCGGGAGGAACTATCGTCCTTTAGTACGTTTACATGATAATTTGAACTCAGGTTGAACGCGAGTCCAACTGCATGTAGCCGCGAGTCAAGCTGAGTTAGGGTCGAATGAACTCGACTCGACTCTGCTACTTGGGTTGATTTGAAATTATGCATACAGACGCGAAGTCAGTAGTTGAGTAGTTAAATTTAGTTAACAGTAGCATCTCTGTGTTTTGTTTGTGATCCGGCCGAGATTGTCTGGGGTTTAGATACAATGTTGGAACAGCGAGAAAAGAAACTCTTAATCCTTTTTGGGAACTAGTCGGCAGATCAGCATGGCGAGCTCTGCACAAAAATCTTGAGAATATCTAGACCAACAAGGTCAGATTAACCAAGGCCATGAATGCTTTGGTTGAAAGAACACAAGAACCTAAAACTTTCTAAGATTTTGAACCAAAATGGTAGGTGACTAGGTAACTACACACTCAGGTAATCACTAGCTGTCGTGGTCGCAAGAGATCAGCACATCAGAAAGCTGCGTGGCCGCATTCTCTAGTTCTTACACTGAGCTGATAGAAGCAGCAAGGAGATTTGATTTCGAAGCCACAAGCCCCTGAAACTTAGACCAGTTGGTTTTTAGGACCCAAAGAAGAGGCGCGGATATTTGGGAGGCCCATAATATCGAATCTAATGGGCAGATGATCCGACAGTGAGGTCTCGTTCAGAACACGTCAATTTTCAATCCTATCGGAAACAAGACTGCTCGTGAAGATGAAGCCCAGCACCTCCTTTTTACAGTGACAAAAGTGGGTTTGCATCCGCCATTTGCAATATCAATGTTATTCATAACAAGAAATTTAGGAGACACTTACCCCTTTCGTTTATATTGGAACCAAATGGAATGGTGAGCATTCGCATCACAGCTGATGAAGAATTCCCGGTTCGTCTTGTGACAGAACTCCATCAGTTCTTGATAGAGATATTTATATTATTATTATTATAAGAAGTGAGGGGGCAACCATGGTGAACACTGCGGCCAAGTAAGGCCTATTGTGTACGTACCCCACTAGCGGAACAGACTATCGGCCTTCCGAATGAAGGCAAGAAGGTCTTTAATTGATGAAGACCGGACTTGGGCAGGGCTCAAGAACTCTCTGATAAACGTTCTTCTTCTAAGCCAGATCAGAGCAGGACATTCACAAAGAATATGTGTGGAAGTCTCGTCGCCTTCCAAGCAGAGTCGGCATTCTGTCTCTTGAGACAGTCCTAGGTTGTGGAGGTGGTACCGCAGTCCTACATGGCCAGTGAGATATCCCACCAGCAGACTTAGGTCCGCTCTGTTTAGAGTAATAGTGCCCCTTAAGGCAAAGGGTCTTATAAGATCTTTAGCCTGTCTAAGACCTGGGACTGACTCCCAATAGGCTAGGTTTATTCTCTTAATCCACTCTTCTATCAAGGACTTGGAGGCAAAGATTATCTATTTTCAATAAGATGTGACACTCTCGAATCACAAACACACCTAAAATTTTTCATAAATACATAAACAAAAATCTCCTATTAGCTGAAAACGAATAACTACAGTGCTTTTTATCCAAACAACTGTCTTATGCAAATTCCCATTAAAAAGAAAGAGTACGAAGCATATCGCAAAAACAAAAAACACACCCATAAAATGTGTACAATAAATAAATACCGGTTTTTTTACAATGCATTTTTAAAGGCGATCCCCGGCATATGGCATGGTGTTAGTGGTTCAATTTCAACCAGCCCACACAATGTAAATTATAGAGAAATGTGGAACTGACACAAAATTAACACATGTACAAGGGGTACACGCATTACAAACAGGAAATTTTTTCATCCCATAGTTTTAAAGGCGATCCCCGGCAATCATACTTGTGTTAGCACTGATAATAGAAATATCACAGGCTGGTGCAGAAATTTTGTGTAATTTATAAAAGAAAGTGATTTTTTATAAAGTATAGGAAAGTAAAGTATTTTATAAAGTGCGGGAAGAATTAGAAGAAACTAAATTTTTTCGTAACTAGTTTAGGCTATCTACAATTTATTTATATTATGTTATATCGGTAATTATTGTTTCATTTTGAATTTGGTGAAAAGTGGTTAATGATTTTATTAATAATTGTGCAAGTTTTTTGATATTTTGAATTTGGTGAAAATTCGTTAGTGACTTTCACTTTATTAATAATTGTGCAGTTTTTTGGTATTTTGAATTAGGTGAAAATTCGTTAATGACTTTATTAATAATTGTGTAGTTTTTTAATATTATAACGCGAGGACGGTATTAGATTTATTGTTTGAGGAATTTATTAGGGCTACCTGAAACAGTTAGTGATAATTTTATAGGCTACCTGGAAAAATTTGTTTGTGGTAGATCGGCTTATATTGTTTTTTTTTTTTTTTTTTTTTAATTTGGTAAGTGATTTTGTTAATCAATTTGTAGATTGTAGATTTGTTGTTTGTATTTTAAAGGCTACCTGGAACAATCGCCGTAGTGTTACCTGTATTTGGAGTTAGATTACCTCTTCCGTTACAACTGACTACCTGGAAAAGTTTACGACCTAGACCATTCTTGTGTTTGAAATTATTTCAGGTACTGGTTTGGTGCATCTGAAACAAATTCTAGAATTCTAAGAGTTTTGAAAAGTTCAGTATCAGTAGTGTTAAGTACGCTTTCAAAGATCCAAAAACAATTGAGGTTTTTTATTAAGACACTTTAACTTGCTTTCTAATTCTTTAATTTACAACTTCTTCAATTTGTAATATTATCACGTTAAAAAAGCACAAAGCACAGTAATCCTTTACTTAAAGCACTAGCAATTACTTCTAATTCAATATTGATATATTAAAAAGCACAAAGCACAGTAATCCTTTACTTTAAAGCACTAGCAATTACTTCTAATGTTCTAATTACTTCTAATCTAATATTTTTTTTGTTTCAAAGCACAGTAATCCTCTACTTTAACGCACTAGCAATTACTTCTAAATCCGATCGGTTCTCTCGTTGAACTGAAGACCTTTCGCAGACGTTGATTTTTATTTTTTTTTTTTCTTCATGCCGGTAACGGTCCCTCGAGTTGGTTTTTTTTGTTGTATGAAATTTGTGGAAGTTGTGTTGGTGGTTGGAACATCCTCCCCGCCGTTGAAACATAATATTTATATGTTTTCAAGATAAATTTGTCCTGGGTCCAGATTGTTTATGTTGTCCCTGACTGTAACTACATGTGATTATTATGCCTTAGTTAAGAGGAAAGGAGTTAAGCGGGAGGGAAAAGGTATTTATTTGATATCAGTGTTGTCCTCTATAGGAAGTAGACACAGTTTGGTTATAGGTCGATCAATAACTCCATTTTTTGTTTGCAAGGTTGCCACGCGAACTAATCCATCGCTACCAGCATGGGCCCTTAGGACCTTAGCCAATAACCATTTTGTAGGTGGCATATTCTCGTTTTTGATCAACACTATGTTGTTTTCAGCAATATTAGGTCTTCTTTCGGGCCATCGTGAGCGGGATTGTAGTTGTGTGAGATACTCTTCATGCCATCGTTTCCAAAATTGTTGTGTCAGTCGTTGAAGCAATTGCCATCGATCCAATGTATGTAATTTTGAATCCAAATATGATGGTTCAGGAATAGCTAAAAGCGCGTCTCCCGTGAGGAAATGCCCTGGTGTGAGGGCGGTCAAATCATTAGGATCATTGGTTACGCCGCACAAAGGTCGAGAATTTACGCAAGCTTCTATTTGCACTATCAACGTATAGAATTCTTCAAATGTTAGTCTTGTGTCCTTTGCTACTCTCTTCAGGTGAAACTTGACTGATTTGACCGCTGCCTCCCACAAACCTCCGAAGTGGGGAGCGCCTGGGGGGTTAAAATGCCAAGATATACTTTCCTTTGCTAAACAGGCCGGTAAATCTTTCCTCAATTGTTGTAAATGAAGATGAAATTCTTTATCTAGCACCCTTTTTGCTCCAACAAAGTTGGTGCCACAGTCTGAATATAAATCGGTAATTAATCCTCTACGACTAGTAAAACGTCTCAATGCTGCTAGAAAAGCCGGTGTTGTTAAATCTGAAGCTATTTCTAGGTGTATGGCTCTTGTACTGAAGCAAACAAACACACAAATGTACCCCTTATAACATTTTGTTCCTCTGCCTTTTGATATACGGATTTCAAAGGGGCCACAATAATCCACCCCTGTATGCGCGAATGGACGAAGTGCTGATACCCTGGCCCGGGGTAAACTTCCCATTAATTGCTGGTTTATCTTGGCCTTGTGTCTAAAACAAGTTACACATTTGCGCAGGAGATGACGTACTGTGTTTCGACCGTTGACTATCCAAAATTGTTTTCTCAACATAGAAAGAGTGAGTTGAGGTCCGCCGTGTAACGTGCGAGCGTGCATGTCATTGACGACTAAGGTTGTGAGTGCATGTTTACTAGGTAGTATACTGGGAAATTTTTCTTCCCATTGTAAGTGTGAATTTTTTAAACGTCCTCCGACTCTTAAAACACCATTACCGTCAAGGAATGGACTTAGATTTGCTAATCCTTTCAACTTACTGCCGTCCTTTAAAGCCCGGATTTCTTCTTCAAATGTTTGTTTTTGGACGTATTTTATCCAGAACATCGATGCCGCCTGTAGTTCGCGTGAAGATATCCAGGCGTTTTCATTTCTGTGGATTTCTGGAGACCTTCGCATAAATCTAAAACAATAGGCAGTTACTCGCAATAGTTTGTTCCAAGATGAATATTTTGATAATAGCGTGAAAAACGGTGACTCATTCAACACGACAGCTGTGTGGACCTTGACCTTCATCTCGAGGTCTGTATTAGTATCTATCCGAGTTTTGGGCCACTGGGATTCGTCAAGCTGGAGCCAAACTGGACCCTTCCACCAGAGCCTAGATTCAACGAGTTGAGAAGGTGATAAACCCCGAGTTGCTAAATCAGCAGGATTTGTTTCGGTTGCTACGTGGCCCCAACATTCGGTCGGTATGGTATCCTGTATTTCTGCGACTCGGTTCGCCACAAAAACCTTCCATTTGCATGGTGATGCTTGAAGCCAATTGATTACAATAGTTGAGTCTGTCCAGGCTCGAAATGATATATTTGGGATTTTTAAGGCTTCCTTGATTCGCAAATATAATCTAGCAAGCAATACCGCTCCACAAAGTTCTAAGCGTGGTACTGAAATCTGTTTAGTTGGAGCAACCCGTGATTTTGCAGTTATAAGTGATGTGTGAATTAGTCCTTCAACGTCGACTGCTCTTGCATAGATAACCGCCGCATAAGCTTGCATAGACGCATCGCAAAACCCGTGAAGTTCGTATGTATTGGTTCTTGCCTTGGAATAGTTTATCCACCTGGGAATCGTGACACTCTTTAATGCCTTTACTTCAGTTTGAAAATTATACCAGGCCGATTTTATATCATCAGGTATTTGTTCGTCCCAATCAATTTGTCTTAACCACAGGACTTGCATAAATATTTTTAAAGGGATGATGACTGGAGCGAGCAAACCAAGTGGATCAAATATCTTGGAGACATTTGATAGATAACTCCGTTTTGTCACACTATCTTCTATTGGCTCTAAGTGGAATTTGTATTTCAAAGAATCGGATTTGGGACACCAAAATATTCCTAAAGCCTTGAATCCATCTTGTAAACTAAGATCTTGTAAGGTTTCGACTTCTCGACTTTTTGATGGTATTCTTCTTAGTAGTTCAATTTTATTGGACAGCCACTTTCTTAGGTTGAATCCACCAGATCGCATCATTGCTAGTAGCTCTTCTTGCATTTGAAAAGCTTCCTGTAAATCATCGGTGCCAGAGAGCAAATCGTCAACATAAAAATCCTGAAGCGTCACTCTAGAGGCTAAAGGATAACGAAGCGCCTCCATGCGCGCAAGTGTTTGGATGGTCTTGATCGCCAGATACGGTGCACAAGATGTACCAAATGTCACTGTTGTTAAGCAATATTCTTGCAATTGTTCGTTTGGGTTGTTCCGCCAGATTAACCTTTGATATTGAGCATCTTCGTCGGGTACCTTTATCTGGCGGTACATTTTCTCCAAGTCGGCGGAGAACACTATAGCATGTTTTCTCCATCTGGTTAACAATGTCCAAATGTCGTCTTGTAAGTTAGGGCCTACCAGTAGTTTCTCGTTCAACGATACTCCGTCATTCCCCCTTGCTGAAGCGTCGAAAACTACACGCAATTTTGTCGTGGAGCTCTCCTTAAAAACCGCGTGGTGGGGTACGTAATTGCATGTATATTTGGGTGTATTTTCATACATAATCATTTGCTCACTTTCAGATGTTTTGACTGGTTTCATGTGATCTAAGGTCAGGTACTCTTCTATGCACTTAGAGTATTCCTTGTGTAGATTTGAATCTTGATAAAACCTTCGTTCTAAACTGTAAAATCTTGACATCGCATTGGGCCTTGTCCTTCCAAGAACTGGAGGGGTTTCATCCTTGAACGGAAGACGAACCTCGAAGCTACCATCTTCCTTTCTTTTGACAGTACGATCGTAGAATTTTTCACATTGAATTTCTTCCGGAGTTAAGTGTGTTTTATGAGCAACCTCTTCAAGCTCCCAGAATTGCTTGAGTTGGTTGTCTAATGCTAATTTGCAGAACAACGATGTGACTTGCAGTCTTTTATTTTCAAAGGTGTTGGTTTCTCCAGATATAATCCAGCCTAAGGTAGTCTGCTGAGCGATAGGGGTTCCTGGAGGGCCGACCTTGAGTCCTGGGCGGATTATCTTACCAAATACATCAACCCCAATGATAATGTCAATTTTTCCAGGTTTGTAATATTGAGCATCAGCTAGTTGAAGATTGTTCAAATGGGTCCAGGATGCTCGAGTGTAGATATTAGCGCTGGGCAACAAACCAGTTAGGTCGGCTAGTGATGAGGCTTGTACTGGTATTTTAATGTTGTTGTCTAATAGTGATTGTATCATGAACTGGACACGACTATAGGATTTATCAACAATGTGGTTCCCTACTCCGTTGATGATTGTTGTAATAGGTATTTTTTTTAGTTGAAGCTCTTGCACTATTCTATTGGATACAAAAGAGCCCTCAAATCCCTGATCTATAAACGCTCTGACAATCATTTCGCGTCCTGATTCAGAAAGCACTCTTACGTTTGCTGTGGGCAGGAGGGTTCTGGGACTATGTGTACCAACGTGAAATGCCTTTTTGTAATTATCTGCTTCTGATGATTGTATTAGTTCTGATGAACTAGGTCGGTTATTTATACTAGCGATTGTATTGTCATCGTGTAGAAGGGTGTGGTGTCTGTGTTTACATTTAAAACAGGAGACACGGCTTGGACACATTGCAGCTCGATGACCTTGACTTAGACAATTTGAACATAGTCCCTTTTTGCTGACGAACTCCCTTTTAGATTGGTAGCTCATATCTGAAAACCTTTGACATTGTCTTATGGAATGAGGACCGCTACAAAGAACACATGAATAGTCCTTGCTAATGTGAAATGATTGGCTTTGCGTCTGTAATCTTTGTGCGGGCTTAGAGTAGAAGTTCCCTAATGCCTCAAGTGCGCGAAACTGGCCTTCGATAAAGGTTTTTAACTCCTCATACGTAGGGAATTCCTTGGATGTGCCAGTTTGTTGTTCCCATAACTTTTTAGTTTCGGGTGGCAAATGTTCGGTGACAATATACGTGAATATCTTATCGCATGCTGCAATATCCATACCAAAATGTTGTAAGGCTGTTGTGCACTCATTGGTAGTATCTAACAATTTTCGTAAATTACTTGCATTATCCCTTGACATGACCGGCTGGCTGAACAAGGTTTTAAGGTAATATTTAATCAAAACCTTTCGATTCTCAAAGCGTTCCTTAAGTGTTGACCACGCCGCAGTGTAGTTAGTTTCGGTAATTGTATAGTGCCTCAATAACTGCTCTGCTTCGCCTTGCAGACTCGACTTTAAATAGTGCAGCCGTTGAACGTTTGACAGTGCTTTGTTCTTATGGATCAAGGTTGTAAACAAATCATGGAACGATGTCCATGATCTGTAATCTCCGTTGAATTTTGGTAAATTTATTTTAGGTAGATTAGTGTTATCGCTGTTTGCGTTGGTCGTTTCTCGAATAATTGTGGTTGTGGAGGCTGGTTCAATTGGCGCCTTGACTTGCGGCCAAAGCTCATTCCTCGTTTCTTCTAATTCCGATAAAAAATCGATTACGAATTCTTCAACTGCTGTATAGAGTGTGTCATCTTCATATTTAAAATACCTTGCCACGGTCTTATCTACATCTTCTCCAGTTGGTTCATCATAATCTACTATTATTGTTGAATGAGTAGATTTAAAGTCATCCCACGCATCATTTAATGTTTTTATTCTATTATTCATGTAAGAACGAGTTCTTCTAGACTTAGAATCCTTGCCGTAATTGATTTTGTTAGTTTTTATTTTTTTCCAAGTTTCAAATTGTCTTTTGACGAGCTTATCCATAATTTCGGTCGTTTCTAGATTTCTTTTGTGAGTTTTAATTATCAACAAATCGTAACGGGTTGAATAAAAATGCGATATCACGAATAGAGTTCGAAGCAAAAATTGTATTCGTACTACGATGTACGTCAAAAAAAAGTATAAAAAATGGAAAATTCCTCTACTCTTGTTTGTTTAGGTATATGTGTGCATGCCGCGGAGACTATTTATTGTTTATGTATTTTGAATACGTAATTTAGCAGTACACTGACACGTCAATGTTAGTTTATGGAACGTAAGAAATGGAACGGACTCACCGGTTGACATTCAGTTGACCTCTCTGAATAATTCTCTCGAAGGTTTGACCTCTAATCTCCACAAAATGTCAGCTCGCTAAGTTTACTTTCTTATGTTGCTGGAATCTAAGTCCTCAAAAACTGATATGGTTGAATTGTTTTTATATGTAAATATGTGTTGCACTTTTGTTTTGTTTTTGTCAAATTAACTGTTTTGTGCCGTATCCGGCTCGAAGGACCATAATGTTAAGTACGCTTTCAAAGATCCAAAAACAATTGAGGTTTTTTATTAAGACACTTTAACTTGCTTTCTAATTCTTTAATTTACAACTTCTTCAATTTGTAATATTATCACGTTAAAAAAGCACAAAGCACAGTAATCCTTTACTTAAAGCACTAGCAATTACTTCTAATTCAATATTGATATATTAAAAAGCACAAAGCACAGTAATCCTTTACTTTAAAGCACTAGCAATTACTTCTAATATTCTAATTACTTCTAATCTAATAATTTTATGTTACAAGGCACAGTAATTTTTTACTTTAAGCACTAGCAATTACTTCTAATGTTCTAATTACTTCTAATCTAATATTTTTTTTGTTTCAAAGCACAGTAATCCTCTACTTTAACGCACTAGCAATTACTTCTAAATCCGATCGGTTCTCTCGTTGAACTGAAGACCTTTCGCAGACGTTGATTTTTATTTTTTTTTTCTTCATGCCGGTAACGGTCCCTCGAGTTGGTTTTTTTTGTTGTATGAAATTTGTGGAAGTTGTGTTGGTGGTTGGAACAGTAGTATCAGGCCTATATATCTTATAAATGCAGTTACTAAATTTTCTCTAGTTTATAAAAGAATACACATTTACCTAACAAATTATCCAAACTGTGTTGTCTACAATAGAGTCTACAATAGTCTGTTTAGAAGTTATTAACGTTTAAGCAAATTAAAAAAGTGAATGCGTGGTCGCCACACACGTTAAGGGCTGCTATTATTTTGTCATTATACATCTTCAATTTGAATTTATTATCTAAGAAGTCCATCAGTGATTGTACTTCTGGCTTGGCGAAAATTGCACTAAAATCACTGCTCAATTCATTGGCCTTTCACTTCAATTTTTGTTTATTAAAGTTAGACCTTCTGTTGTGTATGACAGTAATACTTCGTGTATTCAATTATCTATTAATTAACTATAATTATTTTATTCAGTGATATATAACCCAAAGGCCATTTTTTCCTGCAGAACTAGCATTGGCCCTTACTAAAACCCCAAAACAGGATTCGGCAACCTTTTGCTCATACTAAAATCTCCAAAGGCTAGTTTTCCCCGCAGAACCACCTTTTGCCCTAAGTAAACTCTCAAAAACTAATTCGGCAGCAAAACCACATATTGCTCAAACTCAAACTTAAACAGAATCAGTTTTTGCCCTGACAACTCCAAAGTGGATTTCGCGTACTTCCCCTCAGCCAGCCTATTTTGTCGATTCCCTTCAATTCCATACATTTTTCATGACAATTTCATATCTCTACACAGAAACTTGACAAAAAATTTTCACTTCAAAACTTTTCCAAACGTCTGTCCCGATAGCCAAGGAACAATTATTTGTCCAGAAATAATCCACTAAACGATTTGTTACTTAGCGAAAACACTCCGCATAATTAATTTCATAAAATGAAATAAAAACTAAGCTTCTAGCTCTTATTCCAAGGTTTAGTTTTTAAATCGCCATATTTGACTTGCGTATGTCATTAAATTTATTTTAAACCAAAAAATTTCATTAAATTATATGCACACCCTGTAAAAATTGTATCAATTTCCACTTTGTTCCTCATCATATTGCATCCTTTTCTTACAAATGGCTTTTCTATTGCTATCTATTTCTTACAATTCCGGCAAGGTCGTTTAAATAACGGTACGAAGGTCAAAAATAGATAAGCGAAAACGTCACGAGTGTCACATCTTAAGGCCCCCATACACGGTCCAATTGGTTGTACAGCGAAGTGCGGTTGTACAACCAAAACTATCGATTGTGGGCCGGTCGGCCGATCAAAATACATTGCGCTTATAGGTTTGATGAAAATCTGGTTGTACAGCCAATTTGACCGTGTATGGGGGCCTTTAAGGCCCCCATACACGGTCCAATTGGTTGTACAGCGAAGTGCGGTTGTACAACCAAAACTATCGATTGTGGGCCGGTCGGCCGATCAAAATACATTGCGCTTATAGGTTTGATGAAAATCTGGTTGTACAGCCAATTTGACCGTGTATGGGGGTCTTCAGACCCCTCCCTCGCGAGGCTGTCTGCAGCCCCATTTCCCTCGATACCCCAGTGTCCGGGGACCCAGCAGAGCGAGACCTCGTTTCTTCTGGTCAGGCTCTGGAGTACGTCAAAACACCCTGCTACTAGACTACGCGCCAACTGAGTTGATGCCGAGAAAGTCGCGTTTTCCATGCGCAGTAGAATCCCCGCATGCCGTTCCCGTCCCTTTGCTCTAGTCGCAACAAATTTCGAAGGGGAAATTTGAAAATACATAAGCGCATTTCTTATTGATATGTGCGCAATTTTTATTTGTGTGCAGCTTTAATTTCCCCAGCTGCGCGCTCCGGCATCAACTCATTTGGCGCGACCCATACTTTGGAAGAAAACTTCCACGTTGAGAGTGCCTTGATGGCAACTTGGCTGTCAGAGAAGATTTTAAGGCCCCCATACACGGTCCAATTGGTTGTACAGCGAAGTGCGGTTGTACAACCAAAACTATCGATTGTGGGCCGGTCGGCCGATCAAAATACATTGCGCTTATAGGTTTGATGAAAATCTGGTTGTACAGCCAATTTGACCGTGTATGGGGGCCTTTAATGTTGGCGCCTTTCAGACCTTTCTCAAGGTTGAGCCTAGCGCAGGTCGCAATGGCATGTATTTCAGTCTGGAAAACAGAGGGCCACTTACCCATTGCAATCGAGACCTTGGAGTTGGGTCCTGCGACACCAGCCCCTGTGCCATGTTCCATCTTTGACCCGTCAGTAAACCAGTGGAGATGTTGTGGATCCCCAGGAAGAATAATTTCCTCCCACTCAGAGCGATCCGGGATAACCGCTCTGAATTTTCTTTGGAACCGCAGTTGACTAACCATATGGTCGGATACGCGGCAAATGGAAATGCTTGGGATATTTTTAAGGATATCCTTGTGTCCTTTGACCGATCTGAAGTCTCAAGGCACTTATGGCGGCGGATTTCCATATGAAGAGATGCAATGGGGTCAATCCAAACTTCCCAGAGACAATGATGACAAGATCATCTGCATAACCGATGACATCGAAACCAGATTCAGATAGTTTGATCAAGAGTTCATCCACAACTAGTGACCAGAGTAACGGGGATAAGACTCCACCTTGAGGGCACCCCTTAATAGCCTTAACACTAATGATGGAGGCACCTAGGGTAGAAGAAATGTCACGATCTGCAAGCATGGCATTTATCCACTCAATCGTGTGAGGATCCAAACTGAAAGGCAGTACTCTAGAGATAGAATCATAGACAGTGTTATCGAAAGTACCTTCGATGTCAAGGAACGCGCATAGGGCAGTTTCTTTAGCGAGGAAGGCTTTTTCGATTTTACTGACCAGGAGGTGTAAAGCAACCTCTGTTGATTTACCCTTAGAGTAAGCGAACTGGAAGCTATATAGAGGGAGAGAGAGCTCCAGTTTGCACCTAATATGAAGGTCTAGCAGCCTTTCCATTGTTTTCAAAAGAAAAGAGGTTAAGCTGATAGGTCTGTACGATTTAGGCAGCTCGAGGGGTCTGTTGCCCTGTTTTGGGATAAAAACCACCACGACTTTCCTCCAGAAGGTTGGAATGTATCCCCAATTGAAGCTGGCTCTAAAGAGACAGACCAGGTTGTTGAGGATCAGATGAAGACTTTTCTGAAGAAGTGCTGGAAAAATTCCGTCTCCTCCGGGGGACTTATAGGGTTGAAAAGAGGCCACTGCCCATTTAACCTTGTCACGGTCGAAGATATTCCCTGAAAGACTGCGGGAGGATTGACTCTGGAAAGTGCTCTCTGAGCAGGCACCTTAAGGTTTCCTCATGGTTAGAGGTGTAGGAGCCATTCTCCTTTTTGAGAAGGCCCACTCCGTTGAAGGAGTCTTTAGAAAGTAGCTTTTGGAGTCTAGTCGCCTCTGGTAGAGTCTGAATGCTCTCACAGTGTTTCCGCCAGGCAATCCTTTTGGAACGTCTCAACTCCTTGTTGTAGGCTGTTAAAACACTGATAGAGATAGTCACTAGATCTCTAGAAATAAAGTTGGTAAGAGAGCATGGTGTAAGTTTACTTGAAGTGCCCTTATGGCGGTCATTTTTTCTCCAAGGAATGTTTGACATACCCGGTCTTCTTGGCTTGCCTAGAACCCTTGTCTATTGACGTTAGTCGATCATCATTTCAAGTGTTTTTCTTGCTTCACTGCGGAGTTTCCTTCATCGTTAATTTGTATCTTTGTTATTTAGTTCGCACATTTGCTTTCGATAATTCAAAACTTATGTTGATTGGGTAGTTTTAGTGATCTAATTCTTTTACAATCTTCCTCTTTTTGTGCAAACTTAAATTCCTTATTAACTTCAGATTTTACAACGTCTCAAATCTGTTTTATAATTTCCTGACATATATTCATGTCATTTTTTTCATACCCAATACTTCGCATTTTAAATTTTGGGGCAATTCATAAAATATTGCAGAACTCTGTGCTGACTCGGTTATTCCATGTGCATTCTGGTGACGTTAGTCAATCATCATATCGTTTATGTTGCTTCACTCTGAGAGTTCCCTTCCTAAAAACTTCTTAGATGTAGAAAATTCTGTACGCAACCAACTATTATTAAGTTAAAGTGTTTTTTGAAATAAAGCTGATGACAAAATTAAGTTTTGAAAACTAATTGCAAAATCCTGTCTTTGTAAGAGTTTCAAATTAAATTGCACCAACTAAGTAAGGACGTTATCAACAATAATAATTTCTAGAAGTAATCAGATTCTTTTCATATACTTTAAAAATATGTTCATATATTTCCTTAAGCTGCTAAAAGCTTCCTTACGTGACAAAAAGTTTTTCCCCGCGATGAAATAGTTTTTCTTTTAGTTTTCTTACTTAAGTGAAAATCTAAAGAATTGCCGCAACGCGATATAGGAGTGTGTATGTGCTACGAATGTATGTATGTATATACATTTTGGATAGAGGAGTCGTCCTGTGCCTATAGCATATATGTGATGTTAAAAGCTTTTAAAATTGCACCCATTTAGGAAAACTATAAATCTTGAGGCATACGGTGGCGGTACTCTCTGGGCAAAAATGTACAAGAGGAACACACACATACACAAGGACAGCATAGCACCGGTGTTCGGTCGTGGCTCTATGTCAAGAGTACAAAAGTCATTTCCCGGCGATAAACTCTTGGAATAAAGGTTATTCGTGCAACACAACACAAAGGGAAAATTGTTTTTAAATAGCTTCCTTACAAGGGATGAAAATAGATGGAGTTGTTTTGTTCGGATAGTCGGAAAATGCTTGTAGTTACATCACTAGATGGCGGTGGCTGTTACAAAGCAAAAAGACGTCCCCCCGGGGGCACCATCGATGACATTGCAAGGGTGAATTTTTAATTCGCTTGAAATTCGCAAAATGCAGTCACATTCTTTAATGAGTTTCGGAATCCTGGAAGTCCTGGATTATGCACACCGCAATTTTTATAATTTTTTTTTTGTTTTACTTTATTTTCGCGATCCTGAAAAAAAACTCCAACTTTTTAGCAAAGAAAGTTTAGAACAAAAAAAAAAAAAGAAATAACGCAAGAGAAAAGGTATGAAGAAATAAGTATCACATCTGGATGAGTTCCGAAGTGGGATGAGTAATTCTTCATTCCTGTTTTTCTCCATTACTAATATAAAAGGGAGTTGCTGAAGGACGGGCAATAAGGAATTAAGCAACTTAAACTTGGCGCGCTCGACAAATTAATATTAATGAGCCCGCATTAAAAGTTAACGCAATGGATAAAACACGAGGACGAGGACGAGATCAAGTACGCCCTGCAGCTAACCAATCCTATGTTGATAGTGGGTGACGACGCTGACGGTATTGTGTAGTAATGGTTGGTGGTTGGACGGGGGGAGTAGAGGAAAGATTCACCAACAATGTTGTAGATTTTGCCTTGTGCCTTCCGGCGGGCACCCTTCTACATTATCCTTAACCGTAAAGGACCAACTTTGCATGCTTCCCCAAGCTAGCGGAGTCTCGGGCGCATTATGCAGTCAGTCCGTGAATACTTATCCCTAATAGATTAAGTGCACAAGGAATTTTCGTAATTAAAATAGATTCTGGAGAGAATTTTAGAATTGCGGCTTGTGATCAACAATTGACGTCGACATGGAGTTTTTTTTTAGCTCGTCTTAAAAAAAAAATAGTTCTTTTACTGAACTGCATTAGGTGTGGACTGTTACGCTTCAGAAGGCGACAAAAATTTCTAGAGTGAAGTGACGTCCTAAAGTGTACGTAGTTTTCTGGAAGTGTTGGACAGTGATGATTCTTCGTCTTCAACTATTTCTTTCAGACTTTTTTAAATTATTGCACTCCAAGACTCTTGCCTTTTCCTTTGATTTTAAAGATTTATTATTAAAAGGATGATTTATTAAATTCTAACACAATCAGTGGCGTAGCGTGGATTTGTGCCACTCGGGGCGAACCATAAATTTGCTGCCCCCTACTTTCGAATTGATTCGTTTAATCAATGAATCAAAACCCAACTTGAATTTCAAGTAATTTTCAATCCAAGAATTTAAGGCATCATGTAAACGCAATGAATTATATGTAACTAATGAATGTTCGGTATAGTGCGCGCCAAAATAAATGGGAATTTTACGCGCAGGTGAGGAAATGATAACTCCACATACATTAACATTCCGTGTATGGATAAAATTCAAGCGCACATGCATTTTAATTTCCCTTTTGAAACTCGTTTACCGGGAACAACACTCCACCATAGCATCTGACCAGGACAAGAGTCGCGTAGTGAGACGGATTGAATTGTGATTGAAAATAATATGAGCGGGTGATTTGGGGCTTTAAACGAACGGAATGACGAGCTGCACTTTTCTTTTCGAATCTACTTTCGTGGTGAGGATTTGAGACTTTCACTGCGCATTAAAAAATCGATTTTGAGATTTCCAATTGTTTTGGCGCAGGCTATATCCGTGCTTCAAGGTTGGCCTAAATTATAAACTTTAACAAACCCAGAGAGCTGGAATCAGTAATTTCTCTCTGTAATTTATTTCAGTTTGTCTTTAGATAGGAAGCCTCGTAGACGCGCGAGCTTAAGCTTAAACTTTTCTCTGTTCCAATATCTGGAGGTTTCATTTCCCATCATCGTAGCACAATACTATTACAGGCGATTTTAACGACAAATGCGGCAGCTGTTGGAGCCCTTCTCAAACTTCAGCATTTACAGCCCGGGTCATAAAAGAAGGGAATCTTAATATCGCTGTTTCCATGCACATTGAGAGTCTCATACAAGAGAGCAACGTCACTCTGTGTGTATAAAAACGAACGAACGAACTTTCAACAAAACTACAATTCAACTGAAAATAAACAATTGAATCAATTTTTCACCACAATCTAACCGACTGATTTATTCACAATTTGGCAATCCGCTGTCAGCTGCCAATGCACACCTATCGTGTTTCATATGCGCTAGTATAGAAATAAGGTTCATATTTATAGTCCAGAAATAAGACCAAACCCAAATGAAAAGTAACGCAGAAGTAAAGTAGACGTAACTTCCACTGAAGCAGATGTAACATCCACTTACTTCAAAATTTGTCACTCTCATACAGGGCCGGCGTTTGGCTTTTTTGCGCCCGGTGCAGCATGCCATATACATATTGCGCCCCCTTCATTGTTGTTCATTTTTTTAATGGCAGTCAAGGAAAATGAAAGACGACACAAACACTCATTGAGAATGAAGGTACGGAATTTTTCTTTCATTTTTTTTTTTTGAAATTGCGCCCTGTCCAATTGCGCCCAGTGCAAATACACCAGTTGCACCTATGAAAGCGCGCCCTTGCCTTTGTCCAATCAGGATTTGCTTCGCGATCTTGCTTTTGTGCTGAGTTTACTTGCGCTTTAAGTTCACAAAACTCTCCCGCTAATGCTGAGTAATGCTCTCCGATGATTTTCATTATGAGCTGCACTTCCTTAACTATTTCCAGCACTAATAATACTATAAACTCGAATCTCCATAACGGAGGTCTCTATGTCGTTCTCCAATCCTTTATATTTCGAAGGATAATAGATGGTCACTGCACTGCATGTATTGGTTTCTACGGTAGAGTCTTACATAACAAAGCAGTCCACTTAACAGCCTTACTGGACATAGAAGCCGCTTTCAAAAACTTCAGATCCAGGTATTTCTCGCCGAAGTAGTGATCTATTATTGTACGACTAATTTGAATTACAAATCATGACCTATGGCACCGTGACCAGCCAAGAAAGGATACAGGACAAAATCAGGCGAACTAAATGAAATTGCATTGGTCACACCTTGCAGAAGACAATGGTAAAAAGCACAGAAGATGCATTCTGTAATATATGACAATGGGGTCACTTTTTCAATTTTTTCAATTTTTTTTAAATCTTAATTTCTGAAATTGCGCCCGGTGCAAGTGCACCATTTTCACCTATGAAAGCGCCGCCCTGGCTCTCATACATTTATATGGAATGGTACCTAACTTCACCTCACTTCACTTCCCTACCCATTTTGGTTTGGCCTGTAGACACCATCAGCCAGGACATCGTGCTGGATGTGGCAATGGTTAGGGCTTCATGTTGCCGGCAATAATAGCTCTGTCCAGTTTGGCCGCCGCCCCCAACAACTACGCCGCCCGGGGCAATGGCCCCCTCGGCACCCCCCACGCTACGCCACTGAACACAATACAATTTAGTCAAGCTGCAGCTAGTTAAGATGCTCGGGCTTGATAGAATTGTTCTGTTTAGTTATGGTAATTATTACAAAAGTTGCCATTCTAATCTTAGCCTCATATATTTTTACTTAAATTCTCCCACGATGGTCAATTCATAAATCATGGCAGAACTCTATGCTGACTCGATGCCATTTTTAAGCAAAATTCAATTTCCGTATTTATTTCAGATTTTACACCGTGTTCCAAGTCACTATGTTCACATTTCATACCTCCTCCTTCACAGCTCTTGTCAATTTTGGGCCAATTCATAAATTTTTGCAGAACTCTGTGCTGACTCGGTTCAGCATCAATCTAAATATCTAAACTACTCGAAAGGAGAAAATGCTATTCTACAATCTAATAGCAAGCGACGCAGGGTTCCACGAATGAGAAATTTTCCAGATCGAGTTCGTCTTACCAAACACTTTCTTCACATCGCAGTTGACTTTGCTGGGCCATTCACCGTCAAACCAATAAAGGGTCGTAATCGAGCTCAATTAAGATCTATGTATCTCGATGTGCTTGGTTCCGCGTGTGATTCACCTAGAACTAGTGATGGACCTCTGCCGACGATTTGTGGTGTGCATTTCGTCGTTTTATCAGTCGTCGAGGTCGCTGTGTTCGTATATATAGCTCAGGCAGCTAATCAATTAATCTTCCGGTCCTTTTATCACGCTAAATAAAGGAACCAAGTGGCATTTTATTCCATCGTATTCCCAGCGCGGGCCTTGTGGCTTTATTTTTTGGGATCCCTATTCAATGAAGGTAGTCTAAGCGTGCAAACTTCGGTGGAGTACCCTGAGATTACTCCTTTATTAGAAGAATATCGTCTTATTAGAAGCCCATCTTCAGAACCGCGGACAATTTCGGCTCTATCGGAGAGGTGGCCTGGAATACCGAACGCTTTGAGAAGACACGGACTACGTAGCCTGAAAACGTTTTAAACGATTTCTGCAAACTGGTTACTCTCGACTCTGAGTGGCCCCTTTGAGTTCTTCATAAGAAAGAAGAGGGTTAGATTCCCTGGACTCTATCCTGGCGAAAGGGGTGAAGGCTCTTGTCATACGGTTTGAAAAGCGTTCAGGGAAGAAGTCGGATGCACCCATACTGAAGCCTAGAACGGCTCCAAAGCCGACCTTCTGCCAAAAAGTGTCAAGATGGGCGTGCTGGTGACTGACTATCTGGAGACTCTCCTCACCTCATAGCAACTAGTTTCCGTGCAAGGAAACCTTCAAAAGACGATAGCCGAGCTAGGACAGGGCACAGAACAACTCAGGCTTCTAGGGGTTCTTGTCAACCGGCCAAATGACTGAAGGGGTGTTGGACTGCCTTGAGCCCTGGGAAGAAGCAAGCCTGGACACTGTAGACGAGGACAAGTGACGAAAACAGAAACCCCCACTGAAATTATGTTGAAAGAAGGATCCAAAACAGGAAAGACTCATAGAGATGACGAGCCAAAGGTCTATTGAAAAGCTGAGATGGGCGGGAGGCCAAATTGATAGAAAGTTTGGTTGTGCACAGCTTTGGAGGAAGGCGGCATAAAATTTTATAACCAAAGATGTCCACAGCCAAACCTGCAAAGTCCCGACCGCCATCCAGTGAGGAACCACAATCATTTCCGCTCCGATGACGAAGGAAGCAGAAACCTCGAGCTTACCAACTGAAGTCTGGCATAAGTCTGTTCAGGGAATGGAAGACATAAGTCGATCGAATGTGACCACTGCATTTTATGGAAGGCGGTAACTCCCTTCACCATCTCAACATCATTCACCCAAACCTTAAAAATGACACCTAGCAGGGCCATCCCGTACCAAAAACGACTCGCAAAAGGGGGAAAGGGTGGGACAAAATCCCCTAAGGAAATGAACACTGTTTACAATATGAAACATGCCCAGACAAACCTCCATCTCGCCAAGGCTGTCTTGGCATGCTCGAAAAAAGATTTAAATGATTTGAAAGCGTTGACACTGTGGGCACTGAGAGTCAATCTCGCTCTACTCTGAACAAGGGCCGACACAGCGTATTCCCCGCATTTTGGTGGTCTATAGGAGGTTGGAGTCAAGAGGCTATGAAAAACGACGATATTAGGCGAGTCGTTGGAAATCATCATCTTTCTGTCGAAGAAATCTTCACTCTCTTGGGACAAATCAAGATTTTGTCTTAAATCTCGACCTTTGCAAATGATATGCGACGATCCATAAGATATAAGTGCTCTAACACCTGCTGTTCTAACAGTTGGCGAAAGTCTATTTAGTGCATCGAAACCTAGCCTTCTGAATATATCTACCAATCGACTTAGCAGTTGGATTTTATTTGTCTTAAATAATTTTTAATTAATTCGCATCTTTGGTTTTTATTCTCGTGTATTCACTACTTCCGCACTAATATGGGGCGCGACATTTGGACCTTCGATATTTCAACATTGAATAACTTTGACATTTTTTAGCCAATTTTCACTAATGAGCTAGATTTATTTAGGATATCCTCTACCATTTATTTTAAATCATGAATACAATGCCAATTCAAACTTCATTCGATACGCAAAAAACAGCTATTTTCGGACTCTTGCACGCACAATTTTCATTTGAAAGGTTGTTTCCAATATAAAGCGCTACAATTTCAGCGCGTTCTTTCAGTGTGCGTTGACTCATAGCTAAAATGGTATTGAATGACGTTTCAGAATCGTGTTGATTTGTCGGAATCGGCTAAACAATGTCAGAGTTATTCAATGTTGAAATACCGAAGGTCTAGATGGCGCACCCTGTACAACACTCAAAGTTCAAAAGCAAGGTTCAGTTTCTCCTCATTATGCATTTTCCAGACTCCCTATTTCTACCTATATTATAATTTTTCGATCCTTACGCCTAAGCTTTCTACATACTACTAATCATTGCATCATGACATCAACATTTCCGTACTCCTACAACATTCAAAAGTTCAAACGCAGGATCCATTACCATCTCCTACAACCCCTTGATAGCCCCAAAACCCTATTCTATTCCCTCTCCTAAGCTTACTACTAGACATTGCACCATGCCATATCCAACGACATGACAGACTGGTAGTACAAAGGGTGATTCATGAGCTTAGGACTGCCACATAAAAAAAAAAAAAAAACTACTGGGCACATGTTCACTTTTGAGATTGTGCCATACTTTTGGTATGTACGAAAGTAATTAATCTACTGCCCAAAAGCGAGAATATGCATTCCGGGGCAATCTCCAAATATCAAAGGAATTACGACAAGGGGAAATGCTCGTATATCAGTAATTCCCTTTAATCTTGTCTTGAAGCTTGACCTGCGCCAGTCCGGACTGTTACAATCTGGCTCTGTCAGAATCTGGCTCTGTCAGGATCTAATCCAAGTACTTTGGTGTCTCCTATTAATGTGGAGTCTTTGTAGAGGAGCTTTTGAGTAAGGAAATTGTAGTTAATTTGCATTAAGTAACTCTCTTGAATATGGTAACAGCTTGATTCTGACACTATACTCTAATTAAACCCCGGTTGTTCTCCTGCAGTGCCGAATTGCTCTGAGTAGATTAGTATGGTCTAGGTTGATTAGTTTGGCCTAGTACCATCGATTCTGATCATAAAAATCGATATTCACGAAAGACTTTAATAACTTAAAACTGCCAAACAGATTAACTAACTTAACTCGGCACTTAACGTAAAGGTCGGGTGTAAGAAACTTTACAGAGGAGCACGTGCTGTTGTTTATATTTTCAGTTACTAGGAAGCTCTGTAAATGTTGTAAACAAAATGACTAGACTACGCATGTGACCACTGCACGAGCTTGCAGTAACACAGGGGAAGGATCCGTTTTAAGAGAGTTTTTCGTCCTTAAATTGTCTAGACAGGAGGAGCCCCTACAGTGGTGGACATGCGCCGGTTGGTCCAGACGCAGATTAAGCTTTTACTGCATAAAATCTCTCTCGGTTTTTGCACAAAGCAAAGCAATTATCAAATTTGATTCGTTTCCAGTACTTGTTTGGAAAATTTCCAACCATGAGCTAGCAATAAATACAATGCCCGTCTGGATTGGTGCTGTAAAAGGGCTTATATCGAGTCCTAATTGTGGCCCGTTGTAGGTCATTCAAGTTTGAAAATGGCCTGGGTATGAAAATTCTTTCGATCAGAGAATTAGGCTGGGTTGTCGTCTAGAGTTGCATACAGTCTCCATCTCTCGGCAGATGGTTGGTTGTGTAGCATGTGTTTTTTGTGGTAATTAAGTTGTTAGATTGCCAAACTTTGGTCCTGCTATTTTCCCGTCGTCTTCTTATGCCACATCTCGCCATTCCCCATCCATATATATAGAAAGGGGCCTGCAGATACTAGATAGTAGGTATATGTCTCCTGGCCATAGCCCATAGTTGGTACGAAATTACGTTACAAAAGGAGCAATGAGATAGAAGCTGGCAGGTTCTGGTCTGTTTGTGTACGTAACAATGTCCAGAACCACACCATTTATATTCGTTAACTGTTATGTGTCCCTTGCTCCCGACAAATATATTTATATCTGGTCCTTAGGCTACCCCCAGAACTCGCATTTTGTAGTTAATTTGGAAATTTGTAGTTGTACGACTTCCATACAACTAACGTTAACAGCCCTCAAGGATATGCCCCTGGATGCCCCCGAAAGTCAACTTTTTGGGGCCATACATATACATATATACGTATTGGTATGTGTCGGGGGGTTTTTGTTGAAACAATAGTAAATCTGGCCAGGTTTTGACTTAAGATTGAGTCAGATTCATACTGCCAGGGGGTCATTTGCATTATTTGCATGAGGATTGGAGAAGGATTTCGGGAACACATTCTTGGGGTAGATCTGAGATGAGCAAAGTTTTTGGGCAGACAGGATGAGAAGAAAATTACGTTTTTGGGTATTACACTCTTAGACGTTTACGTTTATTGAGGGTAGTAGCATGGGGCTCACAGAGAGTATGATTTCCTTCATTGTAGGTCAAAGTTGGGACTTAAGTGATATTGAGTCGTCGTCGTCCGTATATACATATGGATGGATCTTGTATAAAGTTATGAAAGATTTTATATGAAAATTTATTATTTAATAGGTTGTGGTTTTGTGGTTATATGTGTTAAAATTAAGAAATTGAGTGCAAAGGGAGTTTAAATTTGTAGATTTATTAAAGGTTCATCAAATTTATGCTAAAAAAATACAAATAACGAACAATGGCAAAAGACGTTAAACTGCTTAACATAAACTGCGAAAGGGTTTCTCTATTGGTTCGAGCTGATATGAGATGGAGATTCATCATAGTTGAGAAATTCGTTCAGTTTAAGCCAGCCTCGGTAGCCCAGGCGTGAAAGAGGACAACTACCTATCCCAAGAGGCTACAATCAATGCCCCACAAAAACACAAAAGTCAAGTACTGACGAGACCAGTGCCGGTGGATAGTGTTGGACCCTGGTGGGTAGTCAAACAAACACAGCCCCGTCCCCACCGTCCGACGTACTTATATGGCAGTTTTCCTAAAAAGGAAAGTAGGTAGGCCACATCATTGTGAATCAAAATATGAACCGACGGTGTGCAGAAAAACATGCGGAGTTACGTAAGAATCCGTCCAGGCCCTCCCCTGTAAGTCACAGTGTATAGTGATCTGTTAGGGCTACGCTTTCCAAAAGGAGAAGTTGCGGTCATGATCGAGCGTGGCGTGAAAGCGGCGGTCTGATCCCTTCTGAGTTCAAAACTGAAGCTGTGTCCGCAAAGATCAAATAATGGGAGCAAATCATTCAGTCGTAGCCCGCCATAAGGTTCCTTAGTGGGTTATCACACTAACACACTGATGGGGGATCTTCGGATCTGACACCTTCGACCTCTCACACTCAATCTTGTACTACGATTTTTAAGTGGCCACGCTGCTGTTAACTCTGAATGGAAACCAGGGCGAACAGATGCATGATAGGATAGGTGGCTTTTGACGATATACTCTGAGCAACGGCCGTATGCAATTCCTTATCCTCATATGAAGTCTCCGTCTGGATGGACCTTCAGTTTCGTGCCTCATTCAAGGGACATTTATAGATAGTTATATTGAACGCATCAGTCCTGAGCCGTGTTTTAGGCCATCAACCAGTTTGGTGAAGAGAGCCTTTACAGATGGGAGACTCATGACTGGATTTGCCAACTCTAAGCGACCCTTTATTGTGTCGTCTCCTAACGCGACTAAGGAATCGATGAGGCGCAGTAGAAAGGATGTCCGGACCCTTGTTGAAAAGGTTGAAACTGCCGGTCATGCGTTTGTGTGTACCCGGCGATAGCTTGAGCAAGCGCAAAGCCAGTGGGCAGACTATTGAACTGATTAACTTTTCCACCACACAATCAGCGGATGTAAGGCATTGTGTACTAGCTATTAGTTCAATTCTTGTGTTATATACAAGTTAAAACATGTACATCAAGATCTTTATGCAAAAAGAGATACTTACTGGCTTGCAATGTCTCCTTTGATAATGACTACAAGAAAATCATGGATTCCAGGAGTAAGTCTCGTTCCTTACTTAAAAACCTCGTAGATTTTACTTTCCAAATGTTATCCTAATGACAGTTTTATGTTGACAGTTCAAAAATAGGGCGATATTTAAAATGACACCTCTTGTTGAAAAACTCATTAAGTCACTGCTTTCTTTTACTAAACAAGTAATAATTCTTTACTCAGGCTACTGAACAGTCCGGCCTAAAAATCTGAGCTGTTGAGGCAGTTTGGCCTAAAAATCCGAGATAGTGAGGCTGCTAACCGTACTATAGGTTGAATGTGCGGCCGCAGTAGTTTTTGGACAGGATACGTTACTAAAAGAAGATCGTTCAATCTATGGCGTCATTTAGAGTAGCAAGTTTAAAGGATAGAAGAGTAAAGGATAGGTTATGAGTATCGAAGTTCTGGAGCATTTTGAACTTTAGGATGTTCTGCCAGTGCAGAAACATCGACTGCGAAAGATTATATATAGATTTTCGAGGGATATCGAATCAGACCACTATTTGCGGGTCCCTTTTCGTCCCTCTGCCTAGAGTCATCTTATTGGGGTTGCAGTGGGTTGTCCCATTGCTCCCTTGCTTCGACTCCCCTAGTTATCGCAAGCAGCTGATTGAAGGGAGTCTGCCTCATGTCCTCCATCCAATGGAGTCCAGTTATGGCAGCCCCTTTTCTCGCCACCGCCGGACAGTGACACACTATGTGTGTGGCCGTCTCAGGTTCCTCCAGGCACATCCGACAGGTGTCATCCTCCAGAATTCCCATTCTTTTTAGGTGATACCTGAAACATCCGTGTCCTGTAATCAGTGCCACTAACCATCTGAGGGTTCTCCTTTGCATATGCAGGATCCTTCTTCTGGATGCGGTAATCGGCAACGTAAGCACCATCTTAGCCTGCCTGCACGTGGTCATAGCGTCCCACCGTCTCCGGTGTTCCTCAGCGACCCATTTCTCGATGTAGTTCCTTACCAGCCCTCTGCCAATGGCAGAGTATGGCTCCGGTCCCCAGAATTCCGAGGTCGACCCCTGTTTTTCCAGGTTGTCAGCCTTTTCGTTCCCATCGATGCCGGTATGTCCTCTAACCCAAGCTAGCGTCACGTTGTTTTGTTTCGCACACCTGTTCAGTCCATTCCAACGCCAGAGACGCATTAATCTCTGCCTGATTCATGCGCTTAATCACAGCCTGATTGTCCAGTGCTATAAGGAAAGCTGCGAAAGATTAGTTCACAGTCGATTTGTTCTATTTAAGAACGAAAAATGTATCTAGGATTATTTGGTCAGGGCAGCAAGTGGTTTTAATTCAGATAACTCTAGTCCATGATCTCCATTAAATCGAACTCGGTAATAACCTATCATCCAATAGGGTACGCGATAACTTATCTGAGTGAATTCCAAGCTAATAGCAGGACTTTTGGAGGACTACTTGTGTTTGAGATGTACTTTTTTATCAATTTTGATGTACCTAGTGTTGAGTCTAAGAACATCTGTATTCACAAAAATCTATTGACCTCTTCTTATTCCCGTTTAATCCCTCATGTGACATAGGGCGGAATAAAAAAGAGAGTCGTTCACATTCTATACCTCTAGGACATTCGGCAGTAGGTACGTCGGGGCTTCCATCTAGAGAATTATTAATTTGGATCCAAAGAAACCTTATAATTTGGGCATTTCATTCATTCTCAAGCACGTTCCCATCTTTGAAACCATACCACATTTTCAAGAAAAGGGCTTATATTTAATCAAAATGTGGTTACCATAGGTAGTGTTAAAAAAGAGTTAAGGGAAGCTTGATGTAGAGTTTAGGCGGACCTACAAGAGGCAGTACAGTTAGCCCTTACACGATACTAAATTGTACTAAGGGCTCAATTTTTGGGAATGTCCTGGTTTAAAAAATAATGTCCTACTACTGAACGTGTACTGAGATAAATTCATTCATGATTTTCAATTGTTAACATACTTACATGAGGAAATGAGGCAAGGTGAGATTGTAAAATTGTGGAGGCATAAGTTTGTTACTTACTTTGAGCACTTTTATACATATTAGAATCAAATTCGTACACAAAGCTCTTCATTGGTATTTTCTTTCTTTCTTTAATTTGGTTGTTTTTTTGTAATTTAGGCATTACAATAGTACCTCGCCTCATTTGAAGTATGACATTGTACTGACTCAAATCTATATCTATCTATGTGCCCCTTAATCCCTCGTGGGACATAGGGCGGAAACAGTTGCCCTCCAGCGGACTCTGTTTTGCGCGACAGCTCTTAGCTCTGACCAGGATCTCCCAGTAGTTGCGGCCTCTGCTAGTAGGGTTCTCCTCCACGTTGTTCTAGGTCTTCCAACTCGACGGGATCCTTGCGGGTTCCAGTCAAGGGCCTGTTTGGATAGATTTTCGTTATCGCGTCGCAAGGTGTGGCCAACCCAATTCCATTTCCTTCGCCTGATTTGGTCGTCTATCCTTTCTTGGCCGGCACGGCGCCATAGCTCTTCATTTGAAATTCTATCTTGCCAGCGGATTTTTAGGATACGACGTAGGCATCTGTTTATGAAGGCTTGTAGGCGCCCTGTGATGAATTGGGTGACTTTCCATGTTTCGCAACCGTATAAAAGAACTGCCTTAACGTTGGAGTTGAACAGCCGCAATTTGGTGTTGGTTGAGATCTCCGTTGATCTCCATATGCGGAACAAGCATGCATATGCGCTTCGTGCTTTATTTATTCTGGAACTGACATCTTCTTCTGCACCACCATTTTCGGTAATAATACTACCGAGGTAGCAGAATTTATCTACCAGTTCCACGTCACGGTTATTCAGCGCAGTTCGTTCAAGTGTGTTTGCATTTATCCTCATTTCTTTGGTTTTATTCGGATTTAGCCTTAAGCCTGCTGGACTACTTTCTGTTGCCAAATTGTTTAACATTGAGGTCCTGGTGTCTGTGGGCCAGCAAACAGATATCATCTGCGTAGTCGAGGTCCTTAAGGCGATCTAGCAAACCCCATTGTATGCCGCCTGTTCTACTATCTAGAGCGCCAACAAGAATGTCATTTATTACTATAAGAAATAGTAATGGGGATAGTAAGCATCCTTGTCGTACTCCTGAACTCACCTCAAAGCTGTCGGATAATTTTCCGTTATGGAGAACTCTGCATTTGGAATTGTTGTATAGGGCTTTTATCAATTCTATTATCTTATCCGGCAGTCCACGTCGCCGTAATGCCTGCCATATAAAGCTCCTATTAACCGAGTCGAACGCTTTCTCATAATCTACGAAAGCAAGGTAAAGGGGGGATCGGAATTCAGTAGACTGTTCCACTATTATTCTTAAGGTGTTGATGTGATCTATACATGAACGGCCCTTCCTGAATCCGACCTGCTGCCTTCTAAGCGTTTGATCTACTGCCTCTCTTATTCTTGATAGTATAGTGTGGGACAAGATTTTACCCACAGTAGATAATAGACAGATGCCTCTCCAGTTGTCGCATATTGTTAGATCCCCCTTTTTGGGTATTTTGACTATGATACCTTCCGTCCAATCCTCCGGAAAGGTACAGGTGTTCCATGCTAATTCGAGGATTGGCTGAAGCGCATCTGCTATGAGGCTTGAGTCGGCTTTCAACAATTCTGGCGGGATGCCATCTTTTCCAGCTGCTTTACCATTGGCCATCGCATGAATTGCGGTTACTATTTCCGTCTTGGATGGGGCCCGGGTGTTGATTCTTATCGGCTGTGCATTGTTGCTGTTTTCCTGAGGTTCCTGTGTGAGTGAGCCATTCAGGGCGGCGAAGAAATAATCTCTCCATCTTTGGAGCTGCTCCTCGTCGCTGCACAGCAGCCTTCCATCCGCACTCTTAACGGCATGCTTTTTAGTAGAGTGCTTTCCCGAGAGCTGTTTAGTAATTTGGTACAGCACTTTACTGTTGCCTGTGTTTGCCGCGTTTTCCGCTTTTTCTGCGAGCTCGTTTATCTGCTGTACTGACTCAAAACAAAGACAAATTCATTTTATAAACGTGTCCTACTTAACACCAGCTTGATGATAGTTGAAACATAAGCCTACTTCTACTTTATAGAAGCGGCTTAATCATATATCAATTTCAGGTTAAGTTGTAAATCCTCAAGCTGGTGGTATGATTGGACTAGGTGAGGTATTTCTGTTTTTCGTAGTAAAAAATATCATTGATATTAAAAAATTAATTTACATTAAAAAAAAATAATAAAAATTCCCAGAAATTTACTTCAATAACACATGAACTTCAACATTTAAACACTCGAAGTCTTGAATTTTTCTATAAAGTTGAATATTGAATAAAGACTCACGACGATATTCTATGGGCTTTCACTTTTGTTCCGTGAAAAGAAATCAAAAAGCCTAATTAAATTGATCAAAGGGATTTATTGAATTACATTAAAATAAATGCGGCCATTGGCAATTTATATTAATTAAGTAGGAGGAAGACGAGATATAACCTAGGTATACCTACATATACATATAGTACAGATAGGATGAAGCAAAAATCAATATTATTAGGGAAAAATGCTGTAGTAGATTTTTTTGTATATAAGGAAATACGCGGTAATGCTGGGCCATAAGCACAGGAGAGAATGACAACATATCAAAGGTAATGGACAAATAATTTATTAGTTGAGCGCGTGTCTTTTGCTAAAATTTATCAGGTAAAAGATTGTTAGTTTTTCTTCAGAGATTTGTACCACGAATTGGTTAAGAGATATGTAAATATGCATGGTACCGCGACGATTTCATAATTTCGTTTAGGTCTGTTTTTAGTCTTTCAGAAAAGTGGGCTTATTTTTGTTTGACCATAAAGATATAATGGTAAAATTTTTCGATAGGAAAAATGAATTATAAACTCATTCTTAAAAATATACACATCCACCAGGTCCTATACTGCATGGCAACCACCCTCACTTAAAAAAAATATACAAAATCACAGATAATTGCACAATAAAAAACCCCCCCCCACACACACACCCAAATTACTTAATTCAAATTCACTACAGAATATTCCCAGACTTTATACAATCTCTCCATACAAATTCATTTTCATGACAGTAAGTAAATCAGAATGAAAAGTGAATACAGGTTGAATATTTTATGATGATTGTTCATAATTGCTGTAATTATTAGTGGTTTATGAGATCTGTCTTTACTTGGTTTTAAATTCATTGCTGTGAAGGTGTATGTATAGTGCCTTAAAATCTCCCCATCCATGGCGGAAAGTATACAATATCCTCGAGCGTTTGCGTTTGGTCTATTTCGGCTTTTGTGGCCTCCATGAAAGGAAGTCATTTGGGGATATAATGAGCATAAAATTTGTTGGAAATTTCTTCGGTATTTTCGAAATGTTATCTTTAATTCCACGATTAAATTATGCGCAATGATTATAAATTATGGCAATAATTCATTTAATTCCATTAATTTTTTGAAGTTGGGTTTGAATTATTCACAAATTATGTCTCGATTGTGATGTATGGACAAGAGATAAGCTGGTTTGTAAGTAGTAATAATGTTAGACGAGGTCCTGCAGCTTAATAAGTGAAGATAGTAATGTTGGTCTCTCTGCACGTTTATAAGAAGCGATGTTGGTACTAAAGATGACATAAACGATCTTTCAACAAGAAATTTCATTTTAAATCTTGCTCCAATTTTGAACTGTAAATGTACAACTGTCATTACGATGACATTTGGCAAGTAAAAACTAGGAGTATTTCAGATATGGATTGATACATACTCGCAAAACGCCTTAAAATAGTGTAATTTTTTTTTTCAGAAACTGTGAAAATATCGCGGAAACGGTTTGTAAAAGTCGTACTGCTTGTGGTCAACACCAAACGCCTTCTCGGACAGGTATAGCTAGTCTAATCAACGAATTGGAGCTCCTCGACCAAGTTAGTGCTGTTAAAACTTTGATTTGTGCTCATTTGGTTAGGCAAGTTGAAAATAACGCTGCTGTAGCAGACAATCTCGCTAAAAATCGAGTTTTGTCCAATTTGAGACGCCAACAGAAATTCAGAAAATCAAAAGCCAGTTCGCAAAGCAAATTTATCCCTAAAGATCTTGGCCATAGGCCTACATGGCTTTAAATTGCAGCAACCACGCGAATAGACCCATCAGATCAAGCACAATGACCCAGATAGTCGTTTGGAGTGGGTGTTATCTCGAACATATAGAGTGCGCCATCTAGACCTTCGGTATTTCAATTTCAACATTAAATAACACTGAAATTTTTTAGCCGTTTCGAAAAAAGTTCATGATCCTGAAACGTCATTCTGTACCATTTTAGCTGTGAGTCCAATCACATTGAAAAACATCGCTGGAATGTAATTGTAATGCTTTACATTGAACACAATCGTTCAATGGTGAAAACTTTGCGAGAGTGTGATTTGGAATGACCTCCTTATACACCGACAGCTAACAGGTCCACTTTATAAAGCGACCAAAGCTGCCTGGGCTGAAGCAAATACCGTGTTTAATCCCGCAGCTATTAAGGAGGCGATTAAATCGTGCAAACCATACAAGTCCCTTGGAGCAACGTCGACGGCGTGATGAGAGACGTCGAGAAACTTATCTTGAACGTGAACCACTAAGCTACTAGAGGTTTCGCCAAAAGAGTTGATGCCGGAGCGCGCAGCTGGGGAAATTAAAGCTGCACACAAATAAAAATTGCGCACATATTGATAAGAAATGCGCTTATGTATTTTCAAATTTCCCCTTCGAAATTTGTTGCGACTAGGCTAAGTGACGGGAACGGCATGGGGGATTCTACTACGCATGGAAAACGCGACTTTCTCGGCATCAACTCTTTTGGTTGAACCTCTATCAGCATGCATACCAAGCGGGCAAGTCCACTGAGACATCACTACACAATCAGGTAATTTGGCTGGAAGTCGCAGGTCTAATCAAAGGAGTTGCGCTTACGGCCTTCCTTGATATCGAAGGACCCTTCGACAATACGTCCTCTGATACTATAGCTAGGCCTCTTAGTAGATGATGTCTAAGTAGCACTTTCTGCTACTGAATCGAATCTTTGCTGGGAACTCATAAACTAATGGTTTCTCATATTGAGGGGTCTCTGGAGGGCACTACAGGGAAAGGGAGGGGTTTTATCCTCACTTATGTGGTGCCTTGTTGTAGATGAATGTTGTAACTTTAGAGTTTTCACGTATCTCCAGAAATTCGATGACTAAGCAAGCGGCCTTCAAATAGTTGCTGATTATTGCGCAAATCTTTCAACGTTCGATCGAGACCCTTCAATGCCTGCCCCTCCAGCATTTCGATTTCATCCGCGTTCTTTGGATTAATGTTTTTAGTCTGATCCGATAATAGGTTCTGAGTGAAAAAGCCTAAACGATTGTCGGCTCCAATAATCTGATACGATAGTCGGTCATAGTAAAAAAATTGTCTAAATCATGTCCAAGAAAATGCTGCATCTTCCCGTGAAAGTCTCATCGCAAGCGGATAAACGGTTTCCGAGAGTAGCGGATAAACGGTTTCCGGCCAACCAGACACCGACATACAGACAGACAAAATTTTCAAAGACACTTGATTTTTTTTAAATATCCCAACAACTTTAGAGCTTAGAGTATGACAATTATTTTGAAATCATAGACAGACACTCCAATTATATTTACATACATATATAGAATATAGAAGAAGTCGTCTTGTAGATTTTAGAGAAATCTTTCCTTTCTTCTATCTCTTGTGAACCGTAGACGATTCTATTTCATCAAACACATGCTACTCATCCGCCCGTTTTAACGTCTTGCATGGCTGTCCAAAAAAAAAAATAGTTTAGCCAAGAGTTTCCCGACTGCCTTGAGCTCCTCAACAAGTTCCTCCGACAATCGGGTAAATTAGATAAATAGAATTGACGTCTTCTGAGTAGGGTAATGAATTAATAACAATTGAACAACTTCCACCCAATAAACAAATCACATAAAAAAACTTTTGGAAAACAATTTTTTTACGGCTTTTGAATGCCTTCAGCAGTCACACAGGAGCGCCTTCATAATCCTTCGTTTACACTTTTGTTTCAGGTTCGCACTTTAGGCCCGCATAAGGTGCGAGAGACAGAGCCCGGATATTTCCTCGCCCCCCTTCAGGCGAATCGCACACTCTCTGTTGTCAGCTCCTTTGTTCGAGGCTTCACAGATCTGCTCCACTTTATTCCGGGTGCCCCCCCGGCCCGCCCTTTGCAATGTTAATTGTCTCCGGCGGCTTTGATTTCAGACGCTCGTAGTAGACCACCCCCAATTCTCCAGATATCCTGATGGCACTCCCCCCCTGAATCCTCCGCTGCTGGGGCATCCCTTCGGGAAGTATTTGCTGGCTGTAACTACACAATCGCATCCTTGGAGTGGAGTATAGAAGCTGGCGCTGCTGTCTACAATCCGCCTGACTGTGGGACCGGGATTCGCAGTGGGATTGTATACACAAGAATACAAGTGTGGATTTTTGTTACCAATCGGGATCTGGGCGCTAAACACAAGGCGAAAGTGTGAAATTGTGGGGCTCTTATCAGCGTATAAATGGGATTTTCGAGTTGCTTAGAGGACAGAGTTCACAGTGTATTCAAAAGGATTTATGCCAAGAACTCATGCGACAGGCGACACTGGTTATAGGTACCAAAAAACCCCCAGCTTCTTGCTTGTGTATAGTTCCTGTTCCCGCTTCTTATGTTCGGGCTGTATATCCCACAGAGCTGGAGCTCCTGTTTCTTAAGAACAATGGAAGAAGTTGATTCAGGCGAAAATTTCAAAATCTACAGGGTGCTCTACCTACCGTCCCCCGAAAGGCGAGAATGCCCAGGTTGTTTTAATGGACCGAAAATTGGTTTAGATTCAATTATTTCTGGGCTTGATATTATTCACTTCAGAGCCGGCAAAAGTTCATTCCCTTGAGACCCCCCGTTTTAGACGACATCCATTCAATTAGGATTAGGCGATTTTAAGGACTAAAGACCAATTTCTTGGAATAAATCGCATTAATCTACACCGAAAATAAAAGGGATAAGCATTTTTCTTTCTTTCTTTTTTTTCGGGAAAGGCGACGACGAAACACACAAACACACACACCCACACAAAAAAAGGGAAAACTCTTGTTTTCTTAAACCTTTACTTTTGTGTGTTTATCACCAAAGCTCCAAAGGGTATTAATGTAATTCGCTGTAATATTTCAATTCACAGAAACCCCCCCGGGGAGTGTATAAATGGTGGAAAACCTTAAAATATCATTAAACGATTCCATTAAGTTCATTTTCTGTAATTCCATTTAATAATAATGCTGCCACCCACCCCAACACTCTCTCAGCATTTTATTGAATGCATTATTTTTTGGCAGGAAAATAACATTTTAAACAGGACACGAAATTTGTATTGTAGTAATTTTGTTGTAATTATGATAATATATCATGTTGCGTGGTGGTAATAGAAATTATTGTTTGGCGAACTAATTATGTCCTCATGTGTTTTTATTAATTTCCCGACGCCGCGCCACCAATTTCCTCGAGGGTTTTGAAATTTTGTTAAATATTGGCTAAACATTAGATGCACAATAAATTTTGATGCCGGAAGGATAGAGGAATTATCAATAAGGGAGGTCCTTTTTGTAATTGGTTCATTAAGTAGGAATATTTTATAATTCGTTTTTATTTAGAGCCTAAAAACTATTAGAACAGCCTTCAAGAAGCCTGAACGATTGTAGCCCAAAATTTCAAATTTTGAAGCAAATTCATTAAGTTGTAAGTCCTGCTTCCATTAGACACAAAATTTTTAACTTTTTCCCGGTACACAGACGAATCCAAATCGGACTTCAATTTTATTGTCAAAAAAATTCGACCCCTTCCGACTAGCCTTTAAAGGGGGTGGAGATGGGACCTCCATGAGGCTACCCAACGGCCTCATGTAAATTTCCTTACAGAGCCCACAAGAGCTATCTTACGCCTTACCACATAAGGAAAGTCCCCTGTGACTCCCGTGAGGTAGAAATAAAAAAAATGGTCTTACAACGGGCGAACAACGACCGTGATTGGAACATAGTCCTTGGTCATATAACGGGCATCAGAAGGTGGTTTGCAGGACTGTAGGACCTTACACTATCAGTACCGGCTTTAGGTGGCGAACCCGGGCGAGAGGGCGCCGCCACTACAGTAATTTTTTTAGTAAAATTACAAATGGTGTACAACACACTTATTATAATCTATATAAAAACCAATTGCAACATGTCTGCATCATTAGCTACCTTTAGTAAAAAGTTCCATTTCATACTCGAAATCAGTTTCAAAAGTCGAACTTTCTGGACTTCGATGCGAAATGACTCTTAGGTCAATACGAAAAAGATATTTTTCAATACGATCGACACAGGGGCGGCGCTTTTTTTGGTGCAAATGGTGCACTTGCACCGGGCGAAATTTCAGAATTGATTTGAAGTTCGTATTAGTCGTACTATTATAGATCCCTAATTCGGCGAAAACACCTCGATCGATTCTGTGCACCTTCTATGTTCAGTAAATTTGTTAAGTAGACTATTTTTTTTTTTCAATGAAAGATTCTACCGTAAAAACTAATACATGCAGTGCAATGACCATCGAAGACTCTTCGAAATACGAAGGCTTGGAGAATGACATAGAGACCTCTATTATGGACTTTCAAGTGTACAGTACTATAGATTTTCGGAGCCCAGGATTGTGCAGGAAATAGTTACAGAAGTGCGGCTAACATCGAAAAACATCCTTGAGCATTAAACAGTATTAGTGGAGAAGTTTTGGGAAGTTCAAGCGTAATCAAACTCAGCACAAAAGCAAGATCGCGAAGCAAATCCTAATTAAACAAAGGCAGGGGCGGCCTGCATTTTCACTGGGCGCTATTGCACGAGTCAGAAAAAAAAGTGAAAAAGATTTTCCGTGCCTTCATTTTCATATATTTAAGAAACTCCAAAGAGTGTTTGTGTCTTTTTCCATTGTCCTTTACTGCGATCAAAAAATGAGCAGAAATGATGGGGGCGCAATATGGGATACTGCACCGGGCGCAAAAAAGTCAAACGCCGGTCCTGGATCGAGATCCTTTGAGTCAATCAGGAATATTTTTCCTGGATGTACCTAATATCATTGACTTTAGCTTCGATTGGCGCACAATGTCAATTAGACGCTGGCCAAAGCATTATCGGGAATCGCTGTCACGTAGTTAGAAGAAGGGCAAACAGCCCATTCTGCCTTCAAACTCCAACTGAATTTGCAAAAACAATAGATCAACCGAAATCAGTAATGGCGAAAGTACTACAGAATTGCAAAAAAAAATTGGAATTAGTGTACGATGACACAGAATTACATATTTTCATTGGCGTTGGGTCCGTTCTATCCGAGGCCTGCCTTGAGGATTGCTGTCGGGTGGGTTTTTACGGTGGAAGGCTGTCAGCCTGCCGCCCAACTCCCAACCTGGAAAACCAGTCCCGTATTTGTTACTCTTGTATAGACCAGAGTATCGAGGGGTCACTCGATGTAAAGTCAACATCTTCGTGAAGGTGGAGGTAGGATTCGGCAATATATCGGAAGATCTTAGATCGCGTAGACCTTAGATTGCAGTTGGCATTTCTCAGGACTTGGCTATTTGATGTACCAGCACCAGCAAAGCTCCCTCAGACCGTTACTACCATTTAACCCTCTATGCTTTTAAGGGCACCAAGTTGTGAATTTCTGCGCTGCACAATGGGCTTCAAATTTGCAAAATTGATGAAATTTTTTAAAACTTTTTTTGGGAAAAGTTTTTTGCTCTGCACAGGATGCCAAATGCAGTCAATCTCTACCCGAGATGACGAGATGTATTCTGAATATGATTGGCTAGGTCTTTGTTTATGTCGATAGGTGACGATCAACATTGGTGACTGTGAAGTTGCAGCAAGGATGAGATTGAATCTCCTTCAACCCGGCATCCTTAATCCCAATAATATTTGGTCTATGAAGCCCAAATAATTTTTGAAGCTATATCAAAAGCCTCAACCCAGAAAGTTTTTAACGACACGGTTGGCACAAACAAAATCGGTCGCAGTGCACGCTAGGACACTCCCCGGAAGAATGAATGAATATTTTTGGATGACCGACCCAATGCACAATGCTCACCCTCGTAGATATATCCCAAACAATCTTAATCAAGTTAACATCAAACCAAGTAAAAATGAAATGAACGTCATGCCGCATACGCCCCCCCCCCACCATTTAACATGACATCAGACATCATTGTAAATGCCATCGATACATTAAGGAGAACATTCACAATTTATCCTAAAGTCTGCTCATCTCGTAGACTTGAGTGCAGACCGATGGCAAGCAGCAGCTTTCAGGCATATAAACGGATTAGAATGGACGTTCATAGTTCAGTACGGCAATCCCATGCTGGATGACTGAACATCGAGAAGATTTACGGGATGCCTCCATATAGTTGGGTACTTTACATGTCAATATGTGTGTTAAACAAACTTCAATTATTATGTTAATTATGGTATTTGCCTCTAATGGTCCTACACTGATGATTTACGAGAATTTCGCTCAATGCGATGGTCAAATGCGTTGCGACTCATATATGCTTGGAGGGATTATTACAGTTCCACATCCATGGAGGAAAATCGAACTTGTGATACCTGGGAAAATAATGCGGTTCCAAAAGCATCATTTGAAATTGTACTAACTACAGGACATTCGAAATTGTTGTTGAATTAATGACTTATTTTGATGAAAACAGTTTCTCGGTTAATTATGGCCTATCAAAATATATACATAGGATGTGAATTGGGCTGATGGAACAAATTCAATTTTCGAAGTAAATTATGTTTCGTTCCAGGCTTTTATTTGCTGGGATTTGTGATTGTTTTAATGTGCTTTGGTCTAAAATGTATTTAGTTTGTAATTTAATTTTACTGGCAACATTTTAATCGAATTTAAAATTCATTTTAGCATTGTTCAGAGATTGAAAGATATATACAATGTATTTTTCCTCGTGTTTTGCATCAAGAATCGTGGTTTAGCAAATATAATTAGTAATTAATTGTCATAGAGTAATTCCAACTTGGGTCGTATTCTATTTTTTATGTGAAAGACTAGCAAGGACGTAGATGTACTGCCCGTTTAGTACTGTCGACGATTGTATCATTGCGTGCAAAGTTGGACAAAGCTTTAGTTGGAAACATTTCAGAGAGAAGAGTGGAAGACACTGGCAGCACCAACACACGTTTTGTTCTACCAACTCCCCATCCAATACTACCGCGTCAGAGGGATGACCTCGGGTATCGACCAGGAGCTTCGTTTCATATGCTTAGAGGCGACGGTAGCAGAAAGAGAAGAAAATATTGTGTTTCGTTAAAAAGGGAAGTCCAAGAAAGAAAAACAGACATCCAGATCGAAAAAATTTAAAGGCGAAGGACCATGCCGCGGAGTGGATTCGAATCACGGACCTCTGGGATGGTAAGCGGGGGCCTTTTCACTATTTAAGCTTTTAAAACTCATTTTTTGACTTCCAACTATCCTATTTTAATTTAATTAAATGCTTAAAATTAATTTTTCTAACATATTCTAATCTATCTAATTTATTGGCCCTAAGCAGGCATTACTTTACTATCTAAGTTAACCCAAAGAGACCTATCTTGCGGAGTATAGCTAAACTAAACATACTTAGGTCCAGTGGCGTATTTAGGATGTACCAGTGCTGAACTAAATAGCCTGTACCAAACTAGACATAACGTAACGCAACAAACTAAGAAAACTGAATAAATTTGAGCTTATATAGTTGCTTAAGTAAATTGTGTGAGTTTCTTGTTCATTGCAAACCGCATTGCAGGGGCGACAGCTGACTGTGCATGGGGTCACCTGGTGCGGGCATGAAATAGTAGAACAACCTCTTCAACCACAAGAGACAGTTCGGTGTAGTTTTTGGACTAATGGTGTCATCGAGCCATACTTTTTGAAAATTTTCATTTTTCGACCTTTAAGGTGCCCGTAGACGATCAAGGATATTGTCAATACACCTCTCAATAATTTTGACGAGGCATATTGAAAGTTCATATTGGCCCTTTAACAGGAGCTCAAGTTCATTGTCAATTTATTAAAGCGTATTGATAGAAATTATGATTGAAGCCCATATTGATGGGCGCATTGAAACTTAAAAGGTTTATTGGTCAATATTCCGTTAGTCTCAACTCGGACGTCGTACAGGTAAAATTTCTCAAAGAAAAAAAATTTCGACGCGGAACGATAGCAGTGCGTAGTGTAGCGTAGTGACAGGAGGTTCAATATAATTGAAAATACGTATTGACTAGATAAGTGATCGTCTCTATGGGGTCCTTTACAGTACATTACCGAACGATTTTGACTGACTGGTTTTGGTCTGAAATTGATGTTATGGACGTGGAGGACATTTTTAGCAGGACGACGCACACTTTATTGAATAATAGCCCATTGCGTTCAAAAATATCCAGATCGTGTGATTTCATAAAATGGCGATTTCAATTTGTCAACGAGATTATGTCAGCTAACACCATTAGACTTTTTCATGGGGCTATGTTAAAGATAAAGTCTACGCCAATGCTCCAACAACAATTTAATCAATCAAAGACAATATTATAGATTCTATTTAAAAAATAAAGTCACTATTATGCGAAAAGGTGACGAGGACTCATTAAAATACCTAGCCTAGCCTAGACGTTAACCAAGGAAAATCACATTATATTTAAACTGCCAATGTCTTCAATAAGAATATAATAATCTATAGAGACATACATCATACATAACTATCACTAAATAACTAGTGGCACAAAAAGAATGAAGCGTATAGTATAACACATAGAGCAATAAAGTGAGTTTTAATAAACTTACAACAAGCAAAGCAATGACACAAAAAAACCCACCCTGGTACCATGACGCGTCTCCTCTCACAATATATAACAAACTGGTTCGTTATTAACATTTTTTGTTATTATTTTATGAAAGTAACAATATATGTACACATACATAATGTAAAAATAAGAATTGAAACTGCTTATATGATTAAAATTGACTTTAGAGACCCTTCCTTTGTTAAAAAAAACTCTCCGAGCCCACCCCGAATTAGTTTTGACTAATAATGGTGGTCACACGATGAGGACTTTTGTTCGTCCGACTTTCCGTGAGACTGTTGCATAGACTGTGAAGTTTCAATAACACAGCCAGAATGTCGAAGGAATGTCTTTGTGGACTTTTCCAACGACATTGTTTAGTTTCACAAGACATAATTTTATAGAAGAATGATAGTCTTAGTTTGGAGTCAAGTCTTACGAAATAAATATACGCAAATTTTAAACTCAACTGAAAGAAGAGACAATAGAGGATTAAGGCAAGGTAACGCACTCTCCTGCTTGTTATTCAACGTGGTCTTAAAAGAAGCAGGAAGAGATGCATCGATTAACACATCAGAGTGTATCTTTGATAGGTCAGTGCAAATATTAGCCTTTGCCGACGATATTGCTATCCTTGGAAGATCGTTTGAGAGCATCAAGAAGAACTTGCAAGTGCAAAAAAATCGGGTTGGAAATAAACGAGCACAAAACAAAGTATATGTGCACAAAAAATACCAGAAGTACCAGACAAAATATAATGATCGACACCTACAATATCGAAGCAGTGGATGAATTCGTATACCTAGGCACGATTATAACAAAAGGAAATGACACATCGGCCGAAATCAGAAGACGAATAGCGCTGGTTAGTAAATGCTACTTTGGTCTATGCAAGCACCTCACGTCCAGAAATATCTCAAGGAAGACCTGTAGGAATTAGAGCTGGCAATGATCACTGGATTGATTAACAGTATCATCGGTCAGACCAGAGATCATTAAGCCAGTGCATGAAAGTTATGAGTCAGTTGAATTTAGAATTTAGTAAAGATCACATGAAGTATAATAAAGAATTGTAAACGATCTGAATTCATTGTTTCAATAAATGTGACATGGCGACGAGGATGGGATTCACGGCAGCATTGAAATAAATCGGAAAATATTTTATATACATAGTTATATTTAACGCCGCGTATTATTTGTGAATATGTGCCGCACGTGGATTACCTATATAAGGTGGTGATAACATGACATAAATAATATAATGCGGAAACGTTTTGAATGGGAGTGGTAAAAAAAGATAAGAGTTTTTGTGAAAAGAAAAAACGTGGAAGGCCGCCTAAAACGAGGATTATAACGGTGACTAAAACAATGGATTTCTTACGGAGAGTCGACCCGTTGCAGTTTAATGGCAACGTGTCAGAAAATTGGAGGAGATTTAAGGAAAGTTTTGATTATTTCTATATAGCTGCAGAGTTAAATAAAAAACCGGAAGAAGTGCAAGCGGCAATATTCTTAAATGCTGTAGGCTCCGAAGCAATTGATCTTTTTAACACGTTCAACCTGAGTGCGGAGGACAAGAAAAAATTCAACGTGGTCGTGAAATCTTTCGAAGATTTTTGCAAGCCTAAGAGCAATGAGGTGTACGCTAGTTTTCTATTCCACAGTCGTAATCAGCAGGAAAACGAGCCTTTTGATAATTGGTTAATGGATTTAAAAAAACTTGTGAAACCATGTGAATTCGGAACCCTGGAATGTGAAAGACGAATGCTGCGAGACCGATTGATATTGGGAATAAACGACAAGGCGCTACAAAAAAAAATGTTGGAAAGTGACACACTAAACGTAGACAAAGTGATTGATATGGCACGAGCTGCGGAGGCATCAAAAAAACAAACGGAAATTCTGCACAACCGCCAAGTAACGTTCCCGAGACTTCTAGATGCCCATACAGTGAAACAAAGACCGGGCAACCAAAACAAAAGGATGAATTGGAATAATAACGGAAATTCTAAGTTAAGTAGACAAGGAAGTAATACTAATAATGTAAATAAATTAAGTCAAAATAAATTTAATTTTAGGTCTAATGATGCAAATGAGAAACATCACAGTAATTTGAAGTGCAAATATTGTGCAAAAAATCACCCTAAAGGAAAGTGCCCTGCATACGGAAAAAATTGTAGTAATTGTGGCAAAAGAAACCACATGGCTGTTGCGTGTTACAACTGGATAGAAGAAATAACGGCAGGTACAGTCACTGATAATCTACTTTATATTGACATTATATCACATATAAATGAAGTGAAGAAAATTACTTGGATGGAAAATGTAAAAATTAATAATCATTTAATAGCTTTTAAATTAGATACGGGCTCCGAAGTTAATATAATTCCATTCAAGCTTTGTCCAGTTATCGGTATTAAGAAATATTCAGAAAATTTAATAAAATTAGAAGGTTACGGGGGGACAGAAATAAGGGATTATAGAGTTAGAGTGCTCGGTGAATAACAAAATTTCACAGCAAAAGTTTGTTATTGTAGAGACTGAATCTACCCCAATTTTGGGATTACAGACTTGCATTGATCTAGGTCTAGTTAGAAGAGTAGAATGTTGGGAAATGAGAAATGACAAAAGTTTTGCAAATATGAGTTCTGAGGATTTTGTAAGAAAATATGCTTCAGTGTTTAGTGGACTAGGGAAATTTGAGAATGCGTATAAAATTGAAATAAAACCGGGTGCTAAACCAGTGGCGAAGCCGCCTAGGAGAATACCGCTAACTTTAATGAAACCACTTAAACAGGCACTGAATTCCTTGTGTGAGCGTGAAATAATCGAAAAAGTTAATGAGCCGTCGGAATGGGTATCAAATCTGGTCATAGTTGAGAAGAAAAACAAAGATTTGAGATTATGTTTAGACCCAAAATTCTTAAACGAAGTTATACTTGATAACCCACATTGTATTCCTACTTTTGAAGAAATTGCTGCAAAGGTGGCAAACTGTAAATACTTTACGGTTCTTGATTTGGCTGAGGGATATTGGCAGGTGCCTTTAAATGAAGAATCTTCAAGGTTATGCACGTTTTCAACCCCATTCGGGTGTTACAAATGGCTTCGATTACCTTTTGGTATAAAATCAGCACCTGAAGCATTCCAGAAGATGAATGAACAGAATTTTGCTAATTTAGAAAAGACAATAGTTTACATTGATGATATTCTAGTAGGAGGGGCAACGCTAGAAGAGCATGATGAGAATTTGAGAAAGGTCATGGAAAGAGCTACAGAGAAAAACATAAAATTTAACAAGAATAAAATTCAATTCAGAGTAAATAGAGTCTGCTATCTGGGGCACATAATTTCCGCGAATGGTATAGAAATTAATCCTGACAGAGTAGAAGCGATTAAAAATTTAAACCCTCCAAAAGATAAGAAAGAACTCCAATGTGTATTAGGTTTTGTAAATTATGTAAGAAAATTTTTGCCTAATCTTTCAGAAATGTCCCAACCGTTAAGGGAACTTTTAAAAAAGAATAATATCTTCAGATGGTTACCTGTCCATGATGAGAGTTTTAAAAAAATAAAGCAAGAAATTAGCAAAGCACCCACTTTGCAACCCTTTGATAATGAAAAAGAAATAACTATACAAGCCGACGCTTCTAAATCGGGCCTCGGATGTTGTTTGATTCAAGAAGATAAACCAATTAGTTTTAGTTCAAGAAGTATGACAGAAGCAGAAAAAAACTACAGTCAAATAGAAAAGGAATTATTGTCGATTGTGTTCGCTTGTAATAAATACCATCAATATATTTACGGTCGAAATGTAACTGTTCTCACAGATCACAAACCGCTTCTAGGAGTTATGGATAAAGAATTAGGCAACATACCTAATGCTCGGTTGCAACGAATGAAACTCCGACTACTCAAGTACAAACTTTTTTTCAAACATATCCCCGGTAAAAATATGTTCATAGCTGATCTTCTGTCCAGAAACTATAGAATAGGAGATTTAAACCCAGAAATTCTAGATTTAAATGAAATCGTTCACACTATTAATATTAGCCCAACAAAAAAGATGATTTTTCAAGAAGAAACTAGGAAAGATTTAGTATTAAGCAATTTGATGAGAGTATTAAAAATGGGTTGGCCGACCAGAAAGGCTAGTCTCGAAGACAATATAAAATATTTTTGGAAATTTAAAGATAATCTCTATATTGAAGACAACATGATATTTTTTAACGAAAGAGTCGTTGTACCTACGTCACTACGACAGGAGCTATTAAAAAAATTACACGAATCGCACATGGGAATAGAAAAAACTAAAGCAAGAGCAAGAAGCTTGCTATTCTGGCCTGGAATGAATGAAGGTATTGAAATTATGATTGCTAAATGTGAAATTTGTCAAAAATATAGGAATGCGAATGTAAAAGAGCCGATGATAATGCACACTATCCCAGATATTCCATACGATAAAATAGGCATGGATATTATGCAGTTACAAGGTAAATCCTATCTCGTAGTCGCAGATTACTTCTCAAAGTACTTAGATATAATATGTTTAACTTCTAAAACTGCACAACAGATAATAAGTAAACTAAAAATGTTGTTTTCAGTACATGGGATACCTAGAATTATAATAGCAGACAATATGCCATTCGGTTCATATATTTTCCAAAAATTCGCAGAAGATCTAGATATTCAAATAATAACAACGAGTCCGAGATACCCTCAATCAAATGGGTTCGCCGAAAGATTTGTACAAATTGCGAAAGCGTTACTTCAAAAAGCTCAGGAAAGCAAGGTAGAAGTATGGAAAGTCCTCTTAGAACATAGGAACACCCCTATCAAGGGTACGAAAGTCTCACCAGTAGAAGTACTATTTGGTAGAAAAACTAGGTCGTGTATTCCGGGAAAAGAGACCTTATTTAAAAATAAAGACCACCAGCATACACATAAAGTAGTCCAAAAAAATTCAATCCGAAACAAAATGTATTATGATAAAAATTCAAGACTCAGAAACGAGTTTAAAGAACGGGACTTAATTTGGTTCAAGGAAGGGAAAAGATGGCTAAAAGCAAACATAGTGAGAAAGGATGTGACACCGAGATCTTACTGGATAGAGCTTGAGGATGGAAGAAAACTAAGAAGAAACTCGAGCGTATTAAGAAAACGGTAAAAAAAAAAAAAAAGCTTTACTACAAGTCAATGCCAATACATTTTACTGTGGTGTCACTCATAGGTAATATAATTTTGTTGTTAGAAAGTAAGCATAAATTTACTTTGTAAAGGTGTACAACCTTCACACAGATTTAATAAGATTATCCAAAAATATTATGTAAAACAAATTAAAGAATAAATTTATAAATTTCATTAATAATGTAATAAACTAAGTGGAAAGTAGACCTCCTGTTTACGAGTTCAAGAATTAGTAACATATAGTATTTTAGTGTAAGTAGAAAGTAGGAATTGATTAAAATTTGAACTGTATAAAAAAAAAAAGTAACACTTGAATTGTTTGCATTAGAACTCAAGGGGGAGGTGTAGGAATTAGAGCTGGCAATGATCACTGGATTGATTAACAGTATCATCGGTCAGACCAGAGATCATTACGCCAGTGCATGAAAGTTATGAGTCAGTTGAATTTAGAATTTAGTGAAGATCACATGAAGTATAATAAAGAATTGTAAACGAACTGAATTCATTGTTTCAATAAATGTGACAAGACCAAATTGGCACTTTACACAACACTAATATGTCCTACTATATGGTTCGGAAGTGTGGACATTGAAAAACACAGACGAACCATTGGTAGGAAGATTCGAAAGGAAAATCCTTCGTTCGATATACAAAGGAATACAGGTTGATGTTTGGTGGAGAAGATACAACTCAGAGTTGTATGAAATCAGTAAGATTCCAAACGTTGTTAAAGTGATCAAAATAAACAGACTAGCATGGTTTGGTCATGTCCAACGAGGTGGGGAACGGAACCCGACAAAGATATGCTGGGGAAAGTACCGCCAGGAAAACAGAGACCAGGTCGTCCTAAGAAAAGATACATAGATGACATCGAGGATGACTTGAGACAGTTGAATATAAGAAACTGGAAAATTCGGGTCAGGGATCGAGAATCATGGAGGCGAATGCTGTAGGAAACCAAGGCCAACAATAGGCTGTGGAGTTCCTGATGATGATGGTGATGAAAGAAGAGACTGCAGCGTCACTTAGGAAATAGTAAGCTGAAATACCCTTTTTCAATTAGTCTAAATTGTCATATTATCTTATTAACGCCAATCCACCTATAGTTCAGGTTTTTCCCCTTTATACATTTCCAAATTTCAATATTTTATATATCGATACAAAAAAAAAATTCTTTATCAATTAGGCGCGTATCGGCATAAAAATAATTCGGAATGTTTTTTTCAACAAAGGCAACAAAATACATTTTTTAAGCTTCAATTTTTGTTTTTGGTCTATCGATGAGAATAAAATTCGTTCCACATAAAAGTCCCGGCCGGGCTCTCACAACCCGAACCGATAAAAAATTCTGCATCTGCCCTCCAATACCTGGCCATTAAATCCAGGTTATTTCGGTTAAAAGGTTGTAAAATGCGTGTTGAGTCCCGTCCATGATTCAAACATTTTCCCGGAGAGTTTTTGATGTAACCTTTTGAAAAATTCTCACGTTACACCAATATCGGGGATTCGTTCGACATATCCCAACGAACCATATCATTGAAAATTGCGCTCACACGGGATGATATACTGTAAATGTATCACAGATTCGACACCACCCGCGCCCTCATCCTCTCTAACCAAGCTCATCCCTTTTTTAGCCCTGCTACAGTTCCGTGTATACTTTATTACACTATACATATATATACATATATGCTGCTATCAGCCCGAGAGAGTGCTCGGAAAAAGGGGAGGGAGGGGGTAGGGCATATGACTCAATGTTTCACCTTTGATTTTTATGGTTTCAAATATTTATGGCATTTCATCCATAAAGTAGATTTACGGCTATTACTGGTATAATTCTTGTAAAATGTCTATTCGGGACACGTTCATAGCATCAGGGACAGACGTGCCGGGGAGAGAAACTATCCGACAGTATGCTTTGATTAAGACTTGAACGATATTTTCGTTTTGAGGGAGGAAATATGGCCAAGTTGAGCCTTGGGTTGAAAATTAACCGATTTGACGTTTTGATTGCCTCGCAACTTTATGACGGTTAGATAAAATGTTGTGGGTGGAATTTTTTCCAGGAAGGGCTTTGTCCAGTTGAATACGGTTGATATGATACACAAGTTTCCTTTTGGGACTAATATTTAGATGATGCTAGAACGTTTGATTTATCTGAAATTGGTCCAGGATGTGCTGAACTTACTGTTGTTGCGATTTATGCAAATATTACTTACGAAGAGAAGAAGTCCTGTATCAGTGTTACACTTATATACCACTGAGAGTAAGTTACGTTCGTCCTGAATGTTACATATTAATATGGGCCGCACCATAAAAAAAGGGAATCTCAAAATCGCAGATTTATGGCATCGCGTTGGACTGCGCAGTGAGAGTCTTAAGTCCTTCAAGCAAGCAGCGTCACTCTGATCACGCCACGAAAATTACCGGCTCATTTCTATTCTCAACATGCTCTCATTTCCCTTCTTTTATGGCGCGGACTTTATCAAGAACATATTAAACTAGCGGAAAGGGGCCGTCCATAAATTTCGTGAGGCGTTTAGGGGGGAGAGGGTCCAGCAGAATTTCACCCAATCTCATGTGCGGTCTCGGCAATTATCACGTAATTTTTTTTCCTCAAGAAACAGTGTAAAATTGCTAGAAAACTGGGTTTGAACCCAGTAAGTAAAAAATGTCTCTCCACTAAAGACCCCCATTCACTTGCAGGCCGCCGGCAGACCAGGTCGGCAGACACGGTCCAATGAAGGCCACACAATGCTTAGTCTAACTGAGGAATGAGGACTTCAGATATCCGCCTGGCATGTAGGTGACGTCATGTTTCCCTATAGACACACAGGCGAAGACGACAGTTTAGCATATCATTTTGTTAATTCAAGTGGAAAGATGTCGATGGCCTCAATCAAAACATTACGGAAATAAACAGATTGGTGACTGGAAAAGCACGGACACGGACCACCATATTTGCTGACACAATGCGGAGAAATTAAATATATTGCCTCCGCACCAAAATGTTTGTGCCTTAAGGCGGCTCCAGACTCCGTGAACATTCGCGCGAAGACGAGTGTGGATGGTTTTCTCGCCTAGTTCGCGCCTTACTTTCCAGTCCGACTAGATACGGCGTGAGCTCCTGCCGTAAATTCACGGCTTGAGACAGAATAGAAGTTCCGCGGTGGTAGTAAGTAAGTTGTTTCAGTCGACCTCTACATACAAATATTCAAGTGTTACAAAAATGTTTGTATGAAGAAGTCCATTGAAACAACTTACGTGCTACAACCCGAGATCTTCAGGCACAAACTGACGACAAACCCATCCGGTTGGTGACTGCAGACCCCATCCGGCTGACGACTGCAGACTCCATCCGGTTGGTGGCCGGAGGGGTGTGTGGTGATACTTGGCTTCGAGGCGAAAACTTTCAGGCCACGGCCTGTCGTCGACCTGTGTGTGAAAGGGGGCCTTAAGATATAGCTAAATCCTACACAAAAAAATTTATGCAAACGCCAGAAAGTACCATAGTAGCCCCGTTATTGTTTAGCCGCCCTCGAGTTGATGAGGGGGGGGGGGGTCGAGCGGAATCTCACGAAATCTCACCAAGGGGGAGGTTGGTCGCAAAAATCTCCTCACGTACTTTATGGACGACCCCAAACGGGGCTTCGATTCTTTAAAGTCGATACCCTTAATAGCAGCCGGATTAGCCAGACACGCAACCATTGGGGTTAGCGAGAAATAGCCTCGTTGGAGTGTTATGTTTCCTGAAACTAGTAAATATCGCTTACTAGCCGACATTTGTTCCACCTGTCGCCTCCTATCTTAAAAGGATCATATTACGCCTAAAATCCTTAAAATCTTAAATTTCACTCTAAAGCAGCTGTTCTTGACTTTCTCTCCGTTTGATTTAGGAGGAAAGATTCATATTCAAGGATGAAAGGGTCAATCCCATTAATTACAGTCATAGATTTCCCCAAAAACCCAGACAATTATCACCACTCAATATTCAGGCCATAGATGAGTTTTCATTGTCACCCATTCCTTGGTCAAAGTAGACAACAATGGAAAACTTCTCTGACTATGCACCACACTCCTGGCCTGTGCTTAACAATGCCCGCACATACAGAGATTATCCTTTCCCTCACACTCTCTGGCACGAACAAAAGTGAAGATATTAGCTAAGAGCCAAGGAGGCAGCCGCTCCAATCCAGAAAGCAGCTATCCTCTCCACATTCTTGACATCCTGTTCGGAATTGGAACAGTGCCGACGACATAATATGGAGAATTTGTTGATAGTTTATACAAAAGCATTTAATACTGAATGGGTCCATAGAATTCGGTAATAATTATTGAAAGATATGGCGATGTTAATATGCCGTGTAGTAATGTAGATAATGTTTCATATGCGGATAATCCTTTTGTGGGCAGGGAGAATTTCCGGATATGGAGAGTGCATTTCTGTACTTTTGGCATGTCTTGTGAATTAGTAAGTAAAGAGATGCTTTTATGGGGGCTAGGATATATTCACGACTTTATTGGAAGTCTAATTTTGGACAATCGGTGGGAGGAGTCGATTCTGGATTATTTGAGTGCCAGTGTGTGGGTTACACCGGGAGGTAAAGAGGAGTGTCCGGCGTGATAAAAGGCAGCAGATAAATGAGCTCGCAGAAAAAGCGGAAAACACGGCAAACACTGGCAACAGTAAGGTGCTGTACCAAATCACTAAACAGCTCTCGGGAAAGCTCTCTACTAAAAAGCATGCCGTTAAAAGTGCGGATGGAAGGCTGCTATGCAGCGACGAGGAGCAACTCCAAAGATGGAGAGATTACTTCTTCGCCGCCCTGAATGGGTCATTTACACAGGAACCTCAGGAAAACAGCAACAATGCACAGCCAATAAGAATCGCCACTCGGGCCCCATCCAAGACGGAAATAGTAACCGCAATTCATGCGATGGCCAATGGTAAAGCAGCTGGGAAAGATGGCATCCCGCCAGAATTGTTGAAAGCCGATTCAAGCCTCATAGCAGATGCGCTTCAGCCATTCCTGGAAATAGCATGGAACACCTGTACCTTTCCGGAGGATTGGACGGAAGGTATCATAGTCAAAATACCAAAAAAGGGGGACCTAACAATATGCGACAATTGGAGAGGCATCTGTTTACTATTTACTGTTGGCAAAATTTTGTCCCATATATTACTATCTAGGATAAGAGAGGCAGTTGACCGAACGCTTAGGAGGCGGCAGGCCGGATTCAGGAATGGCCGCTCCTGTATTGATCATATTAACACATTGAGATTAATAGTGGAGCAGTCTACTGAATTCCGATCCCCCCTTTACCTTGCTTTCGTAGACTATGAGAAAGCGTTCGACTCGGGTAATAGGAGTTTCATTTGGCAGGCACTACGGCGACGTAGACTGCCTAATAAAATAATAGAATTGATAAAAGCCCTATATAACAATTCCAAATGCAGAGTTCTCCATAATGGAAAATTATCCGACAGTTTTGAGGTGAGCTCAGGAGTACGACAAGGATGCCTACTTTCGCCATTACTATTTCTTATAGTAATAAATGAGATCCTTGTCGTCGCTCTAGATAGTGGAACAGGCGGCATACAATGGGGTTTACTAGACCGCCTTAAGGATCTCGACTACGCCGATGATATCTGTTTGCTGGCCCACAGACACCAGGACATGATTAACAATTTGGCAACAGAAAGTAGTCCAGCAGGCTTAAGGCTAAATCCAACTAAAACTAAAGAAATGCGGATAAATGCAAACACCATTGAACGTACAGCGCTGAATAACCGTGACGTGGAACTGGTAGATAAATTCTGCTACCTCGGTAGCATCATTACCGAAAATGGTGGGGCAGAAGAAGATGTCAGTTCCAGAATAAATAAAGCACCAGGCGCATATGCATGCCTGTCCCGCATATGGAGATCAACGGAGGTCTCAACTAACACCAAATTTCGGCTGCTCAACTCCAACGTTAAGGCAGTACTTTTGTACGGTTGCGAGACCTGGAAAGTCACCCAATTCATCACAGGGCGCCTACAAGTCTTCATCAACAGATGCCTGCGCCGTATCCTAAAAATCCGCTGGCAGGATAGAATTTCAAACGAAGCACTATGGCGCCGTGCCGGCCAAGAAAAGATAGACGACCAAATCAATCGAAGGAAATGGAATTGGGTTGGCCACACCTTGCGACGCGAAATCGAAAATCTAGCCAAACAGGCCCTTGACTGGAATCTGCAAGGATCCCGTCGAGTAGGAAGACCTAGAACAACGTGGAGGAGAACCCTATTAGCAGAAGCCGCAACAACTGGGAGATCCTGGTCGGAGCTGAGAGCTGTCACGCAAAACAGAGTCCGCAGAGTCCAGATGTCCTATGAGGGATTAAAAGAACGTAAAAAAGAAGAAGAAGTGTGTGGGTTTAAAAGAGGACTTTTGAAAAAATTAAATTTGAGTACACAATTGGAAGGATAAGAAGGTAAAAAATCTACATCCTCCTACATTCGAATGAATCATGATCCTCCCAGCAGCCTAAATAAATTCAACAAGTTCTCCCATACTTTAATAAATTCATATCTTAAGGACAAAAGAAGGAAGAATGTCGCAAATGTCCATAAAACAGATCTTAAAACAAAGTTTCATAATCCTTCTTCCCCTACAGATTTCAAATATATGCGATGAACTTTTTAGATTTCAACTTTTTTTTTTAAGAATTTTATTTTTTCTTCCCTCCTTTACTTCTGATCTCTCATCTTATTCCCCTTTTTCATCCTTTGCCACTTCTGCAAACACATCTTCCTGCAACAACAATATAAAAAAATTCTCTCGTATCTATATATAAAGTCCTCTTAAAGCCTTACACACAATGATAACAAAAAGTCCTTTGGCCACCACCAATGTGCCTTATTGAATAGGACGTGAAAGGACGACACAGCCTCTGTATAGTAGATGGCAGCACACCAAAGTAAAGAGAATTGTGTAGAGGGAAAATATCAAATGCCTTTTCCCATAGTCAGGAAATAAGAAAGGCGGAATTCATTGAATAACTTCCGAGATTTGAGAGAATAAATTCCTGAATTAATTAGATTTAAGAAAATTAAAAAGTTAACAGAGAAACTGTGTTGGAATTAAACTTTTCTTGTCCTAGGAGTTTTCCTTTAACGTTATCAACGTGGCATTCTTGAGTTAGGCACGTGCTTGTGAGGTTTGCATTGGCATGCATCCGCCCGGGCAGGAGCTGAATGACAGCAAGCAACTGTGAGCCAAAGCCAGAGCAGCGGTGGTGGTGGCAGCGGTGGGATATCTTTGGGGGATAATTCAAAAAGTTTTATTTGAAACGTGATCATATTTACAGGGAATTTTATTCCTTTCGCTTCTTTTGTTTAATTCAATATTTTAAATTAGAAAAAAGAAATATATAAGAAATGATTGAAGGGAAAGTATGACGGAAGGTAATATTCGAGGCTACCACGTGCATAGCATTTTTTGGTTATTATTATGTTGATTCTAGGGTGGCCATTAGGTTGGACTTAGTATGTGGTATTTTCAGGCTCAGCCTACGTTGCTCATGAGCTACGAGCACCGTCCCGAAGAGTCCATACAGATGACAACAGCCCCAAAAACTAAATATAGCCAACCTAGACGTAGGGTTATGGGAAGCACCAAGAATAACGAGCCGAGAGAGTCACTGTTAAAATATTATTCAAACTTAGCAGTGTGTAACCGGAGCAAGATCCTAACTATCACATTTCAAAGCACGGAGAGTCTCTTAGGTTGGGAAAAAGTGTTCGACATCCCATTGTCTACAGACACTGAAAAATTCAAAGTAGGATCACGAGTATAATCGCTTCAGGGTTAACCTGCAAGATGAAGGTCTTCAATTGTAAAGAAACCCGTGAAAGATTCACTCGAAGAAGTTCGGTCAGGTGTTGAGATGGAGACTCTGGAGAGAGGGTTCACAGGAAAGGATAGAACTGGAGGAGAAAATCGAAGAAAAGGACAACACTTTCAAAAACGCTAAATATATACACTTTAGTTTCTTCGATAATGTAAGCCAAACACACGCCAGACCTTGTCATGTAGATCGTGATCTTATTTCCAACTCTACCAAGATCTAACTCTGTAGTGGCTTGCTTGGACAGCAGAAAGGGCTGCAAGGTTAACTGGGTTAGATCTGTCTATCTACCATATAAGTGGGATAGTGACAGCTCCAGTCTCTTCGATGCGGATGATTATCGAGCCAGCCTCAACATTGAACGTAATGCAAATGCTCACAGCTTGGTTTGAGGGGCAGCTTAGACATAAATGTAAGAAGTGAGCTGCTTTTTGGCTTTTTACTCCAAGATAGTCTCTTGCTGTGCAACAGAGGAAACGAGCCTACGTTCGTTACAAGGGTAAGACAAGAAGCCTTGGACATTACTCTTGTTTCTAGAGATCAGCTCTATTGTGTAGAAAACTAGAGAATATTCAGTGAACACTCCTTCTCTGACCTCAGAGTCATTGTTTAATGTTAACTGTCAAGAAGGTCCCTGGTTACAGGAATGGAATATAGACAATTGGTGGAAAATCACTCCCCGAGGGCGTTCTCATCCAGTTTTAAAATGCTGAAGATCTCGAACATCGGAGCATCAGATGAGGAATCTCAGAAACCTCCTAAGTAATGCATTGGAAGCAGCTTTTCCCGTTAGGAAATATAGGGGTGAAGCCAAACCTCCTTAATAGTCAGAAACAGAACAGTAAGCTTCACAAACTAAGGTCTGAAAGTGAAAAGGCCTTCAGTCAGCCAAACTGTCTAACTTGGTTTTGGACTGAGACAACTGCAAAGGGCGTCTGGGGGAGTTCAAGTAAGAACTGCACAAAGCAAATAGGGAATCCTGAAAGACCTTTTGTGAGACAATAGAAGGTTTTTTGGACACCCCAAGACTTAGAAAAATTCTCTTGGCCCAATGTGCCAAGAATTGCTGTAACAAGCAGTCATGGTTTGCAGCCATCTATAGGCATTTCCTTAAGAAGAAGTTTTCCTAAGACGTCCTGGAGGGTAGCGAAAGTGGCTTTCATTCCGAAAGCATGCAAAAGAAAGCTCCTACCACAATCCAAAGGACTTGAGACCTATATGTCTCTCATTTTTTCTCTTCAAGGACCTCGAAAGACTTGTGGAGACTCATATTAAGCAAAGCATTGATAGAAAATTGCTTTCCCCTCGAAGCATGTCTACATGAAAGGTAAATCGGTAGACACTACTCTTTACCCATGGTCATGGAAAAATCCCTTGAATTCAAGTTCACTTTAGCTGATTAGATTTTGAAGGTGATTTCAAGAATTTTGAATTTTTTGCGGTCACGAGGGCACTCCAGCGTCTAGGTGTTGACGGAAGCTCCAAGTCTTTTATTGATCAGCTGCTGAAGTGCAGGGTCATAAAGTCTGGGTCAGTCGGGTTGGAAGGGGCACACCGCAGGGTGTGGCCCTATCGCCGCTCCTTTGGAATTCAACAGTCAACGAAGTGTTGATATCCCTAATGGAGTCTGGGTACACCATGGTGGCCTATGCTGATGATATTGTGTTAGTTGAGACCGGCAAGTACCTCTCAACAATATGAGAAATAATGCAACGAGCCACTCTTGTTCATTGGGTTACTACAAGGGGTCTAGGCGTTAACCCAGCTAAGACTTCATAAGGGAGAAAGCTATTTTTCGCGGCAAAAAGTAGCATATGTCCTTCTCCAATGTCGAAATTATCTCTGTACCAAATTTCATTAGAATTGGTTCGGAGGTTTAGGCGTGATAGCATAACAGCCAGACAGGCCGAGTTACTTTCTCATTTACAATATTATTTGGGATTTAGAAAGCAAACTGCTTAAGATGTAATTGTTTTTTAATTTAAGGATAAAATTCCCAATGACACCTTCTCCTCCTCGCGAACTATGATTAGCCCCCTTTCACTAGATAGTCTATTACAGCTGAAAATACTGACAGCAATACTGGTGTGGATCTATCTGGTCTGGTCTGTCTGGTCTATCTGGTCTTTTCTGCTTGTTCTATCAGGTTTGGTCTATTTGGTCTATATGTTCTGGTCTGCCTGATCTATCTCGTCTGCTTGGTCGATTTGGTCTGGTCTACTTGGTATATCTGGTCTAACTGTTCTGGTCTGACTGGTCTATTTAGTCTGGGTGGCCTGGTTTATCTGTTTTGGTGTATCTGTTTTCGTCTACTTCGTTTGATTTACCTTGACTGGCCTGCCAGGTCTATCTAGTTTGATCTGCCTGGGCTATCGAGTCTGCTTTGCTGGGTCTATATCACTGTCTATTTATTTAGTTGTCTTTACAGTTAAATTCGGATGTCTCCGTCAATTTTCGTAAGGGTACATTTTACAGAAGGAAATGCTGCATTATTTATAAAAGGGGACTCAACTCTTAAGTTTAGCTATTGTCGGTAGTCGAAACAGTGAGCATATACCCTGCGAATTTAGTCAATGTGCCCAACTCTTAGGTAATCGAAATTGATCCTAGCTCGTTTTCTTACCTATTTGACAGGCTGATTGAGTAATTGCTTAATATGCTTTAAGACTGACTTAGTTTCAAAGTCGAGGTCATGGCCTAGTTCCACGCAGGAGTGTCGCAACACCTACTAATGATACCAAAGCTGGAAATTTGAAAGCCAGATGGTCAAGTCTCAAGTGTGCATAGTCTCTCATCAAATAAATATATAGGGACATATCTTTACATATGATGGATAGAGCGTCGATTTCGGTTTTTTGTCCAATAGATAGAAAAAGCTCGCTTCACCTAATTCTCTACAAGATCTGGGCCAAGTCCCTCATTACTGCTATTTCAGTTCCAACGACTCACCCAATCATTTCCACAGATCTGCGTTTGCAATTAAAAATATGGAAAACTCAATTACTCTTACAACTGATAACGAATCAATTATGCGCTCCTTAAAACTTCAGCATTATTACACAAGCATCGCAAAATTTATTGTAAATCAAACACAAAATCCGTAAACTTTCTAGACACGTTAAATGCCTTGAAAATTTCGTGATGATAAACTCGACATATTTCCATGAAAATTCAAGTGCAAATGCTACGAGCACTGGAAATTCTCCCATGGTATAAACTTTGTAGTCTCCTCCATCTATACATAAGTACTTATTATAGTATATACTCGTAATAATAGACAGATTTTAATATGTACAGGAGCAGAGCTGCATCGTAGGTCATGGAGACGAATCCCTTAGGAATTATGGAGAAAGACCAGATAATTTTGTGTGGTTTTGGAATAGTTTCTTGCTGGAAACTTTCACAAGTATTATCGCTTGAAAACAGCTTTTAAGATTAAACTTGTGCTAATTTGCAGTTTGCATTTGAAATGGTCAAAATGATAGAAGTCGATTATCTTCGTACCAAAATGTAATTGATAGCTTTTGTGGATATGCATGATGGGGACTGTGTGTTTAAAATTGTGAGGATATTTTTGAAAATATAGTAATGGGAAATTGCTGCATAAGGGATGACGCTTGCTTTTGGATTTTTTGTGATCAAAACGTTTTTTTTTAACTCTATTCACGATTCGTTTCCATTCTTGCCGATTTTTGGCGACGTCTCGAGCCTCGGTAACTGATAACCGTTGATTCTTTAGGTCGCCCTCGATATTCTTTAGCTAGGTTTTCTTCGGTGCCGATCGCTGGATTCTCCAGTTTTCGGGACGGCAAACATGTCCAAACTAGTGATGAGCAAAAGTGGTCTTGTTCTTGCAGTCTTGTCTTGTTCTTGCACATTTTGCAAGAACAAGAACAAGACTTAGTTATGCTTGCAAGAACAAGAACAAGACTAACTGTGCAAGAACAAGACCCAGAGCAAGATTTCTTGCAAGATTCTTGCAAAAATTCCACCTAAATTCATTCTATTAAAAACATTTTCTAGGTGAGAAACCGCAAATATTTTGAAGCAAAATCAAACCTTAGATGCCAGTATTCAGTAGTTCAAGTAGTTTATTAGAAAAGAAAAAATGCTCTAAAAAAATTCTTTTTTGAGTAACCTCTTTTGCTTTTTGGATGACAAGGAAACTCGGACTTTCCTCAATGTATGTAATAATTTTCAAGGCCTCCACATTGGTTACATCGCATCGTAAGAACGACAGGAGCGTGGGCCAGTTTTTGTATTGCTGCAAAGGGATTTAATAATTTTTTGTGCCCATACACGACATTTCTTCTTTAATGAATCATACTTGAACAACCTAATTTTTTATAATAAGTAATGGGTATAATACTGGTTTACTTTTGCTTCAAAATATTTCCGTTGTAATTTGTTGCTTTCACACTTGACAGAAAAATGTCTACGCCTAACTTGTTCCCATATGAATTTTATGTAATTTTTCAGGGGCGCAAACATAATAACGTCACCAAGAGCAGTCGTGAAACTGATTTGTTTAATAAAAAAGCCATGTGGAATTCTCACATCAAAGGTAGTAAATTTTCGGTGTATACAAACTTTTGACGCTGACTGACTGACGCTAAAATTATAATAGTTTTAAAATCAATTTTTTGCATTTTGTTGTTGGGATATAATTTTTTTATTAAAGTCTAGGTTTTTTTCAATAACCATTTTATAAAATCAACATACAATACCTACTACATGCGAGAAAATACCTTGGCCTTGCAGTTTTGTCTTGCCTTGTCTTGGTCTTGCACATTTAGTAAGAACAAGAACAAGCCTTAGGTATATTTGCAAGAACAAGAACAAGACTTAGGTATGTTTGCAAGAACAAGAACAAGACTTAGCTATGCTTGCAAGAACAAGAACAAGACAGACTGAACAAGAACAAGACAAGAACAAGACTAGATTAGTCTTGTCTTGTTCTTGCGTTTGCTCATCACTAGTCCAAACCACCGTAGTCTACATTTTTGCACTTCTTCTTTGATCAGTGTCTGCTGATCGCATCTTTGTCTAACTGTCTCTTTTCGAAAGCGATCGCGCAGTGAGACACCGAGGATCTGCTTCAACCATCGCATTTGGAAGACCTCGAGCTTCTTAACGTCCAGTTTGAGCAGTGTCCACGTTTCAGAATCGGAAGGATCAACGTTCGGTAAAGGCGTACTCAACCAATGATCCGAAATATTTGAACCCCGGAATCTGTTCGATTTGGGTTCGATCGAGGTGAGCACTGGCCCTCGATCCGTCCGTTGTGAGCACTTTGGTCTTTTCCGCATTGATTTTTAACCCGTATGACTGGGCGATGCGGGAAGATGTCCGTGGCTTCGGCATCCGTGTCGGCGAAGACGGTACTATCGTCGGCGAACATCAAGTCAGTTACGAAGTTATTGTCGTCGTATCGAACTCTGAGTCGTCCATCGAATGTTTCACGCTTAATCGCGTCGATCACAACGTTGAACAGAAGTGGCGAAGCGACCGCTCCCTGTCGGACACCCGATTGAATCGGGAACTCCTCGGATAAGTCACTTCGAATACGAACGCTGCTGGTTGAGCCATCGTATGACGCTTGGAGAAGTTGGATGATTCTCAATGGCACGTGCTCTGTTTCCAAGACTCTGCACAAGCTGTTCCAATCGATGCAAACGAAAGCGGATTTGAAATCGATGAAAACGGCGACAGTTTGTTTGCCGTTTTAAAAAAGGGGGATTATTTGCAGGTTTTTGCTCCTCTAAATGTTTCTAGAAAGTATGGATATAAAATATTTATTTTTATTCTTTCCTTAAAAAATAAGGGTTGAAAAATGAAAATTCGCAGCAGTATTGAAGGAGAGGGCATAAAGTATTTTGAAGAAAAATTTGACGTACCCCTTACAATTCTCTGCGTATCCTTCGTTGTACGTGTATACGACACTTTGTAGACCTCTGCGCATTCCCGGGAATGCGGGAGTGCGGGAATGCGGGAGTGCGGGAATGCGGGAGTGCGGGAATGCGGGAGTGCGGGAATGCGGGAGTACGGGAATGCGGGAATGCGGGAGTGCGGGAATGCGGGAGTGCGGGAATGCGGGAATGCGGGAGTGCGGGAGTGCGGGAATGCGGGAGTGCGGGAATGCGGGAATGCGGGAGTGCGGGAATGCGGGAATGCGGGAGTGCGGGAATGCGGGAATGCGGGAGTGCGGGAATGCGGGAGTGCGGGAATGCGGGAATGCGGGAGTGCGGGAATGCGGGAGTGCGGGAATGCGGGAATGCGGGAGTGCGGGAATGCGGGAATGCGGGAGTGCGGGAGTGCGGGAATGCGGGAATGCGGGAGTGCGGGAGTGCGGGAATGCGGGAGTGCGGGAATGCGGGAATGCGGGAATGCGGGAGTGCGGGAATGCGGGAGTGCGGGAATGCGGGAATGCGGGAGTGCGGGAATGCGGGAATGCGGGAGTGCGGGAGTGCGGGAATGCGGGAATGCGGGAGTGCGGGAATGCGGGAGTGCGGGAATGCGGGAGTGCGGGAGTGCGGGAATGCGGGAATGCGGGAATGCGGGAGTGCGGGAATGCGGGAGTGCGGGAATGCGGGAATGTGGGAATGCGGGAGTGCGGGAATGCGGGAGTGCGGGAGTGCGGGAGTGCGGGAATGCGGGAATGCGGGAGTGCGGGAGTGCGGGAATGCGGGAATGCGGGAATGCGGGAATGCGGGAGTGCGGGAATGCGGGAATGCGGGAGTGCGGGAATGCGGGAGTGCGGGAGTGCGGGAATGCGGGAGTGCGGGAATGCGGGAATGCGGGAGTGCGGGAATGCGGGAGTGCGGGAATGCGGGAGTGCGGGAATGCGGGAATGCGGGAGTGCGGGAGTGCGGGAATGCGGGAGTGCGGGAGTGCGGGAGTGCGGGAATGCGGGAATGCGGGAGTGCGGGAATGCGGGAGTGCGGGAATGCGGGAGTGCGGGAGTGCGGGAATGCGGGAATGCGGGAGTGCGGGAATGCGGGAATGCGGGAGTGCGGGAATGCGGGAATGCGGGAGTGCGGGAGTGCGGGAATGCGGGAGTGCGGGAATGCGGGAATGCGGGAATGCGGGAGTGCGGGAATGCGGGAGTGCGGGAATGCGGGAATGCGGGAGTGCGGGAATGCGGGAATGCGGGAGTGCGGGAGTGCGGGAGTGCGGGAATGCGGGAATGCGGGAGTGCGGGAGTGCGGGAATGCGGGAGTGCGGGAATGCGGGAATGCGGGAATGCGGGAGTGCGGGAATGCGGGAGTGCGGGAATGCGGGAGTGCGGGAATGCGGGAATGCGGGAGTGCGGGAGTGCGGGAATGCGGGAATGCGGGAGTGCGGGAATGCGGGAGTGCGGGAATGCGGGAATGCGGGAGTGCGGGAGTGCGGGAATGCGGGAATGCGGCAATGCGGGAGTGCGGGAATGCGGGAGTGCGGGAATGCGGGAATGTGGGAATGCGGGAGTGCGGGAATGCGGGAGTGCGGGAGTGCGGGAGTGCGGGAATGCGGGAATGCGGGAGTGCGGGAGTGCGGGAATGCGGGAATGCGGGAATGCGGGAATGCGGGAGTGCGGGAATGCGGGAATGCGGGAATGCGGGAATGCGGGAGTGCGGGAATGCGGGAGTGCGGGAGTGCGGGAATGCGGGAGTGCGGGAATGCGGGAATGCGGGAGTGCGGGAATGCGGGAGTGCGGGAATGCGGGAGTGCGGGAATGCGGGAGTGCGGGAGTGCGGGAATGCGGGAGTGCGGGAGTGCGGGAATGCGGGAATGCGGGAATGCGGGAGTGCGGGAATGCGGGAATGCGGGAATGCGGGAATGCGGGAGTGCGGGAATGCGGGAGTGCGGGAGTGCGGGAGTGCGGGAATGCGGGAATGCGGGAGTGCGGGAATGCGGGAGTGCGGGAATGCGGGAGTGCGGGAGTGCGGGAATGCGGGAATGCGGGAGTGCGGGAATGCGGGAGTGCGGGAATGCGGGAGTGCGGGAGTGCGGGAATGCGGGAATGCGGGAGTGCGGGAGTGCGGGAATGCGGGAATGCGGGAGTGCGGGAATGCGGGAGTGCGGGAATGCGGGAATGCGGGAGTGCGGGAATGCGGGAATGCGGGAATGCGGGAGTGCGGGAATGCGGGAATGCGGGAGTGCGGGAATGCGGGAATGCGGGAATGCGGGAGTGCGGGAATGCGGGAATGCGGGAGTGCGGGAATGCGGGAGTGCGGGAATGCGGGAATGCGGGAGTGCGGGAATGCGGGAATGCGGGAATGCGGGAATGCGGGAATGCGGGAATGCGGGAGTGCGGGAATGCGGGAATGCGGGAGTGCGGGAATGCGGGAGTGCGGGAATGCGGGAATGCGGGAGTGCGGGAATGCGGAAATGCGGGAATGCGGGAGTGCGGGAATGCGGGAATGCGGGAGTGCGGGAATGCGGGAATGCGGGAGTGCGGGAATGCGGGAGTGCGGGAATGCGGGAATGCGGGAGTGCGGGAATGCGGGAGTGCGGGAATGCGGGAGTGCGGGAATGCGGGAGTGCGGGAGTGCGGGAATGCGGGAATGCGGGAATGCGGGAGTGCGGGAATGCGGGAATGCGGGAGTGCGGGAGTGCGGGAATGCGGGAATGCGGGAGTGCGGGAATGCGGGAGTGCGGGAATGCGGGAATGCGGGAGTGCGGGAATGCGGGAGTGCGGGAATGCGGGAGTGCGGGAATGCGGGAATGCGGGAGTGCGGGAGTGCGGGAATGCGGGAGTGCGGGAATGCGGGAATGCGGGAATGCGGGAGTGCGGGAGTGCGGGAGTGCGGGAATGCGGGAGTGCGGGAATGCGGGAGTGCGGGAGTGCGGGAATGCGGGAGTGCGGGAGTGCGGGAGTGCGGGAATGCGGGAGTGCGGGAATGCGGGAATGCGGGAATGCGGGAATGCGGGAGTGCGGGAATGCGGGAGTGCGGGAATGCGGGAATGCGGGAGTGCGGGAATGCGGGAGTGCGGGAATGCGGGAATGCGGGAATGCGGGAGTGCGGGAATGCGGGAATGCGGGAGTGCGGGAGTGCGGGAATGCGGGAGTGCGGGAATGCGGGAATGCGGGAATGCGGGAGTGCGGGAATGCGGGAATGCGGGAGTGCGGGAATGCGGGAATGCGGGAGTGCGGGAATGCGGGAATGCGGGAATGCGGGAGTGCGGGAATGCGGGAGTGCGGGAATGCGGGAATGCGGGAGTGCGGGAATGCGGGAATGCGGGAGTGCGGGAGTGCGGGAGTGCGGGAATGCGGGAATGCGGGAGTGCGGGAGTGCGGGAATGCGGGAGTGCGGGAATGCGGGAATGCGGGAATGCGGGAGTGCGGGAATGCGGGAGTGCGGGAATGCGGGAATGCGGGAGTGCGGGAATGCGGGAATGCGGGAGTGCGGGAGTGCGGGAATGCGGGAGTGCGGGAATGCGGGAGTGCGGGAATGCGGGAGTGCGGGAATGCGGGAATGCGGGAGTGCGGGAGTGCGGGAATGCGGGAATGCGGGAGTGCGGGAATGCGGGAGTGCGGGAATGCGGGAATGTGGGAATGCGGGAGTGCGGGAATGCGGGAGTGCGGGAGTGCGGGAATGCGGGAATGCGGGAGTGCGGGAGTGCGGGAGTGCGGGAATCTAAATTATCTAAAATCTTAGGGTCAAATATGAAAGTTATAAACATATAGTGCCCCATTTATACATAAATATGAGGTTTTCTTAAAATTTGTAAAAATGGTAAAAAATATCTTGTTTGTAGTTTGCATGATAAGTTTTGTTCTAAAACTTGCGTTATAGTTTTGTTTGTGTTTAAAAAGAGCCAAAATTAAGAATTGTAATGTTTATTTTGACTACAACATAAATAAAAAAAACCAATCTTCGAGGTGGGCAAAAGGCTGATTTTGTAATTTTTTTTAAATCTTTATACCATCTGGGGCACCTCTTAACATGCATTCTTCCACCAGCTGTATAACCACGATCCGCCGCAAGGTCCAGCACCCGAACCACCGATTATCGAACAGCCGATGAATCAGTTTCTCGATACCGAACCAACAATTATCGAGGTGAAGACAGCAATCAAATCGCTGAAAAATGGAAAAGCGCCGGGAATAGACCAAGTAACCGCCGAGATGATCAAAGCTGGAGGTGATGTCTTATCACAACGACTTCATGTCCTCATAACACACATATGGCATTCGGATCGTGTCCCTTCGGTATGGAAGAAAGCGATCGTTGTCCCAATTTTGAAGAAAGGCGACAGTCGGGAATGCAAGAATTATCGCGGTATTAGCCTTCTTTCGATCGTCGGTAAAGTATTTACGAAAATAATACAATCGAGGCTACAGAAACATCGAGAGCAAACGAGCCGGGAGGAACAAGCGGGATTTAGACCACATCGAGGATGCATTGATCAAATATTCGCCCTCCGTCAGTTAATGGAAGAAAGAATTCGTTGCGGCAAACGCATTGTCGTCGTTTTCATCGATTTCAAATCCGCTTTCGATTGCATCGATTGGAACAGCTTGTGGAGAGTCTTGGTAACCGAACACGTGCCATTGAGAATCATCCAACTTCTCCAAGCGTCGTACGATGGCTCAACCAGCAGCGTTCGTATTCGAAACGACTTATCCGAGGAGTTCCCGATTCAGACGGGTGTCCGACAGGGAGACGTCGCTTCGCCACTTCTCTTCAACGTTGTGATCGACGCGATTATGCGTGAAGCATTCGATGGACGACTCGGAGTTCAATACGACGACAACAACTTCGTAACAGACTTAATGTTCGCCGACGATAGCGCTGTTTTCGCCGACACGGATGCCGAAGCAACGGACATCTTATACGATATTTCCCGCATAGCCCAATCATACGGGTTAAAAATCAATGCGGAAAAGACCAAAGTGCTCACAACGGATGGATCAAGAGCCAGTGTTCACCTCGATGGAACCCAAATCGAACAGGTTCCAAGGTTCAAATATTTGGGATCATTGGTTGAGGAAACGAAAGTAGCATCGACGGCCGACGTTCACAGCCGTATCGGCCAGGCAACAGCAACATTCGCCTCGCTCAAGTGGTGCATATGGAAACGAGCAAATATTTCCATCAAAACGAAACTACGTCTTTACCGAACGTTGATTCTTCCGATTCTTCTTTATGGATCTGAAACGTGGACACTGCTCAAATCGGACGTTAAGAAGCTCGAGGTCTTCCAAATGCGATGTTTGAGGCAGATCCTCCGTGTCTCACTCCGTGATCGCCTTCGAAACGAGGTTGTCAGACAAAGATGCGATCAGCAAACACTGATCGAAGAAGAAATGCAAAAACGTCGACTACGGTGGTTTGGACATGTTTGCCGAATGGATGATAACCGCTTGCCACGTAAACTTCTCTGGCGAGACCGTCCCGCAGACTGGAAAATCCAGCGATTGGCACCGAAGAAAACTTGGCTAAAGAATATCGAGGGCGACCTAAAGAATCAAAGATTATCAGTTACCGAGGCTCGAGACACCGCCAAAACCCGAGAAGAATGGAAGCGAATCGTGAATAGAGTTCGGGACCCAGCGGCACCGACAGCAGCGTATCCGTTGCGGGGACGTCCCGCTCGGACCGCCAGCTAACGGATCAAAGAAGAAAGAAAGAAGCTTAACATGCAATGAGGTGAATAATATTTTTTGTCTTCATTTGTAAGCTAAAATGACAACTTTCTGCAGGTATGCCCTAGCCGTTGTAAAAAAAAACAGTTTTTTCACTCCACCCTAGTGTGCACCCAGACGGCATAGTGTCACATTCTTACTGACTAAACTCACCAAGTCTTTTACATGACGTTTGAGTTCTGACCGGTACGAGTCGTGAAGGCATTACTTCGGCTTGGCGTCATGAACGTGACCCTTAAAGGTCCGTTTATATCTACAGACATCGAGCGTGCCACACATGTGCCGTACCCGACACCGCCAGACAATGTTTATTCAAATCTAGTATGCCTTGTCAGACGACATACACTAGTTATATTTTTGTTGAAAATGTTCACGCACTTCTCGTAGAAGATTTATCCATAATTGCATTGTTAAAGAAAAGATAAAATGTTTGCACGGTTCCTATGCGCTATTCATACTGCCCGACAGACACCCACAGACACGTACAGATATGAATTGCGCAAACAAAATATTCTTTCTATGATTATTGGCCGGGTGTGGCCCATGCATGTTACGGCAGATGTAAATACGTACACACTGTATAGAAGAATATTATTTTGTCTGGCACGATACGTGTCTGTTACGCTCGATATCTATAGATATAAACGGACCTTAAAACGGGTCTCTCGAAGGTGCTCACCAGAGCCAGAACAGTGGGGCTAGCGGATTAGTGATCTACTATCTATGTTTTTTTTGCGGGAACTGTAACTTCGCCGAGGTTCCCTACTCATTTCACTAGCTACGTAAGAGCCAGTAGATCCGAAAAGTGGACAAGGCTCGAACGACAAGCTCCTTACGTCCGGTTCTGTAGTTTTCTAGCACAGCCTAAGAAACGAATCATAATCGAATCTTAAATTATCATAATCCGTCGCCCTGCCTAGGGTCTCCATTGCATATTTCGGGCTGTATAGGTTCAATGGGCTACTGGTTGCGTTGGAGGTAGCTTTGCAACATAATCTAACCTACTCTAGATATTACACCAATGACTTAAGAGTATTGTTAGTACTATCGGTGTCATCTAAGCCACAAAAGAAAAATACTGCCAAAGTTTCAAAAAAGTGATGCTGAGCGAATATCACATATCAAAGAATGGTCTTTATTCACCAATTTATGCCAAGTTCAACACTAAGCAACTCGATAAAGTCCTTAATCATATCTAAGACAATAAAACAATAAGTCTACCAAATAAATCAATTATAATATTCTAAGATTAAATTAATTTTATAAAATTTATTGCACCAATTACAAATTAATCGAATCTCATTACTTTTAACAGTGAGCCCCTCGTAGAATCATCCTCGAAGCCCAATCATTAGTTAAATCCAATATCCTTGTCGATCCCAGTTTTATCTTGTAACAAATGACATCTGATCAATCAATCAATGCTTGAGTCAGACCAGAGGGAAGGAAACGAATACAAAAAAAAGAAAACCAAAACTAGCACACACTAAGTAAGTTCCGCTTGCAAGGAAACATACATATATATGTGTATATATAAATCCCTGGCAGAACCATATGATTCCGTTTATATCCTTCAGTTTCCCATTCTGAATTCATCAAGGACCAAAGGGAAAAAAACGTTGAAGATGGAGACTATTCTCGTAGCCAGCTCTGCCCTAAGACATTTTTCATCGTTAGTTTTGTGCACAGATGATGCACAGTAGTAGTTGAATGTAACCGATTTGTTGGATTGAGCCCTGGTATCCTTCATCAAGGATATTTTTACATGTTCGTAGGATTCGCAATTTTAATGTTCTTGGAATCCTTTGGAACGATTTGATGTTGTAAATTTTTTATGTTAGTGTTACGGCGCAAGCCGTAATAATAAGAAAATTCTTTTTATTATAAACTTTAAGTTCTTCCAAATTGAAGAACCCACAATATTTACCTTTCTTTTACTTTAGCTTTCTGTAATGGTTAAAGGTTGCGGAATCAAAGATAAAAATGGTTTAAAATACTTATATTATCTCCTACAAATTACACTTCTAATTAATTCTAAATTCCTCTAAACTCTACTTTACTTTAATATTCAATTTTTAAGTTTTAAATTTCAAATTGCTTATAACTACTTATATTATTACTGCTGCCTTTATTTATCTGAAAATGTAATTATTAGTAAATCATTCAATCTATATTTCAAATTCAATGTTCTTTACTTTTGTTCCTTATTTCTCTATTCAGAGTATAATTAGGTCACCACAGTGTCCCGGTTGTATCCCAGCTGCTGTAGCTGACCAATAATTGTTTTTGTAAATTGCTTGTGCTTCCACTGTAACCCGACTTAGATCTGTATGACCTTGCGGGATTCAGTGCACACAGGAGAAATGGCGATTTATTCGCAGCCTTCTCCCCTTTTTGCTGTCCTTTTTTAATTGACAGCCTATAATGTTTTTTACCTGCCACTGGTTTGGACTTCTTAAAACAGGGTCAAAGCCTTTCATACGCTATGGATCTATGTATACGCAACTTTGTTACGATTCAATATTGGAAATTTAGATAATTAAAATAGAGCGAATTTCGCTCAACCTGGTTAGCTAAGTTTTGCTTTTAACAAAAATTTTGTTTTTAGTCGAGATTCGACTTGAAAGTTCTTACGGTTTAGAACTTGACTAAATAGGAAGCTTATGATTTCTGCTAATCACTAGCTGTGAGTTATCAAAAATCATTTAAAATCCCGATCATACGATATATAAGGGATTTGTTTGAATTTAATTCCTTAACAGAGATTCCTAAACAGAAAATCTCTGATAGAGGATAAAATGGTTATAGTCACTATGGACAACCCGAACACACGAATTTGTGCTGATTTATTTAATTTAAATTCCTTAACAGAGATTCCTAAACAGCAAATCTCTGATAGAGGATAAAATATTATAGTCGATATTCGACTTATAGCAAAAAAAACCTCCACCAACTTTGGCGTCCACACAACTACGTTGTTAGTACTTTTTATATGTTAAACCTAACAAAGTAATTGTCGGTGAAAACCCGACAATTATCTACGCCCTAATCAATGTTTTATGTTAGTTTTTTATAAACCGTGATATCTGCCACCAGTGGTTATGACGTATATTCAGTATATTTTTTCTAAACCTGACACAGGAATTGTCGGTGAAAACCCGACAATTATTTACGCCCTAATATTTAATTGTGAAAATTTTGTCGGGATACGACATCCATATTTTTTCTAAACCTGACACAGGAATTGTCGGTGAAAACCCGACAATTATTTACGCCCTAATATTTAATTGTGAAAATTTTGTCGGGATACGACATCCATCACCAAAAGTACAATTAAAAAATTAATAAAAGTTTTTTTTGTTACGCCTGTCTAACCTTTTAAGATTGCCGGTAAAAACCCAGACAATATCTAAATCCCTAATATACGTATACGCGTTGATAGCCTCTCTGACGACTTCGTCTGATCGACTGACCAGTTTCCTTCGGTGCAAGAACTTTTATTTCTCTTCCTCTGTCGAAATGAAAGATGGCGCTTGGTGGAGCTTTTTCACCACGGCACGATCATTTTACAGTGGCTGGAGTTTCGACCAATTTTATGATTAAAGCTTTCTCTAAAGCTTTTTTTATTATTAACTGGGTGACATTAAGTTTAGGTAAGTGTTTACTATTTTTGTTTTAAAATATTATTTTTGAATTTTTTATTTATTTTTAGGAAGGAAGCGGACTGGGTTTCAGGACTATGTGCAGGTAATTTTTTATAATCATTTTTTATTTATTATTTTTTTCTTTTTAGCTTGAAATCTATTAGTTTATATCGGGTCGGCGTCTGACCGGTTTGTTTACGTCTGTTTTGGATTGATTTTTTTTCTTTTAATATTTTTTATTTTCAGGCCAAAACATTCTCCCCCCCGTTGATGCGTCTCATCAAAAAATTTTAATTGCTTTTTATGTTATATTTATATTTCGCTATATACAAAATATAACACTTAATCTAACTAATCTATTTATAAAATTCAATTTGTATGCTAAATCTAAGTAATCTATTTATAAAATTCATGTATGTGCTTAATGTAATTTTACTTCATATTATATATATTTCTTTATTTTCCGATTATATATTTTATTATATATTATATTTAATTAAGTTTACCAATAAATACTGCACCATCATGCGGACAATGGACACAATTTCTGTATCGGCCTTTTAATGATTGCGCTGGAGGTCCTTACTGTTACCACCCTCACCTGGTTATCGGATCCTGGGTGTATTTCGTGTACCACCCCTAGTGGCCATTGTGCTGGTGGGCGATTGTCGTCCATAATGATAACTACCTGGCCTATTTTAAGGTTTGGTTGTTGTAGCAACCATTTGTTTCGTTTTTGGAGCTCCAATAAATATTCCTGTGACCATTGAGTCCAAAATCGTTGTACGAGTTGCTGTACATGTTTCCAACGATCTAAATATGGCATGTTGTCCTTGGATGTTGCTTCTGGTACTGCCTTGAGATTTCTTCCTACCAAAAAATGCCCAGGAGTAAGTATCTCTAGGTTTGATGGGTCGGCCGACAGCTGGCATAGCGGTCGGGAATTCAGGCAAGCTTCTATTTGAACGAGTAATGTGGTTAGTTCTTCGAAGGTAAGTATTCTGTCATTATTAATGCGTCTCATGTGATGTTTAATGCTTTTAACACCGGCTTCCCATAAGCCTCCGAAGTGTGGAGTTATTGGTGGGTTGAAGTGCCATTGTATGTTCAGATTGGCAAGCTCATCAGCGGCCTGCGCGGTGGCGTCATTTAGGATCTGCTTCATCTGAGACTGTAATTGTTTATTAGCTCCTACGAAGTTTGTCCCGTTGTCTGAATAAATATTCCGACATAATCCTCGCCGCCCTATAAACCTTCTCAATGCTGCTATGAAAGCTTCAGTAGTCATGTCTGATGCTACCTCTATATGAATTGCTTTCGTACACATGCATATAAAGATACAGAAGTATCCTTTATATACTTTTGAGCCCTTATGTTTGGACATTTTTAGTTCTATGGGCCCTGCGTAGTCTACCCCTACGTTTTCGAATGGGTTGGCTGGCGTGATCCTTGCGCTTGGTAAGCTTCCCATTATTTGTGACGGTGCTGTGGCTCTATATCGAATGCACGTCACACATTTAGAAATTCTTTCCTTGACGGCTAACATCCCGTTCGTAATCCAATATTGGTTCCTAATCGTATTCAATACTAATTGTGCTCCCCCATGGAGCGTTGTTTTATGGAAATGATCAATAATAAGATTAGTGACGTGATGTTGTCGTTGCAAGATGATAGGGTGCTTAGTGTCATAGCTTAGATTTGCATTTTTTAGTCTGCCTCCTACTCTTATTGTACCATCTTCTGCCCTAAATGGGCATAATTTGGTCAATTGACTAGACTTGTTGATTGCTTTGATGCTACTTAATTGCTCGCATTCCTTGGGAAACATCTGTTTCTGGCCTAGTTGAACTAGTTTCGTCCTTGCCCATTCGATTTCTTTCGCTAATAGCTGCGAGTTGCGCCGCTCTTTCTTACTTCGACTATTATGAATAAACCGATGGCAGTACGCCATGACTCGCAGTGTTTTTGTTAGCGAGGAAAACTTCATCCACCATTCAGTGATGATTGGTTGGTTTGTCATCAGGGTTTTGGTGGTTGTCTTGGCTTCAAGTTCTGTTTTAAGATCTACCAGAATTTCTTTTGGCCATTTGTCCTCTGGTTTCCGCAACCACGTAGGACCCTGCCACCAAATTGATGCTTCTTGAAGTTTTGCTGGCATTACTCCTCTTGACGGTAAGTCCGCTGGATTTTCCTTGGTGGAGACATAGTACCAGGATGTGCTATCAGCATTTTCACTGATCTCCACTATTCGATTGGCTACAAATGTCTTCCACTTATTAGGCATGCCTTTTAACCACGCTAGAACGACTTTGGAGTCAGTCCAACATTTGCTTTGGATGTCTTGGAGATGCATGTCTATCTTGATTTGCCGGATTAGTTTACTGAGAAGTACTGCTCCACATAATTCCAATCGCGGCAAAGACATTGGTTTGATGGGAGCCACTTTCGTTCTTGCCATCAACAATGTCGTTTCAATGGTTTCATCCTCCAAGACGGTTCTGATGTACACGACGGCTGCGTAAGCTCGTACGGATGCGTCGCAAAATCCGATTAGTTGACACCTCTTGTTTCCGGTGCTTGTTTTCAACCATCTCGGTATTCGGAGGTTTTGAATGTAGGGAAGTTGTTCCTTGAACTGGGTCCATTCTTGTTGGATTTCTTGATCCACTGGATCATCCCATTGGTACCCGTTCATCCATAATTTCTGCATGATTAACTTGGCAATAACTATACATGGGGCGATCCAGCCTAGCGGATCGTATAGTTTAGCCACCTCAGACAAAATTCTTCTTTTTGTCTGGGCTAGTTGCGCGAACTCAGAATCCCTTATCGCGTATGAGAAGTAATCTTTGACTGGGTGCCAATAAATACCCAGTGCTTTGATTTGATTATCTTCCTTTACTTGGAGCGGCAGTTGTAATTCGCGATCTGCCGCTGGGATTGTCTCTAGTAGCGATTCGTGGTTAGCCACCCATTTTCTTAGATGAAACCCCCCAGATCTCAATAGATCAATTAATTCCCTTTGAATTTCTAATGCCTCTGGCAATGTGTCTGCCCCAGTAAGTAGGTCATCCACATAAAAGTCCGTAAAAACCTTTCTGGCTGCCTTTGGCCATTGTTTTATTTCGTCAGTGGCTAGCCTTTGTAAGGTTTTTATGGCTAAGTATGGTGCCGCTGTCGTGCCGAAGGTGACGGTTTGTAACTCATATTCTTGTACTGGTTCTTTAGGATTTTCTCTCCATAAAATCGTTTGATATTTTCTGTCTGAATGACTTACAGATATCATTCTGTACATTTTTTCGATATCAGCTGTTACCGCGTATTTGTACTGTCTCCAATTTAATAAAGTAGCAAATAATTTAGGTTGCAATGTTGGTCCGTTCAACATCTGCTCATTTAAGCTTTTTTTATTCGAGGTTTTAGCTGAAGCATCAAATACCACCCTCACCTTTGTCGTAGTGCTCTCCTTGACTACGGCATGATGCGGCATGTAATACCTGTGGGGTGTTTGCCCTGTGGTTACTTTCATATGCCCTAAATCAATGTACTCCCTCAAACATTGTGTGTAGGCTTCGCGTAGCTCTACATTCTGAGACAATTTTCTTTCCATTTGGACTAGCCTAGACATTGCTTGTCCTCTAGATTCACCTAGATCGGGTGGGCTACCGCCCACGAACGGTATGCTAACTTCATAGTGACCATTTGGATGGCGTTTTGTGTGGTCCTCATAGTGCTTCTCACACATTTCTTCCTCAACTGTTAGACGTCGTCCGGTGTCCAACTCTTCCCATTCCCAAAACTTCTTCATTTGACTATTTAACTCTTGCAAAGTATCCGTCTGCTGAAGGGTAAATGCGGATAAGTTCGATTGACTTCGCTTATGTACACTTGTAGCTGCTTTGCCAAATATTATCCAACCTAAGCTGGTGTTCTGGGCGACGGGCGATTGGTTAACTCCCTTGCGTAGACCATTTTGTATGATATCTGCGTACACGTCGACACCTAATAATACATCGATTCGACCTGGTTCGGTGTAATTTGGGTCAGCCAACTCTAGGCCGTCAATGTGTGACCAGTTTTGCCATGCAATTCTTTTCGGTGGGAATACATTAGTGATGTTTTTGATGACATAGGCCTGCAACGTGCGCTCAAACTTAGGGTCTATGGTGGACAGCAATGAAACGCACGCTATCTTAGTTGATGTTGCCACTGGAACGGATGCTATACCGGTCACCTCTAACGCAGCTGGTATGGTATCCGCTTGTAAGGATTGATATGCCGTTTCGGTTATGAACGAGCTCTGCGATCCAGGATCGATTAGCGCTCGCAGAGTCAGATGAGTTCCTTTATCATCCTTAATTTTTACCAATGCTGTCGCTAGCATTGATTGCGTGTTATTCCTGCTATAATTGCAGTTGGTAACAGTTTGATTCTTGGGATTCTCCTCTTTCTTATCTACTTTTCCCTGACAACTTCCCTCTTGTGTGGATCCATCATGCAACAACACATGATGCTTTTTTCCACATTGGGGACACCTATTGCTGCTGGTGCATGTTGCATTTGGATGTGACCTCAGGCAGTTATCACACACCCTATTTTCTGTCAGCCATCTCCGTCTCGCGTTCATGTCCAAACTCTTGAATGTTTGGCATTGAGATAGGAAATGTTGTTGTCTGCACATTAGACAGTGAACGTTCCTGGCTTTCAACTTTCTATAATCCCCCTTGTTATTATTTACAAACCCTCTTTGTTGATACCTTTCTTTATTTTCTCGCCAACAATTATCTCTGCCTTGTTTGTCAACATTGTGTTGGCTTATATGATAACTCGCAGTTCGATTCCGATCCTTGCCACCCTTTCTAACTTCTCGATTTGATATATTTTGATTAATATCTTTGGTGGCTTCTAAACTGCGATACCTTTCTTCCATAAATTTGCTTAAATCTGCTAACGACGGCAAGTCGTCCGATTTAGCAATCAACTGTTCCCAAAGATTTCGTGTTTTATCCGGCAATCTTTGTGCCGTTGCATAAACAAATATGGGATCCCAGTTGGTAATATCGACCTTAAGGACTTGTAAGCCATGCTTAACGCGATGCAGTTCATCTAACACTGCTCTTATGTCTTTATAAGACTCATTTTTAATCTTCGATTGATTAAATAATAATTTAAATTGGGCGTATATTAATAGCCTCCGCTTGTTGTAGCGTTTGCATAATAATTCCCATGCTGGCGCATAATTTTCTGACGTCATATCAAACGCGTCTAAGTCTCGTCGAGCTTCCCCTGTGAGACTGTTTTTTAAATAATGAAGTTTATCGACTGCTGTCAGTCGTTCTTCACTGTGTATCAATGATACGAAACGATCGTGGAAAGTCCTCCATGAAGTATATTGGCCATCGAACTTTGGAATTTCAATGGTCGGAAGTTTTATAATGGCCTTGGGTGCGCTTGTTTGCTCACTAACTTGAACCTTTTGTTTCGATTCTTCAGCTTTCTGAGCAATGCATGCCTCTAGCGCATCTTGCAAGTCACCCATGAATTCTGAGTATGATTCCTCAAAATCCTGAAACTGAGTGCCTTGTACGTACCGAACTACTTCGTCCCGGACACTTTCGTCTTTGATGCTAGTAACATCGGCTGCACCTAATTCTAGGTAATTACTCTCAAACCTCTCCCATATTATTTTAATAGTTTCGATCTTCCCTTTTATATAACCTGCCGTTCTTCTATGCTTGGAAGTCTTATTATAGTTGGAGATTGTCTGCCTTAGCTGTGTCTCCAACGTGCCTTGCATTTTTAATGTAGTTTTCATTTTGTGGTTAATTGAACTACAATTACTAAACCAAAATAATCCCGAAAATACTTAAACGTTTGAATGATTTACTAATTTTTATCTAATTGTGAATTTATAGGATATAACTATTTGACCATTTTTATCCGGCTCGAAGGACCAATGTTACGGCGCAAGCCGTAATAATAAGAAAATTCTTTTTATTATAAACTTTAAGTTCTTCCAAATTGAAGAACCCACAATATTTACCTTTCTTTTACTTTAGCTTTCTGTAATGGTTAAAGGTTGCGGAATCAAAGATAAAAATGGTTTAAAATACTTATATTATCTCCTACAAATTACACTTCTAATTAATTCTAAATTCCTCTAAACTCTACTTTACTTTAATATTCAATTTTTAAGTTTTAAATTTCAAATTGCTTATAACTACTTATATTATTACTGCTGCCTTTATTTATCTGAAAATGTAATTATTAGTAAATCATTCAATCTATATTTCAAATTCAATGTTCTTTACTTTTGTTCCTTATTTCTCTATTCAGAGTATAATTAGGTCACCACAGTGTCCCGGTTGTATCCCAGCTGCTGTAGCTGACCAATAATTGTTTTTGTAAATTGCTTGTGCTTCCACTGTAACCCGACTTAGATCTGTATGACCTTGCGGGATTCAGTGCACACAGGAGAAATGGCGATTTATTCGCAGCCTTCTCCCCTTTTTGCTGTCCTTTTTTAATTGACAGCCTATAATGTTTTTTACCTGCCACTGGTTTGGACTTCTTAAAACAGGGTCAAAGCCTTTCATACGCTATGGATCTATGTATACGCAACTTTGTTACGATTCAATATTGGAAATTTAGATAATTAAAATAGAGCGAATTTCGCTCAACCTGGTTAGCTAAGTTTTGCTTTTAACAAAAATTTTGTTTTTAGTCGAGATTCGACTTGAAAGTTCTTACGGTTTAGAACTTGACTAAATAGGAAGCTTATGATTTCTGCTAATCACTAGCTGTGAGTTATCAAAAATCATTTAAAATCCCGATCATACGATATATAAGGGATTTGTTTGAATTTAATTCCTTAACAGAGATTCCTAAACAGAAAATCTCTGATAGAGGATAAAATGGTTATAGTCACTATGGACAACCCGAACACACGAATTTGTGCTGATTTATTTAATTTAAATTCCTTAACAGAGATTCCTAAACAGCAAATCTCTGATAGAGGATAAAATATTATAGTCGATATTCGACTTATAGCAAAAAAAACCTCCACCAACTTTGGCGTCCACACAACTACGTTGTTAGTACTTTTTATATGTTAAACCTAACAAAGTAATTGTCGGTGAAAACCCGACAATTATCTACGCCCTAATCAATGTTTTATGTTAGTTTTTTATAAACCGTGATATCTGCCACCAGTGGTTATGACGTATATTCAGTATATTTTTTCTAAACCTGACACAGGAATTGTCGGTGAAAACCCGACAATTATTTACGCCCTAATATTTAATTGTGAAAATTTTGTCGGGATACGACATCCATATTTTTTCTAAACCTGACACAGGAATTGTCGGTGAAAACCCGACAATTATTTACGCCCTAATATTTAATTGTGAAAATTTTGTCGGGATACGACATCCATCACCAAAAGTACAATTAAAAAATTAATAAAAGTTTTTTTTGTTACGCCTGTCTAACCTTTTAAGATTGCCGGTAAAAACCCAGACAATATCTAAATCCCTAATATACGTATACGCGTTGATAGCCTCTCTGACGACTTCGTCTGATCGACTGACCAGCTGACCAGTTTCCTTCGGTGCAAGAACTTTTATTTCTCTTCCTCTGTCGAAATGAAAGATGGCGCTTGGTGGAGCTTTTTCACCACGGCACGATCATTTTACAGTGGCTGGAGTTTCGACCAATTTTATGATTAAAGCTTTCTCTAAAGCTTTTTTTATTATTAACTGGGTGACATTAAGTTTAGGTATAGACGTTTTCAAACCTCGTGACATCCCGCGCATCTTCCCCAGCTAAGCTCTTAAAAATGTTAAAAAGTTCAGACAAAAGCTTCACTTAACTCCTCCTATCAAATCACTTGCTGCCATGTAATCAGTCGCGACTGCGTATTGCTAAAGGGAGGTGTATTTTTCTGGGACTTCGATGATTATTTAAAAAAATTACAAATTATGACTGAAAAACACCCGTTTTTATATATTTTTTTTATTTTAAGGTTTTTATATTTTACACAAATGCCATAGAAATAATTTGTAGTAATTTCTACTAAAAAATACGATATTTGTGTTTTTATCACTTTGATTACTAGATTTTTGACATTTTCCGCCAGTCGCAAGCGCGCTTCTGCCCGGGGAGGTTGTGTTGCTTGCGGCTGCGGAGAACTCTCAATTTATGAATGAAAATGCTCATATCTTTAAAAGAATTTTTTCCAGCAATTCTTTTAATTTATTTTAAATTTAGGGATGGGAAATATTTAGCATAATTATAGTAAAATTATGCTTATTACGATGGATAAACTGCCTTTGTTGAGCAGGAGTTTTACATGTATTTCAAAGCTCTGCTCAATACATATAAAGATTACTTAACTTTATTCATCCGGCATGCGCACATCCCTTCCCAAATTATTTTGTTGAGTTTTTTCTGCGTTTGTTGCCTTTTTAAGTTAAAAGAGGGGAAATGATAGAACAAATTTTATGAAATTGGGCAACGAGGTGCGCAGAACCCTTCAAATTATTTGTGTCACGGAGTTTGAAAACTTCTATAAGTGTTTACTATTTTTGTTTTAAAATATTATTTTTGAATTTTTTATTTATTTTTAGGAAGGAAGCGGACTGGGTTTCAGGACTATGTGCAGGTAATTTTTTATAATCATTTTTTATTTATTATTTTTTTCTTTTTAGCTTGAAATCTATTAGTTTATATCGGGTCGGCGTCTGACCGGTTTGTTTACGTCTGTTTTGGATTGATTTTTTTTCTTTTAATATTTTTTATTTTCAGGCCAAAACATTAGTGTTTTTTATTCTTCAATTTAAGTAAGCAATTTTAAGGATAGAAGATGTTCGTTTTTTAGGTATAATAGTCCTGTGCGACGACGGGGGTATATCTGGGCCACAATTTTCGATGGGGTATAATTCACGGATCCGGTCCTCCTGGTAGTGGGGTTGGGCGTTGTGGTAACTACCGGGTCCTGTAAAAACACATCAGTTAAGAAACCCAAAGCAAAGCCTAGGAACGGACGGGAAAAACGGCAACTACTACGGCAACAGCACCTGGAAATGCTTTTCGGAACATGGAACACGCGAAGTATGTACAGAATTGCAGCAGTTAAGTCACTATTAGACGAAGTGACCAGTTATAAAATAAAATTACTCGCGTTACAAGAGATCAGATGGATAGGACCAGGAGCGGCGCTTTCATAGGTACAATTGGGGCATTTGCACCGGGCGCAATTGGACGAGGCGAAATTTCAGAAAAAAAGTGAAAAGGTGTTGCCGTGCCTTCATTTTCACATATTAAAGAAACTACACAGAGTGTTTTTTTCCATTGCCCTTCATCGCGATCAAAAAATGAACAGCTGATAGGGGCGCAATATGGTATACTGCACTAGGTGAAAAAAAGCCAAACCCCGGCCCTGGATAAGACGGGACAATGGACCTTGGCAACTACAGGATATTCTACAGCTGCGGAGGAGAGCATATCTAAGGAGTAGGCTTCGTAGTACACAAATCAATTATAGATATTGTGATACAGTTCAAGCCAATCAGTGAACGGCTATGCTCAATACGTCTCCGAACGAAATTCTTCACCTTTTCAATCATAAACGTACATGCAGAGACGGAGGAGAAAGCGGACACGACAAAGGACACTTGCTATCATAAGCTTGAACACGCATACGACATGGCCCCTTCCAATGACATCAAGATGGTGATAGGAGACCTCAACGCCAAGATTGGAAGAGAGAGCTGGCACAGACCGACCATTGGAAAAGAAAGTCTCCACATCGAACGACAACGGACAACGCGTTATCGATTTTGCAATGAGCAAAAATATGGTCGTTAGCTCAACATATTTCCCGAGAAAGGACATTCACAAATACACATGGCAATCTCCCAGTAAAAGATACTGCAATCAAACAGACCATATACTCATAGACAGAAGGGCAGCTTCCAGTATCCTCCAAGTTAGAACCTGTAGAGGTGCAAATTGTGAATCGGACCAATTCCTAGTTAAAGCTAGACTCAGATGTCGGCAGTCCACTCAGGAAAAACAACCAACAAACTAAAGAAATTCGACGTTGATCGCCTCCAAGAACAGACAGTATTGGAGAGATACCAGACAACTCTAACAGAAAGGATAGGTCCAAGTATAAACATAAATAATACGGATACAGTAGAGGGAAAATGGACAAGACTGAAGGCAATACTGACGGATGTCACGAAGGAAACTGTAGGCTACAAACGCACAGCCAGATCCAGTGAATGGTACGACGAGGAATGTAAAACAGCTATAGAAGCCAGAAATAGAAACAGGGAAATATACATATAGAGACCGACGAGGATCAAGAAATTGAAATACGAGGAAGCAAGAAGAACCGCAAAAAACATCTGCAGGAAGAAGAAAAGGCAGTTGCTCAATAATTTTAGCCTGAGGGCAGAGGACAGGCAGCCTACAAACCTTCCTCCCGTATATGTAGAACAAAAGAAGGCACCATAGTCACAGGCAGTCAGGATGTAAGGAAAAGATGGAAGGAGTTTTTTAGCGAGCTGCTGAACGCAAATGAGAACATCCGACATGTACCAGTACCCCGTCTGCAACATAACGACGGCACCAGAGAAATAAATGCACCCACCCTGGAAGAAGTAAAAGATGCCACACGATCCTTAAAAAACAACAAATCTCCAGGATTGATAACATCCCAGCAGAGTTGGTCAAATAAGGAGGCGAATCGTTTTCAGCAGCTATACATGAATTACTATGCTGCATATGGAGGAACGTAAAAATGCCTGAGGATTGAGTACAAAGCATTATCTGCCCAATACACAAGAAAGGAGATAAATTGAATTGTGTAAACTACAGAGGCATATCGCTTTTAAGCACAGAATATAAAATAAAGACCAATATAATTAAGGCCAGACTGGAAACTTATGCAGAAGCCTAAATAAGGGTATACCAAGCTGGATTCAGAAGAAATAGGTAATAGAAATAGGAATACAACATCGACGTATATCAACTCTTCATCGACTTTAAACAAGCATTCGACAGCATCGACAGGGAGCAAATGTATGCGACAATGTCGGACCTAACCATCCCCCTAAAGATAGTTAAATTAACAAAAATGACAATGGAAAACACTTGGTGTGCATGTCAGAATACAAGGAGAATTGACGGAGTCCTTCCCAGTCAAGCAAGGCTTATAGCAGGGCGATGGGCTTTCACCCATGCTGTTTAATATCTGCCTAGAAGGAGTAATTCCCAAAGTAAACATTGATGCGAACGTAACCCTGCTTAACAAATCAAAACAGTTGGCAGGATATGCGGATGATATAAACTGCCTTGCTAGATCACTGTCATACCTTAGAGAAATATTTACGGAATTAGAAGAGGAAGCCAAAGATATAGGGCTGCAAATAAATGCAGAAAAAAAATAAAATTCTAATTCAGTTAAGTTTGGAAAGAAGAAGAAGAAACCACAACACCACCTGGGGGGAGCATAACTTCGAACGAGTAAACCAATTTAACAACCTGGTGTCCACAGTCAGCGATGTGAAGCATGGAGTATCTCTCAGAAATCCGCCGACAAGTTGTATATACATAGGTATATAGATACATAGGTATATACAGTGGTATATACATATACATATATATGAGAGGAAGGTTCTCCGAAGGATATACGGCCCAATCAATGAAGACAATGCATGGAGAATACGCTACAATCACGAATTGTACGATCTATACAAAGAGTGTTAACTCTCGAAACATGATAAGCTACTGCGTTTACGTTGGGCAGGTTATGTCCAAAGAATGGATGACTCAAGGATACCAAAAAAAGCCCTGTACCTACTACCAGATGACAGAAGACCAGTTGGCAAACCACGGCCAAGGTGGGAGGACAATGTTAAGGCCGATGCAGCAAACAGAGGCGGCCCTATCCCTTGTTCAAGGTAGAGCAAGATTGTCTTTGAGCGCCCTTGGGTGACGCTTTCAAATCACATAAATTGTATTTCCGGTTGTCTACGATAAACCATTCTTCGGGCCCTGCCGCGACTGCCCTGGTGTGATGGAGGTTTATCTGAACAATCAGTGTTCATTTCCTCAGGGGACTATGTCTCACCCCCTTTTGCTAGCCTTTTTGGGCTGGAGTTGCCCCGCTAAGGATATAGGTGGTGATTTTAGGGTTAGGATTGATGATGGTGAGAGTCACCTACTCGTTTCTGCAGACTCCCCCTTCCACCAGTGTAATGCAGTGGCCACTATATTGGCATTCGAGCAACTTACGTCTTCCATTCCCGGAGTAGATTCCTGTGAGGCTTCAGTTGGAAAACTCGGCTTTTCTGCGGTCGCTGAGAGGATAATTCAAGTTTAGCTGGGGACAGTTTTGGCCATAGGCTTTTATGCCGCCCTGAACCTAAGCTGTGCCCAACATTTTGGCGCCCCGTGCCACCTGGCGCCTAGAGCGACCGCTTTAAGGCCGGGACACACATATCCGCACCGCGTCCGCACCGCATCCGCACCGTGTGTCGGACGACACACGGAGAGAAAGTAAACAAGTAAAATTTTACCAGTCAGTCCCCACATTTCCGTGTCCGCACCGAGTCAAATTACGTGAGTTTTGTTTTTGCCCGGACACGGTGCGGATGCGGTGCGGACACGGTGCGGATATGTGTGTCCCGGCCTTTACTCGCTCTACCCCTGGGCCGGTGTTGGCTACAAAACTGCTCAATATGTATAAGAAATTGGAGACAAGCTGCGGAGCAGAGAGACGACTGGAGGAAGACGCTGATGGAGGCCAAGGCTCGAATTGGGCTGTAGAGCCATCGAAGAAGAAGTCCTGTGCGACAAAAAATTATTTAAGTACACAAAAACCCTTTTTTTTGCTAGGATAAGAAAATTCCTGTGATGTTTTTCTGCTCCCGGAAAGTTTGTTAAAGGAAATTAAAGATAAAGGACAACTTTTGATTTAATTAAATTATCTTTCACACTTTTAACTAAGAAGTTGTGTGCTTATCTCGATCCTTAGACACAAAGGTAAAGATTATTACTCAAGAACACACTTAGGCAAAAAATTCGCAGAGCATCTTTCAATGTACACACAATGACTATACGTACCTACCATCATCAAGGGTGCAGGTAAAGTTAATTAACTCCTTTGACTCGAAAGACAAGATTACTTCGGAGCTGTGTCTACACCTTTTGTGAGTATGTATAGTTGTATGTATGTATATTATATTTATCTTAAATTCTGATTGTACACAATCGTTTTGTAAACAGTCCAGTTGTGTTTACACATTGTAGAGTTTCTCTCTCCTTATAGCAAAAGGAGGAAAGGTCCGTTTGTGGCGCAAACTGTGAAGCCTCTGACTAGAAGCACCTCTCGAAAGCCTTGTTTGGAAGTTAACACACACAAAATCAAATTTCCTTTGGGATATGAACGCAACTGACGACACACAAAATCAAAGATCCTTAAAGAAAGGAGGATGTTTTGAATTTACCAAGAATAAGCAAAGGAAGTTGTTTGGTGGTTATTGACTTCCTTCCTCCTACTTCCATCTTCATCTCCATCGTCTACATCGTCGTCTTCTTCTTTTTGCCTTGATTGGAAATAAAAGCTATCGGGATGAAAGTAGCTAGCCTCAGGTAAAAAGTGACTTTCTCTGTCTGAAAAATATTTTAATAAAAGTTCATTCTGCGCATTATCCTGCCATCAAAGGATCTTTAATAAAATCATAACCCAACCCCAAAAAGAAATTGGTCTAGAATCAATGAAATCATAAAATAGAACGTTAAAAGGAGAAAAAAATTTACGAATGAAAATTTTTGTTCGCAAAAGGTAATGAGCTCATCCGGTAAAACATTTACCACAGATAAAAGAGTGGGGAGAATTCTGGGTATTGATATTTGAATACTGATGGGTAGTTAGCAGAGCCTCTTTGGCCTATTCGGTAATTACAGTTTTTTGTGGCATTGATCAATATCAGGATACTAGGTTCGTTCAATTAGTTCTGTGGAAATTGCCGATTTTTTTACTTTTCAACATAATATGCCTTTAGGTCGATAGACTTTAACCAGCTTTACTCCGTCCAAAAAAAGCATCCATTAAGACTCCAAATAATAGGATTTTACAAGGTCCTCAAAGTAGGATTCTAGGGGAATAATCAAAATAGACATTGGTTTTTTATATGGCAGTTCTAACTTCTAAGCCCAGGACTCATCCTTTTTACTATCAGGTCGTTATGTCTTTTGAAGTCATGTTGCAATGTCTATATATTGGTTAGCTTAGTTCGAAGGATAAAAGACGTTTCAGTTTCAGGGAGGTCTTTTAAGGAGATGATGGTGAGCCCTGCGTCTGAACTATCTGGATGTTCTAAAAGATCGGAAATACAGGCTGTGTAAGGTAACTCCTAGTTCTCAATTCCTAGTTTGTAGAGTAAGTGAAAATAGAGGCTGTATACAGAAGGAATGAGCCGAGTGGGCTGGTGTTATTTATATAAGATCGCCCTAGATGCAGGAGAATGTTGGAACAACCGAATTGTGTCAGGGCTGCTACATAACTACTGTGACTCAAAGGGTCGATCGTGCAGCAATCAAGTTTGGATAATATTTTCTTCGTTTGAACAGAAATTTTTTTCATCCAGGCATTCCGAGTGAAAAGAAGACTCGTCCGTTTTTAGCCTAAAACAGGCACGTACATCGTCAAAACGTAATAATTTTAAATTACTTTCTCGTATCAATAAGAGCCGCACGAAATAATCGAAACGGAGCACGGTACGCTCACATTTGAATAGGTCAAGCAGCATTGGACGTCGTTAGTACTTAGTTGGGGGCCTCTTGGTAAAACGATACTCTGGTTTGCAATCGTCAATTACTAATTCATTTATAGCTGTAACAGAGGCGTGCATTCCTGTATAGCTGAAGAATTTTTAGATATTTGTGGCTGTGGCGGAAGCAAGAGAATCTTTTTCTTGCCCAAATGAGGACGTTTTTTCTTGATTCCTTCAATCAACTGATGCAATAAAGATGAATAATACTCTTCATTTATTGTTTCTCTTTTTGTCCAATAACCGATGTACAATGATTCCGCATGTATTCCAAAAAACCGTGGCATCACATGGGTCGCCGATTTCACCGTCTTCACATTTTTCGGTGCCGGATCGACTTTCTTCTTCTTTTTCTGCTCCTTTAATCCCTCGTGGGACATACGGCGAAAACAGTTGCCCTTCAGCAGCCTCTGTTTTGTACTTCGTCCAGGATCTTAAAGTTGTTGTGGGCCATGGTAATAAAGTTCTCCTTCAAGTTGTTTTAGGTGTTCAAACTCTGCGGGTTTCCAGATTCTTGTTTTGACGTCGCATTTTGTTTGCCCAATACAATTCCATTTCGGCTTATGTCCGAGATACACTAGGTTAGTTTAGTCAAAGCAACCGAGCCAGTTATCCTATTCTGCCTGAATCCTATCCTGGTTTGCTGTCTTTGCTTGGCACACAGTGAATAGGGTGACAAATGGTCCGATCTGCACTATTAAGAAAAGGACCCTATATAAATTTGCACTAGACAAAGTATTAGAAATAATAAAAGCTTTGATAGAAAAAAGCTTTTGATCAACAAAATCATGGATTTTAAGAAAAAACCCATAGACTTTAGACGTTAGAATGTTGGCGTTCCATAAACAACCATAGCCGCGGTATTACCTTTTGGTATGCTTGTCTCACTCTATACCTAGTAGCTCAAAAATAGAACCGCATTCTATTAAACTATCTTAGCTTAAGGCGCTTCTTTACTAGCTTGCCCACTAGCTTACTAACTTAGAAATGAAGCTAGTTCTGTTTATACCCTAGCTTACTTAGCACTAGTGTAGTGTGCTATCGTAGCTTGAATAATAAGCCTCGGGTATCCCGAGGTATAGAACTCTCTTTTTCGACTGTTCGTTTAACTCAAGATTGATGTTTAGGAAAAATTTGAGATATACCAAGTTCTGTGTTTCCCGTTGGTGTTACGTACCCAGACTACAGTTTTGATTGACTTGGCAAGGAAAACCTTCAATGGGAAGCCCCTACTTTTAGAACGTATGCGGAAAAGGCCCCTCCCCCTCAGGATAATAGGTACATTTCAATAAAACCATGTTAGTTGAGTTGTTAGAAATAGTGGTGCTGAATGTGTAACAGACAAAGTAACCGAAACTGAGCTCTTCGTCAGCTATTTCACCAAGCGCGGCACATAAATGATTTTAGTGACTAATATTTGATTGGCACGAATTAGACTATCTTCCCATCTCGCATAGGGTTATACTGTCAACGCTTTGAAAACAAAATCATTGCGCGTCGAATTGTACAAGAAACGCGCAGTGGTACCAAGGCGGGTTTTTCAGGTGCACGTGTTTTTAGCTTTTTCAAAAAATAAGCTTATACAGAGTCTCTGTCCGTCTGTCCGTCTGTAACCTTCTTTCATCTCTGAAAGTACTGTCGCTACAGACTTGGACCATATCTCAAATTGTAGCTCTTGATCAAGAGACCTAAAACTGAGAAAAATGGTCTGGAAATTCCAACCGGAAGTATATTTAACAACAAAAAAGAGATTTCTAATAAAGTATATGTATCGGTAGCCTAGAGCTAAGGCGCTGGAATGTTATCCCGGGGAACCAAGTTCAATCCTCGGCCGGCCATGGTGAAATATAATTTTTTTTTACTTCGGTGGAACATTTTTTGAATCTATCACTAAATTATATTATTTAATAATGATACTCAGGAGAACATAAACATTTACTTATGTAATTAAAAGTGAAAAAATATCATTTTCTTGATTTTTTATGGTCATCCAGTCTGAAGTGTTATTCAACAGAAAGAATACCATGAAAAAGCGTAATTAGTGGCTAGTCTCTAGGCACAACATCCTACTATTTCACGATGTTAAAGTTGCTTCTATCTCGGAAACCGTAGCCCGTAGACGATATTTGACGATATTTTGGACCCCCGCCCAACATACTTTCCTTCCTAAATTTCGTCTAGAGTCAATATCCGCTAAAAACACAAACGTTCACAGTTCCAATTTGCTGAGTTACTGAAATCGTACTAGTTTTTCTGGCAAAGACTTATAGCTTATTATGGATACTAGTTATCTACACCAAATTGTAAAGCCCCTAATGTTACTCAAGGAGCCCAAACATCTCGTTGACTCATTTCTTAATTTTAACGCAATGTCATATTCTTCATCATATTTTGGTGATGTATTGCTTCCAAAAGTATCACCGCTTGGCCTAGCTTGTCCTATTGTGCTTAACCTCCTTCAAGCAGAGCCCGTTGAGCAGCGTGCCACACCCATAGTGATTCCAGCCAACTAGGGCTTTTCGGGCTCCTGACCGAAGTCCAGCCTTCGATCTCTTGTGAAGGAATTCACGACAGCTGGGCTCGGGAGACTCCCCAATTCCACTTCGGATCTTTTTGTTTTGACATTCTGGTGTATCCAGAAACTTAGGCTGTCAGGGTCTGCTTGCTGTTCCGATGAGAGGGCCTTGGGCAAAGGGTGACACTTGAGCTTAGACTATCACATAAAAACAAGATATTGGACCCCTTTTCTTCTTCTGGGATCCCTGCTCCTTTGAATGATGGAACTTTTTCCGCTAGGTGATGTGTTGCTGACAATCTTCTGATTGATTCAGAAACTTTGGGCAGGGCGGCTTCTCCCTGGGCCTGGGTCTTGTCTTGCCGGGTTCCTGACTGCCGTCCTGCCTTTGGTATTTTGGGTAGGAGTTTGCGAAAGGAGAACTCAGCTGTGCTCCGTAGAGCTTCCCATTTAAACTCCCGTCCTCCTTTGCTTTAGCCCTCTCTATCTTAATTGGTCCTAAAAAGGCTCAAGAGTATGGTAACAAGGGATGGTTCATCTTGCTATAGCTTCAATATAAGAATATGGCTTTACACAATTAGGGGGAGCCCGGTGCCAAGAGCAGATCGTTAAGGGATCTTTGCACTGATATGCAGCCCTCTACACGATAACTTTATTTACATTTGGCTTTGGGAGACCCGTTCACATTAGGCCTTCATTTTCAGAACTCCACCACAATATGATCTTTTCCACTGTATTCGCATAATTTTAATTTTTTGGGTAACCCTAAACGCCTATATCTAGAGGAGGTGTGTATCTGTGCATTTCTATATTGGGCGGTGTCCATAATCTTTATTTTAAGAAAACCTCTGATTATATTCCTTATCACCCAGCTTAAACTTTCATATGTTAAACAACTCAAATTTTATGCTCCCCCACAAATAACAACCGAAATCATAAATTTACAAAATTCCTAATCATCGCTAAGCTTGGAGGTTATCAAATTACATATTAAATATTCCAATTTTTATCGCGTATTATCACAAGGCCTACGATTTTTCCCATTGGGACTAGAAGGCGTGTAAATCCTCTGACGTCTGACTATGTGAATTTAGAGAAAGCGATAACTTCCATTCGATCTGGCTGGAGCCCCACCTAGAGAGCTCCTCTACTCTACGTGCATGTGCTCCACGGATGGAGGTTCAAAAACCTTCCGGTTCAGTTCATTTGTTAATTTGCTCAATCAGAAGTGTCGGGGCGTCGCTGGTTATATCGAACAGAACTAACGACCATGATATGACACCGCGATGTGCTTTGGTGGCCATTGAAGTGAAGGTAATGGAGCCACTTACTGACAAAGAAATCCTTTCAAAGCATTAGTGATAATCAAGTGAAGTGTGAAATTGTTCTAGCTTCCAATAATCAAAAGGTTATCATACGAGCGAGGAGTCTCTATGTAGCGCCAATAGGTGGGATTCTGGCCGGGGGAAATTGGATGAAGGTTCTATGCAGCCTAATAGATTGAGCTCCCGAATGACGCTAATAGTGCGATGCGAGGCTACGGCTATTGTCTAGATAGGGATTATTATGTAAAAGTGTATATACATATGTCGATATGTCGGGGAAATTTAGTGGCTTAATTGTGAGATTTATGTGCTTGCAGTGTATTTATGGGGGAGTGAGGTTTTTTTTTGCAGAAAAAAAAATTAATTCAACAATGTACAGTGGGCAAGTTGAAAACTGGCATCAAATATACTTAAGGTGTTAAAAAATTTTATAAACTACATTTCACTATAGGGCTATATGTGATAAAAAACGAAATGCATTGATACTGTGTAATGAGATTTGTTATTTAGGCGAGCAAATATATAGCAATCAAACGAACAGAAAAAAGAGGCCTCCTCGAATAATATTGAATGTCTCCTAGCAGAGGTATTAATACCTCCGAATTGTCTCCCTTTGCCATGATTTTAACATTAGCTTGTCATTGGAAGAGAGGGCTCCTTCTGACCTCCAAAAAAAGAATAAAGAGAGTACTCTTATAGACTTAAGTTGGAGTATACCCGTAAAACTAGCTGTAGATTGAAATTGATGATCTCAACTTGAGTTCCAAAGTGGTATGAAATGGGGGTTTCCTTTTTATCTTTCAATTATTTCTGGGAGGATGCAAATAATACTTAATACAATCCGAATAAAGCAGAGGTCCGAGTACTCACGAGGTCGAAATAGTAAAAAAGTAGAAAACGAACGCATCAACTAATGAAATATAAACGCAGTCATGATATAAACTCTCTAATCAACCTATTTGGGATGGCTCCTTTATTCATCCCCTAGGGAGGTCTCCCAAATTTCCTACTGGGAACCTTAAATTTTTTGTGCAGTAAGTCGGATTGAGATGGGATTTTTTGCATTCATTTCGTTAACTCGTCTAGAAACTTTGTGCAAATGTGTAGTGTTACAATGTAATCTGACCATTTTGAAAAAAAAATCAAGATGGCGGTTCCAAGATGGCGGCCGATTTTTGCAATTGTGTTCCTCGATCCCCGGTATGGGTATCAAATGAAAGAGTATAACAATTACAATACAATTAGCTATGTGGCGTCATTCAAAATTCAAAATGGCGGTCGACACAAAATGGCGGATTACCTTTGTATTTACAAGGCCCACGGTATGGGTATCTAATGACCAATAAAGACTGAGACTCAAGCAATAAAGAATTTATATTCAAATTTATTTTTTACTTTTTTAGTTCACGCGAGGGTATTTTACGAACCGGAGTAGAGTATTTGTTGAGTTTACAGAAAGCTTTTCCCCTTAAGTTAACTCTGCTGTTGCTGTTTCCATGACGGTTCTGGGTCGAAGTGACAGATAAGTATATGTGCAGTAAACGTGCTCAAAGAAACATTTATGCAAAACCTGGCTTATTCCAAGGTGTTTTCCTGCATTCGACGAAACTTTACTCAACCCGTGAGGCTGACTCTGAGTTAACGCAGGCTAAACTCTGCATGGAAACTCAGTAATTGACCACGTTTGGATACACGCACATAAATATACTTAAGGCGGCTCTATACGATGCTATGAACACCTTCAAACGTTGGACGCTAGATGGTAGGACGCATCTTGAGGCCGATGCACGAACTATGATATCGAATGTCAAGAGTCCAACGTTCGGGTTTGGACACGTTCGGTCTGTTGTCAGTATTGAATCAAACGTTGAAATCCAACATTTGCATGAACGTTCCTCGCATCGTGTACAGCTAGCTTTATACGATTGTGTGTTATTGCTCTACTGTTTAGTAGGTAGATATGTTGAACTATCGCATTTAAATATTTTGTGGATTGAAAGGCCATTCGCACACGAATCGACTGATTTACAATCCCAATTTAAAACTGATTTCACAATTATCACGCGCACAACCAGTTTGCAATCAAAATGAAACCTTTGTCCACACTCGAGCACAACTGATTTTTGGATCAATCGGTGTTAGTGCAGGCGCTGGAGGTCGATGAGTATGCAAAATATGAGGACCGAGTTCCGTCAACAGATTTCAGTTGAGAATACCTCAAAGAGTAATAATACGGATGTTGCCGGACCATTTTTGGGTCCAATTTTGTTTACCCCCTCTTTTTTTATTGGCACTTCTACTGTTTCCGTGGCCCTCTTTTTAACGATGGATATTGATGATGCACCGCAAAATAAGTCGAATATATGAAATAAATTTTTTCGATAACACGCTTACTTTTCGAGATATTGACACTTGAAGTTGACGTTTTGACGTATTTTCCCAGTTTTAGTGGTATCAGGGCTACAATTTACGTGACGGCGATGCTTTAATTATGAATTTCGATAAAACGCCCTAAAGTAAGACGAAAATGTAAAATATATATATTTTTTTTCGATACATACCTTCGTTTTTGAGATATCGATACTTGAAATTTTAGGTATTTTCAGCGTTATTAGTGTCCAAACACGTTTAAACATGCCCCTAAAATAAATATTACTGCACATTGAAATATTTAAGAAGTAATTTTAGTTTCACAAAGAAGAAGAAGCACGAATTTATTTATATTATCGATGCATCCATAAGCCAATAGTAAGGCGTGCGCCAAAACAATTGGGAATCTCAAAATGGCTTTTTCCATAGCCAGTGAAAGTCCCAAATTACACCTCAAAAGTACATTGTTGTGCAAAATTTCCAATTATCGAAAATTGTATTTTGTAGGCAATAATGTTTTGTATAAGTAGATTGTCAACATTTTGGGCCCTCGCACGGGGTTGTATGACCTATAGAGACTGAGATACATGAAAAACTCGGGAAAACGGGATAACTCCGGCGGCCATGTTTTTTTTTTCGAATTCCGAAATTGTTTTTTTTAAATGATCACAAGGAAGTGGTGTACCAATTTTCAGCCATTTTGGAGTTTTGTCTCCTTTCGTGTGTTTTTTTGTTAGTTTCCCCGGACTATATGGCACACTCTAGTGGCAGTTAGGATAAGTTCCGAAGCATTTACTTTCTGCAAATCGTACGTAGGTGATTGTTATTTTGCAATAGTACAAGCGGATATTCCTAAATAGGATTTCATTTTATTAATTTCTGCCAGTTTAGGAGGGTATTTGCCCAAGCGTGCAATGGTGACCCCATACTAACGTACAGTTTTTGTTTTTGTCTCCTTGAATAATTCAATTCTTGTGAAAGCATCTAGTAAATTTACATTAATACAGGAAATTAATACTAATTAAGTCTGTTGTTACCTTGCGGACAATTCATTTGCGAAGGGAAGGAGACAAAAAAATTACCTGCAAATCCCTAACGAAAAAAAAAATAACAAAGTAATACCGGTGTTATTTTTTTTTTTGTATTTTTGAAAATACACAAACTGTTACCCCTGCCGCGGTCTTCTGTATTATGAAGTTATGTACCAGGAGCGCTTTCATTTAATTAATTGTCCCTTTTTCCTTGGAAATTTTGTATTTATGAAAGTTTTGCCTAAGTGCCAGAGTACATTTATCGTCACAAAGTGCCCGGCGAATACCAACAACTAGGCGTAAAATTTGATGAAATTTCACAGCTTTATCTTTTGCTTCAATTCCTGCTTGCGTAAAAAGGAGGCAAAATTCCCAGATGGTTTTCCCCTCAGTATTTTTCACAGAAAAGTTGAAAGATAAACACAGCCTGCCTAATTAATTAAATATATCGACCCTTACTACACTATATACAAAAAGGGAAGATGACAGCGTCCCGTCGTCGTCGCCATCGCCATCGTTGTGTCGTTGTCGTCCTCCTACATAGTCCTGGTATATTCCTGGCACAGTCCAGTAGGAGAGAGCCACCTCTAGGAAAATTCTTCTTCAATGGAAATTATTAAAAGATAAGACAGATAAAAACGGAAACTTTTATTGTTGTCTCAGCTGTCTACGAACTTATCAATTATTCTCCTACCCTCGTTCCTTTTATTCGTCGCATTCACCTCTAAGCACAACAATAACGCTTACAGGTAAAGTTGATGGCAACTTTTATCCCCCCACCCTTGGCTAGAGAATTAACCTGTTAAAAATAATATTTATAACGTGTCTCTCTCTCTCAGCTAATATCAAATAAATTTCAACTTTGCCAAAAACGATGGAAGCCAGAGTGGCGTGCGGTTATGGTTAATTTAAAATTTACTTTATCATACTTTGGAAGTAACCCAAAGTTCGTTGTGATTAGTTAAGTTGACGTAACTTATTTAAGGTTGTTAACTAATTCGAAAACGCAACTTAGAAATCCCAGTGTTTTGCTAAAGGAATTGTTGACGAGTTGCCTGGTTCTTGTGCAGGAGGATTTCTTTGTCGTGTCTCGAAAAATATTAAGGATGGTATTAGTAAGGAGTTGAGACAGGTGTTTGGAAAGTTTCTAGTCTGGCTCAATGACTTTGTCGAACGTTGGGTTAAAGTAGTTTCTAATTGGCGATAAGAAAATATCTTAACAAACTGAAGAATGTATAGTGTACTCCACCAAATTAGTGTAGGAGTTCGATTATAGTGACTTGCGTAAACTTGTAAAAAGTTGTATGCGTTCATCATATACTCACCTCCAAAGTATAGCATTAATGGGATGTCACCGCTTTGGATGGCACAACTTCGTCCTCTGGGCCATAGCGAAGTTTTGGGTTGGCCTGAGTTGCTGCCTACTAAGGGGTATAGGTCTACGTAGATTTTCGAACAGGGCCGATTCGTACGAATATGTCGCCGTTCTCCAAGGCTGTTCGTATGTAAGCATCCGTTTCATCCATTATCTAATCGCATCCATCCGACTGATTTTCGAGGATGTATTGCAGTGAGGTTTTGCATAAGAGAACGGTTTTCAGCGGGTAGTCTCCGATTTTGACCGTAGGCAAGCTCGGCCGGTGAGCATTGTAAGTCTGTATTGAATAACTAACATAATGAAGGGAAAATATTAACTAGTAAGTAGTGTGCAATGCTGGAAAATGAATGTAGATTTGTGCCACTTTTATGCCCCGAATTGCGTATGCTTCAGCTCATCTCGTGAATTGGTCTACTATCGCGAAGAGGTAAGATCATCCATGAGATGCTGGTAGTGGCTGCACTATGCCCATATGGATATCCTTAAAAGAAGCTCGAAGGCTTCAAATGGAGATTTGGTATAGCTCGAAATTTAAGCCTCTTAGCAACCAAGGTACCATCGAGTCCACTCATTGAAGTCTTTATTGATTGATGGCCAAAGGTATTTCTTGGTTACCACACGAATCCCAGGATGAGACAGGATTTGTTAGGAGTTGAACCCTGGTCTGCCTAACGTATATAAGGCCTAAAAATGCCTTTACTAGTTTCGCACCAGACCTAATGAGTTGTAAAAGGTATTAGCGTGACTACTAGTTTTAGCCATGAGCCGTTGCTATGGTGTCGGCTGGTTAGTTAGCTAAAGTGGCGAGGGCCCCATACTCTGAGCTGACCTCCGGCGCTAAAGTGTCGTTTTGATACCACGTATTCTCATGGCCACTAGATTTGTGATGGTTTTCGGATCCACTTTGTAGGATTCATAAACTGTTTCAAGTTCATTGAGTGCTCTCTTGCTAGGTCTTCCAATGTCTCCTATTATCCCGTATGCACAGCTGTAGCTTTAGCTAGGCTAGTACGGGATAGTTTTTGGAAATTGACGATGACGTTTCACAGTGCAGTGTAGAAATTCGCAGTGATACGCGTTTTTTCGATTCTGTTGGTAATGAAAACGTCCAAAGAAAGACAGTTGAAAAACTGCAACTACTACTTTGATTTCTTTTAATTTTTCATAAAAATGCATAGTTTTGGCTCAAAGTCTGGCGCACCTTTTTTATTAAACCTAGGACTAAATTGCCTTCAGAAGAAATATAGTTGATCAGTTTGAGCTTATCCGAGATTTATTGACTAGTTTTGATGGACATCAGGCTAGAGTTGAGAGTCAAGATAGGGGCTTAACTGTCCGTTACTTCTTCAATATTCCATCCTCTAGAGTTGTCTTTTCTCTCTAGTTGACCCCACCACGTTCTTTAAGTAGTTTTATCTCGGTGCCACTTTGTTGATCTAGAATAGGTGAGATTCCTAATCAGCATTGAATACCCGGATACCAGATTTCAAAGAATTATCTCAATTCCTTCTAGTCATAGCCGTGTTTTTGGCGGTTTGAACTGTTGTGTTATGCTGAGGTCTGAAAACATCGCTAGCCATTACAGATCCAATATGTTATCGGTTCTAAACCATTTTCTAACTACTTTAGAAGTGAACTGCTGCTCAGGCATGTTGGAAAATCCATGTTGGTTGACATTTCATTAGTTTCTCCTCCACTGGCTTGACCATTTTTAATAGGTCCTGGTACATTGTAATTCATGATTTTCAGCTCCACGGGTCTTCTATCTGAAATGATTTCCGATTTATTTTCCAGGGTTTAATCCTGGACCCAAGATTCAAGTCCAACATCGAGAAATTGCTGTGTGCCGCGCTGGCTTTTGCTTTAGACTAAAACGCATTCAAATGAGCATTTCCAAAGACCCGTTGGAGAGGTTTAGGCGAAACGAATCGAAATTTTGAGTCGATTCATAAATATAGATGAAACTTGGATCTTCCACCACACTCCTGAGACGAAGCAACAGTAAAAACACTGCATTACAAACTTTGAACCTGTTCAAAAAAAGACGAAGACGAGATGGTGGCGGTGACTCTTTTTCTCTAGAATAATCATGGAATTGTCTTCATCAACTATATTGGAAAAGGTAAAGCAATAATGAGAGCATACTAGGTTTCATTACTTGACTGAAAGCAAAAAAAATTTCGACGGTCGCCACTGCCAAAATTCACCAATGGCAGATCCGTCGCTTACCATGCGCACTAGATCTGGCTCCAGCGACCACCTATTGTTTCGTAAGCTTCAAGTTCGGCTTGTAAAACCAATATTTATCATCGGACGAGGAGATTATTGCGTCTTATTGATTATTGCGTCTGCAGGACACCAACAGGACTATTTGGAAGGTTTAAAAAGGTTAGAGCAAAGATGGAAAAAGTGTTTTAACTGAAAAGGAGAGACTTCGTTGAAAAATAAAACTACACATCTGATCGAACAAATCTATTTTTCTATGTTAGGCTCGTTATATTTTTCAGACTAACCTCATAAAACCTACGCTTTGTCTCACTGCATCAATATTTCCTAACATATCTTGGCTACGTTGTCTCACAGATTTTACTTGCAAATTTTGTATGCAAATTTTCAAAATTATTCATCACACGCTGAATGATTGACTTACTTGGCACATGATTAACGCCAGAAAAATGGCGCAATTTTCTTCGTTTATTCACAATTGAACGATTTGAATAACTTCAACACGTTTTTGCGGTATTAGATGCTCCATGACAAGTTTTGATCGACTAATATCCACAACTGTCAAATACGAACTGACAAATGACAGGCAAACCAAAATGGCGGCCAAATAAAATCAACCTTAAACATACGCACTCTGTACCTATAAAAAATAAGGTAATAAATGATATCCACAATTATGTTTGGTTCAATCTTGATTAAGTCATTGTTTAATTTAAAAACCAGAATAGATAAAACATATTATCTCCCACAAGACTCGTTCCACGGTCGTTAAATTTCATAAAATTCCTCATAGAAGTCCTCGAGTATGTCATAAAAAATTCCACGAATTTCTCCATCTCTGATTTATTTCCATATATTTCTCCATCCCCTCCCCCATAATATTTCAAGGTTGGCCAAATAAAAAAATGAAAATTTAAAAATAATAACAAATAATGTACGATGACAATAACTCAACTCAGACCTCATCAATTCCGAGGCAGGAGCAGAAAGTACATCGCACGATTTATTTATGATATAAAAAGTTTTTAGGATGAAATATGGCGGAGCGAAAAAAAATTGTTCTTTTTCTTTATTTTTCTATCCATAAGTAAAACAATTTCGTGAATACTTTGGAGCAGTGAAAAAGTCATTTCGGGCAGGCTCAGCGGTGACCTTTCTCCTCGCCCGAACAAAGTGGATAAGCATCAGTTCCAGAAGGGATAAGAATGGCCACTGAAGGCAACATTTCATCTCGGTCTCGCTCCTAATATTCTAATAAAACCAAATGACCCGCCATAAATTTATCTCCTTTATCTATCTGAAGACAGTGGGTCCTCCAGTGATTTCCGAATCAAGAAAGAAAGGATGACCATAGATGACCAACAAATCAGTACATTTTCCCTTCTACGCTGGCACTCGCTCTCCATCTCGCTCTTGAATGCCTTTTCGGCTATAAGGAGCACAAGGACCAAGGAGACGGATGCCGACAGATAACCTTCGTTTCGAGCATTTTTCCTTTTTAAATCAAAATGGGTGATAAATTTTTTATCATGAAGCGCACTAAATAAGTCCATAAATATCCCTTCAGAGCAGTTTTTTGCGGGCTAGTGGTGGTAGTAAATATAGTAGTAGTGTTAGTATTTATCCAAAAGTCCTGCTTCCTTCCCTGATGCCGCACCGCCGCTGCTGCTGTATCTGCGGAAGGATCTCAAGGAAGAGGGGCGCTCGGATTCATGAGAAGGGAAACTGCTTAAAGGACTAAATGGACTTACCAGGCAACTGGGTCCAGGATGCTAATAGCGATAAATGGCTGCCCATTATATGGGGGTTAGTGAAAGTTCTCAATTTTTTAGTGTTATCTCAAATTTGTAGGTAGTTAGCGGGCCGTAAACTAAAAATACTCTGGTGAAAGGTATCTAGGGATACTAAAATTTCGACTTTGGTAAATTATGGTGCTATAAACGTTAAGTTTTTTGCTACTCCTTTCCCATAGCGGATGGCCGGGAAATCAGCTGAGTTTGTTAAATTGTAGTAAAATTTTATTAGAACAATCAAAAAATGCTTGTAACTCTTTTTTGCTGGCGCTGAGGGTTTTACTACTTTTTGTACTTTTACGTGGGAATTTTATTATTCACCTGAGTAGAGCAATTACTAGGCGGTTATTTTTAATATTTGCGGCTAGAACAGGTGTACTATAAATGCTATAAAAAAATCACTTACATTAATAAAGATAATACCAATAGTATAGTTCTAGCTAGACTTAAACTACAAGTAGGACTAGCCCTAATAAGTAAGCTCACCGGGCTCAACCGGTTAATAATCAGGCAGAAAAAAAAAACACTTAGGTTGACCCATCACCTAGGCGACGGTACTGCTCTTTGATTTTTTGGTAGTCTGGTACGGCCGGAGTCACACCCTTTGTCGGATGGTTTGCAGGATACACACTTAAGAGAGGAGACACAACCATCTGAACATTCTACACGCTCGAGTTGAGCCGGCATTAAATGAGGCAGTACATTTGTCCAGGACCGGGTTTGGGTTATTTTTGCCCGGTGCAATATGTCATTTTGCACTCCATCTGCTCTTCATTTTTTAATCGAATGGAGGAAAACGAAAAAAGACACAATTCCTTTAAAAGATGAAAATAAAGTCACTTTTAATTTTTTTAAAGATTTTCTGCGCCCTCGTCCAATTGCGCCCGGTGAAAGTGCACCATTTTCACATATTAAAGCACCGCCCCTGCATTTGTCCCTTGGACCATGGTAAATTTTACTGAGGCGTCAATTTTTTTATATGTCCCGGTTCAAAAATACTGTCCTACTGGTATTTAAGCGTGTATCTAAATCTGGAGAGACATTTCTTATTTCATTTGCAGTAGCAAGACTCGTAAAAAAGCTGGTACGGATTTAATGATATGTAGTTAGATTGTAGTTTGAAGGGGAAAAGGTCTTTACTTAGCCCCACCCTATATGACTTTTGAACTGCCTGCACCCTCGCGGAGGTCATGGCGAACAGCATGAAAATAATAAGAAATGTACGCCATCTGTAGGAAAAACGCCACGACCTTTATTTTAAAGATGATATTTTTAGCTTCCGGTTGATAAATTGAGAGTATCTTGGGACGAGCTGTGAGCGAATGATCTGTTCCCATACCTTGATCCTCAGTTTTGTGCTCAACAAGAGTGGGACCAGCGCTTTCAGTTTACTTTTTAATCTCCAAGATCGCTTCGTTTGCGCACAATTCGATCATATCGAGGCGTCGCCCTATGTCCACTTCGCCGATGTGGTCCGCAAACCCAAGCGTGAACTGCTCCTTTTGGGAGTCGTACCCTCAACACATCGTTATACATTGTGATCTACAGGACAGGGTCCAGGACAGATCCCTGCGAAACTCTACTTGTTGTACTGTACACCGTCGAACCATCTTCCGATTCACAATAACGTGACCTACCTTCTTTCCTTTTTAGATAAAATATCGAAACAGGTTGTGGGGGGAGGGGTGGGGTTGTATAGCTCCCCACCCGGCACTGAATGGGCGTCCACTCAGTAGAGACTTTTGGTCATAGTGACTGTTTGTCTATAAACCTCTAAGGAATTTTATCTGTAAAAAAAAGCAAATTTGATACTGAAAATGTCCCCAGATACATGTCCCCACAGACACCTCTTCGGCCGTTGCAAGTTGAATGCACCGGTCTATACAGAAGTTGCACGAAAAGTCGGACAGACAAAAGTCTTTATCGTTGAGGACCCACCACAAGACTTCGCTCAAAAATAATCAATTAATTTAAATTTTATATAAAAAATTCGAAAACACTCATAAAATTTAAAAATACACTTTCATCTTTTGTGTTTTTCTTTTCTTGGAAATTGTCAAATGTTTTTAACCAAAAATACAAGGGTACTTGTTGCCTGTCTCCTTAGCAGCAATTGGTTATTAATAAATCGATCCTGAAAATCTGAGAATCTTAAAGAATTTTTGCAAATAAATTTTGAAATTGTTAAATATTCTTGAAAAAAATTCTAATAAAACATTTTTTGTTATTGTTATTGTTGTTGCAGTACAATACTCTCTCAGCTTTCAAGGAAATTATAAATATAGTCATCGATTTTATTATTATTATTCAAGTTTGAGTGAGAATAACAAAAATTTTGAATTGGTTGGCTGGATTCAAGTTTTTAAGGAAATAATAACTTTGAGAATATTATTCTTGGTAAAATGTTTTAATCAAAATTTCATGAAGAAAATGAATGGGAGCAGCAGAGAGCATGGTTTTGTTCAAATTAATAATGAGAAGATTTTTAGGTGTTTTTGTATATATTGTATGTATGTAGGGATGTACTTTGCAAGAATGCTTCCTTAACTTATTTTCAAGGCCGGGAAAGTGTAGCAAGAAGTTTTCTTATTTGATACTGAAAGCTTTCTTCATGGTGAAACTTAAGCAAAGGTCAGGTTACGTAAGGTCAGATATGTATGGCTGAGCTGCTGGTTCACAGCCCAAACACTTCCAAAGGCCCATTGTGATGCCATAATGATCCCACTTTAATCCAATGTTAAAGTGTCGTTTCTTCGCTAAACTACCTCGAGGACGCAATGAATCTTCTTAGTGGCAGGATCCTAAACTTCGGCATTTCCGCAAGCCTGTTTCGGAAGGGTTCATCAAAAGTGGTAAGTCTCCTTCTGCTTAGGGCTAGGCAGTGACAGAAAAGGTGTTTTCCACTTTCCTCCTGGTCTAGATTCTTACAGCTTCTGCCGAAATCATAGTTTTCGTGACCTAAGCGGCTACGTTCGCCCCTATCAGACAGTGCCTGGTCAGCTCTCCCACTGTAACTGAGAGGTCTCGTCTGCCGAGGCTCAGCAGTGAAGTGGTCCGCCTGATATCGTAGGAGGGACAATTTATTTTTGCCAAGGTGCATTTGTTAAGATCTCTCCAATGCTGCTCTGCTAGTTTCATTGGGTGCTGTTTGCATCAGAGTTTAAAAATGGCCTAAGGCATACCAACCCTTTCCTTTCCTGGGAGGAGAGTGGCGGGGTGCCTTTCTTAGCCAGTTCTTCAGCTTTACAGTTTCTCTTTATATTTCGGTGACCAGGCACCCATATGAGTCCTGAATTGATGAGCCATCTCGTTAAAAGATTCGTTGCATTCAGAGATATGTAGATCTGGGCTTGTTACTGCAAGAGAGCAGGGTCTTCAGAACACCGCCTGACTATCTATGATGTTGACAGTTCGGTTCCTGTCGCCTTGTTAGTTGATTTGCAGAACAGCTTCATCTATGGCTAAAACTCTGCTTGCTATGCACTGAAGTAATTGGGTAGTCGAAAGGAGACAGTTGACCTCTGTTGACAGCCCTTCGGACCGTGCAGTCGCCAAGGCTTGAGCTCACCGTCCCACAGTGGGGGAAAGAACCGAAATCCTGGCCAAAAGTCGAATTATGAACTTTTGATTTGAAGCCTATGGTTGGTAGGGATCGTTTAGGGACTGACCTTTCTACACAAAACCGTTAGGCCGAGCCCCCTGCTACTTGTGGTTGTCGAAATATTTCAGTCTCAAGTTGACCTCCGACGACAGATTTTCGACGACGCGCGCGTGAACGGATCGCAGTGAAAAGTTTACATTTGTATAACTTGAAAGTTTTCATCAAAAAAGAAAGTCGAAAAAATGGATGCGGTTCCTGGAGGTATGTAGAATATTACGATTATTTTACTTTTCCAAAAAAAAACGTTGCTCTGTTTGTTTGTTACATTATAATTATACATCGAAAAAGTGACTACTCTTTTGAAATAAAGCTGATGATATGTATACCAAAAGTACCAAATCCCGCTGAATCCCGCGTTCATTCTGCGATGAGCTTGAAGTATAAACTATTATGAACTCATTGTGCAAAAATCAGCTCCTAATTTTGCCTAGCCTTGATGTGAGGTATTTTTTCACATAGCGCGTTTTCTTGTTTTTTAGCCTTTTGGGGAGCTCCCTGGCCCCCTTAGAGGCAAGGTGGGATTTTTCTGGTATTTTTTCCTAATAGTAGGGACTGTTACGCAAATTTTAAGGGGTCATAGAGCCCAGTACGATTTTTTTTGAGGCCGTGGGAGGCAAAAGTAAGGTAAATTTTAGTGCATTTTATGATGCACCTATAAATCGATGTGAACTATGTGATGTGCCATTTTTTTAAATAATTTGGATTTCGGATTCGTAATCAGCGACCTTGAAAATCCGCAGATACCAATTTTTGTCAAGGTCTGACACCTTTTTAACATCCATGTCCGCCATATTGGATCGGCCATTTTGTTTACAATAATAGCTTTGTTTATTGAGCTGCTCTAGGTTGAGCTAGCTTGAGATATCTCACGAAAAGGTGTTTCATGAGCAATTTGGTTGCTCTTACTTGCCTGATTTGTGTTTCATGAGCTTGCTCTAATTTGAGCTAGCGCACGGTTTTCTGCTCTACCTTTTTTGGTAGAGCAACTTCAGGCAAGCAATCAGCTGTTTGTCAACTGTCAAAATACCGTCATCCGTTAATTGAATGTCTGAATTAGAGGAATCATCTAGCGCTTCCATCAACTGACTTGATAAATATTTTTCCATTTTTTAATTTAGTAGTGTATTTATCAAGTTTAAATAAATTTCACTTTAAAAACTGTCAGGTTGAAGTTCTTACAACGCACTTTGAGAATTCTTGCCTGAAAAGTGTTTCATGAGATTTCTGCTCTGAATTGCGCCAACTTGCTTTATTTATTTTTGACAGCTGCTCTACTGTGAGCTGCCTCGAGCTGCGCTGCCTTTTTTTCGGTCTCAATAAACACAGCTAATTTGGCTTTCGGATTCGTAATCAGCGACCTTCAAAACCCCTGTATGCCAATTTGTATTCCCATCAGAAGTCATTTGAGGTTTTGGCCACGATTTCGGTCTTTTCCCCCACTGTGCGTCCGGCCGGTGAACATTTGATGGATGAGAGACACCAGTGATGCCTTGATCTTCAGCTTGGCCAAAGTCAGGGTAATGGCGTTCGGGAACACGTTGTTCAATGCTCCCTCTATTTCATTGAAAGCTACAATTGTATATTCTTTGACTTCGAGTGCCTTTTCAATGGTTGAAACCAATGAGTGAAGGGCAGTATCTGTGGATCTGCTCTTTGTATAGGCGTGCTGCGTGCCCCGGGCTAGTTTGGTCTGCCTCAGTTAATTTCAGTTGGCCTTGCCTAGTCTTCAATAAACACACATCATCACAGGCTGATTGGCCTGAAGTCTTTGGGGGCTGCATGGGAGGCTTTTCCTGACTAAGGTATAAAGACCACTTTTACCTCTTTCCAACTAGATCGAATATAGTTAATTTGAAGACCGGTAAACATGGCCTGATCTGGGCATGATAAGACTAAGAAAGCGTTGCAGTTGTGCTGGCTCTATGCCGCCAGGGTCTGGTGATTTATAGGGATGGAAGGTGTTTACAGCCCATTCATCTGAAGTTTCCCATGTGGACTCTATATTGCTGCAAAAGGTAGCCAAGGAGGTACGTTTGGCCTTTCTTATTGCCATTTTGTATCTATTCAGCTTCGGCTTATAGCAGCGCAAGGAGGTTACGCTGTTGCTGTGTGAAGCTGAATTATATTCTTTTCTACACTTTTTTCGGAGTGTTTCAAATTCACGAGACCACCAAGGGGTTTTGGAAGCCTCTTTATGCGGTCTATTCGGACAAGCTTTATTTATGACGTAGGGGCATTGCTCTCTTGTTCAGGGTGGCTTAGGGACAAGGTTCTTTCCGATTAGCCTAGTATAGTAACCTGGTAATAGTAGCATCGGTGTAGTTTACCAGGTCCTGGAGAGACATCGGAGGTAAAGGGCCCTCATCATCGTGGGTTAGATAAAAAGAAGCCAACCAGAGTTTTTTCTGTGTTAACTCTAGGTCGACTACTGTAAAGTCTCCGTCACTAAATTGAGGGATAAGATCATTTTTGACCAGAATATCTGTTCTGGATTTTCCCTTGGCTTTGAAATAAAAGAGATTAGATTTAAGCGTCCTTAAGCCACAGATCCTGTCACCACACCAGCGATCCATGGATCTTGGACTAGGGCAACATCGACTTCGCCTGATGCCATGCGAAGCAAAAGAACAGCAGACGCCACTTTAAAATGATGAAGGTTTTTTTGTATCACTTTCACCATTTTGTTGGTTATTGACCTCGACGATAGTCACTTCCGCTTCTTCGTCGCTGGAGATGTCTTCGTCGATGTCTGAGGGATGTTACTCATGGCTCTGCCCTTTGATGCGTCAGCTTCGCTTCGAGCTTCGGCTACGCTATCGGTTACCAAGTCTTCGACCTCCTCGCCTAAGGCCTTGGCGCAGGCCGCCCGATTTACTATGACCTCTATGTCTGTTTTATAGACCTTCAGCTCCATCTTCTGGAAGTCATAGCTTACGGTCTGCTTCGTTTTAATACCCTTCCAGTTATCGGTTTTAAGCTGGGGATTGAAGGTTCTTAGCAACGCTAGGAATTCCTTTGGCTCCGATGGAACCACTTCTACTGCTTTGAGTCGGGCACCCGGGGTAAACCTCTCCGACTATACCTACAGAAGCCTTGTACATATCCGGCATCAAGGCATAAAAGGGAAGATCCTGGATTGTCCCTCAGGACCTCCATGACAACTTTAGCGAGGGCGACTTGTACTCACCGCCATTTATGCTTAGAGATCTTCCCGTTTTCATCGTTCACGTCTAGGACACCGATTATGTTGCAATCCTTCGCCATAGTTCAGTGCGTCCTTGAGTTTTTTGGAACTGAACTGTGGGTGCTTGGTTCCTCCACAGATCGCTGGCGTTTAGAGGCTTGTTTATAGCTGAAGAGTACTAGAGTGAAGTTTGGACTGAGCTGCTTAGCCCAAGCAATGTCATCCTGGATTTTGGTTAAATCCTCCTTCGACACATGTTTCTCCCCGGTCGGGGTGGTAGTCAAACGGCGAAGGATTCGGCTAACCTGGTGGGGTTCTTGGTGACTTGCCTTTGCGGGGTCTGGTCTTGTTAAGATTTTGGCCATTCTGCAGACCATTTGCTATCTTGATTCCCCGCATTAGCCGTGCACGCAGGTGTACGCTGAGCAGCGACATTGCCACGAGAAGTTGCAGACCTACAAGTGTTTGCTTGGGGGGCCTTTTTCCGGAGGAGGGAGTTTGTGGCTTTCCTTGGATTGGATGTGCTCGGGGGTACTGTAGCCTTTTTTCAACAGGATTTTGTGATCCCTTCCGGTTTTAATTTAGGGAACCGGACCCCTTTTTTGTTTTTTGTTTACTATTCATTGTTATTTATTACTCCCACGAGTAACGAAGAAAGGAGGTCCACCAGCGCAGAGATCCGAAGTACCCGGCTAAGGCTGATTAGAACCAGATATCGCCAGGTATCCCCCAGGCATACCGTTCACGACTAAGCTATTTTTACTGGGTTGATCATCGGCACGGTTCACATTACACCTTAATCTGACCCAGAGGATAGGGAGAGGAACAAGGTTGGGTGGACGATTACCTGCTTCGTTCGAAAAGGCATTGCCCAAGGTGAAACAGAGTGGTGGACATGTCAAGCATACGCGGAGGTTGCCGTCGTCATCTCACCTCTCATTTGTTGAACCCTTTAAGTCCTTGCTCTCATTAAATTGGAAGATGAAAACGCCATATTTACTTAAAAGCGCTATTAAGTGGAAAACTACTCATGCCTTTACCTTATCTGAAACTTAAGTAAAATTTTCAAACCCGGCTAAACCGCTTCACTACCCACCCCTTTCAATTTTACAATTTTTATAACACATATAACAAAAATTAATTTATCTTTAAAAGAAATCCTTTTTCCATGTCATTAAGTGAAAAAATGCACAAAAATAAATTAAATAAAAAATAAAACCTTCGAAAAAAAAAAAAAAATTAAGGGAGGGCGACAGTACACCGCAAGGTACCTACAATATTTCAGGGTCATCATTCTTTATATGTGCTACAAACATAAATTGAGCCCATTCCTGGCGGGTAGAGGTACATACATACATACATATATACATACAGAGCACGACAGCCCTACGTCCTTATTTGGAGCGTACGAATTTTGCTATTGCAACAGGACTGCTGCAGGACAGCGCATGCTCTCCACCCATGACGTTCGTCACAGTCCTTCCTTCAAATTAAAAAAAGGACCACCAACACACACCATTTGTGTATTGGGTTAACATGTTAAGCAAAAGGATTTCAGTCTAAGGACTTCATTTTATATACTGCGGAAAGGATTGAAGTGGATTTTATACAGTTTTAATAGATTTTATTATTATTTTTTTTGTAAAATAGTGGAAGAGAGTTTTTTGTAAATTGTAAAGTGCGAAGGAAATCAAGGATGAAGACAGTGTGATTTTTCGGTGTTTGAATCCTTGCAGTTTATGGCCGGGTCTTGTAACTAGAACAAAGTGACACATTCGCAACGACCTTCGATATCTCTTTGGAAAATCGCTTGTATTTTTTTTTAAATTATATTAAAAGCGTCCTTTTTGGCATCACAAAACTTATGATTGTGTCCGCTGTGATGTAGTAGTAATTTTTTTATTTTTAGTTAGTATCCTGTTTCGAAAGGACTTTTTTTGAGGTTAGAAATTGATTTTTCCCATTTTTCGTGGGAAAACACATCCCTATTTTTGCTTTAGTTTCGTTTCACATTTTTCGACGGCATCGAGTGTCACTCTCCCTTCTTCCTTTCTTTTGTGCGGGACTGGAACTGAATGCCAGCAGCAGCGCGAAGGTATTTGTTGTGTCTGGAGTGAAGTGATTAAGGACTTAATTAATCCAATTAAATCGTTATTTTGCATGCAGTTGTAGTTGGGATATTATCGAGGTTATTTCAGAAAAAAAAAATTCATCCTAAAAGCCAAAGAAATAAATGATAATAGTGCTATGTGTCGAACTTTAATCAATTGGTGTCGTGCAGTGTTTGTTGGTGTCTTTATTAAATAAAAAATAAATAAATAAAAAAAAACTTTAAAAAAAACAACAACAAAGAAAATTTATTTTTAAAATGTATTTGAGCGGGAGCCCCCCAAACAAGAAATCGTCGATGGGGGGCTCCGGGATGGTGGGCAGTACTAGTGTTCTAACAAGTGCACCAAAAGGATATACTGCAGTGCCGTCCTCAGCCACCACCTGCTCTTCCCATTCATTGTCTTCATCATCATCTGCATCCCTATATTCAGCATCATCTACACAATCCCTGGCACATCAGGCTGGCTCTGGTAGCAGTAGTACACATCATAGCCATCATGCCCGCAACAAGCGTAGCAAAAGGAGCACCTGGGGTGCCAGGGAACGTGCGGGAATGAGCTTCTTGATAGTCATAGCGTTCTTTGCCGTTTTCGGACTAATTATTTTAACTGAGGTAAAAAACAAAAGCCCACACTTAAAAAGTGTGTCCTTATTTTTTTGAGGATGATAACAATAATAATAATCCTTAATTCTAATTTACTTTCAGCTTTTTATGATCGACGACAAAAACCATAATGGAATAGTTGTCCTTCGTCATAGCAATCTTGGGAGTCGTTTGGGTGATTCCATGCCGGATTATGATAATGTAAAGGTAAGACAAATACAAAATACTGAAAGCAAAAAAGAAAACAGAAACTCTATGTCCAAAAGAAAGAAAAAACATAAAGAAAACCATGGAAAAAACATCCAATTAACATCTTACGCGTGTACGTACTATATACTATATCCTCTCCCAGTGGCGTAGCAAGAAATATTTTCAGCCGGGGGTCGAGTCCTGTACTTTAAACATTATCTTTTATAATTGATATAACTTTTAAATGTGTTTTAATAGGAATAAGACTAGAAGAAATGTTTTAGAGGAATTTAGTTTATTAACTATTGACTTACTGGATCAATGGTTCCAGAGCCATGCTTATGGTAAAGTCACAGTTCTTCGTTTTTACGCTTTTTAGCTAATTTTTTGATTACTTCCTTAGTCGTTACGTCGATTTTCCTGTGAATACTCAAAAGAGCAAGACCGTTTACCCGCTGTTCTCCAGTTGCACTACTTTGCCAATTTTTAAACGCCCTAAATTTGAAAAACTTCTTTCGTTGCTTGTAATAATGGTCTCAGCTAAGGTGGCTCCAAATTTCAGACAATTAGCGGCTTTCGGAAAAGGTGTAATATCTCACACCTATAAATTCTATTTATCGCTTTTCAATTCACTTTTCAATCACCACTTTTCGCTTTAGGTCACTTATATCACTTTAGAACACTTTCATCGATTTTTAAATCAAACTGACTTCCCAAAAGCCGTTACAAGTCCCTTTTATATATCCAAGCCAAGTTTCAGAGCTTTCCATCCTTTACTGGAAACTACTAGAAAATTCTCTAAAATACTTCGAGAAAATTCAAAGCTTTTTCCGTTCGTTTTCATTCTAATAGATGGCACCATGTTAGCATAGTGGATAAATCTTAAATTCAAGACCTAACAAAGTCGTTTTCAATAACCGTTGATTCAACTTCTAACAAACAGATGGCGCATAAATCATCACAATATATTGCCGAATAGACTCTGCATCTGTGCTGTGCATCATAGCTGCATCAGTTGCAATACATGAGTCGTAAGCCCAACCGAACAACGAGCTCGCACTTACGAGTTAGAAGTACTCGCCATAGTACACTCTCTAAGGAATTGGAGAGCTTACGTTTTGGAAGGAAGAGTAATATTGTTACCGACTGCAATGCTTTCGCCACGACAATGAAAAAGAAGATGTTCCGCTGAGAGTGACTAGATGGGCTATATTTCTAAAAGAATTTAATTAACAGATTGAACATCGTCCAGGTACTAAAATGAGGCACAAAAGCGGTGCAACTCCACACTTCAAAACACCAGAGGTGGACCGGAGTCACATTCCGTCACGTCCCCGGCTACAAAAACCAAAGCAACTTCAGAAGTGCACTATAGTTGCATTTATAGTGCACTTCCGGAGCCGCTCCACCTACATAGTGAAAGATTTGACAAAATGCGACACCAAACTAAACCTCTAATACTGTAAAATCGCCACTCCTACATGAACGACACAAAAGTTACTTGTTCCGTAATAATTCTTTTTTCCGGGGAACGCTATTAGCCTCACGCCAACCTTGCTTGGAGGGGACTAGCCCCATCATAATAGCCTATCCTCTCTAGTAGGATAGTTCCCAGTGGCCACCGCTAAGAGATTATGATAGCACTTCCATCAGCCCGAAATAGTTGCGGCACGTGCATGTTATGCTGCATGTTTTTGCCCCTATTCCGCTGATGACTGACCACGATCTATATGTTTACTTACCTAATTAAACAAGCACAGAAGAAAGACCCATATTTAAAAACTATAAGAGAGATATTAAAGACCTCCGCTCACGAAGATTTTTACCTTAAACATGACTTTTTATTTAAGAATCCACGGGAAGAGCTAATTTACATCAATGGAAGAGGAGATCATTAAATCTGCTCACAGCCAGGATATTTTTTAGCTGCTAAGATCGAAGTCTTAATTTAGAAAACCTACTTTCTTCATAAAGCCTCCATCCATCCAATGGCGCTACAATCTAGCCTTGGCTTCGTCTAGAGCTACTTTGATGGTCCTTTGCAGCATGTCCCCATATTCGAATTTCAAGCCTCTTTTGTCCTCTTGGGTCTACCTATCGCTTTATTTCCCCAAATTTCTAATACCATAAGCCTTTTTGGTGTCTTCCATCCTCATAAGGGGGCCGGCAAGTCTTAGTCCGGCTTTACTTCGACCTTCGAAGTAAGTACCCACGATTTCGCCAGCATAAAAGCCCGCCCAAGGGACAAGGTGCATGAAACACCACAACTCCTCAATTGCCAGCTTTCGGAAGCTCAATGGGGATGCAAACCGAATCTCGAAGCTCATTCATCGATGCCCGGATCATCAAGATCCCGCTCAAAGCACAGCGAAGTTCAAAACTGCAGATTCGATCCCCCATTTTGAAAGCTCATACGAGACAGAGCGAAGTCCAACTCAAACTCAGCATAGCGCAGCAAGTTCAAAAGCTCATCCAGCTTTAAAGCTCATCCAAGACACATGGAAGTTCAATCTAATTCCCCAAGCTCATCCAAGACCCTGCGAAGTTCCTAATCTCACACAGACGGCTCTCACTTACACCCAAGACCACATCCACTCCAAGTCAACAATTGATGACGTCACTGTGCTGATAGTGGCAGAGCTCTACTACTTTAATTCTGTATTTACATCTTATGTTTAAATTAGAGAAAATCGGTTGAATGAGAGATTTTCCCCACTGGCTGGATTTTTCTTCTGCATGTTTACTTTTGTTTCTCTGCCTTCACTTTTTGAGTAAAATCTTTTCGGGTAAAAACTGAACAGAAATTATACGAAAATCTCGGAACAAGAATTTAGGGTAAGTTCCAGAAGTCAAATTTCTTTGTTTATTCTTTCATGAGAAAGTACTGGGACAGAATTTGTGTAAATTTTTGAGAATTTGAGTAACTTCTTGCGAATTCGTGTTACTTCATGCCATTTCAAATTCTTTTAAATCTAAATATCTGAAATAGCGCCCTCGTCCAATGGCGCCCGGTGCGAGTGCACCATTCACACCTCAATAATGACCCTTCATTAGTCACGAGGGCTTCAGGTAGCTTTGAATAGATTTCAAATAATTTGTGAGTCTTAAAATGAAATTTAGAAGGTGCACATTTCAATATTAGTGAAGGGAAAGTTAGCCTGAAAGATCAGTATTGTCCGAATTCCTTCCTGACTTTAACCACTACTTATCAGCCACGTGCGATCCGCGTTCCAGGCACAAGAAGCTCTACATTTCTGCTAATATTTAAAATAAATCAAACTTTAATAATTATCAAGTGATATTTCTAGTGTATTCTCTTCGAGCTGACTGTACCCCCAAAATTATAAAATGATATTATAAATGTTCAAGTTGAATATTCTTCATACAAACGGCGTCCCCCCGTTCCTCCGCCACTGACTACATCCTCTCCTATAGAAACGCTAGTCGTCACAAAAATATTTCCGCTAAAGCTCTCAACGCGGAACAGTTTCGGCTGATGGTTATCCTTATAAGGAGCGCAATGTATTTGGCGTTAAGGACGAAACGAAAGAATAAATAAGCGATTTTTTCCCTCTTGGCTCTCAGGCTCTCTCCAGCCATCTGTTTAACAATAAAACGGCATTTTACACAAGCATATCTGGGGATTTTGATAGCGCCAAACCAAGTAGAAAATAAAGTAATGACATTGGCCTATTTTCGCATCGCAAGTTTATCTTTCTTTTTTCTAGAGAGCGATGATTTTATCAGACACGCTTTTACACACACTTACTTTAAGCACTATGGGGCGGGCTTCACATTCTCACAACGCAACACAGAGAGCGAGTGTTCCTTCTTTCTTAACCAAGCAAGGACTATCCATGCCATAAATGTTTCCGGCGAAAAAGAAACCCTTTTCAAAGACAGGCAATTCATTAAGGTCGTATCTTTGCTCTGAACCCCCCTACCACCACCTAATTTTTTTTTTTTTTTTTGTAGAGTATGAGTGGGGATTTCTTCTTAGTAAATTAAGGCAAAGGAAAGTATATTTTAGGGGGGTTTTATGTTGATATCAGGGTCAACGAGGCTCGTGATTTATGAAATATTATGCAGATATGATGAAGCTATTCAAGTGATATTTGAACTAGAATCGTTGGTGTGGGCTTGGCATAAGTTCATGACTAGGACTTTATATATGGGGTACATTTTTTATGTGATATTAGATTTCCTTTTCAAATTTATGCTTTAATGAATATTTATGTTAAAAAAGGAAGTCTAAATTTAGTTTCATTCATAAATATGAGTTTAACAAAGTGTCCAAGTTTAAATCATCGAGAAATATGTATAGGGTCAGTCCAGTGGCAGCACGCACTCATGCCGCTTCACAAAATATATGTGTGCCTTTTCAATTAGAACTGAAGCAAAATAATCGTTGTGCCTGTATTTATATCTATCTGGGTTACAAAAACGCTTTGTTATTCCTTAGTCCGCCCAATCTTGGAATATGATTGCCCGATCTGGGACCCCATATTTGAGGTTAACAGAAATGGGGTTGAATCTGTTCAAAATAACACTATCCTTTTCGCTCTTAGATATCTGCACGATCCGCACAATTTCCGAAGCTTACCACCCTATCTGGACCGGCTCAAAATTATGAATCTCATATCACTAGGCTTATTTCCTGCCTTGAAAATAAAAATTATAAGTACGTTGACCATACAGACCATCCAACGAAGTACTCTGTCGAAATTGATTAGCCTCTCGGCAATTCGAACCACGGCCTAGTCAGCGGAATTTGCGCATAAAATTCACCCCAAGCTATAGGAACTCTTTGGCATTATGTAGAGACCAATTGCCTGAGGCTTACTTATTTCAATCCAGCAGACTGGGACTTGTGCTTCCTCAGCAGAAACTTAACCCCGCCGCTATCTGTATCACCAGGATCATACAGACAGTATTTGTTGTTGTGTGTTCATTCTCTATTCTACCCTCTGTGAGGCCTTTGTCGAACAGATGGTTCAATTGAGAGTGCATAAACGCAATCAAATTTAAATATGCCTTCAGAGCGTAGAAGAGCTCCTCTAGTGATTCAATCATTGTGAGTTCGTCTAAAATTCTACTTTGTCCACTCCTTGTTAACAAGTGTTTCACACAATCATCGGACAAGGTCCTTCAAGACTGGCGAGGTGTATAGGTTCCTTAATGAGTTTAATGTCATCCGAACACCCCGAATAGTCCTAAAGAAATGCGCCTCCCCTTTAGCTATATCTGGGGCGAATTTGATCTAGATGAGACCTTCTAGATCATAGGAGACCTTTCAGTCTATTCTACTAGATTACATTAGCCAAAGAATTCATCGATTTCGTGAGTCTAGTTTGATTGGTCTACATATGTCTCTGAAGGACTGTATCGAGAGTTTTCTTTCTGATTTCAATTAGACTAGTATTGGATTGCGTAAAAAACGAAAGACCACATTGTTGTTTAACTGCACAATCTGTGAATCATAATTTATAATGATGTATTGAATATTCTTCTTCTTTGTTAACGGCTCTACAACCGGGTTCCTGTCCTGACGTCTCACAACACTGTTCTCTCCACCGGTCCCGATTCTGAACCGATTTCATCTAGTTTGACATCTCTAAACTCTGAGCTCTGGTCTACGCCTTTCTTCCATCGGAGGATTCGTCCCCTTCACTGTCACACCCAATAGGTCAGAGTATTGAGTCTACGCCGCCCAAAAAGAATAGTTACGATCGGTTTCCCGAAAGATATAGCTGTAGTGGCTTACGACGTCTTTATTAAATCGAATTGTGTGCGAACGTAGGGACCATGGAGATTTAAGAGTGGCACTGATCGAAGAAAACGTAAGGCCATGCCATAAGGATAAAATTGTCACATGTCCCGTGATTATGTTTCGTCATTGTGGTAATATTTCGTTGGGGTCTGCTTAGGAGGTGTATTGGTCTTCCTTGGTGTAGTCGAGCGAAAGAGTCCTAGATGACATCTGTCAAGCCTCGAGTTGCACCCGTGTGACCGGACGAGGAGAGTCTCGCTACTGTCGTGCTAGTACACAGGTGCATTGGCTGTTCACTCGTCAGCACCTCGTATTGTGTATCCTCGCCTTTACGTTTAAACTCTTGCGTGTTGTACGAGTTCGGGAAAACTTATTGTGGGAGATTGTTCCACAGCCAAATTGTTCTATTTATAAGCGAACTTTTAGACGGTCTTATAAGTAAAGAACTTACCCATTTCCATAACGCAATGGTAAGAATCCAGTTCCTTGGAAAGTGTGGAAACCCAGAATGTCTTTTATTTAAGAGTCATGTCTTAAATAGCTGGCATGCAAAAGCGTGTCGGTAGAATGAGCGGCGTTTTATCTCCCATCGCTCCAAATTAAAAAACCCTCTTCTCCCGACCTTCTGTTTATTCATTTGAAAAATTGTATATTCTACCATCAGGGCCGGCTTTTGGTTATTTTGCGCCCGGTGCAGAATGCCATATTGCGCCCCCATCAACGATTCATTTTTTGATCTCCGTGAGAGACAAACGCTCTGTGGAATTGCTTTAATATATGAAAATGCCACTTCTGCCTTTATACAAAAAGGATTTGCTGCGCGATCTGTCTTTTGTGCTGAGGATGCTTTTTAATATCACCAACTTCAGCATAGAGGCGATCCAGGTGTTTCTCGCCAAATTAGGTATCCATAATAGCACTACTAGTACGAAATACAAATTAAGAGCTATGGCACTGTGTCAGCCAAGAAAGGATAGACGATGAAATTAGGCGAACGAAATGGAATTGGATTGGCCACGCCTTGCGAAAGACAATGGAAAAGGGCACAGATAGTTCCTTTAATATATGACGGGCCAATTTTTTTTTTTGCTCCTTTTTCGAAGTTTTCAATTTTTTAATATTTGACTTTTTGACATTGCGCCCGATGCAAGTGCACCATTTGCACATATGAAAGCCCCGCCCCGGTCTACGATTTTAAACTATATCTCTACAAATTTTTTTGCTGTTCTCAAATGCTCTAAATATAAGGAAATATATTTCTCTCATCTTCACGTTTTTTTTAAATACTTTTAATCTTGAAGAAAAATTTATCTACTGGCAGCCACACACATAGACTTAATAGCGCCATCTACACGAAATGCCATGACTCAATAGTCGCCACAAAGTCTACGCCCATATCACCACCTAATAACCCCCAATTAAACCTAAATTATCCGTAAAATTAAAACGAAAAAAAATCTCTTTCCAGGAGGATTATGATTTATTAGACAGCAGCCTTTTGACGAGTGATAATAAACTAGGGATATTTCAGTTTCGAAGTGACAATAAATTAAAAATTCACGGTAGGTAGCGCCACTTGCAATTAAATCAATTCGAACAGATTAAAATGTAAAATGAATAATCTTAAAAAAAGGAATAATCTCCTTTTTAATTACAGATCGTTTATCAGTTGGTATACCGGTGGCACCAGATCCAATAACTGGTGGGGGTGGTGGTGGAAGTTTCGGGATTGGCGGTAATGGCCCAGCAATACCATGGGGGCAGATGTTGCCAGCAAAAGTTGAGGAGACCTTGCCCCATTATCCAATTGGAAGTCATCCAACTGATGGCTCTTGGCAAGTTGTCAATGGGACGCGATTTAAATTTTTCGTCTTCTCAGCATACTATGACAGACGTGACGGCAAACTGGTTAGGATTGTTGGTGCCACTAAGACTAGGGGACCGGAGAAGGTTTGGTGTCGGTTCTGGTATCCTTATAAGGATCAAAATAACAGAATTAAATATTATTCAGCAACAGTTATGGCAAGAGTTAAGGTGAGTTTTATTTTTTGTAGAAAATTTTATTTATTAATTCATGAATATTGAAATAAAAATTTAAGTTAAGGTCAAGAACGATTTCAGTTCTCTGAGAGACTAAAAATACTTGAGTGTGTCAAGTTGTGAATACTTTTACATTTTCATTAATTTTTCCGACTCCAACAGATAATCCGTGAAAACTGGAACTTAAAATACAGCGCATGCTTTATACTATGTCCACTTCGAGCGCCTGGTCTAGATATACCATACTCAGTAAGCGTTGTTAGCCGCCTCAGAGCCCCGCCAGGAAATGTCCTACTAGTCCGTAATACAGATCAGGACGCCGATTTCAGCAATCGTACTGGATCAATAACCCAACAAATCCCAGACAAAATCGCCGTCTGCGTTAAACCATTTCATTTTACCTACGATCAAGCTTTATACTTACTGGAGTTCCTGGAGCTGAACTCCTTACTTGGCATATCACATTTTACATTTTACAATCACACTCTGGGACCACACGGATCGTGTGTCCTTAATCACTACATGGAAGGTGCAGTCCCGGGAAACTTGTCAGTAACCGAGGATTATGACAATTACAATTCACAAAGTGGCCAGAGAAACGAATCGAAAAGTACAACAACGAAGAAAACCGAATACGCTTACACAAAGCCAACCGTGAGCATATTACCATGGAATTTAAGGATGCGCTCACAGAAGGAAATTCGCACTGAAGGACTGTTTGCGGCGTTGAATGATTGCTTGTATAGAACGATGTATAGGTACTCGCATCTAGCCTTAATAGACTTGGATGAGTTCATTATACCACGCCACAATGATACTTTAACAGATTTAGTCAGGTATAACAGCTGAAATCTGGATTCGTTAAGGATAATTAAGTTTCTTGTATTTTTTGTTTGTCCTTTTTGTTTTCTGTGTATTTCTAGCTGGCTTTCACGTCGATTTACCAATAGAAACACCGGAGCATACTCCTTTCAGAATGCTTTCTTTTATCTACAGTTTGCTGATGATCCACTTGTCTATGGCACTCATTCCATCAATCCGGCATTGCGTGCAGCTTTAGTTACTCAAAGGAAAACTCGACGGTAATAAGGCATACTACAATATACTACTGCCACAATTATTCACCCACTACTATTCTCATTGTTTTGCCATTATTCCTTTGCTTATTAACCAAATACTCACTCTAAATGCAGGCGATCCAAATTGCATCCTCAGAAGCAACGATCCAAGTACATATGTAAGCCGGAGGCTGTTGTAGAAGCGGGAAACCATTTTGTTTGGGAGTTTGTACCAGGAAAGGGTTCATTAAATGTTCCGGCAGATGCAGGTATTCTGCATCATTACAGGGTGAGTGTTAATATGTTCATTTTAGTTCTAATTAAAGCGTTTTTGATTTCACAATTAAATTTTTATGAATGGGAAAATAGTTCAAGCTTAGTTGGGTATTAAGTGGCAAGCTCTATAGTAACTATAAGGGGATGTAATCTTCACAGTTTTCCCTTCTTTATTCGCACACTGGTCCCAGCGGGGTTTCAATACTATCATGCAGCACTACAAACGTTTTTCTCGGATGTACTTCAATGTCATAACAACATTTTGGTCAATTCGATTAACAGCGCTGCAGAGCGAAAGCTCACCTAAGACACAAACCCACCACAGTAAAATTCAAATAATTTCTAAGATCCCCTTGGATGATGTTTGATTTTAATTTTTTAAACGAGAAAAAATTTAAAGATAAGGGTTTCGAGAGGGTAGTGAGGCTACGAGAGTATTTTTTCATACACCTTACAGTAGTACAGCTACAGGTGCTCTGGCGCAGTCACGACATCGGTTGCTGGCTTGGGTGTGGATGTGAGATTAGTTGAACTTCGTTGCGTCTTGGATGAGCTTTAATGCAGGATGAGCTTTCAAGCCTGATGAGCTTTTGAACTTCGCTGTGCCTTGGCTGCGCTTGGGAAACTTTGCTATGTCTCGGATGGGCTTTATCGTTGAGTGGGGTATCTAATCTGCAATTTCAAGTGCCTTGGGATGAATCTTGAGGAATATATGAATATATTTGAATATATTTTCACGCTGGAGTCTTGGGTTGGATGGTGCTTAGGCTGAACTTTGAAATTTTATTCCTAGATGCAAGGTTAGGTATTTTTGCATACTGTTAGAGATTTACCAAAAATATTTGTCAATTGTTTTGCATACTCTGCCTAAGACATGATTGGCCTTTAAGCTTTAGAACTTGGCTTCAGCTAGGTTTCGGGATTGGGCGATTGGGATGTATTTATTGAGCTTCAGCATGATTCAGGGAGTTGGTTAAGCCTCGGTTGAGAGTATCAGTGGTGTAAAAGAGTGAGAGTGAGAATGTCTTCATGTCGCTATTGTCATTACGACCCGACAAGTCGTTTGAGTTGAAAAAAGTGAAGTTTCAGTCGAATTATGAATTTTAGCACAGGGAGATAGAGTGAAAATGTTTTAGGCCAACGTATACAGTCGTCTTCAAGGGCGGATGGGCAACATCTTAGCGGCCCGGGAAATAATATTTGTCGGCGCTTTTTTTAATTTCCGGATATGGCTAAAGTATACATTTACAGGGTGTTACGACGTTTTTCACTCAGAATTTGTAAATTTTTTAAATAATCATTAAAGCGCCAGAAAAATACACCTCGCTCTAGCAATACGCAGCCGTGGCTGATTAAATGAAAATAAGTGTTTTGATAGGAGGAGCTAAATGAAGCTTTTGTCAAGATTTTTAGCATTTTTAAGAGCTTTGTACTCCAGCGTGCGCCAAATGTCACGGAATTTGAAAACATCTATACCACAAAATAAACAAAACATGAAAGTTTGAGAGTTATTTATGTGCAGTCGGAAGGAGATATATAAAAACTCCATTTTTTGCTGCTTATTTATATAGGCAAATAATAGAGTAAATATAGAAAAAAATGTACAAAAATCTTTCAAAGCCGAAAGTTTCTCTCCGGCCCGCGAAAGTTTTTATCCGGCCCGCGAGAACTTTGGAAGAAATTATAACTAAATTTTAATTGTTTTATGTAAATTAAATTGAAAATTAAACGCACATAGCAGCACGTACATATGTTCATAATTTAGTACTAATATTGTACTGGCATCCATTGCGTCTTTCTGAATCTCAGGATTTCGAAGTGCCATTTGACATTTTCTTCACTCATTTCTCCTGAAACTGACAAAAAATTGGTTCTCTTTTGGAATCTTAAAAGTCCTTGCCATTTCCACTATCGTCGGTGTTCCTCATTCGTGCCCTCGTTTTGTTCACGCGAGTATGTCGCTCTAAACCTCTTCGTAGTCAATTTAATTCTCAAGCTCACTTCCACGGCGCGTGATATTAAGCTGGAAACAGATTAAACGTTCATCAGCGCTGAGAGATGTCAAAATGAAAATGAATACATACAACCTAATTTTAGTGAATAGATTGCACGGTTATCAGTGTCTATCAACGCTGGAATAGGTTCTATTTCTATTCTGATGGACATAGTTCAGCGTTGTTTGACGTTTCTGCCGGTTGTGATTGTCAATTTAGGTTGTTTTTTTATTTATTGTTTTATAATTTAAAAATAAAGTGGTTATTTTTTTATTATTTTAGGTTAATTTATTTTAAATTACATTATTTTTACATTAAATTTTTTTAAGCATCAAAAGTTTGTCAGCGCATGCGAACGCTGATCACCGTCCAATGTGTTTACGCCCGACGTTAAGAACGTCTTTTGACATTTCACAGCGCTGATGAACGTTCAATCTACTTCCAGCTTTAGAAACAGACGCGGACGGAGCACCATGGGACGAGTGCCTTTTGTGGAAGCGCTGGTATATCTGTAGCGTATAAAAACAGACGAGCATGAACAATAGAGTGAACGAACGAGCTTATTTTTAATTTCTTTCTTAATTTCTTAATTCTAAATAATACCAGTAAGGCCGCAGCTGCAACGATACGTTTCCTTTCACTTGGCCATTTTGTCATGGCTTCGAATCTCAAGACGCACACAGGCCGATACACACTGTTGTAAAAGGCCTGGGCGGTGCGTGGCTTTCCAAACTATACAGAAACGTTTTTGAGTTTAGGACCCAGTGATGGATAGTGTAATTTACCACATTAAAGATCTGTCACTTCAAATGCAGATTAAAAAATTACAGGTCATAACAAGATGCCAATTAACTATTACGGCCCGCGGAAAAAACGTAAAGTTTATTTTTGCCCATGTTATAAAAGGATTGCCCACCCTTGACTTAGACGTACTTTCAGCCACCGGCCCTGCGGTCCTCTGAACAGCCGGCCCACCGGGAAATTTCCCGGTTCGTCGTATGGCCCATCCGCCCCTGGTCGTCTTCTATACGGATTCGACTTGAATCTCACTTTCTTCAACTCAAACGACTTGTCGGGTCGTGATGACTTGACTTTCAGCACAGGGGCTAATAATAGAATTGAAAAAACTTTTACGTTAGAAAAAACTACAGTCTCTTTTTGCGAAGTTTCTTCTAACACTGACGGTTCATACCCTTTATCCAAAAATCGACAACTCCATTGAAATTAAACAAACGGTGTGTATATTACCTTCATTGATGCTGTTTTGCCTTTTTTAAGAGTGAACTCAACCAGTGGAGTGGAAACAACCATATCCATAATAATAGAACTTTTGTCTCAAATTTGTAACCAGAAATCCAACTCTCGCTCCAACTATGATGGTTTTCTGAATGATGTCATTATCCCGGCTTGTCAGTCAAGCAGAGTAAGTTTTAAAAGAGGATGGCAGTGATATCTAGCGGTAAGGGTTGTAGCTTTATATTTTGCTAAAGCCCCAACTACCACAGGGCTTTGCTTAAGACTTAAAGGTGTCGCAGAGATCGAACTCCCACAGAGCTTAATTTAGTTGTTAGTGACGTTTGGATAGACTTCCACAGGCCCAATTATTACAGCTCGAACCCCACAGGATTCCACCCAAAAATCCGTTACACTCCGTAATCGAACGACAACCGGTCTCTTTCTGGTCACCACTATAATCGCCAATTTTTTTCGTTCCATACACTTTCTTAAAGGCCCAATTTTGTTCCCTTGAACATATATTGACAGCGCTAAGGATTCGCTTCCCTTGGCAGCAGTCCGAATTTTTCTTGCTGGATCATCACCAAAGCAAAGCATATCCCAAAGCTTTTACGCTCACTCGTGACATCTGATTATAGCCCAGAACATCAAAGCTAGTTGCGATATCTCCTAAATATTAAAGCACACTGAAAGCTTCTAACCTCAGCGAAAGCTCACACGCAAAGACACAAACCCACAAGTGGCCTAGAACCCCCATATGCCACCTGCTTAAGTTCCTGATGCAGATCAGCTCGTATTTCCTCTAATTGATGCTTATGTTCCGTCTGTATAATTATTCTGATATGAAGTTCACGTGTTGTTGAAGAGTTTCCGTGGCCTTGTTAAGTCTATGCCATCGAGTCGTCTGTATATTGGATCCATGTGGAGTGAATTTCGGTGACGGGAAGTTATACAAAAATATGTTGAATTGCATTGGGCCCAGGACGGTACCTTGTGGTACTCCCGTTTTATCTTGAATGGAGTAGTTAAATCTTCAACTGGGGTTACACCTGTTCTGGGTTTACGGAACGACTAGATTGATTTTCTTGACAAGCTAGAATGGGTAGTCGGGGCAATTTAATTTGCGCGGTACCAGCCATTTTCAAACGTCTTTCTTAGTTAGGTGTATGGCGCATGCTCTGCTATATGTACCTTCTGTGATCATCACTGCAGGAGTAGCCGCGATGCGTGCTCCACAGGTAATCTAAACTTTGCTAAATTGTCCTTTATTATGTCATCGTAAAAATAACTAATTTTAAAGCGCATGCGTGATCGGATTGAGATACATTTTAAATACGCATGTCAATCAAAGTTATAAGAAAGATCAAGTCCTTTATTTTTCTGAAGTTTTTTTTTGTTTTATTGAAATAAAATGATCGCTTATAAAATTTTATTTTCATTTCCCACAGGTCTGCGAATTTGGCGGTGATGACTGCATAAAATCACCATCAATTATTGATAGAACAGCAACAAAATATTCTAAACGTTTAGTAGAACGTGTCGACAGTGTATACAACTACTTAAAGAAGCCTTGCAATCTTCCAGATCTTCCACCAACACCAACAAGGCCGCCACCAACACGTAAAAAGGTCTTACGAATACGAAACATCACCAGTCCAGAAACAGTAGCGCCAAAATCTAAAGCGCCATCTGTTAGTAGTGATGGATCGAAAATCAAAGTTAAAATTGTTGACTAGATACGAATAATAATAATAAAATATTTTTTTGTCTACATTTACATATACATAAAGAAAAAAATACTATAAAAAAAAAAAAAACAAAGTAAACAATTATTCATAGGTTGAAACTAAGTGAAAACAAAAAAAGGAGAGATAAAAAAATTTTATTAGGATAAAAACCAAAGAATAAAATAAAAAATGAAGGAAGAAGAGATTTTTACCATACATTATCCTTAAAATAGGAGTCGCTTGTTTATTTGTTTATTATTAATAATATAATTTATGAAATTTTTTTATTTAAATATTTTTGTATGACTTGCTGTGAATCTATATATTTTAAAAAAAATAATGAACAGAAAGAAACGAGTACGTAAAGAGCCTCTGTAAATCTTAATCAACGCAATTTAATATTAGAAAATTATATTTACAAAACCTATTATATATATGTATGTACGTATATAAAAGACAAACAGACCCGAATATTCATATATTATATATCCTTGCGCTAACATAAGGATATCCACAATTGTTGGCTTACACGTGTATATGGTTTTAACCCCCGCAAATATGTGCAATTCACAAAACATATCAGCCTATGTTTGCTGTAATAACCAGATTTGTTACCACATAACATAAATACATAAATACACTACTAAATATACTTCGGTAATATACACACAGGAATATGGTGGATATTGTTTGGATATACAATGGTGTGGTGGTCGTCCTTTTGGGGAAAGATAGAGATATATAGAGAGAGGAGGATGTGCGGCCTCGTCTTTAGTGCGGTGGTAGAAAACGCATAACATCACTTTTAATGGATTAACGGGAATTTATTACCTGTAATAGAGTGATGCTTAAGGGTATTTTGTAATGGTTACAGATTTGTGCTCCTTATATATATGTATGTATGTCTTATAGTAACAATAAGTCATCTTTAAAAAGAAAACACTAAGTTTTATTTTGCATACTTTAAAGAAAGAAAATATACGAAATAAATTATATTCAATATAAATGTTTTGGTGGTTTTTGTTTTTTGGTTTTTTTAATACCCATTACCCATTTTGTTTTTGGAGTAATAATGGTATAAAAATTTGCTGCGTCTTTTTCTCCTAAATCAATTATTTCTCAAGACTACTCCCAATCCGCTGGTCCACCGATCAACATACCCTACATACATTGGCTTCGTTTTTTTATAATCCTTAATGTCCAACTTCTGTGTTAATCTGCAGCACTATCATGGGCCAGAGACCATTCAATTAATTTACTGTCGTTTGATGGTTTGAGTCTCTGCTAACCACTTGGTCTCGGATCGATCATGTTGGTGGTCTCGCTGAAGAGTTAATGAAATGTGGTGAAGTCTGTGAAGTGATACTGATAAAAGCAGTAATTCCTTTCTGTCCTAGCATTTTCTCCTGATATTATTTAGTATGTGCTACCCCCATTACACTTGCAATATGATGGCTATTCCTGAAGCAATGGACTACTGGTAAATTTTGAGTCCAAAATTTTGGCCGGTTATCTTCCTCGATTTTTTCACCGTTTATTACTTATGATAGAAGTTGGTTCCGCCACTTGAGCGACCCTTTGAAAATCTCCATCACCTGTTGCAATCCTCATAGACCAAGGTGACGTATGACTTTGAGTCGTTTGAGTCCAGCCCAGAAGAGTTAATTTTGTACTATCCTCACCCTTTGCACTATCAGTCCGATATGCCATTCTGATCAAGTAGTAAGCTTTTTTGGAACGATAGAAAAGGATAAGATAGGCTAGAAGATCTCTAGAAGTGCACAAGCAGATGTCAATGAACCTTAGTATGAACTGTAGTATGTTCTACGAGTTCAGAAATACTGACTACGAAAATTGTTCCACAGTTAAGTTGTTCTCTTTATAAATGAACTTCCAGACTGTATAATTTAAGCGAAAAGAATGATTGCAAGATATGTGAGCAAGCTGAGTTAATATTGCATTGCGAAATCGTTAATGTTGTCGTAGCCGATTTTGATATTGACTTTAAGAAACCAATGATTTGGAATATATGATTATTCGTTTGCAAATCATCACACATCACACATATTCCCATATCATGCCACATTGAGCCACATCAGATAAACTAAAAGACAAAAACTAAAAGAATTCCTCACTGGCCCAACAAATTCCTGCTATAGATTGTCAGGTAACAATTCGTTGATAGCAGGTTATGTCAACGACGCACCATCCACATATCATGCACATCCAGACTTCTGGTGCCATCTTCCGGGAATACAACGCAAGACTCACTATCCTTATAGAGATAAAAAAAAACCATTACTACATCATAAAAACCCATTGTTACATGATACTCCTCCAATGAAGTGGACGTGTGCTCATCATAGCTCGTAACGCTCACACTCAGCTAACGCTATGCTTACTTACAATGTTAAGAGATACTCACCCGTTAGATCTAGACTGTTAATGTACCGATGAAAGGAAAACGACAAATAAGACCTTGTTTTAAAAGAGTTAAGGAGTCGATCCCGATAGTGTATGGCTTAACGCTCATGATTACCTTCTCAGAGGTTCTTGGTTCGATTCCATTAAGAAAATTGGTGTTTTGTCTTTTCACTTATCCCAACTTTTAAGCAATCTGTTTTTCGATCAACAAAATCAACGTTGTGTCGCGGTATAATTGGATGGATCTTGTACAGTACGACGGCTTTCACTTTTCCGAGACAGCAACAGCTCCAAAAGTGTAGAAGTAGAGATTATCCAAACCCTATAGAAACCCTAGATACGCAAAACTGGTTCAAATTCCTATCGGTGCTTAGGAGTAAGATTTCAGGCGTAAATAACTGGTCTACCAATTCGGTAATCGTCAGTTCTCTGGAAAAAGCAACGGACAGATTTACCAGGGCCTTGGAGATCTCCTTCAAATTATCATGTCCAATCAAACACAGAAAAAAATCGTTCCTCAACTCTTAAAGGTCCAATTTTGTCAGTTGAGCATCATGATTAACTCGCCTTAGCAGCACTCTGAATTTTTGTCCCTGGTAAACCATAGAAGAAAAACATATTCCATAGCTTCTAAGCTCACCTACGGCATCTGGTTATAGCAAAGAATATCAGAGCTACAGGCAACATCTCCTGAATATTAAAGCTCAGCCGAAGCTCGCACTCAAAAGTTGTTGTTCAGAATAAAACTCATACCCGAGGTGGTCGACACAACAAAAGGCTTTAGTCAAGACGCAAACCCTCAAGTGGCTCAGAACCGCATAACTCTACTAATAGAAATAAAAATTTAAAACAGATTTATTGGAAATCGGAGGTATGTAAGACTAAGACTGATTTATATTATCATTAAATATTTTTTTATTCTTTTATTTGGATTCCTCATGACAGTTCACCAAAGTTAGCCTTTTCAAAGTGGAAGAAATGGGTTACCACCTCCGGACAATATTCTCTGAATTGAAGCAGTAACGAAGCAAGAGAGGTCTAATGGGCTGGGTTCAAGAATCATGTTTAATGAGTCTGTAAAGAATCCAAGATCCAACGCTCTCTATAACACATTAGTCATACCGCTCATTTGATTCAAGTCGAGTGAGAATTAGGAATTGAGAGATCAGGATTAAGGTTGCCTTCAGGGAGGAAGCTATTGTCATCTTGGTTAGATACCCATTGTATATTGGGTAACTTGGAGTCCCTTAGAAGAAGTAACTCATCAGCAATGTTCATGGTACTCAGGGTGACGGGAGATGAGAATATTATTGAGGTTTTTACTCCAATCTTCGTGTGCTTATCATATCTGGTGAGATATAACAGCAAATCAGGAAGAGATTAGATTTAGAAAAGGAAATTTTGAGAGCGATAAGCTCAATTTCAAGGTGGTTAGAGAAACTAGAAAGCGAAATTGGGTTAGAATTAAGATGGCTGCTACAAGCAAGAACTACGTAATCCATGAAGTTTTGAAGTCAGTGTGACGGCCCCCGCAAAAGACTTGAAGGGAGGAATCAAAGAGTCAAGAATGCCTTTCTGGAGATTCATTGAACACTATGAACACTCGAACTAACTAGCCGCCGTTGCCTGAAGGATGTCGTTAGTTTTTGACCTGGTACCCTTTAAGTTTTGGAGGTATAGGAAAGCGTCTCGAGTTTTTTTTACGTCTGTGTAACGCGTGGAGCGGAAGCGTTTGTGCGATGAGCTCGAACGGGTGGCTCCCTTATGGTCGGAGAGGTTGTGCACTAAGGTATACCCAGTCACTCGAGATCGATCTATAAATCAGTATCAGTGAATTAAGTTTCATTTAGTGCAAGTATAGCGGGAGCATGCCGAAATATTGCATGGAAAAAAAATCGTAAAAATATCCTTATTAAAAAGAGAAATAAAAAGGAAATTTTTGTGCCAGGACCTCTCTTGCGCATATTTCAGAACCTCATTTATGGCTGACGGAGCCGACGACGAGGCTAACGGGACAGAGTCATTTTGCAGAGTTATCCCTGCTTAAACAAAACGATTCCCTTCAGCTGGCGGATAAAAATACATGTTATGACGCCGGCGTAATCAAGCTGAGAGTAGTACGGGAAAGTGGCTTACTTACTTGTCGTCTGTCAGTTTTTTTGTTGTGTTGTTCCGTGGTGGGTTATATTCATTTTGTTTTTAATTTCATTTCATTATTTAATTGAGGTTATGGAGCTTGTAAGTTTTGTGTAAGTTTTGATTATTCATTATTATATTTTTTTTTTTTTTTTTTGTTGTCGCCCTTGACTAAAGAAAAGTAAATTCTGATGCTTTCATTCACGTTTTTTTACTTTATAAAAGCACCCCCAAAAATTCTGTTTGATCGAGGCCTCCTAAATTACTCAAGATGACCTTGCACATGGTTCTATGTTTCATATTCACTTTAGATGTACCTTATTAATTCCAGGAAGAATAGGATTACAACTTACCTTGTATAAATTTGCTCTGGACAACCTTTTTCAAAAATGCGCTCTATTCATCATTACCTTATTAAATAAATACTTCTTATGTAAAAGTTGAATAACATTTTATGTATTTTCCTTAATTTGATTGCAAACTTTAAATCATTTCATATTAAAAGCTTCTCCCTTGGGCTACATAAAGTGCTCATAAAATTAATCCAAAATATTGCACGTTTAGCTTTGATATATCTTTAGGACTTGTGTGTCCCAATTGCATAAATTGTGTTCGTTTAAAATAGAAGTTCACAGTCCCTAAAAACCCATATATATATGTATGTAGTATCTATACCCTATATGTATGTATGCACGTTCTGTTCTCTCTCTATCTCAGTTCTACTCTATATTATTACAGTCAGGTGAAAGAGCAATAATATAGGACGGGGTATTCCTTAAAATGAGCAGCACATGTCGTATAAGCCAGGAGCCAGCATAACATATCCCCATATCCACACACCTGCAGCCCGTAATTAAATTCATCCACTTGAATGATATTTATCGCTAGCCGCCCCATTATATCCCCTTGTGGGACTCAAAAGGGGAAAAACTTTGAACCACAGCAGCAAGCTTACGCTTTGCCACAAATGATGGTAATTGCAGCAGCAGCACAACCACCACCAGTTTCCACAGAAAATCTTTTATTGCATGAATGGGACGCTCAGAATATAGTCAGAATGTGAGCAGCCACCCCCTCCCCTTCTCACCCCCCCCCCCCACAAAAAAAAAGAATAAAGTACTGGGAATATAAAAAAAAAGTTGTTACCTGGTGCACTGTGTGTAAAGGCTGAGGTGTGAATAATTTATTACTAAAAGGTGGGCTGCAGTCTGTGATTAACGCCCGGGGCTTTGGGGGTAATGTGTTTTAATATCATTTCAAACAAGGATGGATGATTTTGTGTCTCCAGGAGATTTTAGTCCTGCTACACTCACAGCAGAAGGCAAGTCACCTTTTTCCTTCCAAATTAATTGTTTTTTTTCCTTCGTTCGCTTTTTGTTTGTGAAAAGTTGTAAAAACATTAAAAGCACAAGCTTCGGATGTCACTTTCCTTGGAGCTCTCTTCTCTCAATTTACACAGAAGTTTTCAAGAATGTCCTTTTCGATAAATTTCTGTCCTTGCCCATTGCCGTAGGAAATTCTTGGGCGATTCTTTGTTGTTCTTTGAAGTTTAAAACCATCGTCCTGTTCCCTGCTTTGAAAATTTATCTATAATCTCTCCTGGACCAAGTCCTGGGCTGGCATGGTGTAGTCCGGTAATCGAATATTTTCGTTGATATTTCTCAAGCACCTATTGAAGGGGCAGACACTGTCCATTAGTGCGAAAAAGCTTAGTCCTGTGCAAGATCTTTGTGGGTGTAGGTGTGTTTTTCAGAAAGTTTCAAAGTGTGTCTGGAACAACAATTTCATAAGTTTCCTTGACACTTTCAGTTCAAAACCCGCTTTAGGTTTGCCCTTTCAAAAGTGCTTTCGATAACATTTTTTTTTGATTTCAGTTTAATCCTTAATCTGAGAAGTGTGGCGTGGTTCCACTTTGCAGTAATAATAAAAGTGTTGTTGAAATAAATTTTTGTTGAAACAATACTTTATTGTTTTTGTGTAGTTTTATGCTCAGGATTTTAACAAAGAACTTTCAAGTCCTAAAAGTTGAAAACTGAAATGGACAGGACCTTAATCGTTATGAAAGAAATATAAAAAAATTGTTTTAACATCCTCCATCCTTCATCAAAAGGTATAGCCATTTCGAGCATTACCATAGCTGTGAAAATAAGTGATTTTCTTAACAAGGCAGTATCTGCCATACAGTCATTCTATCAAAGCGTCATTCGACGACAAGTTGAGAAACAAGATCCTCAACACACGCGTAGGCAGCAAAAACTTCTGGTCCTTGGTAACTTCCATCAAGAAGAATTTTACGTCTTTCACAACCCCTCCATTTATTTATGGAGGAAAGGTGACTGCAGAAAGCAAATCCAAGGCCGACTTATTGGCATCTCTGTTCGCCTCTAATTCTTCCTTACCCGAAACTGATACGCTACCCCCGATTCTCGAACGCAACGCCCATTCAATGGACAGAATTTTCTTCAGGACTCGCGAGGTGTACAAATGTCTCAAAATGCTCGACGTCAATAAATCCACTGGCCCCGACAATATCCCCCCTATGGTACTCAATAAATGTGCCTCACCTTTGGCTAAACCTCTGCGCAAACTTTTCGCCCTGTCCTACTTCTCCGGAGTTTACCCAAACTCTTGGAAACTTGCTCATGTTCAGCCCATTCCCAAAAAAGGTGAAGCCAGCGACCCCTTAAACTACCGCCCAATAGCAATTACTCCTGTTCTCTCCAAAATCATGGAGACAATAATCAACAGAAGGCTGATGAAATATCTGGAATCCAACCAAATTTTACACGACAGGCAGTACGGCTTTAGATCGAAAAGATCTACTGGCGACCTGCTTGTGTGTCTGACTGAGGCCCTCAACCAAAACATCCATCACTTCGGTGAGTCTGGTCTTGTTGCTCTAGATATTTCCAAGGCTTTCGACAGAGTATGGCATCCCGCTCTGTTGTCTAAACTCCAAGCTATTGGTATCGACTCAGTTCTAAAGAACTGGATTGAGAGCTTTCTTTCTAGCCGTTCAATCAAGGTAGTATTGGATGGCGTCGAATCCAAACCTCATTCCATCTCGGCCGGCGTCCCCCAAGGCTCTATTCTCTCACCTACACTCTTTCTCATATTTATTAATGACCTGCTCTCAATCCCCTCCAACCCACTTCACAGTTTCGCCGATGACGGTACTCTGCGTTACTCCCACACCTTCGATAATACAAGACAAGCGCGTGCCAGACCTTGTCCCGTAGACCGTGAACTCATGTCCAATTCTATTGTCGAGGACATTGAACTCATTCTTGCTTGGGGCCGCAAGAATCGTGTCGAATTCAACGCAACCAAAACAAAGTACTGTCTTATCTCTACAAAAACCTGTACCACCCGTCCCTCTATCTCAGTGGACAAAAAGAATGTAATGGCTGACCCATCTCTTAACATCCTAGGCGTAACCTTATCATCAGATCTGCGATGGAATAATCACATATTCCAAATCGCCAAACAAGCTTTCCAATGCCTGGGATTCCTCAAGAGATGCAAGTTCCTCCTCCACTCAACTGCTTTGGCTACAATATACAAGTCCTACATTCGGCCCCGCCTTGAATACAATTCGCATATTTGGGCGGGCGCCCCAAAAACCACCTTGGCTTGGCTGGACAAGGTGCAAAATCGCGCCATCAAACTCATTGGCGATAGCACCCTTTGCTCCTCCATCGACTCTTTAAGCCACCGTAGGAATGTTGCAGCACTTAGCAAATTTTACCGCTATTACCATAGCGAGTGTTCCACTGAAATTAGAAACCTCCTGCCTACACGGCAATCTTTTTCCCGCAACACAAGACTAGCCAACTCGGCTCACCCCTTCACCCTTCAGCCCTCCCCTTCGCGCACATTACGTTTTAGTAGTTCGTTTATAAATAGAACAACTCGATTGTGGAACTCTCTCCCGCAGTCAGTGTTTCCGAGCTCATATAACATCTCAGAGTTCAAACACAAGGTTCATAGACATCTACTCACGCACCCTCCAGACCCCTAACCTATCCCTTCTCCTCTATCCTTCAAAGCAAGCTTACTACTAGAGACTGGCCATGACTCGAACGACATGACAAACTAGTAGTACAAAGGGTAACTCCTAAGCTTGACTTTACCACATAAAAAAAAAAGTGATCTGGCTAGAATATTGGGTCTTTGCTTCCCGACGAACTAGGAACTTGGATGACCATCCACTTTATACCTTTTGTAGAATTTAAGGTGACCCACCTTTGGATTGACTCCTTCCTACTTCCCATATACCAGCCATCTCCCTGATAGCTTTTTAAAGCCAGGCTTAAGCTAGTTCATGCACCTAAGTGCAATAGTCCCTTCCTCCAAATCTAGCCCTGTAACCACTGTAAGCACATGTCCAGCGCCATGATCATCCTGTTTCGAGCTATCAGCTTCTTCTTCCAGACGTCCCTCTGCTCCGCAGCTTGTCTCCAGTTTCTTGTGTTGAGGAGTCTTGCTACATCGGCCTTAACATTGTGTTCCCACCTTAACCGTCGTTTGCCAACTGGTCTTTTGCCATCTAGTAGTAGATATAGGGCTTTTTTTGGTATCCTTGAGTCATCCATTCTTTGGATATGACCGGCCCAACGTAAACGTAGAAGCTTGGCATGGGTCGAAAGTTTATACTCTTTGTATAAGTCGTACAATTCGTGATTGTAGCGTATTCTCCATGCACAGTCTTCATTTATTGGGCCGTATATCCTTCGGAGAACCTTCCTCTCAAATATATCCATCTTGTCTGCGGATTTCTGGGAGATACTCCATGCTTCACATCCATACGTAGCTACTGTACGTATGATGGTTTTGTAGATTCTTATTAACTTCCCAGTATAGGAAGTTATTGCAATCGGTCCGAAAATCGAAATCGAAAATTTCGACGTATTTTCATCTTTCAAGGTCCCAGGAGCATTTTAAGCAAAAAATTGGGAGGAAGTATGTGTGTGTGTGTGTGTGTGTGTGCGTACGTATTTGGTCATTTTTTCCTGCACGATATCGCGCGAACCAAAAAAAATATCGACTTCGTTGAGGTGTCGTTCGAAGCGTATTAACAGAAATATGATCTGAAAAGATTTTCATAAAATTCGGTCGAGCCGTTTTTTTGTTTAAGCGGCGTAAGTGATTTTTGTACCTGTACGATATCGCCCGAACCACGAAAGATATTGACTTACTTGAGGTGCCGTTCGAAGCGTATTAGAGACAATATAATCTGAAAAGATTTTTATAATATTCGGTCGAGCGGTTTTTTGGTTTAAATGACGTAAGTGATTTTTGTACCTGCACGATATCGCGCGAACTATAAAAGATATCGACTTAGTTGACGTGCCGTTCGAAGAGTATTAACCAAAATATGATCTGAACAGATTTTCATAAAATTCGGTCGAACCGTTTTTTTTTTGTTTAAACGACGTTTATGATTTTTGTACCTGTACGATACCGCGCGAGCTAAAAACTATATCGACTTCATTGAGGTGCCGAAAAAAGAATATTTACGAAGAAATGCTCTGAAAAGAATTTCATAATATTCGTCGGGCCTTTTTTGTTTAAATAGAAAAACAAGTTTTGCTAATATCTAATAAACTCGATGGAATGAGACCCGTTCTAAACGAAATGATCTTTTTTGGGTTCTGCACAGCGATAGCCTTCGAACAAAACATCACTTGTCAAAATCCAACAACCTTTCAAAATCGTGCAAAAATTTCGTTACCCTTTACAAACACCGAGAATTTTTCAAACCTTGGATTAGCACTTTTTAACGGGGAATTGTTTTCTACGCGTGATACATTTTCAGGAAATTGCGGTTTATCCCGGGATTTCCAGTAGTTACCGCAAAATTTGTTCTTTTTGGTTTTGGTCAAGTCTGACAAGTACTTAACAGTTACAGTTTTGCTCATATCTCCGGAAAGCTTTAGAATTTCCAATTGAAGTCATTTGCTTCTCAGTTTATCAACGGCGCTTCAGCACGCTCAATACGAATTTGAACACCCGCTTTAGTGCAGCGAACGAAATGCGGAGGACATGTTTGTTTGCTAACGTTCAGAAAAAAACAAATTCTCTAGAAAAATCTTGTGGATTTACTACTATTATAGTTATTTGAACTAGCTTCTCTCGGGATTGCTTTGTCATCAGTTCTGATATACTAGCCAATTTTCCACTAGTGTTAAACGTATAACTATTTTGTAAGAAGTCAGTTTATTCCATCTTCGTTCATCATACTGGGAAGTTAATCGTGTGGACCGAAGGGGTGAAACCCACATCCCAACTAGTTTTGGTTTTTCTGTGGATGTCTCTCTGGATTTCATTACTGGCAGTAGTGAGAAGTATGTTCTGTTCGTGGCGTTTATTCTCTTTGTACGTCTATCGTTTCATCGTTGTCTTCGCTGACTGTGGACCCCAGCTAGTTAAATTGGTTTACCCGTTCAAAGTTATATTCCCCCCAGGTGGTATTGTGGTTTCTTCTTCTTCTTTCCACCCTTGACTGAATTAGGATCTTGCTCTTCTCTGCACTTATTTGCAGCCCTATATGGTTTGCTCCATCTTCTAATTTCTCAAAGATATGACAGTGATCTTGAAAGGCAGTTTATATCGTCGGCATATCCTGCCAACTGTTTTGATTTATTAAGCAGGGTTGCGTTCGCATCAATGTTAACCCTACGAATTACTCCTTCTAGGCAAAGATTAAATAAAATGGGTGCCAGCCCACCGCCCTGCTTTAAGCCTTGCTTGACTGGGAAGGATTCCGTCAATTCTCCTTGTATTCTGACTAAACACCATGTGTGTCTATATTAGGTTTCGAGACTTTAGTTTTTGGATTTTATGCAGATTAAGCTGGCTAAGCTCGTTGATGTATATGGCCTTTAACATCTAGGCGTAATCCTGGATCAAAAGTTCTCCCCCCGGAAGTAGTTCTAGTTAGTAACTCCAGACAGAATTTTTAGTTAAGATCCTAGCAGCACCACAAGGACCTAATGGCCAATACTGCACTAAGGACCATAGTTCTGGAAGCACGAGTTGTTTTTTGGGCAAGGGAAGCGTTCAGAGTGGTGTAGCAATGCCCAATGAGCAACCACCAAAAATGTTTTTTTTTCCTTTTAAGCACGTTGCCTTTGTTACACTTAAAACATCTACTAAAGGTATGAACATTCTTTATAATTAAGCCTCACCTCTGCTCACTTCACACTATTTTTTATACTCCCAGGACACCAACAAGAGCCGTGCCGACACTTAATTATTGGTGTGCAAAAGTAAAGTACGAAAACAGAAATGAACGAAATTAATCAAAAGCAATGCACAAAATGGACGAGAGAGCGAGGATTCCTTAAAAAATTCCTTCAGAGTGATTTTTTATTGAGATTTATTATGATGACTCTGCCAAGATAATTATTCACCTCCTTTTTCGTCCTGCCGTGTCGGTGTCATTAATTGAAAATGTAAAGTGTCACGACATAAGTCTCAGGGCATGATACTTCCTTCCGGGCATAGGATGAAAGTAAGATTAAGAAACTTTTACCATTTGACCTGTGCTCAAATGGACGCCATTCAACTACTTCAACAAGGACATTTACATCCGATGACACTAATATGTTTACTGAGATGTTAAGGATCTTGAACTTTCCGTCGGTAGGTGGGTTTGTGGGCGGGTGGTCGGTCTTCTAGGCATGTCTGTGCGACATCTTCGAATAATTTAGATGAACATCTGGTTTATGCTCTATCGGGCTATGGAACAATAGCATTGCTCTACTAGGCCAAAGGACATAAAGGGCATATGCATAAATTAACCAATTCACATCAGATGACACAAAGGGCAGAGCGGCTTGTGTACGAAAACCCTTCGGCCGATCAATTAATTCTCACCCAGCTTACTGGTATGCGTTCATATATATGGATATATGTAGATATGCAGTTGCAGCAGGCGCCCCTTCTTCATTCATTGCCATTTCCATTCAATTTTGGCACAAAACGCTCTCTCTCAATATAATACCCGGACCCGTCCTGCTGCATATGCATTCGTATAGATGTCTAAGATGGCACCTATTTATGTCACCCGGGGAAATTTATTGCCATCAGGCAAATTGGCCAGCAGAAAGCCTTTCGTTGCCCTTAACGTGAATTCACAATTTAGATCCATACTGGCAATGGCGGTGGCCACTATGCGCTACTGTTCTGCAGCTTATGAATTGTACGGAGGAGCAGCCTTGACTACTTCGACAGATGCATGACTTTCTCCATTTGCATAATTCTTTGCAGCTGAATTTTTCCGTTAGGGCGATCAGCATGGACAGACCACATTTTATAGACAGTTCGAAATGGTCAGCGAGTCCTTCTCTGATTTAGTTCGTCCTTTCTGGATGGGGTTGGATTCGTAAATTGCATTGGCCAGAATGGACCGACGGTTTTATGGTGCAGTTAGTTCGTCGGGTCTTTCTACTTAAATTGCGTTCAATTTTATTGGAATAATATTTTTGCGAAAGTAATATGCTAAGTTACTGCATTTGAAATTTCCCCATCGGGGCTATTTTCAGAATGGGAATAAATTTTTGGATGAAGATTGATTTGTTTGATTATAATTTGAAATCAATTCCTGGATGACAGAATGGAAAGAGAGTTGGTCGAGATAAATTAAAGATTAAGTCAATTTTTGAAGTTATACTTCTTTAGGCGCGTTTTGAAAAATATTATGAGAGTGAATTTTGAGGATTTCGCAACGCAACGCAACGGAGGATATGGGCGAAGGGGTGGAGGCAATGGAGGGCAAGCATTTCAACTTCCATTCTTCATGCGCACTGGGATTATCATTATTATGCACGATATACAGAAAACGAAGGTAATGTAAAAGCGACGGCAGCTTCGAATACCGTAAAAAATGGGCGCCTGATGACGTCAGCCGGTAATGCTGGAATAACAACAACAGCTTCGATTTTATATGGGAAGTGTCCCCCACATGACATCATGAACGTCAAGCTAGCGGCGAAGCTAGCGGGGGTTGCACTGAAAAGCGGCGAAGTTAAAACTCAACTCTATTTAAAAATAAAAAGCTAATGTCCCTCATTTAAATTATTTGTTTTATGTTTTATTTATGAACCATGGAACTACTATCCTGAAATTTTTACACAATCTTCCTCACACATACAGATACATAAAACAAATAATTTAAATGAGGGACATTAGCTTTTTATTTTTAAATAGAGTTGAGTTTTAACTTCGCCGCTTTTCAGTGCAACCGCCGCTAGCTTGACGTTCATGAGGCTATGGATAGGGAAATAAATTTCATGTTCGAGTCATCAGCTAAGCGTAATTTTGGTTTTTAGTGGGCCTAGGAAGATTCGTAGTGTTTATTGTGTGATGTTTGTGGGTGAGGAGTTTTACTGGATGGAAGGCAATTTCTCTCACTCGTAGTGTAATATCTTAGACGCGCCAAGTTTTTAACTTGTAAAAAGTGGCAAAATATTGTATTTTAGTATTTTTTCCTCCACGTGCATTACCGGTGATAAGTTAGTTAGTGATCCGAGTGAATAAATTGAATGAAATTGATAAGGTGACCAGTTTTGTTTTCATTCATGGTGGTTTTTTCGTGTTAATTTAGGGAAAAAATGTTGGATTTATGTGGTAATGAAATTAAAAGTGAATTTAAAATGGTTAAAAATTACGGAATAGTTATTAAAACATAAGTGCAAGTACCACCACACAACATGAATAACAATAACTTTTGATCTTTTTCCTACACATTTTTCTGCTTTAATATTTTAAAAATTATTCTTTAACAAGCTTTAATCACTTTAAATTCACTTTTAACTCAATAACCACACAAATTCAACATTTTTGCCCTAAAATAACTCGACAAAGCCACAGCGAATGTATACAAAATTGGTCACTTTCACAATTAAACCATTAAAACATATTGATTCACTCAATTTTTTGAAATTGTTTTAATTCAATCACTGAAACACTAATCACTGGTAATCCAGGTGCAGAAAAAAGTGATACAATATTTTACAACTTAAAATAAACTTAAAAACTTGGCGAACACGAGAAATGTCATCCATTCAAGCAAATGTAGGATCGGCACCGGCTGCTTCCAGGCCTGTAGCTACGATGGGTTTGCTGGAGGCCCTATCACAACCTCAAATATGCAGCGTACTGCAAATTAAAGACATGTTATGAACATGCAGCACGCTGCTTTGTTTGTCATTTTACCAGCCTCAGCCAATTGAAATACTTTTGATTGCAGCGTGCTGCATTCTCATCTCATGCTCTAATTTGCTGAACGCTGCCAATTTTGATGTTCTGATACAGCCTGCGGACGATATAGGCGAAGAGGTAGATGCTATGGAGGGCAAGCATTGCAACTCCAATCCTTTAGCTATTAAGTTTATTATTATATGGGCATATGAAAATTCGTAGCCAAAGTCCGTTCACGATGTCCATGGGTGAGGAGGTTTTTACCCAGAGGCTATGGAGGGAAATAAATTACATATCCTAGTTTTCAGCTAAAGCCGGCTCTAAACGATGCTATGAGCACTTTCCAACGTTGGACGTTTGATGGTGGAATGCATTGTGTGGTCGCTACTCGAAGTACGAATGTCCAATGTCAAGCGTCCAACGATGGTGTTTGGACAGGTTCGGAGTGCTGTCAGTCAAACGTTGGAAGCGCTGATGCTGTATTTGCCGATACATTCATGTCCTTAGTATGAAACTCTTCGTATCATATTTCAATTACCCTAACCCACTCAATTTAATTGAGTAACATCTAAAAGAAGAAGCTAGGGAAGTGAACAGAATTTGGAAGTGACGTTTATTTCAGTAGTGGCAAAGGAAGTAGAATGAATCTACCCAAGGTCGATGAACCCACAGGTGAGTTACGAGAGCATACCGGCAAAATGAGTCTACGCAACGCCTGGAATTCCTCATTGTGGCAGAGGACACAGACGATGTCCTTTTGGATTGCCGGAGATTAGCCGAGCAAACTGCTGCACCTACAGCTAAAGGCACGGCTAAGAGCAACGAACGTGTTAGACTATAATGGTACGATCGTTTGATCTACTGACTAAAGTGAAGGAGAAGCTAAATTCCTCAATCAGAAGCTAAGGCGGAAATGAACAAAAAAGAAGTGAGTTAGGCTTAGAAGTACCAGTAGTATTATCAGGTAAATAAATGCTGATCCAGCTTGCGACGCATATTAAGCTTAACATTCATCACGTTTTGGTAGAAAATTAGCCAGTCTTAAAAGATTTTCATGAGGCATCTTAAGCCCATCTTAAGATAATTGTAATTAGGCCTAATGACCCAACTAGTTGGTGATTTTAGTTAGGATTAGAATACGGTATAACCGACAGCCTTGAGCGTGTCGGCATCATAATGCTTGCATCTTCCAACGCACGAAAATAGAAAGAATCCAATAAAATATTTGTATGCAAATTAAAAATTAGTCTTACAATCACGCCAATGAAGTATAACTTCTAATGCGTGTACATAAGTACACACACCCACTGTTTTTTTATAAGTATATCTGTCTGTGAAAGACATGACCTCGGACTATATTAAAATATGAAAATGTTACTTCTGAGGCTGCAACATATCGCAGCTTATCGTAAGGAATTGAAGATATTTCATAAAGTATGAATTGCCGGACCTAATTCCAAATGACATGACTTAATTCCAATGATCAATTCCAAATTTGGTATATTGGGCTACTTCGCGGTTACAATTGAACACTTTTGTTGAAATTGGTTCCGATTCCGCTGAAAATCGGTATCAATGGGGCTTGAGCAACAATAAGGAATCGTTGGTCCTAATTAAAGTTTTACAGTTGTTGTTCGATCAAAGATAGGATTTGGATCACACCCAATAATAAATAATGGTGATAATAAGAGTAGTTAAAAATAGTTGTGTAATGTGCACCTTTGGTTGGTTGCCCGAAGAGGCCAACCTCAGATCCACACCCAAAAGAAATACAAATAAACAATTTGGACAAAAACCCACCTGAAAATTAATCCGACGGTACTCCGGGCCTCAAGGGTAGGGCTGGCTCGCCGGGGGGGTCGTGGGTTGGTGAGACTCCGGAAGTACCATCTAAATTGGCGCATCACCACCAGACTGGAGCGCCTCCCTTCAAGGCGGACGTCTAGAGGCCATCTGAAGAAAGTCGAGTACCTGGAAAGAAAAAGTTCCGGAGAGAAAAACCATCGCCCACCGCTACGCCATCAGGACTCTAGCCCTCCATCATCTACAAGCTAATATCTTTGTTGAAAAACAGTTTTAATTTATTTAAAAGATTAATTGTTTATTTATTTTTCTTTTTTTTTTTCAACTTTAACCAGTGTTACGTTTTTTCTTTCGTTTTTTTTTTTCAGTTTTACACATAGGAATACATAATCAAAAACCATATAAACCAAAACTCTTATGCCAATGGGCAACAGTGATCAAAGAACTAACAACTAATCGCAAAAAGAACCCGTCCTGGCCAGTACGCGTCGTCTTTTTTTTGACACAAAGTGCATTATAACTTGAAGAACAAGAACATTTATAAAAACTAAACACTGACAATCCTTAACTCTGGAAATATTCCTTCAACAAAAATATAACTGGTTTCTAAGGGAATCCTCTATAATTACTCTATTATATTGACAATCCCGGAAAGGATTTATCACCATAAAAACTATCACACAAATCAAAAACCGTTAACCTCATTGTTGGGTGGATAAGATTCGAGGTGATGTCTCATAAGAGCTCAAATACATACAGAGTATTATGCTCTGAATTAAAGTCACCTCTCACCTGTTCTCACTCACTACTTTCAAAAAAATAACAACCCCAGAACACACGAAAAGGATAAGTGTCACAACAATTATTAAATGAATACAAATAAATAGAAAATCAATATATAAGTTCAATATACATGTAGGTTTATGTCATCTATCGAAAAAGAATCGCTGGATCTTGAATCAACTTCCCTCTCTTTCCGCCTACTATGGGACATCATACATGCGTCATCAATACGGTTGCGGAAGCCTGTTACTCCAGCCGACTTCTGTACTTTCACTTATTTAACTAGGTTACCTTAAATTGCTCTTTATTTGCACAAAAAACTCTTCTATCCCGGCGTCCTTCCTGTGACTACTGACACCCCTCTGATTCTGCTACTAATTCTGCTGATTGGTTGATACTTGCTCGCCAGTCCAGGACATACAATCGAAAATCGTCGGTCCTTTCTCGCCAACCCAGAGCGGCAATTCTTCTTCACAACACCAAAAACAGGACTCCGCCTCTTCTACCATGCAGGACTCTCGCCCAAAACGTTCTCGGCCCGTCGCCCTTACAAGCTCGTTCTTCCAATTCAATAAGACTTCTCGTTAGCCAGGCTTCAGGTCTTCGACCAAAAAGCACAAAAAAATGGTAATAGGTTCTTTGAACCTTTAAAAAAACTATATTTTCCAAAATTTACTTTTTCGGCAAATGAAAAAAATTCGTCCTGACTCTCGAAAAAATTCAATCAGACTCCCAAAAAAATTTTCATCCTTTTTTCTTTTTTTTCCGATTTTCCCGGTATCCTTATTTTTTAATTTTCTCAGTGAAAAAAAATTTTATCGTCCAGTGAATAACGGGTGATTATTTTATTAGGGCTGCCGTTACAATGCTCCGTTTTCAGCGTCCCATCACCAATTATGAAGCCCAGATACTTGACTTCAGTCACGCAAAATTTGCTTTTTTCCAGATTGATGGTCAACCCAGCACGACGGAGACAGCTGGAGACTTCGTCCAGAAGTCGCAAGTGGGAGTCAAAGTCAGGTGAAACTATGAGAAGGTCGTCCAGATAAACAAAGACGTTCTCACGTAAATTACCCGGGATGGCTTTATCCATCAAGCGACACATGCGCTGTGGGGCATTGCATAAGCCGAAAGGCATAACTGTGAACTGGTACAGAGGACGACCTGGGACAGTGAAAGCTGTCCTCTCTCGCGACTTCATCTCAAGAGGGATTTGCCAGAAAGCGTCCTTAAGATCCAAGCTGGTGATGAACTTGGTGTCTTGAAGACGACCAAGAAGCCCATCAATGTGTGGAAGAGGGTAGGCGTCCTTGACAGTGACACTATTAACCTTGCGAGAGTCAAGGCACAGGCGGACCTTTCCTGGTTTTCGAACTAACACCACTGGAGAGTTCCAGGGACTATTGGATGGCTCGATCACCCCCAGAGCCAACATCCTGTCCAACTCGCCATACATTAACTGTTGAATAGCGGGTGAGACCGGATAGTGCCTCTGTTTAATGGGAACTGAGTCACCCGTGTCAATGATGTGTTCTTCCAGATGGGTCTTTCCCAGTCCTAAGACATCGAAAGAGGGAAACCTGGCCTTAACACGCTCCAACCGTTCGCGTTGCAAGGACGTTAAGTCGTGCATTTTCGCAGGTGCGGATGGAGCCTTTATCTCGCTGACTATCTGGGGAGCGATGTCGAAAAGTTTCCAAAAATCATACCCGAGATACAGTTTCTGACAGAGACCGGGCACCACATAGATAGTCAGGTCATGGGTCCGTCCTCCGAAGGAGATGGGAACCTTAACATAACCCAGCATTCTCTGTGAAGCCCCGTTAGCTGTTTGCACACAAGTTTGCAAAGAGTATAATGTAACTTCGGGATGTCTTTCCAGAAATGATTCGGCATCTTTCCCTAAACAGGTGATATTGGCACCACTGTCCATTAAACCAATCACCTCTTCGTTAGCTAGAGTGACTTTAGCAAAAGGACGGTTATCTGACAAGTCAGAGACGATTGCAGAAACAACTTTCTGCGAAAGGTGTCGCTTCTCCTTGGCTCGCATTCTAATTTTGGGAGGGGTATTACTGGAGTCCACCAAAGGAGGCTCCGAAAAGATGCGGTGGCGAGCGGAGACATATCTCTTCCAACGGGTAAAAAAAGAAAGTTTGACCTCCTCAGAGGGAAAAGAGGGAAGAGACTCAGTTGACGTGAAGTCTACCATAATTGAAGGAGTATAGGAATAGAATAAGTCAGGAGGGGGTACGGGCGAACCTAGTTCGAGCGCGGGCTCCCGTTTGGCCTCGCACCCTGTTCCCGGTTTCCCTGACATGTGGGACATCTGGGTGTTACAACTCCTGGTCTGCCACACTGGAAGCAAAACAAACCGCGAGTCGCCGAGGGGCAGTCCATGAACGGATGACCCTGTTGCCGACAGTTCCAACACAGAATAGGTCTCCTATTTGGGTCCGGACTAGGTCGTTGAACTTCGTCCACTGAGAACGGTATATCTTGCGCAGGTAAGGTTGAGTCGGAATAGTGGGAGTTGTACTCGAGCTCATGTATCCTCGGGTCAGGTCTTCTTTCAAGCCTTTTCTGCCTCTGCCAACGTTCGGCGCGGAGACATACTTCGCGTAGTTGCTGCATGGTGGTGAACTGCTGTCCAATCACTACCGAACCTAAGGGTCCATTTAAATTTTGAATGACTAACTCCACCAATTCGGCCTCGGGCATAGGATTGGTCATTCGGTTGTACAACGACACCATCTTAGACACATATTCATCATACGAGCTGGTGTGTTGCCGCTGTTCCAACAGTTGCTTGATCAACTCAAAGTCCGATTCTCGGCGTCTAAATTGTCGAAGGAGCTGACATTTCAGCTCGTCCCAATCGGGATCAGATACTTGTCGACGGAACTGGGACCAGTACCACTCTTCCGCTCTTTCCGTTAAGAGAGCCGAGATATGACGACATACCTCTGTCTGGCTAACCCAGTCATCGCAGGCCCTTTGTTCAACCCTGAACAAAAACTCCTCCGCCGATAACGCATTGCTACTGCCGGAGAACCTGAGGTTCCAGGATAAAACCGGCGACTTCCGCTTGGTCTCAAAGCGGGACGTCTCACGACCCAATACCGCCCTTGGTGGCTCTATATTTGGGTCGCTTTCATGGTTTTGTAAAGCGGCATGGTTTACCGGTGGACGTTGGTCTGCGCTCAACCTTTCCAGCTCCTGCTGGAGGACTGTTATCCGCTCCGTTAAAGTTCGGACTACCTCGACCTGATCTCCGGGTTCGCGATCCGTACCGCCTTGAGCCCCCTCGGACTCTTCGTGTTCGGAATTTCCCGGGGCGGTATCTCTTTTACTTCGGGTAACGGGCATCTTCTCGACCGTTTAACATAAAACACTGTCCTGCAGTACTCCCAGAACGTATGGTTCTGGAAAAAAAATAATGGTAACGACCAGATCTGGTTTAGAATTAAGGTTCCAGTCGTTGAGGCCACAGCCTTACAATCTGTAAAGGGGTATTATCCCAAAGTTCCTACCTATTGCAACAAAGTCGATGTCGAGACAATAAAAGTAATAAAAATCCAAATAACGTAATACCAATAATCCAACAACAAGCAAAACAAAACTTTCCTAGTACTCGTGGCACAAATGAATCTACGAATATGTGTGGCAGCAGCGGAACGACATCTCTCCCTCCGAAAACTTTTATGTGGCCGAAGTCAAATGGCTGTCGGTGATGGGTCTAAACTAATATAACTAATGTCACAATTTGGCTCCGTGAACCCAGACTCTAACTACCAACAAAATCAGACTCATCACTACAAGAAAATCCCAAGCCACCATCGAGTGCCACCGATGACCACGGAAGCACCTCCGGGCACTCATTTCTCCTAGATTGGATAAAGTTCATCGAAAAGAAGGTCGCCAAAAGCAACCTCCATCCCTATAACAAAATCTTCCCATCTCCAGCACTCCACATCCCCCTTCAAGGGAAGCCCTCGAAACAATAAGGAAGCTTCTTCCAAAAATTTAGACATCTCTCTGCTGTCCACCCACGACTGAATAGCAACTCTGCATGTCTTCAGGAAGGATGGATCAGCAGAACAGAAATGAAACGAACAAAAAAAACTTAAATCGAGTCCGAATGAGTTGCAGGAAGGTTCCCCTGGGCGCAGTGCCAGGCGATATCACCTGTTAGCCAGACGGAGCCAGCGGAACATCCCCCAAAACCCACCAGGAAAAAATTAAAAAAAATGATAACGTTGAAAGATAACCCTGATCACAGTCCGACGCAGTGGCAGGCGATATCACGTCTGATACCAAAGACGCCGAACTAAGAAACAAGACAAGAGGTCCCCCTGACTCCACCTTCACGCATAGCCAAACGATCACACGCTTGTTAGCAAGACGTGAAGGCAAGCCGGGTTCGAAATCATTACCAAAAAGACAGAAGAAGCTACCGCGTTAGATATTAATCGAAAGGTGAAAATAAAAGAAAATTACGCATAATTTGGACAGGGTTAAGACGAAGGAAGTGGTAGGGACTAAGTCATCGCGGTACTAGCTTAGCCCCACGGCGAACCCTAAACGTACGTGGTGATGCAACAATAAAATCAAATTCAAAACCCAAAAATAAAACTTAAGCCGTGAAGACCTCTTTGGTATGCCAAACATACCGAAAACAATTTCGCTATCCAAAAAAATAAGGTCCGTGCAGGACTGAAGAGGGCATAAAAGCCTTCGTTGGGCGCCATTTGTAATGTGCACCTTTGGTTGGCTACCCTTGAGGCCCGGAGTACCGTCGGATTAATTTTCAGGTGGGTTTTTGTCCAAATTGTTTATTTGTATTTCTTTTGGGTGTGGATCTGAGGTTGGCCTCTTCGGGCAACCAACCAAAGGTGCACATTACAGTTGGTTGTAGCATAACTTAATGGAGCAAGTCATACCCAGTTATATAAGAATATAACCCTCCTATTGGGCCTCTAGCGAACGAAGTAGCATCGATTCCTGTCTTACGTGTAAATTTTCTGAATACCTAACCTAAATTAGGTTTTAGGACGTTGCTCACGGTTTTGGATTTTCATTAACGTTAACCTTTCAGAATATGCAGTCTTCCCGAGTAAGACTCACTCTTTCTTAATCTGAAGCAGGCACGCACAGCGACAAAACGCAAAAGAAAGCATTAAAGAATTGTATAAGACGAAAATAAACGATCAATTATCTGGGGACAATAAAGGGTTCCATCAGCATACTCAATATACCGGTTCTCGTTCGATTGCGTAGGTCAAGCAGCATTGGAAATGATTAGTACTTGGTTGGGGGACCGCTTGGTAAAACGACAATCGGGTTTGTTCTGATTGATGAAGTTTGACTTCAACTCCTATACAATTTCAAAGTGAAAAGCTCATAATTTGCCACACGAAATATATGTGACAATCGACAATGTTATCTAAGATCTTCTACTTCTTTTTCAGGCTCCTTTAATTCGTCTACCGGACGCTGTTTTATGTCACGTTTAAATTTTTGTCCATAATCGTACAGCCAGCGGCGTAGTACAAACATTTTTTGATATTCGAAATGAAATTGTGATATTCTCAGAATAGTCAAGGATTTTTATTATGCTATTATGGAATCTTCTAGAAGAAGGAAAATGTATGAAAACGTCGTTTTACCTGCAACCGAGGATCAGTAAGACGCAAAGTTGAACAATCTGATAGGATTGTGCCCTACACTTTGGTGTATTCGGATTTATGACGTAAAAGCGAATACGTCTGGATCTTAGGAACGCTACAGAAGATTTTTGATGAATCAGGTGTAATATCGTCCCAGAGAAAAGATACAGCACGTGGATGGCTAAAAAATTATTGAAGTTTGAAAATTTGTTTCATTTGAACTCAAGCATCGAAATATTTGGACCATGTGAGGCTCATGCCAATAATCAAGGAAGATATCTTCTGGTTCGAACGATGTTCGATCAGTATTCTATCGCGGAAGTATTGGATAGGGAGCGAGTATGCTAAGACCATGTGTTTTTGTTGTCTTAAAATATGCAAGTTGCTTCTTCAGCCAGCTGACGATCAGGCTACAATCTACAAGTCCTATATTCGTCATAACATAAAAGAAACTGCCTTGGCATAAAGGCTTTGTTGTTACTCAATAGACTTATTTGATCACCAAATAAAAGCAGCATCCTTGAGCAAATTTTGCATTGATTCAGTGAGATTCGCGTGTTCGCATTAGAAACGCATTTTAAAGCCAACGATTTTGGGCACCTCAGCCTGCAGACGGACTGATAAAAAGCAAAACTTCCGACACTAGACACCGACTAAAAGGAGAACACCCGCGATTGAAACATCAACAGTCCCTGAAAAGCCAAAAGATGACCATTTGGGCTAGCGCTAGGTAGAACACGATTATAAAATGACTTTGTCAGAGGTGCCTCTTTTATCTTTTGAGCCAGTACAATGTCGTACTTACTTCAAATGAGGCGAGGTACTATTGTAATGCCAAAGTGACAAAAAAATCAAATTAAAAAAAAAAAGAAAATAAATATCTATGAAGAGCTTTTTTTAGGAGGTTGATATGTTAAACTCAGAATAGGTAAGAAAGCCTCCACAATGTATATTTACAATCTCACCTCGCCTACTTTCAAGTTGGAAATTTCGCTGCCGAAAGAAGAAGTAAGAAATGTCTCTGCAGTACGTATTTACAATCTCGCCTCATTTATCTCGATACGCGCTCATATATCAATAGGACATTATTTTTGCACCGGGACATTTAAAAAATTGAAGCCTCAGTACAATTTACCAACGAGCAAGGGACAAATGTACTGCCTCGAGTAAGTTCGGCTCAACTTTAGTTGGGGAAAAGGTGACAAATGAAATAATCGGGCCGTTTTTGTTTGCAAATTGTCGGGGTTAAAATGTCACTGTTGATGGTGATTCATACCACCGATTTATAAGTGAATCTGGACCACTGGACCACTATGCCCTCGTGGTGACAAGGTACCTCACACGCATGCCTCGTCGAATTGTATTCCGCTTCCGCTCCTCCGCGCAGCGGTTTTACGAAGAATCGAATTTCAAATCGTAAATCTGGCGAAAGACGCCCTGTATTTTTTTTATTACAAAATTATCTCACTCAGCTCACTACCTTACCCTACAGTCCACCTTGCCGCGTATACTGCGGTTCAGAAGTTTGTTTATAAGGCCCCTGTGATGAAAGTTGAGCTATCACGACACGACAAGCTGTTGCAGCTGAAGAAAGTGACGTTTCAATCGAATCACAACTTTCAGTACAGAAGTCTAAACTCAACTGAGCATTCTCACTCTAAGCCCTTGTGCTAATAGTCGTAATTCGACTGAAACGTCATTTTCTTCAACTCAAACGACTTGTCACAAAACACGACTCGACTTTCAGCACAGGGGCCTGAATAAGAGAACTCGGCTGTCAAACGGTAGTCCACAATCAGTATTGTCGAACTTGTGCAGCATTCTAGCGTTCAAACGTATTGTACTTGGTTCATCGCCTTCTGCTCGAGGAGCGCAAAACCCATAACCTATCTTATCCTCTTGTATCCTGCAAACTAAGTAGGCCACTAGATTATGTAACCAGGAATGACATGACAAACTGGTAGATTGCTTAGTTTGGGGTTTCCTACATAAAAAAATCCTGGTCATTGTTCCATAGTCCTGGTTAAGGTCCTGGGTTATGCTAACTTTGTCTTGAAAACTATGACCTATGCTTCTAGTTTTTAATATGTTGAACCCTTCAATGCAAATCATTTCCATTTATCTTGTTTGTAGAGCAGAGAAATGCAAATGCCAAACAACCCAATTTTTCGTTATCATGAACTTTTCAACTGGCCACTTTTTGTGTACGAATTGTCTTAGGTGTACACTGACAAGAAAGCTATAATCTTTCCTATAGCAACCAAAGTCAATCTTAAGAACAAACCCTCACAGAATCCTTACATAACTAACCCAAAACCCCAAAATATACCAAGTCGCTATAATGACCTCAAAACTCATTCACGGTTGACTAACTTTGAACACGTTTTAACTAACTAATTTGAGCTTGATCATGCCCAGTTTTAATTATTATACAACAAAGCGAAATCATGTATGACTTAACGGTGTTTCTGCATGAAAGTTACTAAATGCTGACACCAAGCCATGTGAAAATTTCCATTTGCCTGAGCATTTGTCCCAGCCCAGGTATGTATATATTACACACACGCTGGCATTAATTAAATCAAAATATGCGGCCGAACATTAAAATTTACTAAAAACACGCTAAACTAAATTAAAATTTGCCCAACCGGCCAGACACAATCGGGAGCTGTCAATAGTGTGTGCGAAAACTCGTTCAGCTAAAATCGAGAGAAGGATATTAGGATATCTGGTGGCAGCGGTGGGATTTCACCTGGTCCAGAGAGGAGCAGACACAGTTTTTAGCTGGGTGCCGCCCAGACATGGGTTGTTTTTGCTGGGTATAGAAGGGCTGCTGGGACGTGAAAATTTGGAAATGATAGATTCAGGATTGCAGTAACTGTCTGTATTTGTATAGGGCTGAAAGAGTGGCAGGTCAGCACGTGCAGTGGTATGTGAGGACAGACATTCATTTCGGTGTTTATCAGTTGAAAGTCTGATAACATTGTGAGCCCGCATTATTCATGGTCATTATCGATGCGTCGGATCTCGTGTCAATGAAAGCAAAGCATGGTCCTGAATCAGCACAATCTAGCGGGGGTGGTTCCATATAATTCATGCACACATCACTGTGCTATACATGGAAAAGTGCCGGAGTGGCTGGCGGACGGTGGCAGCGGGTATGTGGGGTGGGATTCGCTATCATACCGCCAGACAGTTGGCATTTACGGTAATGACACTTCAATCATTCTTAAGTGATGTTCATCATCCCTTTCGTCTCGTTAAGTCGATATATAAGTTGGTAAGGGATCCTTAAGCTGCACATACACATACACACATACACACTCGAACAAAACAGGAACAAGGAAGTAACATAAAAAAAACGAAGGAAGCAGTTACGAATGAGTCATGCTAGTTCCTGAAATCTGTGGCAGAATCAGTTAATGTCCTTTCCAGCCATTTGTCATGGATAAATCTTAAAACAATTGTCCAAGGATCTTTGGAGAAACTTTCCGGTACAAGATTTTCTCCCGTTCTCTCTGTTCTATGTATGCGAGTGTATATTTGTGTGTTAATGCCTCTCGATTTTATGGCGATAATATAGCCATACAGAAACATGTATCTGTATACCTAGTCGTATAGTGGAAGGTCCTGTTCGCCTGGCGAACTTGTCCAGGACGTTGTCATATAGCCCGGCGCGGGGCTGGGGCGAACGGTAAAAGGGCAAAAACGAAATTGGTAACCAATGATTAATGGATTCTTCAAGTCTTGAGTGACAAACCATTTCTTGAGGAAATTCCGACACATTTTCTTTCGCTACAACAGATGAATGCTAAGACACCACCATGCTGGAGAACAGATGAAAAATTTTCTCAAGTGCATATATTTGGCCTTTTCTGGGGGGGTTAAGAAATGGAAAAGGTTTTTTCTTTCGAATTTATTTTATTTCATTTTTTTTTTTCGAACTTGTGTTTTTGATTTTATTTTTTAACAGAAATTGATTCTGGTGAGGACGTGATACAATTTTTGGGAGGGAAGTAAAATATTTTATTTTTATTTTTTTTTATTTTTTTTTAGCCTTTTTCGCTGGCAATTTTTTATAAGTTCGGATGATTTAACGGGATGAAATGAAGATTAAGGAGAAAACTATGCTTTTGGAATTTTCCCGTCATAATGGGGTTAATATAGAAAAAAAATTGGGATCGCATTTATTTTAAGAAAAAAAAAAAAATATAAAAAAATTTGTTTCGGAAATGAAATCCTTGTTACCTTTCTTTCTTAAAAAAGGACGCTATAAATTTGGCTATAAATATGGCTAACATTTTTCATTTTTTATATTTATTAGATTTTTCCAATTGAGAAGGTTTCTAAGGTGTTAATGATGCGATGATTTATAAAGGTTATGATCCGAAGATATAAATACTAAATCATGCATTTCTTAAAAATTTGAAACTAGCAAACTTTCATTAAACGATGAATACATGTCCGTATCATAAGCTGGTGTAGAATTTATGGCTGGCCTATCCCTTAATATCTTGCGGCGTGACTTAAGGGGACAGGCCCCTCAAGCGTCCGAGAAATAAGCGTTTTTTCCTGATTTTTTTTCTTACAGAAAGAAACATCGGAGACATACGAATTTTGGGATATGTTTTAGTCATACTTTAAACTTTATTAACAAAAAAAATTACATCTGAAAAAGTTCAAATGGCTGAGTTATTGACGTTTTCCGGCAGCGTTTCAACACGGTCGGAGTCCATTGGCGGGCACGATAGCAGCCGTTGTTTTCAACTAAAATCAAATTTTTTTTGTTTGTTTTCTACGTTATACTAATTTGTTCTATGTGAACTACGGAAATTCCAAAAATCGAAAATTTAGTCGAAAAAATATGATTAAAAAAAAAAAGTTACTTTTTTTACATTTATTTGTTAATAAAAAAGGTATTGAAAATCGGAATTTTTCAAAATCCGTAGTTCACATAGAGTAGTTTTTTATACTGAATAAAATAAAATTTAGTTGAAGAAAATCCGTTGATTACTTTTTTAGTTATCTTGCCCGCCAATTGTAAAAACATGGTTTTGAGAAAACGCACTTTAAATTTCGTAATTTCGTTCAAAACTTACTAGTGAGCTCTGAGCGACCGAATGAATTTTCGTGTAACTCCCGTAATACTTCGAATTTCGAGCTAAAATTTTACACACATAATCTTGAATAGTTGCCAGATCGATTAAGCAAAAAAAAAAAACAAAGGATTTTTGAGACCTATTGAGGGGCCTGTCCCCTTAAGACAAAGACCTGGCATGGAATGATCACGTATTCCAAATCTAGACAACCATGATGTGATGTGACAATACAAGATAACGGAATGGTAGTACCAAGGATGATACGTGAGCTTAGAACTGCCACATAAAAAATATACTTATTGTTAGTTAAAAAAAAAAGTAAAAAATACTTTAAAATGAACGTAAAAAATAATTTTGATTGTAAAGTTTTTATTGCTCCAGACAGTATATGGGAACAACCTGCTTTTCGAAATATGAAATATATATCGTGGCTGAAATCGCTATCAGCTGCTTTACTTGCTTGCTTTAGTTGCTTTACTTGCTTGCTGTAGTTGCTTTACTTTCATGCTTTAGTTGCTTGATTTAGTTGCTTTAGTTGCTTTACTTGCTTTACTTGCACGACTTGTCACCAAACACGACTCGACTTTCAGCACAGGGGCCTATGCTAACAAGCAGATCTTTATCCTATATGACAACTAAGTGATAAAGTTCCCTAGAACAAAGTTAAAATTCATTTGGGAATACCAACGTGTCCTTAGTGACCCAAGTACTTTCATGTTATGGGACCCAGTCAGTTTAGAAGCCCGGACGGGCAATTAAAAGTCCGGAATCCACTACCGACACTACTACCAGATGGTTAAAAGGGTTCTACACGATCTTATGCTGCCGGCATATACCGAACATTCGATTGGACTGGTCCTGATCTCTAGGTGGTTTATTCTTGAGCCGGCTCCCAATACTGTCAGAGAATTGTTCGCCGGCAGAATCTGGGGTGCCAAGACACTGGTTAGGTTGATAATCAGACACAACGCTGTATACTACCACCCATAGCCGGCGGATAATGTGGGTATGGTGGGTAGCATTACCCACCCGGAAAATTCTGGGTGGGTAAAATATCCACCCGGAATTGTAGAGTAATTTGATGCCTCTGATTCCGGCCCATATTCACCGAATCGCACACAATAAAAGAAGGCATGCTCTGCATTATCCTAGGATACCCAGTCATACCAGTCACAGCACTGAGGCATCGGGCTCGAAACTTTGGAGATATTTTCTCTTTCCTCAATTTACACTCAAGAGCTGCGTAATCAATCTATCCATGTTTGAGGTAAATCTGAGGGTACACCGAATTTTAACAGGCTCGTCTCACTTGTCTTGCCATTACGTTACACACTCGCAGTGCTTCATCTGCCGCACTGAATGTGCCTTCCCTCTAACATATTCTGAATCATATGCCTTCTAGCGCCAGTATCTCTATGAGTATAATTACTGCTATCACGCACGCTGGAGACAGATACAAGCATATACGTTAGTGCGTACGGAAACTGGCATATAGTTACGTAATGGAATGCAAAAAGTCTACACACCCAAACACAATTACACACAACATACACATGTTCTCGTCGCTAAATTTTGTTGTTGTTATTTTTAGAAGACGGAACCCAAGTAAACAACTGTCTGTCAGCGAATATTAGCTGTATACACTGCATGCACTGCCGGCACGCACGTATCTGTTTGAAACTCTAGTTTGTAGCGGCCGTCCATTTTCTGCTGTTAAGTTTAAAGCAGATACATGCATGCGTGGGTCTGCCAATACCCAATATGGGTAATGGTTTCGCTAACAGATAATTGCAACCTTGCGTTTTGCCTTGTTTTTCACAGAATCCAAAAAATCTAAACGAAGAGTACATGTTTCTAGTATGAGTGTGTGCTTGTTTCTGAGCACTTGAGCATTTGTCGATTATGGCCATGCGAAACAGTTGAAAGTAAACCGAGTTTTGCGTTGCATGCGTTCCGTTCACGAAACTATATATGATATCGCATTTGAAGGCATGACCTTCCACAGTATCTATCGCTGGACGTATGTTTTTCAGCTTTAACCTTCTTATTAAACGCAGCTGCCCACACTGGGACTGGGTAAAGCGAGACTGAGCTAACCACCCTCATCTTCTGATGATGATGGCGGGCTGGCTCCACCTTGGGCAGCATTCTAGGAAATGGTGCCCTCCAAGTATTTTTTAAAAGTAAGTCTCTGGTGGAACATCACTTCCAGGTACCTTAAGCTTGCCTTAAGTGAATGTTTTGTTCCTATACCATGCTTTAATAAGATCAGATAGCTTTGGTCGCGCTTAATTCGATCGCATCGAGGCGTAGCCTCAACACATCAGTATATATTGTGATCGACACGAGAGGCCTCAGGACAAATGAAGTGACCTACCTTCTTTAATTTTTAGGAAAGGTTCTTACCAAATATCTACCCACCCGAATCCAACACGATCCGCCGGCACTGCTACCACCGATTGAGATTCGGAAAGGCAGGGTACCCAATGGTGCATTTCTTTCATTTCGGGAATATTGTACATATACTAAGAAGTCAACCTCTTCCAGACACCTGCACATTTGGGGTGTCCTGAAGAAAGATTTTTCTATTGAGAAAGTGTTAGAGTCAGTGAAACCAGTGCCTCGAATACGGATAAAGGTCGACCACACATATTCGTAACGGCACGGCGTCAATGCTTTTCATGTCAGTGGCTTCCGTGATAAAATTTTCACTGACATTCAAACAGCACCGCTTTTTCCCGTATAAGTGATCAGATGATTTTAGTTTTGAAATTTAGACCTCGTGATCTTAAGTATATTATACAAGATGTCCCACATAAACTTACAAAGCGGCCGGCTGTGGATAGGTCTTGGATAGACGAACAAAAAATCGTATGGGTGGTGGGGGGGGAATCGTAACGGTTTAGCCGCTAGGGCGTTGGAATTTAACATCACATTACTCACATGTTAAATTTTCCTTTATTTTGTATTTGTAGACTTAGACTAAATGCCTTATATCTTCCAAAATAAAGGCAGTTACATTAAGACTTAATAGGCATTATTCATAGGAAATTGTCCAAGCTTTCTAATTTTAGAAAAAAAAGTTTAGGTTAATGACGTATTTTTTGGAGAAAAAGGTGGTTTTAGTTGAAATTTTAGTGAAAAAATAACAAAATTTTGACTTTGGCGATTCATAACTCCAAAAGTTGGTAAGATAGGACCATTGTTTTTACCGTTGTAGATAGGTGGAGGAATTCTGCGTGCACTGGTACCATAACCATGAAAATAGGTTATACGGTTACAAAAATACAGGGTGATTTGTAAAACTTTAGCAAAAAAAAATCAAAACGCCCTAGCGGCTAAACCGTTACGATTCCCCCCCCCCCACACCCATACGATTTTTTGTTCGTCTATCCAAGACCTATCCACAGCCGGCCGCTTTGTAAGTTTATGTGGGACACCCTGTATAACTTAGCGTGGAGAGAGTGGGTGTGACCCAGATGTACTCTTCGGGAAGTTGTCGCACAGAAACAGGTTTAAGTGTATTTAAAATAAACTTTAACTTCTAAATTTATGTTGAATTCTTATAAAATTAAAAATAAATAAATAAATTAAAAAAATACCGGAGGGACGTTTTTTTCACGTTTTTTTTCACGGAAGCCTGAAAATCAGATCGGGCCGTGCAGTTAGATATCCGGTGCGCCACCTCATCGCATGTCCTGGGGGCAGGTCGCGCCTTTCTTAATTTGTTTGCATGAGATTATACCGTACCGATATTTTTTTTTTTCACTGATGCTCCCGGTACTGCACTGAAGTCGCCGTTACGTCACGGATACGGATCACGGATCGACGTTAAGTGAACCAAATTCAGGTTTTTATTTAGTGACGATCAAAAATGCTCTTGCTCTTGCATTCTTGGTCTTGTTCTTGTGCGAGACCAAGGCGACATATTCGTCTGTAATAACAATCCTTACACAGGCCAAGCTTAGGACCTCAGTTATAGCCGGGAATGCTACAGTTTTACGTCTGAGAGGCACAAAGTCATTAAATGAAAGAAAACAAGCATAAGCAAGTGTGTAACTAGCACATAAAAGTGCATAAAAGGGATCAAAACTCTTTTCGCCGATGATAGTGTGTGTTAAAAGTTAACCGTTTTAACCACTTAATCCCAAATTAATATCGAAAATCCTTGAACAAAGAAACAATTATCTGTTAAATCTCCCTTTGTCCCTCACGGCTGAGTCCAACAAAAACACTCCTGCATCCTTTCTTCAACATTTAATCATTAATTACACACAGCTTGCCCCCCTGAAAAAAAGGACTTGCATTTTCCCCGCGGACAATAATAACCAAATTCATGTTTCCAGCCAATTGATTATGGGGTTATTATTGCAACGTTCAGGCTTTTTACGCATTTGTATGCATGTTATCCGCGATATGCATTTAAAAAATTCCCAATTAAAGCGCCAGGGGGCGGGGGCGGCCTGCAAGCAAGGGGTTAATTATTCTCCGGCTCATTGAAATAAATCAAGTTAAATAGGATGGAGTTAATTGATTTTCCCTTACGGTGTAAATTACAGCCGGGGAACACCAGTGAAAACCCGCCCGCGTATAATATAATCTCTTTACTAAATTAAAAACACACCGAGAGAATTTCATTTTTTCCTCATCGTTGTTGTTGTTGTTGTTAAATGTTTGCACTTTTACTCATTGTTTATCCCTTAATTTTTCACGATGTATAAATTCATATAATGGTGTTTAAAAAATTTTCATGAGTTATTTTTAATAATAATAAAATATTTGAGAGTGAAGGTGTAAAACGTTGGGATATTTCAGGGTTTTTTTTTCGTGTTTGTAATTGAAGAAATATGGTTTTTGGGGGGGAAACTGTTTTAATTATATTTTATTTTAGGGAAATAACTACTTGTTTGTATACAAACTGCTTTTGTTAAATACATTGTAAATTTATCATTTTCATAAACTCTTTTGTACGGAAAATTAATTTTGTAGCAAAACAAATAAAAACAACATAATAATGTAGTATCCATTTCGAGGTACCTTTTTCAATAGGGGTTGTATGACAGATCACAAGTGAGTTGTGTCCAACTGTCATGGTATTTTTGTTCGGTATTGTTTGACATTTCATCATGGAAAGATTTAGCCCCGTAAAGTGCCTACAGATGAAAAAGAAAAATATCTACTGTTTCAGAGCAAAATTTTGTCAGCGTTTTGTCGTCAATAAACTAAATTGCTGTTTTTGGGCTGAAGAGAAAACCGAAGAGGTTCAAGAGCTGCCACTACATCCAAAAAAAAACTAATTTTTGTTGTATATATGCTGGTGGAATCATCAGTCCATATTTCTTCAAAAAGCAGGCCAGCCAAAACGTAACTATGAATCGGTCCAACAAGACGCGACTAGTTGCCACAATCATGGGCTATGGACCTGTGGGCCAGAGGAAGGCTTATTGGGAAAGGAATTCGGTGAGCAGTTAATTCCATGCTTCGAACCGGTAAATTGAACGACTATATCATATAAGATCACACCTCTAGACTTTTCCCAATGGGGCTATGTAAAGTCCAAGTCGATAAGCCGGATACGATTGAGAAATTGGAAGCCAAGATGGAATCACCCAATATTAGGTAAGGAAGAGATTGATACATATAGTTAGAAACGCGACATTATTGCTAACTAAATTTATCCTCGTAGACATTCCTTCCTTCCTAGCCTTGCATCCTTTCAAGTATCCGCAGTCCGAAACAAATTTTAGTTGAGCATTGTACTTTTATGAGGTCTAAAGTGGGATTGGACAAGAAGAAAAACAAAATGGAACGTAAAAACGTCAACAAGCCTTATGCTGTTCCTGCAGAGATCGTAACAAGTGCTGGTCAAAGGGCTCTATGTCTGGGATATGCGGTTGATGATGCATCAAAACTTCCCAATCAACCTTATACCCAATTTTTGACGGGTCATCAAAAAAGTGTGTGATCGGTCGTTGTCTTAATGGAAGATACCTTTCATGTTATGCAATTCATTCTATTGCATGCCTGGATGACATCGTGGGTACCCTCTTTCCCATCAATCCGCGGCGCCCGCCTGAACGACAATTGACCGAGAACCTTGAAGAGCCCCTTTCAACGAAGAGGAAACGGCAGTAGACGGCTTCGAGCAGAAATATTGAAGGTAGTAACCCCCAGTCAACCCTCTCTTCTGCTGGAGCTATAAAATGGGTGTTGTAGTCCATGGAAATGGTACTTCAACATTGCAAAAATGCAGGACAAGGTTTTATTTTTGGGATGTGTAGGAGGGGTCAGTGTGAGCTTAAGTTTGAGTTTTCGGGATTCTTACAATGTTGAAGTACCATTTCCATGAGCTACTGACGGAGGGCAAGTTGCCCTGGAAGACAGCCAGGCCCGTTTTGATCAGAAAAGAGAGAGGGACATCCAACACAGCAACCTCGTACAGATCTTTGTGCATGCTGGACACGGCACGCACGCTCCTGGAGAGGCTTCTGCGGCCGTGCCTTTACGAGAAGCAGAAAACCTCTTCGCTCGCCAATTTGGGTTCTCGTGTACGCCGACTCCCTCTGTATCTGCAAAGGATCTAATGGGAACTTCATAACGTATGAAACCAACGATGGCTTGCAAAGGAGAGAGCTAACATCTAGGCCGCCCAGGACTCCATTCTGGGACCCAAAGTTTAGAGCATTTCCTACAACGGTATGCTCGAGGATATCTTCCTGTTTGGGTACGAAGACGACGTCGTGATGATCATTACCGGAAGAGACGTCGAAGCGCGTAGATGCGCCTCAACCAGGCAATGTGTAGAATTTCTTCGTGGATGGACGCTGCACCTCACGAAACGGCTATTGCGCTACTCACGAAAAAGCGCATTGGCACGCTGTGTAACTTCGAAGTGGAAGACGCGGCAGTTGAATCAACGAAGACCGTGGAGTACCTTGTTATACTGCGAGTAGCGGATAAAACAGCAGCAGCGGTAGCGTCGCTTAGCAGGATCATGATCAATGTTCACGGCCTCAGACCCTACATGCGAGGTCCGCTCATGCACACTACCATGTTCATTCTGACCTACGGACCAGGGCCATGGATGTCTGGCAAGGACGCTGGGAGGGTGATTCCAGGGGCAGGTGGACAGTCCGACTGATCGGTAAACTGAGAATCGTCTGGCCGACAGTCTCACCACGCACAATCTTGGTTTCGGACACCATCACCTTTTCACTATCTTTAACGCTTCCGATTGTCGTGACCCATTTTTCAGATGTTAATCCGATAGGTCTATACGATTTGGACGGCTCCCGTGGCCTGTTGCCTTATTTAGGGATAAAAATTACCACAACTTCCAGATGGTTGGAATGTATCCTCAATTGAAGGTAGCTCTTAAGAGACAGGCCAGATTGTCGAGAATGAGCTTGACACACTTTTAAAGAAGTCCCGCGCAAATTCCATTTGCCTCCGCTGATTTGTAGGGTTGAGAAGATTCTTAAAAAGGACGATTTCGTAGTAGAAGACTTTGAAGATGAACTTTTGGAGTCTTGTTGCCTCTGGTAGAGTCTATAAGCTCTCAGAATGATTCCTCCAGGCAATGTTGTTGGAGCGCTGTTGCGGGTCTGCTATTTCACAAGGGCACTTTAAGCGACGACTGGGAAAAAAGACAATTAATGTCATAGTGTGGGGTGGATTAGCACCTATATCTATTATACTTAACAAGAAATTCTAGAAGCCATTCACCTCTGTTCTTATTATGGTCATTAAAAAGTGTGTCCGCCTGTATTTTTATACAAAGCTTTATAGACGAATTCGAAGCACTAGATCTTCTATGATCTTCTATGTCAAAGGTGGACCATCTTCTTAGCTTCGAGAATTGTGTCAATCAGTTTCGAATGGTCTCACTTTGGCGTATTTTTTGTTGTTAAGAAAGAAACCAAATGTATTTTTAAATTTATTAATTTAATTGGTTAAAAATTATTTACATATATGTCGAAAACGCATCATTTGGCGGACCTTATCAGGCTGACGGAGCTAAGTATCTACAATAAGGAACAAATTTTATATTTACCTGCCTTCGCTTAACTTTAAAAAGTTTAACTCCGGATGACCAAATTCCCCTTCTCTGAAAGTGGAGAAAACTTGTGTCCCAAATTTCGTTAAAATTTAACAGAGAACAACACCAAGAATTATCTTAGACATAGCTAATAAGCGTCTTGCTTTAACAACCAAGTTCTATCATAAATAACAAACCAGTTTTTGAAATTGAAATTGTCTTAACTAACGAAATGTCCCTACAAAAATCTTTTCCCTTATCAGATACACATCACTCCGAAAAAAAGGGAAAAGGACATTGTGTCTTCTCTGTGTGCCCGTACTAAATCAACAGGTAAAATTTTTGTCGCAAGCTTTATTCAAAATTTAACGAAAACTTTCATGGGTAGATAAGGTAGAAAAATAAGATTAAATTCGAACTCGAAATTCGAAAGCTTTTAAAAATATGGTCTAAAAAGTTCGTTTATATTCGAAAATGGTTATTCTGTATTTCATCGCAGTCCAAGGTAAAGAAATCTTCATCAATTTTGCTAGTCTAGCTTAAACTTAGCCTGTAAGTTCTTTAAAGCAACTGTTGGCTATAAAAAATCTTGGTTCTTGGTAATGTCCATTAAGAAGAATTTTATAAAATCCACAGCTTCCTATATCTAGAGATGAAAGTAGACAGTAAGATTAATGCCGGCTTTAATACTATCATCTCTCCTCGAATTATACTTTGTCAGGGTCATACTTCTATTAGACCCTCTCTATAGATAAGGTCTTGTTCAGGACTTGTAGATGGCTCAGATTAGACTACTAACGTTAACGTAGAAGTAACGTTAGACGGCTATGGCCCGTCCACACGACACAAGCAGATTTGCTCAAATCTCGTTCTCCTATGAATTATTTGCAATTTTTTAAGGGCGCAAGCATAATGACGTCACCAAAAGTAGTCGTAGAATTGATGTTTTTCATAAAGAACCCATAAAAAAGCAAGGTGAGCGTACATTTGCTTGTGTCGTGTGGGCGGGCCATAGCAGTCTAATGTTACGATTCGTTGCGTCCACGTTACGAATCAATCGAGTAGGCGAATATGGATATGAGAGGGCTATTTAAATGCATGCAAACAAACGAGGGACATTTTTTTTGCACACGCGTGTTTGAGAGGGTGGAACGAAAAATTCGTTTTCTTGCACGTGCAATCGCTTCAGTTGCTTACAAGATTTTTTTTTAAAGGCATTTTATATTTGAAGTGGTCTTTATTACTCTTCTCTTCCGTTTTTGGGGGCGCTTATTCAGGCATTCTCAATAGATGCCCTATAGCCCAGGCATGATGTCTTGATTCAGGGTCTTAATATATTTGGTACAACTCATAGTTGCATATTCTTCTTCAGACACCCTCTTCATTTGATTTAAAATATTTCATCATACTGTAGTATGCTTTTTTGTTGTCCTTATTAATAGGCACAGTATTCTTCATCTGTCGAAGGTTTATTTTCCCCTTTCCTTCTTCTACTACTTCTATTAGGAATCTACGTATGTTTCCTCTTGCTTTCACTGATCATAACTCCGGATTCCGATGCTGTTTTTTTTGCAGCGCCACAAAGGCTTCCTTTGCTGCAGCCATTTTCCTGGCTATGATGACGTATGTCATCTGCATATATGCATATGCTATTACCTGAAGAGAGATTTTTAGTATCGGTACACCTTGCTCTGCTCAAAAATGGAACTATATTTCAATTTGATAGTTTAAAGTACTTTTATTGGAAAATAGTAAGTAAAATTGCCTCATCAACTCGCTATATTTGTCACCCAACGAATTGCGCCTGTATAATTGCTAGCTTGAACCCTCTCGTACCATCTCACACGCCAGATTCGCATACTCGCTTGAATCGTAACCACAGCCTTAGAGAGCTAGATAGCAACAAATCCACGAAAGTATCTAAAACAATTGTGCTTCAATCTTAGCTAAGACTTTGCCCAAACTCTGCCCTAACATAGTTCTTCTCGACTTCTACTAGACTCTTAAATTGTTCATTGTATATGTTCACCCTTTCAAAGGTGAGTTCAAAAATTCCTACAATTACCGCAGTCACTTTTAATCTCGCTGGGACCATGGGGGCAGTAATCAGTCAAAACTTACGAAATATCTAGGGTCAAGACTAATTCGAGCTGGCACAAAGTACGACTTTAGACAAGCAAATATACCAGCGACAAGGTCTAATAGAACGCCAAAACCAAGGTATGCATTGAGTTGGGTGTTGGGTTTGGTTGCTGTAGATAAGGCTTTTGATAAAGTTCGAAACACAGGTCTGTTAGCCAAACTTCAAGCTTTTAGTAGGTACTAACTCAACTCTAAAGAGTTGGATCGAGAGTATTTTTTCTGTCAGTACAATCAAGGTAATACTGGATGGGGTTATGAGATCTAAGCTCAAATTTGAACCTTGCATCATGACAGCAGTTATCTGTACGCCTTTGATTGTTATTTGCCAATTTTTGCACGTAGATCTTTGGTAACTAGATAACGCCGGGCTTGCCTTAATTTTGGTTTGAAAGTTCGGCTTGACAAACCCCAGTCACGTTTCTAGAAATTCCGAAATTGAGAATCGTTGGTGCCCTCCCTGGCCACTGATCTGTCGTTTAGACGTGGTAATAACGGGTATAATTTGGAGTACCCGGAAAACCTCATGCTTGAAATTTCCGGAGGTTAGGTTCACTGGAAGCCTTGCATCGCATTTACATATGATGTAAGAGTTTCAAAAACAGGCGCAAACAAGTAAGTCTCTTCTGAATAGGGGTCACCGGCTGTTGCCAAGGATCCATACCCTCGGAGGAACTTCTGATGGGCTCTAACTGAGCAGGACCTGAGAGAAGAAAGGATCAGCAGCATTGTGGTACAAAAAGAGCCCTTAAAGTTATAGGTGACGATGCCACTTGCTGCACCATCGACCCATTAAGCCATATTGAAATCTGACACCCATAAAAATTTATTTTGTCGAACTGATAGTACAATGCCTGATGTTATAATTTTGCTTAAGACTAAAAAACAACTACTATCTAAGCGAAGAGTTGGAGAGCCAATGCCTTATCTGTAGTACACGAAAGGCCCATCTGTAGGAAGAGGAAATAAGCCGAGCAGACTTATCAGGTGTTGCGGAAAGTTGGGGGCACTAGATTGTAAAAATCGATAAAGTGGGTATAGGGTCGGTTGAGCATGGTAAAATTCTAGTACGTTGGGAACTAGGTCAAGCTCAGACTTATCCAGCAATTACCTGTCATGGGCTTAGTGATCTCATCATCATTTTAGGGAGCATCTGCCGACACAGAGTCTGGCTTTACGCCGACCGACTGTGAAGCGAAGATCAAGTAAGAACCGGTCGTTGCGGTCATCACTGCCCACAGTTCAGTTAATCTGCTTCCGAATAGCACCTGCGAAACTTACTTACGTTGCATTTCCCATGCACCGTACTACATAAAAAATGCTCCAAATATATTCAGGCTTTTTTTAGAGCTGCTGAAGTTTCGTCTACCAATTTTCTTAAGGTACACATTCCACATTATATGAAATTTATTAAATCTCGGTTTTACGGATATTCTTCGAAGGAATGTTAATTTTATGATATAAAATTTTCCGAGAGAATTTCACTTTATAATGTATAAACGAAATTAAATTCCAACTCACTACTGCTCAGCCTGGCCAACGTAAAAAAGGAAAATATAAAATCCACAACTTTCTGACATATTTCAAATATAAAAAGTACCTACTAGAGAAAATCACCGTAAAATTAAACTTCCTCCACAAAAGCACCATCCTATGAGCTATATTCCTGAATGAAGACTATTTATATCCCGTACAATATACTCGTACATCATACATCAGGCTTCGATCCAGAATCTGCAGAAGGAGGCATCCAAATGATTGACATTTTTCAGTCTCTCACTGCACTCTATTTCCTCAAAAATAGATAGATAGAAAGAAAAAAAAATAGAAAGTTAAGTACAGAGATAAAAAATGCCACACCATTCTCCAGTAACTAAGGACCATCTCTAGAAAGCCAGAAGCGGAAGGAGAGAATCTGGGTCACAAAACTTCAAGTAAACTTAGCAAACTTGTCTCCGCTAGAGTTTGAAGGAAACTTTTTCTTACATTTCTTCCAGCACCAAATTAAATGGTTCATTGCATCTGACACTTGGGCCGACTTCCTCCCTTCTGAAGTTAAGTTGAAATTAAAGACCCCACATACGAAAGGTGGAACCGGTGGGTGGATGATGGGGGTGGAGGCCGGCGGCGAGGGTATGGAAACTGGGAAGTCTTTTACTACGGAAAGTTCGTCCGAATCACATGTCAGCCAAGCAGGCCAAAGATAACGACGACGACTACTTGGATGTTGTATGGATGTATGTATGTAAGTAAATGTCGCCGAAGAGAGTAGAGAGAGATCCTCCAAAAAGGGCAAATTTTCCGCTATTGAACAGTGGAGCATGATGGAAACTGTTTGAAATGCTCACGCTTCATGGAATGTTAAAAATGCGAATAAATTAAGTCGGCCATGAGAGACAGAGAGAAAGTCGAGAAAAGTTGTAAAAACAAAAAAAATACGAACTGCCTACGCACGATAAGGAGGCGAATTTTCGAAAAGTATTTTATCGAAGAAAACCCGGAAATAGGACGACCTCCGAAAAATTCCATGTCAGATCCGCTCTCATTCGGTCGTCATAAACCGCCCTCTCCGAAAAAAAGGACTCAAAAACATCTGACGCCGGATTTCATTTAAATCACTTCGAAGTGGAGCAAAGTCAGGGATCCTTTCTCATTACTTCTGTGCATTCGGTGCAGCCAATTAAACACTCAACCGTTCTGTGCGGGGGAGGGGAGTCGACCAAGCAAAAGTGCGGGGGTGGGGGGGATGTAACTTGGGGAATTTTGCAAACTCGTTTTATATGGGATTGTTGGAGGCGTTCTCATAAATTTCACCACACATGTTTGCCTGCATTTTGTGAAAGGAAACATACCCACCATCATATAGGCCGTACACACTTGAGCCGAGAAAAAAGAGTTAATACAAGGACGAGCCTCAGATATTTCTGCTGAATTCGTCCTTTTTAGACCATTCCAACGACACCCATAAGCCAGCCCACCACACTATATAGCAGCACAGGAATGAACTAACATTTCGCTTCACTTCTTCGTGTGTCCTTTTTTTGCCTAAGCCTGTGGGAGGGAGGTCGGCTGGGGAGCAAAATAAGGGCGAAACGTTGATGGTTTTTTTTTCGCTGATGTTTCCAACTGGATAAAAATCGGTTTTACGGGTGCATGATTTGATTATGAGATTGGGTTCAAAAGTTTTGTTTAAGAAAAGACAGAGATTGCGGGAAGATTCTTGATTGTGATTGTAAGGAAATATTGCCGTTGTAAAGGAATATTACCTGCTAATTTAGCTTATAAATTATTATATTCTAGCGGATGACTAATCTCTTAACAGACTAATGATCTTAACCCCTGCCCCAAGTGTTTCATACAATCAGTAGGCAGTGTCTTTTTCGAAACGTACGAGGTTTACAGAAGCCTAAAAGAGCTTGACATTAACAAATCCACTGGACCCAACAATATACCCCCAATTGTCTTAAAAAATGCTCCTCATTTTAAACTAAGACTCTGTATAAACTTTTTTCCTCTTTCATACTTCTCCGGAGTATATCCAGACTCTTGAATACTTGAACAAGCAGAAAAAAAGGCTATCTAAACCAATTCGAAACAACAAGAAGTACTTTAGACTAAAAAGGTTCACTTACAATTTGCAAACAACTTAAAAATCACAGTCGGTCGACCTAGTCCCAGACTCTGTGTCGGCAGATGTCCCTATAATGATGACGAGATCACTAAGGCCATGGCAGGTAATTGCTGGATTAGTCTGAGCTTGACCTAGTTTCAAGGTCATGACCTAGTTCCCATCGTTCTAGAATTTTACCTGGCTCAACCGACCCTATACCCACTTTATCGATTTTTGCGTTCTAGTGCCCCAGCTTTGTGCAACACCTGATAAGTTTGCTCGGCTTATTTCCTCTTCCTACAGATGGATTTTTCGTGCACTACAGATATGGCGTTGGCTCTCCAACTCCTAGAGCCTGTGCCTCCCATAATGATGACAAGTTCAAACTGCTTGATAATGATGACAAGGTTATCAGGCCATGGCAGGTGATTGATAGATAAGTCTGACATTGACCTGATCTTTTTCTTCTTTGATTCGTTAGCTGGCGGTCCGAGTGGGACGTCTGCGTAACGGATACGCTGGTATCGATGCCGCTGGGTCTCGAACTCTATTCACAATTCGTTTCAATTCTTGCCAGTTTTTGGCGACGTGCCTCGGTTACTGATAATCGGTGATTCTTTAGGTCACCCTTGATATTCTTTAGCCAGGTTTTCTTCGCCAGAGAAGTTTACACCAAACCACCACAGTCGACGTTTTTGCAGTTCTTCTTCGATCAGTATCTGCTGATCGCATCTTTGTCTAACTGCCTCGTTTCGAAGGCGATCGCGGGGTGAGACACCGAGGATCTGCCTCAAGCATCGCAGGAAGGCCTCGAGCTTGTTGACAGCCGTCAGTGTCCACATTTCCGATCCATATAGAAGAATCGAAAGGATCAACGTTCGGTAAAGGCGTACTTTCGTTTTGATGGCAATCTTTGTTCGTTTCCATATACATAAGTGAGGCGAATGCTGCTGTTTCCTGGCCGATGCGGCTATGAACGACGCCCGTCGAAAGTGGCTTCGACGGCCGACGTTCACAGCCGACCAATGATCTTCCACCAATGATCCCAAATATTTGAACATCGGAACCTGTTCGATTCGGGTTCCATCTAGGTGAACACTGGCTTTTGATCCGTCTGTTGTGAGCCTTTGGTCTTTTCGTGTTGATTTTTAACCCGTATTCCCGGGGCAATGAGGGAAATGTCGTATAATATGTCCGTTGCTTCGGCAGCTGTGTCGGCGAAGACGTAGCTATCGTTAGCGAACATCAAGTCGGTTACGAAGTTGTTGTCTTCGTATCGATCTCCGCGTCGTCCATCGAATGCTTCACGCATCATCGCGACGATCACAACGTTGAAGAGAAGTTGCGAAGCGACGTCTCTTTGTCGGACAATCGGTTGAATCGCGAATTCCTCCGATAAGTCGTTTCGAATACGAACGCTGCTGGTTGAGCTATCATACGACGCTTGGAGAAGCTGGATGATTTTCAATGGCACGTGTTCTGTTTCCAAGACTCTCCACAAGCTGTTCCAATCGATGCAATCGAAAAAGGATTTGGAATCGATGAAAACGACGACAGTTCGTTTTCCGCAACGAGAGCATCCATCACGGAAAGCAAATATTTGATCAATGCGTTCTCGATGTGGTCTAAATCCAGCTTGTTCTTCCCGGGTTGTTTGCGCTCGATGTTTCTGTAGTCTCGATTGTATGATTTTTGTAAATACTTTGCCGACGATCGAAAGGATGCTAATACCGCGATAATTCTTGCACTCGCAACTGTCGTCTTTCTTCGAAATTGGCACAACGATCGTTTGCTTCCACGCCGAGGGGAGACGATCCGAATGTCATATGTGGGTTATGAGGACATGAAGTCGTTGTGATAAGACATCATTTCGAGCGTTGATCATCTCTGCGATTACTTGGTCTATACCCGGCACTACGGTCGGGATTGGAATGCCGCTCCTACCTACCTTGGTAAGTATAGATACGGTACCTGTTCTTGTTCTTAGCAGTTGCTTTAGATCATTTTTAGCGAGTTTCCCACAGTCCCTACAATTTTCCCAGTCCAAAGTGTCGGATTACCTACTATGTCCAACTGCCGTTGCTTTGGGTCATTTTTAGTTCATCATTATACATACAACAGAGCTCTGTCAAAAACTTTTTTATTTAAAAGAAAAATTAAAAAAAAATCAGAATTTACTTTAAAAAAAAATTCCGTTAAATTTTACGATATTATCCGTACTTCAAAGCAAGTGAAGTAGACAAGCGTAAAGTGAGCCTACATTTATTTTTAGAAGATATTTTCGCTACTATTTAAAGGGTCCACAAAAAAACAACCCACAGAAAACCCATTGAAACGGAAAGTAATCTCAGAGATTCCAAAAATGACAAAAAACCCTTGACCTTACATTTAAAAATCGTCCTTTTTTTCTCCTGTATAAACAAAATACTCCACAGAGAGATTTCTTCGTCACCCTGCTAAACTCCCGAAAGGATGTCACTAGCATCACGGACAATTTGATTTGTTTCCGAGATTCAATTTTAATTCGAAAAAATTTAATTCCATTGATTTCATCTCTAATAGAATCGTCACAGCCCGCCGCGCCGCGTAACCCTATTTTAATAATGGTAGTACACGGAGAGAGAAAAAGATAGAGGGCGCGCTATTTTAAATCCCGTGTCGGAGGAATGAGAGGAGAATGTGGAAAGGAACTTCGCGGAAGCTGCTAGCTCTAAAATGTGCCTCCGGAGCTTGTGTGGGTATATACATATATCCATGGCTATGCTTTCAGGAGGAAATCAATATCTGAAATGTCTTTCCTAGCTGGGCCCATTCCTTTCTATATGCGGCTATATCGTATTTGCAGAACGATAAGAAATTCTCAGCAATGTCACAGAAGAAATGGCAGAGAGAGAGGGACAAAAAACTGGATCCTCCATCGTTCGGGACAAAATGGAATTCCAGCCTATTGTCCTCGGCAGCCTGCAATTACTCCCCATAAAACTGAAAAGGAAATGAAAACAAATGTGGAAATGGCTTTATTGTGCCTCAAAACTGCATTCCAACAATATTATTGTCCCTGAGAAGAATCCACCACTGCTTTGGTGGAAGGTATACTATAGAGCAGCACATTGCCTTTCGTTTTTTTTCTATCTTCTTCTGTTCTGTGTACCGCCGCATTCTCTGTAGACGATAGCGATAGATTCATAGTCCTGGGATGTCACTCGTTTAAGCCAACAATGCATCATCACTTGCTGCTATATTGCGGCTAAGGAGAGTCGAGCAATTCTATAGAGAAAGAGAGGAATTGGCGTTGCAATTTCATGCTCAATTTAGTTACAGATGTTGATGCTTTCTAATGGAACAAAAATACACGGAGATGATTCTGTGCACTTTGGAGATGCACAAGCACAGAATACCAAAATGGAATAATGCAAATACCCATTCAATGTTATGGTTTCGATTCTATCCTCGCGCAGCTCCGAAGGTGTGCATCTTTATTGCATAGGGCCACATTAACCCCAATTACTCTAGAGATATAAGTCGTTGCGAGAAAGTTTTTCCATCACGTCATTCTCTATTCTGCTGCACAGATCTATATGTTTTATTATACTCATTGTTGAGTGGTAGAGGAAAAAATTCCAATTTCCTTGCAGAGCATTGCAGAATTGTCAATGACATCTCCTCCACCCAAAAACTTTGATGATTGTCTAGTTAAATTTTCTTAGTATAATGGAAGCGCTCCTCTTTAGACAAAACAGCTAGAAGAGGAACTTTTTAAAATAGTAATTGGTACCATTACCAGTCGCTGGAAATTCTTTAAATAATGGTTATTGGTTTGTATTCAACTGGGAGAATATTGATTACTGGTAGTCTGGCTGATATTATGGATATTGACTTTATGAAACCAAAGCCCCGTTACAAAAACAAAAATTGTTTTGATTTTTGCTTAATTCGTGGATATTTGCGCAAATGTGAGATTTTGGTGTGAGCTCCCACAACATCCAATAATTCAAACGCAAGATCAATCGCCTTCTGCTTCAACGACCTTCAGAGTCTTATAATAGGAGTATAGGAGTCATATTGACCTATTCTGCCCTCTTTTCCTTCCTTTGAACCAAGCTAATTACTATACGTTGAACAATGTCTAATATGACATGACGAGCTGGTAGTACCCTGGTGCTGGTAGTAGGGTAGTACTCTAAATTTCAACTTTGGTATGATCAGTGATTGGAGGGATTGGGATCTTTCCAAGACCAAAATTATATCTCTTTTCTTACAATTCAGCGGAAGGCTTATAGGCACCAAAAAGAAACGAATTGAAGACAGTTCACGAATATTACAAGGAGAGCGACAGAGTGAAGCTTAGTGCGGAACTTGAGAAAATGATCAGCAGTATGTCCTGAAAACGGCATACAGAGCATCTGTCCAGTAGGTGTTGCAACACTTTGGCGAGGGAAAATTTTAGGGGGCGGAGACTCAATAATCAATCAACTATCAGTACTTCCAAATACCTGTCCACACCTGTCAAAACAATGATCAATGATTTTCCCACGGTCTCAAAAATTTTCCCAAGGCAAAGTATCGCAGTACCTACTATGTCTACTAAAATCCAAAAATTAAATCTCTAGTTATTGCCTACTTAGTAGTTTTGTGCCCGGGTCCTGAAAGATGGTCAGAAGATCACACCCTTCTTGGCTTTCAACAGCATCAGCAGTGATGCCGCCCAGTAGGTCTTAGAGAAATACGGAATTAGCAGTAATGACATGATTCAATGAACCCTTCGCAAGCTTGTAGTTATGAATAAGATCCTAAAAGAATTGGAGAGCAGGCAGTCTCCTATGCAGATGAGTTGCTGTGGGCTAGTCGTTAAACCGGAGAAGAAAAACTTAGGATTTACACCAATATAACAAAAATCCCCGATTTCAGTCTGTCTACAATTAAAATGATAAAACACTTATCCAAACCCCCTCAGCTGAGCTGAATTAAAGAGAAGGTAAAGAAGAACATCGACAGCGGGGGAGGCCCAACCTTCGCTTGAAGTATGGCGTGGACCAGGCACTGACATATAATAATGGACTGCTCATCAGCAATTATTCCCATACAAACCGATGGCACCAAAAAGGTATAGTCGACTCGCTCATCCATAAGCCCCCAAACTAACAGAAGCACTCAGAAGTAAAATCAGACTGACAGAAATAAAATCAGGTTAAATCAATTAGAAAAAAATAGACGGGTATAGTGATGTTTATATCTTTTGCTCTTTTCCCCATAGACCCCCGGATTTTGACATACAGAATGTCAATTGCTAAAACAGGCGTTAAGAACTTAAATCAGATACACATAAAATTTGCAAATTAATGAAAAAAAGGCATTTTAAAAGGTGAAAAAGTGAAAATAGTGTTTATTAATTTTTTTAAACAAAATATTTGTGTTGTTTTAATGTTTTAAGTGCGTATTTAAAAAAATGTAAATTTCAAAAGTGATTCCGGTGTTTACATGGAGTGAAAAAAGGTTTGTAGCCTATGAAACTAATTGGTGCCATGAAAAATTCCTCATGAGCAGTTCATTCTATTTATGTCAGTGGGACCAGGACGCTCAGAGTTTAGGGATGCCAAACTGGATGACATCGGCTCAGAATCGGGACCGGTGGAGAGAACAGTTGCGCGAGGCCAGGACCGGATCCCGGCTGTAGAGCCGTTAAAGAAGAAGAAGAAGAAAGAAGAACATCATAGCTTTCTATACCAGTTTAAAAGACGTTCGGCAAGAGATGGGGTTTAAAATAACACATGATACTCTAATTCTGCCCAGAACAGATTGAACCAGTATTGACATACGACTCCGCCATGTGGTGACCCGCAAAAAATTGTAGCAAATCCAGGTTACACCAAATTCAAACACCAATCTGTAATAGAGAGATGTTTGTGGGAATATGTCAAAAAAGGTATTTTCCTAAGCAAGGGAGTACAAGATCGTTCTTCAGTGGGAAGAGAACCAAGAAATCGTCCTTGCGTCCGCCGACTTTCCAGGGGATGTAGCCTTAGGAGGTTCAAGAACTGATTGAGTTCTGTCGCAAGACAAACAGCAATTCGTTATCGGCTGTGATGCAAATGCTCACCAGTCCATTTCTGGGAGTAGCGATGTAAATGAAAGAGGTGAGTGTCTCCAAGAATTTCTTGTTATGAATAACATAGATATAGCAAATAGGCCATGCAAACCCACTTTTGTGACTACTAGTAGAAAGAAGTTGCTGAACCTCACTTTCACTAGCAGACTTGCCTCCGACAGGATTGAAAAATTAACAGATGTTGCTTTACTCCATCTAGCCAGCAAAATCGAAAAAGCCTTCCTTGCTAAGGAAACTGCTTTATGTGCGTTCCATTTGCCGCATATCTGACAGTATGGTTGATGATGATGCGGTTCCAAAGAAAATTCAGGGCGATTATCCCGGATCGTTCTGAGTGAGAGGAACTTATTCTTCCTGGGGATTCAAAACATCTCCACTTGTTTGCCGACGAGTCAAAGATGGGACATGGTACATGGGCTGGTGTCGTAGGACCCAACTCCAAGGTTGGGTAAGTGGTCCTCTGTTTTTCAGACTGAAATACACGCCATTGCGATCTACACTAGACTTCACCTTGAGAAAGGTTTGAAAGACCAACATTAAAAACTTTTTGTGACAGCCAACTGCCATCAAGGCACTCTTAACGTGGAAGGTTTCTTCTAAAATTCCAAGTTGCAGGGTGTTTTGACCTACTCCAGAGCTCGACCAGAAGAAATGAGATCTCGCTCTGCTGGGTCCCTGGACACTGGGTATCTAGGAAAATGAAGCTGCCTTCAGCCTCGCGATGGAGGGGCCTGAGGGTCCTCTTGATCCACCAAGGGCTAAACCTAGCCTATTTGGAATCAGTCCCAGGTCTTAGACAGGCTAAAGACATTATTAGACCCTTCACCTTGAGGGGCCCTTAAGGGACCCACTTTATACAGACCGGACCTAAGGTTGCTGGTGGGTTATCTGATTGGCCCTGTTGGACTGCGGTATCATCTCTATAACCTAGCACTGTTGCAAGAGACAGAATACGGAGTCTGTAAGGACGGCGACGAGACTTCCACACATACGTGAACGTCCTGCTCTGATCTGGTTTAGAAGAAGAACGTTTATCAGAGAGTTTATGAGCCCTGCTCAGGTCTGGTCTTCGCCAATAAAAGAACTTTCGCCCGGAAGTCTGATTGTCTGTTTCGCTAGTGGGGTGCGTACACAATAGGTCTAACTTGGCCGCAGTGCTCACATTTGGGCTGCCCTCCTCAAATACTTAGACTTCTCACACTTTTCCTCTATTCATATAAATCAGTTTTCTTTCACCGCCACCATAATAAGGGTAAAATCAACATCTTTTGCAGTAGTGTTGGGGAAGGGGCTGCTTGAGTAAAGCGAGTGAAGTCGTTGTTATTCTTTCATACTTCTCTTTACCATCTTTCTCACTAGAGCTTGCCGTTCGACATAATGCGCTATGATATGATCGCCGACACCACAAAGTAAATCTACATCATATCTCCACACTTTCATACCAGGAAAAATCTCCCAATCGAGCCTTAACCTTTCCAAGAACATTCAAAAAATTCCTGCTGAAAAACTTTTTGTCGTTCACACCACCAATAAAGCACTTGTGCATGATAAAATCTCATGCAACATATCCTAATAATCTACACATCTTAAGCCTTAAGCTGCAAGCCTTAACACCACACCAAACTACATCAAGCCTACGACGACGTTTCTTCTCCGTTCCTTGCTCGGTCGATCGATATTTCCTTAGTACGTCTAGACATTTCTATTGCTTCGTACCAACAAAACAAACCAAAAAAACAAACGTGGATTAACCTCGAAATGTATTACGTGTCGATTTGTGTTCTAATTTGCTTCCATTTTTATGTAATTTGAACGAAAAGAAACCACCCCGCACCCCGCAAATGTAATTAGAAAACTGAACTTGGCGGGGTAAACCTAATTAAAAGCGATCCAGCACGAACGAGATGAGTCTACAATAATGTCAGCATGGACTAAGCATCTATTAATCAATATATCCATATCTCAGTTCTATCTACAAGCTAGAGCTGCTCACTTGCTCTAGGGTACCGAAAAAACCCTCTTCCTTTTGTTTATGAGGATAACAATAATTTCGTATCCTCGAACTTCTTTTTCTTAGGTGGGCCAGACCTCTACTCCAAAATGACAATCAATATTTTCCCTTAGATTACACTAAAACAGGAAAATCGCATATGAAGCGAAAAGGTCGTTATAGTACGTACTACTACGGTATGGTGGTGCCGTGACAGAGTTGAAACGTGGCCACGTAGAGCGTGAGCTTTGAGCGTAATTAATCAAATGAATTTATCGCAAAATTTGATCGCATTTTGCCACAGACAAAAGGGATTAAATCGTCCTTATCTAACGAAACTTTCCATTCGGTATCGCTGTTTACCCAACAGAAATCTTTCGCTCTACTTGAAAGAAATCAAAACCCCGAATAACCGTTTGAGCTTCCATTCCATTTTGCACTTATAGAGCACACCCAGGAATCCCTTCTAGACCCCGTTATGCCGACATTAAAGTTATTCCAGCAAATAATAAGATGCTCTGATTTTATCCTACGGGATATTCCATTGTAATCCAGGGCCTTATTGCTTCCTGAAAGTGGTAGGACTAAAGCCAAGTTCCTTTTATTTGGCCACTAATTTGAGCACAACAGGAGATAAGACAGAACTGCTTTAATTGAATTAGGAATGGTGGGGTGCTTGCCTTTATTGCCTCTACGTTTTAGACACACTTATACACAGACTGACAGCTAGACGGAACTCCTCTACACGTTTCTAGGGAGAGAAGTCGGTGGGCGTAGCATTGTGTGCTGGGTTGGCTGGCGCCCCGAAGCTTTAGTCCTTTCCTGACCTCAGGGATTCGAGTTTTTGCGCCCTGCAACAGTTCACATTTAGGTTCCACAATATTATATAGAAAATTGTAATGCAATGGGCTACCACTTTAGCTCTCAAGGATACTCACTTGCGAACCTCTGTACACCGAATTCATTATAATACGACAGGACCTTTGGAGAGCACATACACTTTGGGTAAGAGTAGCTTACAAGGACCGTACATAATTGTCAAATTAATTATAATTGCAGGAGCTTAAAACTAAGAGGGGTAAATAATTTACTGGGATTTTTTTTAAGTGGATAAACCAAGCCTAGAATCACCATTTGTAATAACAAGATGATATGTGGTATAGGTCATGGTCCAAGGTCTAGTAGTTTGAACAATAGAAGAGGATAGGATATGTTAGGGGTTAGTGTGGAGTGCTCAAACAAGTGTCGATAAATCTTACGTTTGAATTTTTGGGTTTCTAAGATATAGTAGGTATGGGGTCGGTTGAGAACGGGAAATTTTTTTAACAGTGTGAACTAGGTCTTGAAGTTGAAACTAGGTCAATGTCAGACTTATCAATCAATCACCTGTCACGGCCTTGATGATCTTATCATCATTATGAAGCAGTTTGATCACGTCGTCACTATGGCAGGCACAGAACTCCGCCGTAGCCTTGTCCCAAGCCCAGGGTGTGAAAAGAGGAGGGTGGTCAACCTGCCGAATTGACCAGAATCGAGAAACCGAAGAAACTAGGCAAGAGAACGCATTTTTCAAAGCGGCACAGACAGCCGTGTATCCGTTGCGGGGACGTCTCTCTCGGACCGCCAGCTAACAGATCAAAGAGAGAAAGAAAGATAAAGACAGACACAATGTCTGGGATTTTAGGACCCAATTCCTTACTTATCAGGTCTTGCGGAAAGCTGGGGGCACTAGAATGGAAAAATCGTTAAAGTAGGTATGGGGCTGGTTTAACATTGGAATATTCTGGACCCAATGGGGAAGAAACTTCAGCTTCTACGCCCGAGTCTGGTTTGGATCCTTCTGTGTACAGTATAACGTCATGGCCCTTTTCGGATTGGAAATATCTTCATTCTGCCAATTTAATTCTGCGAGGAGGTCTTCTCGACCCAGCAACTTGCTTCACGCAGCCGGAGGCCTTCGCAGACCGCCTACTGTTTGATGGATAGATCAGATGGCAGCTAGTCGAGAATTACATACCTTGATCGTTTTCGTCGGAGCTATATCCATTACGCCCGTTATCCCGATTCAATTCCTTGCACTTGATCCAGTCGGGATCTGTTATCTTCTTTGACAAGAGCGGGTCATCTTACCAACCAGAACCAAACGTCAGCAGTGGCCTAATCGCTGCCCTGTATAGTCACTGTACTATGTACGACTTCAAACCCCATCCAAATTTCCTCGCAGGCATAGAGCCATTTTAGACAGTGCGTTTCAGCTTCGGTGCCGGACAAACGTTGTGGTAAAAGAGGGAAGTGGGGTGTTACCACTCATAAACCCCACTTCTCCCTTCTTCGTCAAACAATCGTGAGGCACATGCGCTGGAGCTCAGCGTCTAAACCGGCTTATTAAAAGCTATGCTGGCCTTCCTTGACCTTTCTTCGATATTCAACCTCCAATTCGGTTTTTTGTCTAAAATTAGGCCCAAATACTAACCCGATTGGGAGCGGCTTTATACTCGAACGCTAATTGGAGGTGTCAGTATTAGCCGTCAGCATCAAGTTCTGTCTTTTTTTGTTTAACGGATAAATCACAGCGGTTTAACCATACGCAGATCGTTCAAAAGCCAGCTTCATAATCTCACTGATTGTGTTGAAAAATATTTCGGACACTAATATCACTATGTTGTCCGCATGGGCAACTGCATTTATTCTATAGCTCAAGCTAAAGACACTAGTTTAGGGTCTTGACCATCACCATGAACCATACCAGAGGCGAGAGGACTCCGTCGTTAGGTGTACCACGGCACATCGACTTTATCACTATACTATTACCCTAGCTGCTGTGGGTGATTCTAGTTTCCAGCATTCGGAGGACCCATTGTCTGATTCCATTGTGGATCATGTATACCTCGAGGGCGTTCCGGGTGGCTATAACACTGAAGCATGCTGAGATGTAGACATAAGGATCTCTTTCATGAAATTAGAAAAGTACAAAAGGCTAGCATGCGTTCTAGGATGTTTAGGACAAAAGATGACGGTTTTTGGCCTGTAATTTGCCCGTTCGTGCCCGCTTCTGCCGATCTTCAGGATAAATATCACTTTGACCATACTCTAGACACGACGAACGTAGCTGCAGTGAAGGCAGTATTTGTAGATTGAGGACCGATAATATCATGCGCCCTTTGGAGTATATATTGGCATTATGTTGTCCATGCTCGGCGACTTATATTGGGAGAAACTATGTACAGGATCACCACAACCTTTCCAGTCTGACAGGGTGTCACACCATAAGGAAATTGTTATTTAGATGTAGTGTACTGGGAGGTGGAAGCTCACATTACATATCTCTATTTACTTAATTACTTATGTTCCTTTTATTCGTAGTGGGACACAGGGCGAATACGGTTGCCCTGCAGCAAACTCTGTTTTGTGCAACAGCTCTTAACACCGTCAGGGATCTTCTAGTCACATAGCTCTAGGTTAGGGCTAATTATGTAAGTGAGAAGTCACTCATCTCTTTCGTTACTTTCTTGTGGGCAGCTCCTATAGTGCATATCTCGCGTTAGTACCGCAGCCCAGCAAGAGGTTCCAGATCCCTGACCACTTGATTTTTTGGCGCCCGGTGCAGTATGCCACATTGCGCCCCCAGCAGCTGTTCATTTTTTTATAGTAGTGAAGGGCAATGGAAAGCAAACAATCTGTGAAGTTATATATATGAAAATGAAGGCACGGGAACACCTGTGCCCCATCAGTATTTGCTTTGCGGTCTTGCTTTTCTGCTAGGTTTCCTCAATCTTCAGCTTCACAAAACTCTCCCGCGAATGATGCCACCTTTCTTCTCACATCTACCATTACCAACCTCACCATTTGCTCCTGGAAGTCTTTCAGTGTACTTTCCTAGCTGTTTCTGACTCCGAAAATCTATAGACCATAATAAAGTCCCATGTCGTTCTCCAAGCCTTCATATTTCATTGTATAATCGGTGGTCACTGAATTGCATGTAGTTTCCACTGTATAATCTTGCATAAAATAAGAACAGCCCACCTTGGCAGTCTTTCTGGATAAAGAAGGAGCTTTCAACAACTTCAGAACAGAGGCGATCCAGGTGCCTTTCGCCAAATTATTGATCTATTATAATACGATTGGTACGAGCTGCAAATCAAGAACTATGTTATCGTGGCGGCCAAGAAAGGACAGGCGACGAAAACAGGCGAACGAAATGGAATTGATTGGCCACACCTGGCAAAGGACATTGGAAACAAACACTCTGTGCAGTTCCTTTAATACATGAAAATTACCGAAGCACTTTTTCAATTTTTTTAAGTTCACTGGCCAATTGCGCCCGGTGCAAGTGCACCAGTGGCACCTACGAAAGCGCAGCCCCTGTCCCTGACCTCTACTAGTGGTTCTGGCTTGTCGTGCGTTAGGTAAGTACAGACTTCGTTTGACAAGTTAAGAACTGCAACAATAAAGTCACTTTCTATAGCAAGTCTTTTCTGTAATGTAACATTGGACAACAAAATGTATATTTAAACAATAATAAGAAAATTTCATTGTTATTAACTCCAACTCTACTCCAACACCAATTTTTTTGCACGGAACATACAAAAACATTCCCAAGTAAATTCAAATCACGTTTCATTTCTCCGAAAAAAAGCATCTTATACACAGGTAGCTTAGTTTCAAGGTGTTGCACATTTTTCCTCTTACAGAAGATTGTGGACTGCTTTCTGGGAATCGCATTGTACATAGAAGAAAGAGAATTTCCAACGGCGGGCATGGAGTATACATACCTATATGCCAAAGGGATATCTTTTCAAAAGTAAATGGAAACCAACATACGAAAAGGAAAAAAATCTTTTCATGACAAAATTCACCCGTCATGTTATTTTAGCGTATTATCGGAAGCACTTCCCAGATGCCTTTTTAGCTTTCCATATAGAATTCTGGCAACAACAACAGAAAAAAAATACTGTGAATGTTCTTTAACGCTTATTAGGATTCAAGCTACAATTCTTGGAATTCAGAATTTCTTTCTCGAAAAATGGTGGTTTTGGTTTTGTGTTTAAAAAGTTATTTTGTGGAATTTATAGAAAATTTTAAGGCGAAAAGAAATCTAAGATAAACATAAAATGCCAATGCCGTATTAAGGGATTGTTTTTGACTTGATTTTGTTTTTTATTCTTTATAATACGATCAAGAAGTTTGTCTGGTCCAGATTGAGGTACTAGAGCGATTATCAAGTATTTAATGGTGGGTCCAGACAAGAATGAATTTTGTTCATCCAACCTTGTGTGGGATTTCTCTACAGACTGTGTAGTTGGAATGATACAGTAGACAGAATGTAGGTTAAGTTAGATTGAAATGGCTGCCCCCACTAGGGAGCCCACTTAGGCACGCCATGAGTCCATTGTGAGGCCATTCTAGTGTTGAGATAAAGCTCAGGCCATTTCAAGCCATTTTGAGCTGATGCGACAGAGGTTAAGAACACCAATATTTTGCAGCTCGCTCAATCTGTCAAGGAAGGGTGAGCCAAGGAAGGTCCCTCTTTTCCTTGCGTGGGCGGGACATGTACAAAGAAGATGGGAGACAGTTTCTTCCTCTTCTTCACTACCACAACTTCTGCATAAGTCGTTGTGGAGAAGTCCTAATCTTTCGGCGCGCAGGCCAAAGGGACAGTGACCGGTCAACACCTTTACTACATGGCTTATCTCCTTTTTATTCAACTGAACAAGAGATTTTGAACGCTTTGCGTCTAAAGTTGGCCACATTACATGAAGAGGGCGGCACACTGTTGCTGTGGTCCATCTCAACCCAGCTCGAGCTAACCTAATTTTTCTCACAGCTAGTTTGTAGGTGGCTAAGGGCATTCCCATTCAGGATAAGTGGGGTGTCCTTTTCACTTCGGTTCCTACAGTTTTCCCTAATCCCACTGTGTCCAAGAACCCAACACAGTGTCATATCAAACTGAGTGGCAGTCTCACACAGAGACCTGCTGCAGTTCAGAAGAGTCTTGGTATGTTGTGACGATAGAATTAAGAACCTTGAGGGCCGCTTGGCTATCCGATAAAATACGAAGATGCCTTCCCGATCGCAGTAACTACCGCTTGGAAGATGCTACAGTGGTCGGGTAGACGAAGAGAGGTATCTATATTTAGAGCCTACGCTGTTCCCAATTTTTGAGCCATCTGTGTAGATACATAATGACCCAGTTGGGATAACACCATCTGTCCAGTCATTTCTGGCCGGAATGATGGTATTGAAACCTTCATCCAAGGTATAATCTAGGTTGTTCGCAGCGGTGGCGAACGTCCTAACGATGGATGAGTGGCCATATGAATATGGAGTCCATCCAAGAGAAGCCTTTGTCCTGGCAGCCGTCCATGCCGCCATTTGCTCGGCGTGTATATCCAAAGGAGTTAGATGCAATAAGACATCCAGCGCAGATGTTGGAGTGCTTCTCATTGCACCACTGATACACAGCTCAGCTGTTCTTTGGACCCTTTCCAGTATCTTACGATACGTAATCTTCTGTAATGCAGTCCACCATACCGATATGCCATGCATAAGTGTAGGTCTGATTACGGCTGTATAGAGCCAGTGGACGATGCCGTTTAAGGCCCCAATTGACTCCGATCGTTCACTGGCATAAGAAGAGAGTTGTTTTGGTGTTATTGGCTCTTTCTAAAAGATTTGGCCTTCACGTTAGTTTCCTATCGAGTACGAGACCTAGAAATTTCGCATCCTCCTTTAGATGCAGTGTTTTATTGCAGAGTCTTAAAGAAGGAAAATTATGAAGTCTATGCTTCTTTATAAAGAGCACTGCTTCAGTCTTGGCTGGGTTAACGCCTAGTAGTAGCCCAATGAGCAAGAGTATCCAATGCTTGTTGCATTATATCTCTTATTGTTGAGATGTACTTGCCGGGCACCACCAGCACAATATCATCAGCATAGGCTACCGTGGTGCACCCAGACTCCCTTAGAATTATCAACACTTCGTTCACTGTTAAATTCCAAAGGAGCGGCGATAAGACCCCACCTTGTGGTGTGCCTCTTCTAACCCGTCTGACTTCTTCCGAAATCCTCAGGCTAGACTTTGTGACCCTGCACCTCAGCAGCTGATCAATAAATGACGCTGGAGTGCCCCCGTGACCGTAGAAGGTTCAACATTGTTGAAAGCACCTTCAATATCTAAGAAAGCAACCAACGCGAACTTCTTGAAATCAAGGGATCTTTCGATGACCGCTACCAGGGAGTGGAGAGCAGGATCAATTGATTTACCTTTCGTGTAGACATGCTGCAAGGGAGAAAGCAGTTTTCTATCTATTCTTTGCTTAACATGAATTTCCGCAAGTAGACAGAATTTATCTGGATACTTTTCTAGTGACTTAGAAACGACTTTATTTTGTGTCACAGTTCGATAGAATTCTGTAACCTAAAGTCAGTAGGTACTGCAGCCCTTCGGCCTGGGAAATAACCCGGTCTACAATGATTGAGATTAACATCATTAAGGTAATAACATAAGCAACTAACACTTACTAATAGTGATTAAGTACCCAATCAACACTTTTAATGACCTTAATTAGCTTGTCCTTAATTGCTGCAAATCCGGATCAATTTCCCATACCCAAGTGCAGCAGCACCTACTAAAATCTCTATCGTGTGGACCCACCCAGTTGTGAGAAAGTACAAAGATCTAATTATGAGTGAGATTTTTCATCTTATCAAAAAAAAACATATAAATAAATGATAAAAGATAAGAAATTTTAAAATATATAAGAATCTAAATACAAACATCTTAAAACGTTATCCCTTCATGGAAAAGGAAAAAAAAACGAATAAGGAAAAAATCTGTTCCACTTCAAGGCACTCCTCCATAAGAAAAAGGCTTTTAAATTTTTTTCCCGTAATTTATCATCCCATCAATGTTCATCCCTGAATGCTTGAAGCAAGTCTTTATCAAAACACTTGACGCCAAATCAGCTGAAAACGTATTCGATGTCTCTTCGTATAGTCCTTGTCATTGTATACCTAGTGGATAGGTGTACACTATGTCAACCATGTTGAATGTGCTACCATTAAAAAGCATCCGAGGGACCCACATTTCATAGATTTCACCCATTTCAACTCTGCTTCCCCCTCTCTCGCCGCCCGGATTGCCGCAGAATCATGGGGGATTGCTATATAGAATCCAGGACTAACTCTCTTTTCTCGCAGGGTTCTTCCATTTCCAATAAAATCCTTGCCATTCCCTGGAAGAGATCCTGTTAGAAGCTTTCATAAATTGCCTTCGTAAAGCGGATTTCCACGGATTACAATTTTGTTTGAGTAGCTCAAGTCGTGAGAGGTTGCGACAACTGTTGCATACAGACGACCTGATTACATCCGTCACGGATGGGCTGCACTTCCTATATATCCTGCCCAAGGTGCCCTTATAGAAAGGGAAAGATATGCCTTAGATTGAGTAGAGAGCCCTCGCTTTCGCCCCGTACCCCACACATTCACTTTGTAGGGCATGCGAAATTAGAACAATGAATTACTTCTGTCCTGACAATGGCGATGTAAACTGCCGGAGCATTATTCGCCATTCGGTGTGATTGTGCGGTTGGTGGTGGTGGCAGCGGGTGGATTTCAAGGGAATGCATAATTGGGTTAATGCTGGGGATTTTTATTATCATTTGCGGATTATGCCAAGCGAGGTAGAGAGATGCTTTTAGTGCTGGTTGCAATAACTGAAATTATACCAGCCGAGCAGATAAGAGAAAATTACGTTCTTTAGTGTCGTATTCCACCATTCACCATCCGCCAACCAACAGGCAGCAAATACATCCCCATTCCTATTTCCTTCGGCATTTCGGGTCTATCCCCCTCGACAATGTATAAAACGCTAGACACCAACCAGCTCTGTAAGGCTGCCAAGTAGTAAAGATTTCATTAGGGCATAATTAGACTCATTAGAGATGGAAACTCTTTAGTAGGGGGCTGTACAAATATGCAGAGCCTTTTTACACAAATGTAGTGCTAAAAGAGTCCCAGAAGATTAAGTAATATGTACGAGTATTTTACTGTAAGGTGTTGAGTTTGCCTAATAAACAAATGGAACAAGAGCGCGGCTGTTAAGTCAACACACACCACACACAACCGGAAAGATGTAATAAATGTAAAATTATTGGGAGTTTTTCTTGGAAAGGGAAATCCAGCTTAGGGATAACCCTTTGAGCTACTAGCTCGTCATGTCACTCAGGTCATAGTGCAATGTCTAGTAGTAAGTCTAGTTTGAAGGATAGAAGAGAATATGACAGGTTGGAAAGGGTCGGGGAAGTGCTCCCTCCAGTAGGATGTCGATGAACCTTAAGTTTGAACTCTAAGATGTACGAGTTCAGAATACTGACTGCTGAAAATTAACCACAACCCAGTAGTTCTAAACGAAAACGAACTTCTAGAAGTTCGTCTGCGAGAAAAAAAAGACTGGAGGGTGCGAGAGAGAGCCGAGGCCGGATATGGGACTTGTAGATGGATGCTAGCCCATGGTGCTGGCTGAAGGGTGTAACGGTCAGTTTTGCCTAAATATCTACTTGACTAAAAATTACTGTGGGGAAGAAAATCGAGTAGTGGGTTCGGAACAAAAAGGTAGGCGGGGAGAAATGAAAAAAAAAAACAGAAAACTGAGAGTTCGAATTTGGACGTAGGGAGATTTGTCCGGAAAAAGTTTGTGTTCGGAAAAATTTAAGATTAAATAAAAAAGGAAAAAATCAGTTTTGAACACATACGACTGGCTGGAAGACAAAAACCTTCATTATTCAGTTCATTTGCAAAAAATAACAATTTCGTTTCGAATTAGCAACAATCAGGACTATTTCGGTGCCGTGAATTCTAGTCGAAAATACAAGAAAGATTAGGCACAAAAAAATTAACAAATAGGAAAGGAGTTTGGAGAGGTACCGAAGGGGATACCAGCAATACAAAATTGCTTTTTGCCCTTTAGTTTATGGAGCAGGATATGTATGTTTCGGTGTTTTACGTGGTTGGAATTTTAGCAGTGAAATGTGCGGATTGGTGTTAATCTGTACAAACTGTTTTATTTATTTAAGGGGAAGGACCCTGTGTTTATAATACTCTTCGTTTATCTGTCACCAAAATTTCAGAAAAAACGGAAAAACGTGTAGCGAAATGGCGGAAGGCAATGGAGAGTTGGTGGACGAAGTAACAGTTTTAAAATCAGAAGACCGAGGGGGGATGGAGAACAGACCGAAGATTATCCAAAATTACTCGAATAGGGTTTAAATAGAAAAAAAGTTGTCGGAAAATTAGATGATATTTATCAAACAGCAGACACTAGTATAAAGGAGGAACTGTAAGGAGGAACTGTATATTCCATTACTACCAATTGATATACCGTTCGATAGTCAGGTAATTAAGCAATACCTATAGTGCATCCACACCAGCTGGATCAGAGAAAAAAAAACCACACAAAAAAATTACACAAAATAAAATAACAAAAACAATTTTCTTTTTGCTTTAATTTAAAAAAAAAAAATTTATTACTAAAATAATAATTTTAATAGTAGTTAGTATTAACTTTATAATATTCTTTTTAATTATTTGTGAATTTGTGTTGCCCCTTGTCAGAAATATTTGGTTCTTTGTTGGTTCCGGGAAATGTGTTTTTTCCTCTAAGTGATTCTGTTGATTGTAATCTCGTTTGTACAAAGCGAGGAGTATTGGCCAGTACTGCGCGCTTTATTGTTGTCCTTCATACACATGTCCCTAAAATAACGTAACCCTTATGTTTTGAATTTGATCAGTTAATTGTTAATATTTGACACGGGCAACTAATCAGTGTCGTGGTTGTTAAGTTTTCAATGTAATGTTTGTGTTGAGGTTTACAAATTTATTAAAGGATTGTAAATATTAAAATGTCCAGGTGGTAAATTTTTTTTGTGGAATGGTTGAGGGGGGATCATTTCTTTTCAGGGTTTGACGAGGCTCAGGTGATGTCCGGCGAAGGATGGAGGTGGAATTCAGGATTGCACTGGCACAGGTAAGTGGTGAACCAACCGCGGTAAGCCCCGGCCACACACCCCACGACCCCTCCGGCGAGCTAGATAACTCCGTGTGGCCGGCGTAGGAGTTCCGGATTTTCTTTTCATTTCTTATGTATGGTATTGGCTCCTTGGTCATGCTTTTCCGGGCTTGTGGCTAAGGGGGTAATACCTCGCATAGGTGGCGCCCACTATTTTTATCGCGCCATTATGCTATTACAAGGGGGAACTTACATCTTTTAAGAAACCATGGATTAGGATGTTTTTATGGTGATTTGGAATATGCTATCATTCCTTTACTGATCCTCAGTTAAAGTTATCCCTAGAATATCAAGATATAGATAGATTGACACTGTTTACTGAGACAGAAGGAAGGTTTGTACCAAAGAGATGGGGCAGTACTTGGTTTTATACATTCGAAACGACTCTTGCAGCCTGAATCAAGAATGAATTCGATATCCTCGATATCGTTGACAACAGTTCATGTTCGTGAAGATCAGTTCACAACCGTGAAGACAAGGTCTGAGACATGCTTATTTTATATTGTCAAAAAAGTAAAAGATCGCCATGAATTAAAGGGCCAGTACCGATGCAAAATCGGGACCAATCGGATAAAATAAAGTACCAGACGATTTTTGAGGAATACAGCAAACAGCTGACAGAAAATCAAGCCAACGCTTCTGAGTCGCAGGACAGAGAAGAAGACCCCTCGATCACTTCCTCAAAAGAAAATCGAACGAGAGCCCAAAAGGCTAAAAAAAACTCCGGGGTCCTCCAAGCTTAAAGCAGCAGGTACATAATCTATCTATCTATCTATCAGACAAGGGAGAATCAATGGCCCCTTTTTATTTTATGTAGCATGATCAAACTCAGGAGTCACCTCTTGCAACACCGGTCCGTCATAGCACTTAAGTCATGATGCAATGTCAAGTAACAAGCTTCATCTGAAGATAGAAAAAGGATAAGATAGGTCAAGGGTAGTCTGGTGGAAGCATGAGGAGGAATTTAGCATAAAGGACTTAATAGGAGTTAGATTGGAAGTTTGAAGGAGGGAAGGGTCTTTACTTAGTCTCAGACTACATAGTTCATGACTTACTTGCATACCCAGAGGGATTCATGCAAATGGAAACATACCTAAAATCGGATGAAACCAACATAGTCATAGGGTATGACGCCAATATCAGACAATGTTCCCGGTTATTGTGAAGGCAGGGTGACTTAGGGGCAAGGTTCTTTGCAATGAGCTTAGCATAGTCTCTTTTTCTTTTCTTTGATCTGTTAGCTGGCGGTCCGAGCGGAACGTCCATGCAACGAATACACTGCTGTCAGTGCCGTCTCGAACTCCATTTTCGATGATTTTTGGCGTCGTCTCGAGCCTCGATAGCTGATAATCGCCTAGCATAGTAATCCCAGTTTGTCCTCCTGAAATTTTTTTTCTTTGAAAAAGGAGTTGAGCCAGAGTATTGCATTTGGAACTCTATAAACTTGTGGTCTGAGAAAGAGTGTTCTCTCAAGACCTTCCAAGTCAAAATTTGTAGGAGTGGAAAGTGGGATCATTTTCCTTGTTACAAATTGGAAGCTTGATGCTTAATAGGTTGTTGAAAATAGCTTTACCTGGTCGTTGGTGTCCGTGATGCTCCATTGTGTATGGTTTGTTGCATTTGCTTCACCTCCCATATCCAGGACCGTAGCAGCATCTGTGAACTTTACCAGGTCTTGAAAGGCCATAGGAGGTAGAGGTTACTGGTCTTTGTGGGCTATATAGTCCACTAAAATAGAGTCTCCGTCACTAAATTGAGGGAGAATAAAGGTGTTATTATCGTTTTTGACCAGAATACCTATTCTAGGGTTTCCCTTACCTTAGGTAAGATATTAAATTTGTGCGTCCTTAAGCCAGAGATCCTGTCCAGAAATCCTTGGCTCTTGGACTAGGCCAACAGACCCCGCTTTACAATGATGAAGGTTTATCTGTATCAGCTTTTTATTATCTGTTGACCTCGACGAGAGTCACCTCCGCTTCTTCGTTGTTGGAGATGTCTCGTCGAGGTCCGTGCTATGAAGCTGTAGATGTTACCGACTCCGAAAGTCTTGGTGCCACTGGGAATAATCCTCTTGCTCTCTAACGTGACGGCCTCTACTGCTTCGAGACTGCATCCGGGTAAGCCTCCCCGACTCTAGCTACCGTATTTGTACAGATCTGCGGATCTAGTGTTGTAGTAGGCCGTAATCCTTCATACCATCTGGCATTAAGGCATGAGGAGAGAGGTCCTGGGTTATCCTTCAGAATCTTCTTAGCAACTTTAGCGAGAGCGACTTGCATGGACCGCCATTAATGCTTGGGGATCTTCCCATTCTCGTCATTTTTTTTTTTCAGAAGGATATCGCTTTGGTTCCGTGCTTCTTCGACTTTTTTGGAACTGGACTGTAGGTGCTTGATTGCTCCACAGATCGTTGGCGTTTAGAGCTTGTTTATCCTTGGACTGCTCTGCGGTGAAGTTTGGAATGACCTTCTTTGCCCAAGCAGTGTCATCCTGGTGACATGAGTCTGGTCCTTTTGGATCTTTTGTCCATACGCAGACGATTTGCTCCGCTGATCCCCCCCATCGGTCGTGTACGTCAGCGAACATCAACTGTACCGCGAAGAGGAGCGGAGCGGCTGCTAGTGGTTGCTTGGGGGGCTTTTTTGTGGCTGCCCTAGCAAGGCAAAGTAAAAAGCTATCTCGCGTGAAGGAATAAAGATCTCTTGAAACTTAGAAAGTTTACAAGAGAGATCTTCAATAACTCCTACATACAAGACTTTTATCAAATGACATAATGGCATCAGACATTGTCCACAATCGACAAAACAACCAGGCAGCCTTACACCTAGCCTAACCTAAAAGTAGCGCAGGGGACCATCATCAGCTGGGAAGCGATTTAGACTGGGAACGAGAGCAGATTATTTATAAAGATTAAGAAGAGTACAGGTGATAAAATTGAACCCTGTGGAACACCGCAAAAAATATTCGTTCTTCTATTATTTTGTTGTAGTTAATGGCCGAGTCAAGTATGTTTTAGTTGAATTCAATAAGGCATTGATATATTCCCATTTTAATTTTTGCAAAGGTTTTACTTTTGATAAAACTCTGGTGGTTTGTATCGTGTTATTGTGTCGATAAAATTAATTCGGTTTTGTTGTTTCAAAATATATCAAATACTTCTCCCAACTTATACCACAAGTAGCTGCAAAATCAATTCCCTTATCCTCCTCTAAGGTGACTTTTCGCATAATATAGAGACATTGAACTCCATTATAAGAGAGTCCTTTATTATTTCGTTTGTTTTGAATAACAAATAAAAAATAATACAGTCTCATACATATACGTATATACCGGAAAAGAAGAATTCAAGGCCAAACATTTCATTATATCCCACAGAATTCCTCATATCAAATATTTAGGGAGTGGGTTGGAGGATATTCAGAGTTAGAATCGAGAAGGAAACGTTATTTCCATACTTTAATATTCCTGGGACTGAAAAGGGGTCAACAACAGAAAACAGACAAAACGGAGAAATCATCATATCCTTTTGACAATTTCATTAGAATCGATGTCAATTTGCTTCCGTCTTCGGTATGAACGTTACGTATTTGTTGGTTTGTTTGTTCGTTTATTTACATATGTTCAATTTAAAACAGACTTTTTCATAAGTATTGTACAAGTTGAAGTTTTGTAGCAATAATGTCGTATTATGGGTATGTGGTGGTTTGGATGTTAGTTCTTCTGCCTGGGGCTGCCATCCGTCCGAGTTTCCTCGGATTTTTCTTAGTTTGGAGGGCGTCTGGGGCGCCGTCCGGGAGGGGTTTTAAAAAGCGTCCGGGCAAAACACACGGGACACTTTTTGTGTTAGAAGTCACCTGATCAATTGAATGATGTTTAATAAATTAAAACAAATCTTAGTTAAAAATTGACTCGTAGTCCGCATCCAAGCCAACTTCGGCGAGGCGAAAATGCAACGTACACCGATACGAAACGAAAAGGGGACTTAATCCAGTCGTTCAAGGAAACCAAGTTTTAAGTTATCAAACGACTGAATGTCCAACCGATTTCTTTTCAGATCAAAATAATCAAGCAGGTGCCAATCTGTATGGGAATTATTAAGGTTTAAATAGTAATTAAAAACTAGGTGGTCTGCCAGGCACTTGGCACCGCCATGAACCCGACAGATCTTTGTTTTCTAGTGTAAAAATGTTCAAACTTTAATTCGATTGCAGGTTGAAACTCTTGATTGTTGATAGATCAGTTGCAGTCCCAAAACAACACAAAAAAAGGGTCTGTCAAGACATTAGCGCCAGATTTGACCAGGCAGACCGACATATTTTTTTACTCGGCAAGTACTCAATTTTAAGAGTGATTCCAGGCTCTTTCTTGGTAGGTCACGCTGCGGTCCTAAAAATTTTCCGGGAAACGGACATACAAAATTTGGACACTACTTCTACCCAGCCAGATCACGTTTTTTCTTATGGTCTCTGTGAATACTAACATTTCTCTAACTACATTCATTTCATCCCCGTACTCGATAGGCACGTTTTTGCAACTAGCTCTTAATATAGTAGTACATCCCATTTTTATACTTACAACAACATCGTCCCTGTGGGTTTAAATTCTTTACGTTGCTGATTTACTCTTTTACGCTTTTTTTGTGTTGTGCATTTGCACTGATCATGGTATACAGAAACAAAGTAATGTAAAAGAGACTGACAGCTTCGAATACCATAAAAAGCGTCCCCTAGTGACGTCAGCATCAATGCAGAAACAACAACAGCTTCGATATTATATAGAAAGGGGGTCAACAAGTGACTTCAGCACTAAAATAACGTTTCTCTTTTACATTGCCTTGTTGCTGTATACCGTGCTTCGGACTTAGATCAATTTCGAGAAAAACTTCGCGAGTAATGGGTTGAAGGCTTTACGTCTACTAGGTTCTCATATTCACGCCTAATTTGCTCTTCTTTTATTTCTGGCACATTTATTTTCCGTCTCTTTCCTCTTCTTGTTTTTATTTACCCCGTTTATGACTAGGTTCAACCCAAGTTCATCCCAGTTAAACGGAGGTCGAGTTGAAAGTTGATCCACTCAGCCAAACTCAGCTCTCCTACCTGGATCGGGTTGAATAAAAAATTATTTTGTTCTGAATTTTTACATATGAGAACTTCACACAAAAAGTTGAGGTTATGTTTTAATTTCAGTTCAACTCTATTTCAACCCAAAGTGAATTTAACTCGACATCATATACGGTGGTCGAAATTTCAAATCAAACTCGACTCAACTATGGAACCTAGTATTTAACGTGATAATTGTAAATATATTTGCGATAAGTTTCCCAAGTTTCTGTCCTGTCCGAGGTTGTGTCGCAGGTTTCTTAGTAGCGAGAACTTAATGCCAGAAAGGGTTGCTAGCCTTTCACTAGAAGCCGTGTATATAGTTGGCTATCGATTTGATACGACGGTTAGGTTTTAACTCGTCAGAAAACACATTCGTTAATTTTTTTCAAATGGGTGTCCGGGAAAAAACTCAATTTCACCCAAATGTCCGGGGTTTTTGTAGTTTTTGTCCGGCTTTGGCAATTTAGGCGATGGCAGTCCTAGGTCTGCCATTTTAAAAAAGGATTTTGTTTAGTCCAGGAAGTATTTAACGTATTAAATTTAGTAGCAGATTTCAACATCGTTTTCAAGGAAGTGTGTACGATAGGGTCAGGGTCTATATGCGTACTAGCATGTTCCTCAAGTAGCTGGTTACTTACGCAATGGTTGACATAAGAATTATGAAGCGTTCTTCAAGACGTCATTCATACATCCACGAAAGAGAACTCTGAAATTGCCCTCTATATGTTAAAGGTCGATGTTCTGTTCTGCACTTGCCGATGACGAGAGCATTTCCACGTGTTAGAAATGCGCTTTAGTAGAAGCCCTGCTGTCATCCACTTCAGCATAACCAAGTGCTCCACTTGCCCTGCAGCACTTTACTCCTCGAGGACAGGATGTTTTGTGCAAAATCCTGCTTACGTGCTTGAGCGGCGTGGGTTTTGTTGGGTTTGAGAAATACATCGAAAAAGTTCGATTTGCGAAAGGCTCCTTTGATATCCACTCAAAGGCTGATTTCGAAATTGGTTGGATGCATTCAGTTAGAGACTAGAGAGACGAGAGAATATAACAACATCGACTGCAAAAGGATATTTGCCCTCACAACTCTTCTAAAAGCGTTGTAACAGGAAATTAATTTCCTTCTTATAATAGCTTCAGAGCATCTCCACACACAAAACTGTTCTAGAAAAGGACGAGAGAGTGTTTGCACCATCAAGCTACACATATATGTATGTATATGAATGTATGTGGTGAAGTCGTCTTAACCTCTTTTAAGTGACGAACGACAGAGAGTGGCCCCTTTGGGAGGCGGTGAAAGCGGTTCCAGAAGTGTTGCTGTCATATCCCGCTAATAAATCCCTAGGAACATATGTGAAGATTGCAATTTTGCAACTGTGTTGCTCTCAAAGTCCTTCGTGTGTTTTTTTTAAATGTTGCTTTTTATGACATGCTTATAGCGCGCGCGTCTTCTTCCATTTTTCCTGAAAGAAATTCAGTCTCCAGGGGCGAAATTGTGAGTGTTTTCCTTCTTTATACTTTAAATTTAATGGAAGGGAATATTTTAAAGCAAAAGGATTAAATTTTAATTGCTTTTAAGGATAATTCCCAGTACCTGACAGCATAAAATTAAGTCACCAGCTAGAGGAAAATTTTAATAGTAAAACTATCGAGGTGCATTAAAAAATCAATTACAAAATTTGAAATGTAATTCAAAAAGGACCTTTCTAAATATATCTGGATGAGCCATAAAAAAATTAGACCACTAGCTAATTAAACGACAAATCAAGTTCCTATATACAACAGAAGACGAAGGACGTTTGGATGACGACATTAAATCCTGTAAAGAGTTTACATCGCAAGTTTTAAGCATCAGCTGGGAAACCCACTTTTACCTTGTATTTACGCGAATTTGGTCCACAGTAAAAACACTTGCATGGGTGGAGGGGGCCGGGAAGTAAACCTAACGACCATGCATGTAAATAATTAACGAAGCTTTGCAAAGCATGCAGAAAATCATCCCAAAACAGTTCTGAATTAAAGAGATGGGGTTTGGGGGTTGGGGGTTCTCGGTGGCGAAGGGCACAAATGATGGAAATAGAAGGAAGGTTGAAGTTTTAATTGCACATACTCACGCTTGACAGTTACAAATTACTCGAAACTTTTGATTGCGCTTAAATTATCCTTTACCGCTTCTTTAGTTCCCATTCCCATACCCATATAAGTATAGGTTCAAACTGTGCCAGTAGAGTAGTTTGTGGCGGTGGGAAAATGCGATTTCAGGTATTTCTGTTAATCAACATTCCTTCAATTTAGGTGAAGAGTATCTCAGGATCCTTTAATTGATTGAATTAAGTGCATGAAGATTTTATGCAATGCTGTTGTTACTGTCAATAGATGGTACCTCTGGGCCAACTAAACTTCCTTCTGAACAGTAGGTGCAGATATTGAGGGTGCGTTCGGCAATGTTATCTTTGATGCGATTAAAAAGGGCATTGAACCGCCCATTATGCCATTTCGCAGGACTAGATGGATAACTGCTGAGGTTGTCCTCAACAGGACCTGAGTCTCCAAGGTTTTGGCTACACATGACGGTCACAAACCTTATGGTCAGGTATGCAGCTACTATAGTGGCCTAAGACCAAATGAAAGGATATCGTGATTAGGTTGGCCAAGGTTCAAAGGTTGTCATATATCGGTATCACGGGAGCTAAATGAGGTTGTAAGTATAGCTACTATAAAATCTCTCATATCTCGGAAACCCTCTCCAGCAACCAAATACCATCTATAATCCATAGCCGCTGAAAGTATAATTGCTAACTGCAGATTTCTACAAGATCGTAGCCATGATACAGCGAAGATCAGCTTAAGATTCTCCATAATATCTCATCCCAAACCGACCACTCCGAAGTTGAAGTACAGATTTGATCCTCAGTGTGAAAACTCACTCATCCTGAATGCTCATCCCTGACTCATCCAAGAATTGAAACCTGGATCAAATTACCCCACAAGAGTCCAAAGCTGCAAGATGTACTAATCTCAAAGCCACCGCGAGATTCCACCCAATACCATCGATTCTCACCCAATACTTCAGCATGGAAGCCCACCCAAGACATACTTCAGCGAAGTTCAACTAGTTTCACACAGGTGGCACCAAAAATCCAAAAGAGAAGTAACCACCCGGGTCCTTTCCAAGGTAAAGATCACACCCGAGCATACAACGGATGACGTAGAAGCCACCGGTCCAGTAGTGGCATAGCTATACTTAGACTTTCTTACTACGTTGTGATGGAAGCTCTATTTAACCTCCTTCCGCTCAGATCCTAAATGTGCAATCTGGGTTAAAACGTCTTGATGTGCTCTACAAACTCTACTCTAGTATTCGATTTCGTCAAATTTTAGCCCTTTGTCATATCTGACAGTGTCCCTCAGAGTTTCATTTATATCAGCTCTGCCCCTTCTAAGCCCTATTCAATGCTTCGCTACTAATACTCTCATACTCCTTCAATAATACAAAACAAACACCTGCAAAATCATGTCTTGACAAAGTCGAATTTTGGCTGAATCAAACAACAGAAACATTGTACGGGGTCACCAAAATCGTATCGAATTCAATGCCCCCAACACGAAATATTGCATTTTTTAGAAAAATTGCTACAAAATCTCTCCATCCGTTTCAGTGGATGGTGTAGAACGAATGGGCTGACCAGTATTTTCCGAGATAATGGGCATTTCGCAGCCCATCTACCAGCTTGTCATGGGCTTATATTTTGAATATCCGGCACTTTTGTGTCGGAACGAATTAAGAACCGCATTGTTGTGATAGTTAACCTGTTGGTCGGGCTGAGTATGCCTTTAACGCCTTATATATAGCGAATTCACCAACTGCATTTTGAAGAACTCATACCAAAATGCACTAAAATGCTCCGATGTTGTTAGTTACCCAATTCGCAGTCTATTTAGCTCATCGATGAAGGCATTGTCTTCTTGTTGACGCATGTTTTCTTAGTCAGCTCACAAAAAACGTGAATAAATGCCAGAGTTGTGTAACTCTTTCACTTGTTTGGGTCTAATTCTGGACTACACCTTACCATCTGCCTTCTCTTGTAATGGGTTATATAAGGGCTCATCAAATACCAAGAAAATAAGGGGTACCCCTTACCAGATGACTGCTCATTTCAGTGCTCCGTCGGTAAGGCCTTCCTAAAATTCCTACTAGAATGTCTCTCGGGGTGTTTGAAGAAAGTTTTCCTCGTCGATGGTCAACAAATGTCACAGCATCAACGTGTGCGCTGTTTGTCGAAAATTGATTTGATGATTTGTTTGACCGTGGATAGGGGCCTATTGTCAGCAAGAATTTTCCTGTTAGTGGAGACATTCCTACCATACGACCATTTTTCTGTACAGGCAACTTTAACATACTATGAATTGTTGAACCGCTGATAAGCCGTGCTGCAACTCCCATTGATCCACATACTTTTACTGTGTCCTTTACATAGCATCTATTGATTTGATTTCGATTTGGTTACCATCGTAAATATTTTTCTTTGACCAGCATTCATAGCTGGTTGAGTCAATTGGAACTGGTTTTCTTTCATGGGCTTCTTCTTCTTACTTACTAGGCTCAACTTGTTGTAATATGTGGAACGCGTGAACTTGATTAAATGAATTTTCGAACTGCCTATCCCGCTCAGGATAGAGTCACATATGGACACTATTTCTCTAAAATGGTGCTCCCTCGCAAGGAATGCTTTTTTAGCGATATTGTATTCGCCCAGTTACAAAATTCGTCCGCGATCTTGGAAGGGCCATCTGGATTTTTTTTACTAAATTGTCATATAGCATTGTCACGGGAGCTCTATGGGCGTGCAAAGTTTCATAAGAATCGGTTAAGTAGAAGTAGTTGAAAAAGTGTCGCAAGATTTGAACCAAAGAAAGAAACAAACAAACAAAACTCACCCTTAAAGTACCTTCTCCTGCTCCTATACACACAAAAATATATATTCGCTACAATCAACGGGAAAATTATTGAAATAATTTATACCATTCTGGAGGATGCCTTTTAGTAATAAAAGCTCCTAATTGCCACTAATAACTTCCTTCTTAACAGATAAATAACCTAGAAAAATTGATGCGATCAATTGGTGAACGAATATCAAAGATGCAAAAGACCAACTGTTTTTGTTAAATTACTTCTATCCAGTTTCCTTTTAATCATAGTCTTTTCTGGCGTGTAAAAGTAAAAGTTCCTTCCACATCCTTTCGCCTAGATGTATGCACGTCTGTATGTATATATATTGCACGAAGGACGAAGTTGTCATTAGGAAAATTGATATCTGATGTCGACCAATAAGACCAACAAACAACTAATTTCGAAAAACTTTTCTTCTAAGTTTAGTGTTGGTTTTTGTTGTTGTTGTTGTTGTTTTTGTTTTTGTACACCAGTGGCCGCTGCCAGAGAGAAAGAGAACTCTTCTAGACGAAGTAACTGAACTGTAAGGAGACAGGATGCCCTGTAGCTGAGACCAAGTTATATCAGAAAGGATAAAACATCTCTAATTGGTTAATGTACTTGTTGCTAAGACTTCGTTTCACTTTTGGTACCTACTGTGCGCTTATATCTTTATTTGTTTTTTTTCGGTATCCTGATGCTTCTTTAAGGCTTTTGCCAGGAAGGCCAGAGAGAAAGAGTGAGAGAGAGGATGAAGTTGTTTATTGCCTGAGAATTATTTGCAAAAGAGCTTGGTCGAGGAGGAGGACAAAAAAGTTTTTTTGGAGGAAAATTTGAAAAGTTTATCATTGAATTCTTTGGCGTTTGTTACTCTTATTTGGATATTACCGTAAATTTTTAAGGAAAAATAAAAGTTTTTCATAAAGTTTCCATCACAAGCACAACATTATGATTTGCTAATGACTCGAAAAATCGATATAATATAGATTTTTTTAAACACATAATACCATTACGTTTGAATGGACTCCTTCCTGAATAACAAAATCTCCTTTCCGTACAATAAAATCTCCTTAATAAGTTCTTGTAATTTCATCATCATCATTATTATTACTACCTATCAAGTCCATTTTCAGAGCTGTGTTGAACTATTGACCTTCTAAACTTTATAGGTCAGCATTGTGTAATTTTATCCTCTATGAAAACCACTCGAGTTTCAAATATTCGTGCAAATCAATATTGTCATATATTCTCTATACCAGCCCATCTATTATTTGTTCGATAACTCAGCGATTTGTTGATGTTGGTAGCACTTCGTACATTTGTTAATCAGTTTAGCACTCACGGGGTAGTTTCGTGATTATGCACTCCAGTGCTAGATTAAATAAAATTGATGATAGCCTAATCTTTTTTGTAAAAACAATGGTTTTACACTCTGATTTACATCGCGGAATTTGCACTTGCATAGTCTAACCATATGATTGATTAAAGATCGTAACAAATATTTGATGAATGACGATATACTATACTATTACTATCAACAATGAAGTTATACTGTGAATATTTATCTATAATTGATCAGCTATTGTCCTTTTGAATATCTCCTGCAGCCTAATAGTCCATTCAAAACGCGGGGGGGGGGGTGTTCCAAAATAACACCGTTAAGAAAATCGAACCCTAAACGTTTTTGGGGTCGCTGATCACGAAAATCGAGGTCCCGCGGTCCCAAAATTAGGGCGTCACCCCTAAAAATGCAAAAAACACCCCTTTTTGGGGGGTTTTCGCGATTATTTCAATAATAATGAAAACTAATGCGATGAAATGCACTTTTTTTAATATTTATTTTCAAAGGGGGTTGATTTATACTAAATTTAGGCGAGCTTAATGGTAAGGGGTACCCCTAAAGGGTTGAAAGTACCCCTAAATTGGGGAAAAATGGCAAAAATTGTAAAAAAAAAAATTTCCAAGTTTTTGCTTCAAATTCGATTGTGGGCGTACTGTCAGGCAAAAATAAATTATTTTCAACCTTTAAGGGGTTAAAACTACCCCTACAATATAGTTAATTGAAAACTAGGGGGGGGGGTGTTCCAAAATAACACCGTTAAGAAAATCGAACCTTAAAGGTTTTTGGGGTCGCTGATCACGAAAATCGAGGTCCCGCGGTCCTAAAATTAGGGCGTCACCCCTAAAAATGCAAAAAAAAACCCTTTTTAGGGGGTTTTCGCGATTATTTCAGTAATAATGAAAACTAATGCACTTTTTTAAATATTTATTTGCGAAGGGGGATGATTTATACTAAATTAAGGCGAACTTACTATAATAAAAACAACTTTATATAAAAAAATTGAAAAAAATTTTTTTTTGCTTTTTGTTTGAAATTTGGTTCAACAGGTATTATCAGCAAAAAAATTAATGTTTTCAACTCTTAAGGGGGTAAAACCACCCCCACATTAAAATTGTAATTGGAACAAATTGAAATTTATTGTTTTGCATTAAAATTTTATATTTGATGAAATATTATTAAAACATTTGGAAACTTTTTAACCCTCTTTCCTTCTGCCACCCGCCAGCCGCTGTTCGCCCTGTTCCGCCCGCGCCTCTTGCGCCACACGCTTGCTGACGTCCCTCACCCACCCCGCAGTATGCCCACAATCGAATTTGAAGCAAAAACTTGAAATTTTTTTTTTACAATTTTTGCCATTTTTCGCCAATGTGGGGGTACTTTCAACCCTTTACGGGTACCCCTTACCATTAAGCTCGCCTAAATTTAGTATAAATCAACCCCCTTTGAAAATAAATATTAAAAAAAGTGCATTTCATCGCATTAGTTTTCATTATTATTGAAATAATCGCGAAAACCCCCCAAAAAGGGGTGTTTTTTGCATTTTTAGGGGTGACGCCCTAATTTTGGGACCGCGGGACCTCGATTTTCGTGATCAGCGACCCCAAAAACGTTTAGGGTTCGATTTTCTTAACGGTGTTATTTTGGAACACCATAACGCGCGTTTTGAATGGACTATAAACGCATTCCGTTGTATTATAATAGAATGGTCGTTTTTGAATAGAAACAAAGCCTGGTACTCGGAAGAGGGATTCAGGAAGCATGTTTGCGTCATTCTTTCATCAATCGTTCTCGCCTTCTGACTTTCAGCCTAATGACAATAATTTTCGTCACATGATTCCTAACCGAGAGGCTCATTTTTTACCTCTCTCAATTTGCAGTGCTGATATCGTGAAACATATCGACGAACTCCCCTTCACCTTTGGCTCCGACAGTATTCCTCCTGCTGTCCTTATGTCCTGTACGGAGGTTCTCCAGTCTCCACTGAAACCTCTTTTTCAAAAATCCCTGGATAAAGGGTGCTTCCCTGCTCTTTGGAAGAACTCGTTCATAGTTCCCATGCCCAAAAGTGGTAGCAAGAACGAAATATCGAATTATAGGCCAGTTGTCGAAGTAGTTGTCTGAATCAATTATCTATTCTGCAACCGTTCCTATCTGCTAGAGGCTAGTCTCAACGAATAAACATGGTTTTCTTGCAGCTCGTTCCACTACCAACAATCTTCTTGAGTTCACTTCTCATGCTGTCGAGGGCTTCGTTTCTGGTTGTCAAACTGATTGTGTTTACACCGATTTTAATAAGGCATTTGACAAGCTCTCCTATCTTGGAGATATCTTGCTGCCTATGTTGGAACTGTCGATTAGTCTCGTATACGAGTTATATGTGTTTGTAGAGCGTCTATCTTTGCATTCTTGCAACTGTTCTTGTTCTTCATTTTCGGTATAGTTTTGTCGATTTTCCGTGCAATAAGATTTACCCTTTTATGACTAGGTTCAACTTAGGTCCGCCCAGGTTCAACCCAGGTTCAACTCAAGTTACGCCCAGGTTGAACCCAAGTTCAACTCAGGTTACATCCAGGTTTAACCCTGTCATAAACTTGAGTCGAGCTGAAACTGATTCCACTCAACCCAATTCAGCTCTGTTACCTAGGTCGAATTAATATTTCGCCACATATATGTACGCTGGTTTAGTCGTAATTGGGATGAAGTGACATTTGTTTTGTTTATTTACCTTCCGTGAAGTCCGCCTTTCGTTCTGAATTTTTACGTATCTGTAAATGAGAATTACATACAAAAATTTGTGGTTTTGTTTTGGTTTCAGTTCAACTCTATTTCAACCCAAAGTGAACTCAACTCAACACCATAAACGTTGGTCGAAATTTCAACTCAAGCTCGACTCAACTTTTCAACGTAGTCATAAACAGGGGAATTATCTATTTATGTCAAATATAAGTCAATCTCGTTGTTAGTCAGATTCCTGGTTGTTGGAGGTACAAGTGCACTGTTACGTATTACTCTTTCCATAGATTTTTCAAACCTTGGCCAGTGCATCTTCTGGTAAGCAAAATAATAAACTTCACAATAATCAGAGAGCTCCATGGAGTCGTTAGGGGGTTGTATGGTTACAATCAGTCCATAGTGGTCGCTATCATACGGCACTGTCTTGAGACAGTTGGTATCATTTGTATTTGTCCCTTGTAGCCCCAACCGGAAGTCTAGCAGATATAGATCCGGAAAAGATCCAACGCTTGGATATGAGGGTATGTCCGAAGCGAAGAGATTAATTTTTCGCTGAATTAATTTTTGCTCGAACCAGATTCAGTTGGTTCGGGTTACCGCTTGTTTTCCCTATGCCGCTTGACGTGCGTTTAAATCAGTGGCGGTTCCTCTTTGGAAGCAAAGGAAGCACCGCTTCCCTTGACCAAATAGACAACTTCCTAAAAAAAAAAATTTAAATATATCAAGATTAATCACAAGAAAAATCTTAATATATTTCATCCTCTGGAAACACTAAAGCTGGAGATATTACAGCTTCCCCATGTTGTGTTAGGCCATGGTCATGATATGAGCGGCGAGTGCCTCTCAATTTTTCTGGCGCTCTTATCGTGCCCGAGGCCTTACACAACATGGGGAAGCTGTAATATCTCCAGCTTATTTGGCCCAGAAAATCGACGTGAAGACTCCAACACATTCACTTTAATTGAACCCACACATACGCAAAGGTTTACGTTAATACAGTGCCCTCAGAAGCTGAGCTAAACGCAGCTTCTTCGGAACCAAACAGGCGGAATTGAGAAGTCGAAGAAAGAGAAATTTTCTGTATCCACCAAATTCTCTTTGTTTTTTGGTTTCGTTTTCTGGTAATCTGTTCTCTTAAAATATGAAATTTCGTTTTGTATATTTGAGTGAAGGAAGAAAAGATCGAGGATAAAGTGAAGTTTCTCTTTTTTTTTTGCTTATTCTAATGGTGTGTATTGAAATAAGCTGATAAATTTGTAGCTTCCATTATATCTTTTATGATTCTTTTTAATGGTGATTTAAAGGGATAGAGAATATTTTTATGAATTGTATTTTTGAGTGTGGGCTGCCAGAAATGCTTTTTTTGCAAGGAGAATGTAATGATTGCTGTTGTGGGTGTATGGGGTGTATGCGAGGTATGCAGGGTTTTATTATAACTATTTTTTTTTTTAGATTTTGAGCCGAAAGTATGCATTTGAATGAAAAATTAAATGAGTTGAAAGTAGTAGTTGCAGTTTTTCAACGGCTTTTCTTTGGACGCTTTAATTATAAATAAAGCGTGATAATTATAACAGAATCTGAAAAAAAAGGCGCAAAACGCCCACTAGCAGCGAAACTATTTTGAAAATATTAACCAAAAAATTCGATTTTTTCACTTTTTGAAGTTTAAACAATTTTCATATTCATCATCATAAAATAATACTACATTTTAAAAGAGAAAAAACCTCATACGATGCTATGCACAATAATTAAAGGGCAATTAATTTTCAAAATTGAAGTCAATTTTTGGGATTTGTATAAGATATTTTGACCCAAAATTCTAACCATTTAGTGTTTATATAGTATAAGTGGAGTGAAAAACCCGAAGTTACTATAAGCAAAAAACTAAAATTTATGTGTACAGATAAAAATTTCATATTGTAACCCAAGCCAATTTCATAACGAACAGCCTCTTTTTTTTGCTTTTTTTCGGACCGAGATAAACGCATCTAATATTTAAATAGAACGACCAAAATGATAAAATTTTCACAAAATGGCCGATAACTTACGGGATTGGTTGCTAGAGCTAGAAAATGGCCATTTTGTATAGTATTCGATGTACCTAACATGTTCCAAACAAAATTTTTTAGACTGCAAACAATTCTTTATGTTTTGCTTATCTGACCCCACTTATGTTATTTTTCAGTTTTTTAATTAAAGGGTTCGATACTTTTACTTTTATCGTTCCCCTTGCGCATTGCTTCCCTTATCCTGAATCTTACGAACCGCCACTGGTTTAAATCTCTGGCCAACAAGTAAAAATTTTGCTCCGACTCCAGCTGCAGAGTTTGAAAAATCAAGTTCAATTCCTCTATAAATAGCCTGGGTTTAGAAGTCTGGGGTGTGTACGCAGCAATCATATACAGTCTCCTACCACTAGACACTAGATGCATGCTGCCAATACCCGACACTCAGTTGCCCTGCTATACATGATTTTATGTTTCAAAGAAGTCTTTATTAATGTTAGTCAACCTCTACCTTGTCTAGCAACTTTCTGCTTCCCGTTCAGCTTAGTTTCGCTGGCAAGCAGCACATCAGGATTTTGGTCTGCTGCAAGAGAGATTTCGTATCAACGAGTCGACGTCTTTCAAGGATATAAGTGGAGAGGGAATGATCGCTATAGAGCATGGAGATATGTTGGAATCATATTGATCTAAGGACACGTACCAGACATCCTTTTCGACCTTTGACAATACAAATTCATTCTTTGTGAAATTATCTTACGCACATGTAGTCCTTTACAGGAACAAAAAAATCACATAAATAGACTCCATTACATTGGGGAATAACTTAAGGACTTATTGTCATAAGAATTCTAGCTTTATACTTTTTTTTTGTTAAAGATAAAAAATACATTACAATAGAAAAAAACCTTTCAGCACTCAATCCCTTTGTAAAATCTGGCTTTCATGTCCTTTTTTGTTTCATTCAAATGAACTTTGCCCTACAACAACTTCCAGCATCCTAAGAATGTCCTCCCAAAAAAACGGAAACGAGAAACGGAAGCCTCCATGGTGAAGCATACATAGATACAAAAAAAAAACGGCATAAAAATTAGGCAATTGATCCAATAATCCTTTCCAATAAAAAAAATCCTAAATCGCATGGGTAAAGGCAAGTGTGCATCTCTCAACTGTTGAAAGGGGCTTTACTCCGCCGAACCGAGCATGTGAAAATCTCCAGAATTTAAATTCGGTCTGTTGTTCCGCTGCGCTGCCAGTGCGGGAAAGTGGAGCTCCCGGCCCCAAACCAAACCAGCCCCGGGGCGGGGGAGGCCCGGCGCGCCGCCATCAAAGCATTTGCGAAGATTCCCAACTTGAGTGCTTCTGTGATATATTTGCAAATGGCTTCGTTTCGGCAATATTCAGTTCATTTCTCTTTTCATTTCAATTTTATTAGTGTCATCATGGACGCGATGCTTGCGCGTTATCGAACTTAATGGACCCAGGGGCGCTTCGTTTGCTGCTATTCATTTTTCTCAGGGCCTCTTCAGATTGGCACTAGAATGTCCTTAAGAGGTCCTGGACAGTGTTTTATAAGGAGATTAATGAGAAGAGGCGAAACATTTCGGTTGATTGGTACTAGAAGAAGGCAAAAGATGACGAGGGGAGAAATCGTTAATACCATAGGGAAAGGGCAGACACTGACTGAAGGCAAGTGTTCTGGAAAGTCCAAGGTGATGGAGCTTGATGTATGATGTGTTTCCTGATTTTTTTTTCTTCAAGCTTGATTATATATCTTTTCGTAAAGGAAGAAAAGTACTTCAAGAAAGCATCCTTTCAATCGATTTTTTCGTAGGGTGAAGGGGTGTGTTCTCGGGAGGGGGGAGTAGGTGTGAGAATATTAAAGCTGGGTTTTATGGCTTCGCTGCTGACACGTTGTTAAGATATTATTACTTTTTGTGAGATCTCGTTAAGTTCAAAGTTAATTCTGTTATGGTGGGCTTATGAATTTACTACTTGTATTATGGGGCAAATTTTTCGATTCCTTAAGGAATTGATTTTAGCTTTAAATTTTGATTTGCACTGTGGTAATTAAATTAAGTGTCGAGCTATAAACGGCTTTTAACGAGATAAGAAGTAATAGGCAGACCCTTAAATTCGCCCAAAGTTAATTTCGTTTCCTCTTTTCCAACTATCCATGTTTTCAAGAACTTTTAAATCGTTCCACTTTCGTAACTTTTGAGCAGTATAGCTATGGGGTTTCTGGACCAGTGACGTCATCGGTTGTTGACTTGGGTGTGGATGTGGTCTTGGGTGTTATTGAGCTCCATCTGTATGAGATTAGTTGAAATTCGCTGCGTTTTGGATGAACTGGGGAATTAAATTCAACTTCCATGTGCCACGGATGAGTTCTCATGCTGGATGAGTTTTTGAACTTTGTTGCGTCTTGGCTGAGCTTGGGTTGATCTTAGAATGGATTAGATGTTTATGCAATACAATTAAGTAACCAATTTATAGATATAAGCAATATTTTTTTTCAACGGCTATCTGCTCTAAATAGCATTCTAGGGCATTCTTAAGAGGATGGGGAATTTCATTACCAAAGTTCAACTAATCTCACACTGGCGGAGCACAATAACACCCAAGATCACATCCACTGAGCCAACAACCGATTAAGACACTGGTCCTGAAACCCCATAACTATACTACTCTTTTTCTGTTCCTTTAATCTGTGGTGGGACATAGGACAGAATCAGTATCTTTCCAGCAATCTCTGTTTTGCCTGGAAGCACTCAGTTCTGTCCAGGATCTTCTTAGAGATTCCACTCGAGGGCACGCTTGGGCATATTTTGAGTTCTTGATGCCTTTGGGCCAGTAATCAGGTGTCATCCGCCTAGTCGAGATCCTTAATTTAGTAATCCCCATTGTATGTCACATGCTCTACTATCTACAGCGTTAACAAGGATTTCGTTTATCACTAAAGGAAAGAGTTATGGCGAAAGTAGGCATCCTCGTACTCCTGTACTGATGTCAAAGCTGTCGAAGAACTTTCTATTATGGAGGACTCTGGAATTTGGAGTTGTTAAATAAAGATTTTATCAATTCTATTATTTTTTAAGGCGATCCACATTTCCGTAGTGCCTGCCATACAAAGCTTCTATTAACTGATTCGAATGTTTTTAATAGGAAGGTAAACCCAAAGTCCAATTAGTCCTAGTTCTACATCAATTTGCTTCACAGATCTTGTTACACTAAGAATAATTTTGGGTCATCCTATAAATTATTGCAGAACTCTGTGCTGAATCGATCACTTCAAGTATGTATGTTACATCACTGTTATGCTACCTTTAGCGTTAATTTTCTTTCTTTGTCTTTTTTTGTTTAGCAAACTTAAAATTTACAGGCTGTGAATGTGGGGTATAAACCTACCTTTCTTTATATTATTAGGCAAGAAGATATTGATGTGTCTTTGAACACTGAATTGGCACATCTCAAGCGAGCCATCAATGTTTGATCACAGACATATAAGGTTGACTTGGGAGTTTCTGCAGTGTCTTCAGAAGCAGATTAACTGGCAGGCTTACCGCACAGACCAATGGTAAGAAGCCAGCCACACAAAAAAATAATCCTATCTGTAGACAGCGATGGTGGCAGCATTTGAAATCAGCCCAGTCCCATGAAACCACGGAACGACAATCGGAGATTTACGTGGTGGAAAAGTGATATTTGCCGAGGGAGGAGATTAGTTAGAAAATGATTCAACAGAGCTAAGGTATCAGATAGACGAGACCCCTACAAGGAAGCCCTCGAGGATAACAACGGAAAGCTAGTAGTATAGTAACAGGATTCCTGTAGAATGACGTCATCGGTTATGGGCTCGGGTGTGAGCTTTATCTGGGACAAGAGCCTGTGTGGTGAGCTTTTTTTTTTGTGAGCTTCAAATGTAAGCGCCAACGATGTGGGTCTTGTGTGGGTTAAGAGCGGATAGGCTAGGCAGACCAGATAGACTGTCTGATCTAACTGGCCTGTGTGGTCTGGTCTGCCTGATCTGCCTGGTCTATATAATCGGGTTTGTGTATAGTTGCATCAATTTGTATACGAAACATTAAAGTTGAATTAAAACCCTCAGGTGGACAGCTATACAAATAGACAGTTATGTATATAGATCAGGCAGCACATACCAGAAAAACCAGAAAGACCAGACTAGGTTTGTCTGCTGGTCTATGTGGTCCATCTGGTTTACACCCCCACAAGATCTTGGTCTGGACAATAGAACACAACTGTTTCAATCTGCAATCTGTTAGAAAGAGACTTCTTCTCTTCGCACTAAGTAGTTTTTATAATCCAGCTGACCATCTAAGACTGTCTCGCTATGCAGATAGGCTTAAAGTATTCAATCTCTTGTCATTGGCTCTTCGGGGAAAATCACTTATCTATCTCATACCTTTCCCTTGACATCTTCAACGACTATCTCAATGTGCAGTTTCTATCAGAAAGGATAAAATTTAATCATAAAGTTCGGCGCACAAAGCACACAAATCTACTCAAGGAATACTCTCATCGCACTGAGTATGCGAAGAACGAAAGCTCACCAGAAGAAAGCTCACCACATAGGGGTTCTTGTCCGAGAGAAAGGTCACACCAGATCTCACAACTGATAGCGTAACTGATCCAGGAGCCCTGCTGTTATACAATTCAAGCTTCCAGTCTACATGTGAGGTTACACAAAGTCTTTTCTAAGGATCACTCAATGGCACTGACTTCGTCAAGATTTTTGAGGGATCCTATACGGAGAATACCAGCGATACCAGTAATGGCCCAGAACTTAACACTGGATATAAGATGGTTTCTGTTTCTGTCCGCCGTCCCTACAATTATGAAGGCAATTAGTCTACTGTCCGGGCAAATCCACAGAGACTGTCATCCAGCGGCCAAAGAGATTTTTCTTTGTAGTTTCGCATATATTGAGGATGCCTTTAATAATGTTACCTTTGAGCTGATTAATGAAGCCGAGATGGATCATGTAGCTTTGCAGTTACTGCTCTTTGCTATGGAAGAGTCTAAGCTTATGTAGGTGTCACCCTTTAAACTACCAGTTCGTCTAGTCGTTTACTTTATCGTGCAATATCTGGTAGTGAGCTTATCTCAAAGATAGAAAAGAATATGATGGGTTAAGGGTAGTCAGGAGGATGCATGAAGGGGAACCAGTGGGACTTGGCCTAGGGGGAACTCTTGTCGTTGTATGAATTACTTTTTTTAGCAGCAAGCTGAGCCAAAACAGTCCAGGCTAGCAGGAGAGATGAATGGCGAATCGTCTACGCAAGTAGCTGTAAAGGCTATAGGTGGAGTCCTATCACTCCTCCTCTCTCATCGTAATTAAGGCATTGATTCACAATCTCTTTGCATGTTAGTCTGACTTAACTATAAATAAAATTAGGTCATGGTAAAACATACAAACTTGTGCATACCGGACTTCTAAAAATACATTTAAATACATCGACCAAAAAAAATTGTAATTTCCAAAGCAATCTAATACGTCAATAACACTTGCATCAGTGCATCTTCTAAAACCTTACCGGTAACCTTTACCTTAAGCCTGAAAATTTCCAAACCACATTTAAACATCCCTTAAATTATACCCAGAATGCATCCTCCCTGCATTCTGAGGATTTGTATTTTAATTTATTTCAAGTTTAAATTGGAAATTTAATGAGATTTTAACCCTGTTCAAAAACTGGAAATGGCGTGGTTTTGTATACAGTTTTGTACACAATTAGTTTTTGGTTGTATATGTATGTATAGGAAATTATAATGAGAGTTATACATGCATATAGGGGGTCGTCCATAAATTATGTGAGGCGTTTAGGGGGGTGAGGCGGACGAGTCGAATCTCACCTAATCTCACGTGGGGGAGAAGGGGTCTCGTCAAATATCACGTAGTTTTTTTTTTTCAAGACACAGTGTAAATTTGGTAGAAAACTGGATGAAATAAAGTAAAACCTGTTTCTCCACTCCCCCATTTACTTACAGGCCGCCGGCAGCCCAAGTCGGCGGGCACGGCCCGATGAACGACTCACAATACTCAATCTGACTTAGAGATGAAGACTTCAGGTATCCGCCTGACAGGCCGTAGCATGGAGGTCCTTACAGACACACTGGCGAAAACGACAGTTTAGCATAGCAGGCTGTTAATTCAAGTGCATTCATGGCCTCAACGAACACTTTAAAAACGCAAAAACAGATTCCTAACAGGAAAACCTTTAAAATACACAGACCACCATATATTTGCAGAGTCAGGCGGCGCACAGCGATATTTTTGATATTTCACCCAAATTACTCTAGAGGTCGTAATTTTTAAGTTATTGACAAAAATTTTTTTTTTAAATGTTCATCTTGAATTTACCTATCGATCCCTCTAGCCGGATTTTGAAATTTCATTTTCATTTTTTTTTTAAATTTTTAACAAAAAGTCTCATTTTTTCAAAAAAATACAATTTTTTCTATTCAATTTACTCATTGCCGCATTCCCGCATTCCCGCATTCCCGCATTGCCGCATTGCCACATTCCCGCATTGCCGCATTCCCGCATTCCCGCATTGCCGCATTCCCGCATTCCAGCATTCCCGCATTGCCGCATTCCCGCGTTGCCGCATTCCCGCATTCCCGCATTGCCGCATTGCCGCATTCCCGCATTCCCGCATTCCCGCATTCCCGCATTCCCGCATTGCCGCATTCCCGCATTGCCGCATTCCCGCATTGCCGCATTCCCGCATTCCCGCATTGCCGCATTCCCGCATTGCCGCATTCCCGCATTGCCGCATTCCCGCATGGCCGCATTCACGCATTGCCGCATGGCCGCATTCACGCATTGCCGCATTCCCGTATTCCCGCATTCCCGCATTCCCGCATTCCCGCATTGCCGCATTGCCACATTCCCGCATTGCCGCATTGCCGCATTCCCGCATTGCCGCATTCCCGCATTCCAGCATTCCCGCATTGCCGCATTCCCGCGTTGCCGCATTCCCGCATTCCCGCATTGCCGCATTGCCGCATTCCCGCATTCCCGCATTGCCGCATTCCCGCATTCCCGCATTGCCGCATTCCCGCATTGCCGCATTCCCGCATTGCCGCATTGCCGCATTCCCGCATTGCCGCATTCCCGCATTCCCGCATTGCCGCATTCCCGCGTTGCCGCATTCCCGCATTGCCGCATTGCCGCATTCCCGCATTGCCGCATTCCCGCATTGCCGCATTCCCGCATTGCCGCATTCCCGCATTCCCGCATTGCCGCATTCCCGCATTGCCGCATTCCCGCATGGCCGCATTCCCGCATTGCCGCATTGCCGCATTCCCGCATTGCCGCATTGCCGCATTGCCGCATTCCCGCATTGCCGCATTCCCGCATTCCCGCATTGCCGCATTCCCGCGTTGCCGCATTCCCGCATTACCGCATTCCCGCATTGCCGCACTCCCGCATTGCCGCATTCCCGCATTCCCGCATTGCCGCATTCCCGCATTGCCGCATTCCCGCATTCCCGCATTGCCGCATTCCCGCATTGCCGCATTCCCGCATTCCCGCATTGCCGCATTGCCGCATTCCCGCATTCCCGCATTGCCGCGTTGCCGCATTCCCGCTTTGCCGCATTGCCGCATTCCCGCATTCCCGCATTGCCGCATTCCCGCATTCCCGCATTGCCGCATTCCCGCATGGCCGCATTCCCGCATTGCCGCATTCCCGCGTTGCCGCATTGCCGCATTCCCGCATTGCCGCATTCCCGCATTCCCGCATTCCCGCATTCCCGCATTGCCGCATTCCCGCATTCCCGCATTGCCGCATTCCCGCATTCCCGCATTGCCGCATTCCCGCGTTGCCGCATTCCCGCTTTGCCGCATTGCCGCATTCCCGCATTCCCGCATTCCCGCATTGCCGCATTCCCGCGTTGCCGCATTCCCGCATTCCCGCATTCCCGCATTGCCGCATTCCCGCATGGCCGCATGGCCGCATTCCCGCATTGCCGCATTCCCGCATTGCCGCATTGCCGCATTCCCGCATTCCCGCATTCCCGCATTGCCGCATTCCCGCATTGCCGCATTCCCGCATTGCCGCATTCCCGCATTCCCGCATTGCCGCGTTCCCGCATTGCCGCATTCCCGCATTCCCGCATTCCCGCATTGCCGCATTCCCGCATTCCCGCATTGCCGCATTCCCGCATTCCCGCATTGCCGCGTTCCCGCATTGCCGCATTCCCGCATTCCCGCATTCCCGCATTGCCGCATTCCCGCATTCCCGCATTGCCGCATTGCCGCATTCCCGCATTGCCGCATTGCCACATTCCCGCATTCCCGCATTCCCGCATTGCCGCATTCCCGCATTCCCGCATTCCCGCATTCCCGCATTCCCGCATTGCCGCATTCCCGCATTCCCGCATTGCCGCATTCCCGCATTGCCGCATTGCCGCATTCCCGCATTCCCGCGTTGCCGCATTCCCGCATTGCCGCACTCCCGCATTCCCGCATTCCCGCATTCCCGCATTGCCGCATTCCCGCATGGCCGCATTGCCGCATGGCCGCATTGCCGCATTGCCGCATTCCCGCATTCCCGCATTCCCGCATTGCCGCATTCCCGCATTCCCGCATTCCCGCATTGCCGCATTCCCGCGTTGCCGCATTCCCGCATTCCCGCATTGCCGCACTCCCGCATTGCCGCATTCCCGCATTGCCGCATTCCCGCATTGCCGCATTCCCGCATGGCCGCATTCCCGCATGGCCGCATTCCCGCATTGCCGCATTCCCGCATTCCCGCATTGCCGCATTCCCGCATTGCCCATTCCCGCATTCCCGCATTGCCGCATTCCCGCATTGCCGCATTCCCGCATTCCCGCATTGCCGCATTGCCGCATTCCCGCATTCCCGCATTCCCGCATTGCCGCATTCCCGCATTCCCGCATTCCCGCATTCCCGCATTCCCGCATTGCCGCATTCCCGCGTTGCCGCATTCCCGCTTTGCCGCATTGCCGCATTCCCGCATTCCCGCATTCCCGCATTGCCGCATTCCTGCATTCCCGCATTGCCGCATTCCCGCGTTGCCGCGTTGCCGCATTCCTGCATTCCCGCATTGCCGCATTCCCGCATTCCCGCATTCCCGCATTCCCGCATTGCCGCATTCCCGCATGGCCGCATTCCCGCATTGCCGCATTCCCGCATTCCCGCATTGCCGCATTCCCGCATGGCCGCATTCCCGCATTGCCGCATTCCCGCATTGCCGCATTCCCGCATTCCCGCATTGCCGCATTCCCGCATTGCCCATTCCCGCATTCCCGCATTGCCGCATTCCCGCATTGCCGCATTCCCGCATTCCCGCATTGCCGCATTCCCGCATTCCCGCATTCCCGCATTGCCGCATTCCCGCATTCCCGCATTCCCGCATTCCCGCATTCCCGCATTCCCGCGTTGCCGCATTCCCGCTTTGCCGCATTGCCGCATTCCCGCATTCCCGCATTGCCGCGTTGCCGCATTCCCGCATTCCCGCATTGCCGCATTCCCGCATTCCCGCATTGCCGCACTCCCGCATTCCCGCATTCCCGCATTGCCGCATTCCCGCATGGCCGCATTCCCGCATTGCCGCATTCCCGCGTTGCCGCATTGCCGCGTTGCCGCATTGCCGCATTCCCGCATTCCCGCATTCCCGCATTCCCGCGTTGCCGCATTCCTGCATTCCCGCATTGCCGCATTCCCGCATTGCCGCATTGCCGCATTCCCGCATGGCCGCATTCCCGCATTGCCGCATTCCCGCATTGCCGTATTCCCGCATTGCCGCATTCCCGTATTCCCGCATTCATGCATTGCCGCATTCCCGCATTGCCGCATTGCCGCATTCCCGCATTGCCGCATTCCCGCATTCCCGCATTGCGGCATTCCCGCATTCCCGCATTCCCGCATTCCCGCATTGCCGCATTCAGTTCCCAATAACCTGAGGTTATGTCTAAAAGTACCAAATAAGGCCATTTTTAGCATTAAAATTGCTTATAGCTTCAAAACTATAGGCCGTAGCATAAAAGTTGTTGAACATTATTCATAGGAAATTGTCCAAGCTTTCCAATTTTGTAATAAAAAAATATCAATTAGCTACTTTTTTTTGGAGAAAAAGGTGGTTGAAGTTGAAATTTTAATGAAGAAAAAAACAAAATTTTGACTTTGACGACACATAACTCTGGAAGTTGGTGGGTTTAAGCCTTAACTTTTACCGTTTCACATAGGCGGGGGTATTCTGCGTAGATTGGGGCCTTATTCAAGAAAATCTCTCACAGGGTTACAAAAATACAGGGTGATATGTAAACCTCTACCAAAAAATTTCGAACTGATTGATTTGATATTTGACAGTAATTTTAACGGTTTTCTAAAACTATATCAAAAATTCATTTAGACAGATTAATAGCTAACTAAAAGACGAACATTTTAAAAAAAACATGAGTACGGAAACTCAAATTTTCGGCCCGTTAGAGTAAATTGAATAGAAAAAATTGTATTTTTTTGAAAAAATGAGGTTTCTTAGACAGCAGACCCTATCCAGTTGGCGGCCGCGGCGGTGTGTGGCGATACTTGGCTTCAAGGTGAGGACTTTCAGGCCGTCAATCTGTGTGTGAACGGGGGTTTTAAGATATGACTAAATCGTACACAAACATTTTTATGGGGACGCCAGAAAGTATCTTAGTAGGCCTCGATTGTTTAGCTGCCACCGGCCAGCCAAACCCGCGACGCGACGAATGCTACGGCATACGAGCCCGGTAAAACTGACCCGCGTAAAGGCCATTAAGATATAAAGCAAATAGATTCAAACCGCAACACGAAAGATTTCCTGGTTGATTGGTTTCTCTTCAACACATTTGTCTGAAAAGTTTGAGTTTTTTACTTGTTTTGCTCGGCGGAGTGATTTTCAGCAAATGTGTGTGTATACATAAATATGCAGGGTCCCTACAAACATTTCGATTCGGAAACGATTCGCCAAAACCGAAAGCTTGCTTCGATATCGAACTCGTAAACTATTCGTTAACGAATTCGAAGGCAATAAATCGGAGCACGATATCGAATCGCTCTCTCGGGCCGATAACGAATCGCAGTCTCGTATCGATATCGAATCGCTTTCACGAGCCGAGAACGAATCGCACTCTAGAGCCAATAACGAATCGCATGCTTTAAAGCGATTCGATTTCAATACGAGCATGCTATTCGTTATCGGCTCGAGAAAGCCATTCGATATCATTTACGAGCTCGATATCGAAGCTTTTGCTTGCAGGGGAAATTCTTGTTGAGTCTGAATACTCTCGTTTTGGTAGTTGTGTATCCAGCCAAGTTTATGCCCTCATCAATGTGACTCGAACACGACACAAGTAGGTGCCCCTGCCTTTCAATGGAACAGGCTCAATACGGCGGATTTGGAGAGAACAAACTCAATAAAACTCGCAGTCCCAAGGTGTAAACAACCATGCTGAAGGATCCAATATAGATACCTTTAAAAAACTTTTGAGAATGGATCACCTCTTAACGCTCCAAACATTTCTGGAGCTTCCATAGCCCCAACAGGAGGACCTACAAAGTCAGTTGCATATTTCTGATCCCATGCAGCAGAGTGCCGTTGCCACAGTGAAGAGGAATTTTCGATATCCCTCTTCAATGAGAGCACTCTGAGCCGGCAAACCGCGACCTCCTTAGAGGCCCACCTGCGGAAGTGTCGGCCACTTCTGCTCGATCGTAGAGGCGACATGAAAAAAACGTCCGCTTTGAGAAGACTAGTTTGCGCAGCCCGAAAACTCTTAAGACGATTTTCGGAAGCTGGCTACTCCGGTCTTTGCGTGGCCCTTAAAAGAAAGAGAGATATCAATTGTAAGAAGAGGGTTAGATCATCTGGATCGTCTCCGGGGCACACTATCTGGCCTGAAATCCATACCCTTTTGAAAAGCCTTTCAAAGTCCCAAGCACCTTTTACCAAATGGCAGAAAGTGTCAGAAAGAACTTGCTTGCAACTGAGTATCCGGAGACTATCCTGACCACGAAACAACTAGTTACCGTGCAAGGGAGTCTTCTTGAGGCAATAGCCGAGTTGGGATAGGGCTCAGAACAGCCCAAGTTCCTAGATGTTACTGCGAGACCGGGGTAGTAGGCCATTACCTGTACGGATTAGACCCAGGCCACGTGACTGAATGGTGAAGTGAAGGGGCGAGCCTGGTTTCCTCGCGAACTTCCTGGCGGCAACAGAAGGCCCCATTGGCATTGTGTTAAGATGGATAAGGGTCCAAAACAAGACCCTAAGGATGCAAGAGTGGAGAGTACTCCCCAAAGCTCACCACCCACCATTCATTGGGATGATATTCTCTGAGAAGGAGATGTCTGACGACCTGGGGCAGACGGGACACCAAATTTGCTACAAGTTTGGTTGGGCCTAGCTTAGGTTCGGGGGGGGGGGCATAAAACCCTATGACCAAAACTCTTCCCAGCTTAACTTGCATTGTCCCATCAGCGACCGCCAGACCCTCGAGAGCAACCATTTCTACTCCGATCACCAAGGAAGCAAAAAAGCCGAGGTGATTAACTGAAGCCTCACAGGAGTCTGCTCCGGGAATGGAAAACGTATGTAAGTTGCTCGAATACCAAGATCATGGCCACTGCATTTTTTGAGCTGGTGAAAGGAGGAGCCTGCAGAAACGAGTAGGTGACTCTCACTATCATGAACCCTAACCCTAAAAGCACGACCTAAATCCTTAGAGGAGCAACCTTAGCCCAAAAGGGCTCTCAAAAGGGGGTGGAACTTAATCCCCTAAAGAAATGAACACTGCTTGTTCAGACAACCGGAAATACAATTTATGTGATGTGAAAGCGTCGACCAAAAGGCGCCCAAAGACAATCTCGCTCTTCCCTGAACAAGGGCAAGGGTCGCCTCTGTGTGTATCCACTACAACTGGGGCAAGTAAGAGTTTGAATTATCAGTTACCTTGAATTAAATCTTGTGTTTACGCCCGTAAGTACCTATTTTTTAAAATCTGAAAATTCTCACGTGACATTAGGGTGGAGGGGGTCGAGCCAAATCTCACGAAATCTCACCAAGGGTAGGGGGAGGTCGAAAAATCCCAAAAATGGCCTCACATAATTTATGGACGACCCATAACCTTTAAAAGGTATATAATCCCTACCACACTGATATGTCAATAAACAAACCATAATTTTAACTTTAAATCTAAAATTACCTATAATTTATTTTTGTATTCTTTATTTATAAAAGCAAAGAATGTAAAAAAAATAAAGTATAGAAAACAACAAAAACTCACTTGGGAATATTTCAGCTTAAAATTTTACAATCTTGATAAGCCCACAATAAATCCAAAATTAGAGAGAGTGAGAGAGAGAGAGAGAAAAAAGCTTCATTATTATGTAAATAAGAACGCAGTATGTTGCAGAGTTCAACATTTTACCTGGAGATGCCAGGACCCAAAAAACGAAATCAAGGCAGGTATCAACAAAATCTGGCACCAGAATATAACACGCCAAAAGTAAATCCTGCAACCACTTCAAAAAAATTTTTTGGGTTTGGTCCTTCTCCTCTTCTCGTATACACCGTATTTTTCCCCGACAGGATTTTTGTAACTCCATCCGGAGACTTCTGAAAAGACTAAAGCCTTCGAGTTCAGTAACAACAACAACAACAACAACAACGAAAAAAGAATTTGTTTTTTTCGTAACAAACCCCAAACCTCTGGAGCATATGGTGGTTGGTTAAAAAAGAGGAGAAAAGCTACAAATTAGAATTCCGTAAAGTGAAGTTCAAACAGACAATCTCAACATCCCCTTGGCTTTGTGTGTGCCTTTAGGGAATAAGGTCGTCGAGCTCCTTAGGGGCGGCGCGGCGGGCTTCTAAGTATCCCCCCTTTTGTCGGTTTGGGTACAAAATCTTGTTGAAGATAGTTAAACTGAATCTCAGGGGTTATGTTATGCTGTACTCTATATATCAGCTCTCATAAAGCGTTTTGCTTGTACATTTTTTCTTATGGGGTAGTAAACTCTTTACATTCGCATATACATATATTTTTGCAATGTACATCTGATGCCTGCCGAGCCTTCAGCCCTCATATGATAAATTGGAAATTGAGAGTTTTGTCGCAGTGGAGAGGCTTTGCCAAAAATTCTGTATGAAAGAGGTCTGATGGTACAAATTTTTGACGGAAGTGTGATCATTTTTTTCGGAGTGATTTAACATAAATTTGAACATAATTGATCGTTTTGTGATGTGATAAATCCAGTTAGTTGACAAGAGTTAGTTGATAATTTATATAGAATATATATGTATGTAAATATTCTCCCCCCAAAAATTTGGCATAAGTAAATTCCAAATTTTTGCCTAATGGCAACTTGGACGTTATCAGGTTTCTGGGTACACCTTATAGAGGAATTTATAATAATAGTAATAGAATTACCTTTCTAACACAAAAGGCGCACTTCTCAGCTGGACTAAGAACTTTTACCATTGTCCTGTGGCTCAGCTAAGGAGTGCAAACAAATAATAACAAATAATAAATACTGAACACTCTAACAAAAAAGCGTGTAACAACAAAGAAGAAGTGGGGCAGACTAAGGAGTCACGCTAAATTAAAAAGAGTCATTTTGAAGGCCCCTTCACTGGTTTTTATTAGGCGGACAAATAAGTGGGTCATCAGCAGGGAGATGACAGTACGAAACGGACAAACTCACTGTGAACCGATTCGACTCTTCCGACTTGAGAGGAGTATTGAGGAGACCATACCTGGGAGGCGTATTCGCGTAAAGGCCTAACTAAGGACATATACGAATGCCTAGTGATGAGAGAATTGTTGAATTCCTTGGACCACCTTTTCATAAATCCCAGGAGGAAATATAATAATTGATGTCGGTCGAAAAATCAAGAAATCGAGAAGTTGGAGCTGCAGGAAGAAGTAGCGACAGGATTTAAGATTAACGAATTAATATCGTCAATCGAGTCTAAAGCCGTTGCAGCCCAAGCCGATCGTTGATGAGCTGGCCGTCATCGGCTAACATCTGAAAATGCGAGATGTTGCCGGAGATGGAGTTAAGACTGCCCATGACTGTTTCATGACCATCTAGAAAAGCGGTAGAGTTGTCTTTCATCAGTCTCAGGACATGGCAGGGCTTAATGTCAGAACACTAACTACAAGTTGATTCTCTTGGGGTCGAAGAGTTAGAGCTGACTCCAGCAGGCAGGTAAGGTGAAAAACACCACCGCATACACCATCGCAAGAAATCTCATCTCGGATGATCTCTGATTTGGATTTCGCAGATGATAAATAATTTTATGAGGAATGGTATTGAATCTTCAAAATGAAAAGAATTAAAAAACATTATATTTTTCTTCACTGCTGTCAATTTTTCTAGAGTCTTGTAGTGTGGAGGGCGTCCATCCTTGCCTCTAACTAACTACGTCCATGGAGTATATACATATATATATAGTTGGAAGTGAGTCTAGGATTGCCTGTACTAATTTCACACCTGACCTGATGAGTAGGTAAAGGTATTGGTGTAAGTACTGCATAGTTCTACTAGTGAGCCGTTGCTGGACTGTCCTTGAAGCGATTTTAATTTTGAAATGGGTTTTACACGATACAACGATTGGTGCGATACCGGCCCAATATTTCGGTCGCATGCGACAATTGTCTCGTCGATTTATACTGATACAACGGAATTGGTCCGTATGTGTACAGTACTATAGCTATTGGTCTAATAAATTGACAACGTAAGTTGGTCCAACCGTTGTATCGTGTAAACGCTGCTTATCGAGGTTTCATTCTGGTTGAGCCTGAGCTAGGTAGGCAGGTCGAAAGTTACTGAGTCGAAAGGCGTGGACAATACGAGTTGCTGGCCTGACAGTGGACTCGTACTGCATTTGTGTATTCGCATGTCAGTAGCTTTCAAAGATTTCAGTGGCTATATACTTTATGAGCTACTGTTAATTCGCAATACCCTGCCGTTGACGTCCGACCCTCATATGAGTTCCTGCTCGTGGCGTGATGGGGAAGACGAGAGGTGAGTAAAAACAACTTGGATGCGAGGTAATGGCAGTAACTCGTATGATCCGGTTACAAGGTGCGAGTAACTTGGAGTTGAGTCGGACTTACAAGAGGCAGTACATTTGTCCCGTACACGATAGTAAATTGTACTGGGGCCTCAATTTTTTTAAATGTACTGGCTCAAAAATAATGTACTACTGGGATTTGAGCGTGAATCGTGCGATTGTAAATTACGAAGTGGAGAGACATTTCTTACTTCTTTTGCGGCAGTAAAATATCCAATTTAAACCGAGCCGTGCTGAGATTGTAAATACTAACTTGAGAGAAATCTCTTACATTTGTCGAGGGAGTGAAATTTTGTACTCGAGAGATATTTCTTACTTCTTCTTAGGCGAGGTGAGATTGTAAAATAGAAATATACTTTCTGGAGGCATAGTTTTCATACCTACTCTGGGTCAGTTTAATACATAAGAGATTCAAAACCGTGACTCTGAAGCCATGCCAGTATGTAAAACTACAACAATGTCTCCGTTTTCGGAGCTGGAGTCTACTATTTGGGATAACTTTGATAAGCAGGTGTGTGACTTAATAAAACCCACAAATCAAACAACTGAAGCCATAGATAAATACCTTGTAGGATCACTGTTGCTACGATACAGAGACCCAGCAAAGTGGTGGTATTCAAGAAAAGGTCAATATCCTAGACACTATCAACTTTATAAACTAAGACTGTGCAACGTTGCAGCTTTTGTGCCTTTTGAACGCTTCTTTTATTAAACGGGTCAAGTTCTGGGAGAAAGATGAAATAGGTTAAGTATCTCCGTAAGTATCATATCGTAACTACTCTTTCGCAAATGCAATAGATCTACCCGCATCGCAACATTTGAGCCATTCACTACGCCTCATTTGAAGTGAGACATTGTACTGGTACAAAAGGAAAACGAGGATCCTCTTACAAATTCATTTTATAATCGTGTCCTGCCCAACACTAGAGTAGCTGCACTGCAGTAACTGACTAGGCCAACTCGCACTGTGTAACCACGGTTGAAGTTATAGGTTGCCAATTTGGGACAACGTTTTTTCTAACAACACACATGTCTGATATCCTATGGTAAACTTTGAAATTAGACCCAAATGTCTGGTTTTTGCCTTGGGAACCGTTCGATCTTTGTGTAAAGGCACTGGACCTAAGCAAGTACCTCTGAGCCTGAACTTTAAGTTTTTAGTAAAATCAGCCTACTTGTGGAGATTGTATAAGAATGCCTTACCCAGAATATCCTCAATAGTATACATTTATTTCCACACATTATTTCTTACAAAAATATAAAATTTTGTGACCCGCTTTAAAAAAAAACCCCCCAAAATAATATAAAAAAAACTTCAGCAATTTTCGCCAAATCATCGTAAATAAATTTTAATGTCAAAAAACACAATCGCCAACAACAGATGCTTTTTACATGAAATTTACTGACCGCAAGCTTCTACACCCCCACTTTGAACAAAAAAAAATCCCTTTTGTTTCCTCAGAAAAAAATGAAGAAAAAAAAATGTAGAAAGGAAATTTTTCAGGTGAATGACCTACATCTTGACCTAGTTCTTCATGGGAAAAAAAATCCCCTCCTTTTTGCCTTCTCCTTTTTTTTTACTTGCGCTCCTTCGCCTCTTGCATCACTTGAAAATTTTATCACTTTGCATATACACAGAAGTCAATAACGACGTTTTGGTGTTGGGTAGAGGGGGAAAGGGGGGTAGGGTGGGGGGTATACCCATACTCCACTCCCCATCCATCTGTTAAACCTTTTTCCTACACATCCTTTTTATACTCCTCGCCCGTCGTCGCCGTCGTCTTAGCAAAAATTTCTCCCACACACAAATTCGCAAATTATCATCCCTTTCTTTTTCTGTATAAAACTCCTTTAAATTACTTAAGAATGCCGCCTCAAAGGATGTCATCCATTAGTCACTTAAACGCCGGGACGAATTTCAATTAACATAATTCAGAGCTTTTCCTCTCGATGAATACATCGTAACCATTTTATATCTGTCCCTATAAGAAGAGGAGCGCATTGTTTTTGTTTTTGTACTAGTACATGTAGCACACACCAACCAACCACACCAGCAGTGAAAGCTCCTTTTTCTTATCATGACACCTGTTGCTCTAGGATCCGATTGTATATAAAAGCGTCCTGGAATTGAAATATTTCCCAAACGTACTTAACCCATTTCCAGTGTCAAGTATGGGAAATTTATATTTTTTTTTTTGTTGTTGATATAGAAAATCGTGTTGGTTCATTTTGTACCACTAGTACAGTGGTATTGTTGTCTCTTTCGAATATAATGAATATCCTTTTTGAAGCTGTTTCTTATTCTGTTTTAAAGGACACACAAAAGCTTAAGCTCAGTTCTTAGTAGACTTTCATCGCAACCTTGTCTCTGTGGAGAAATTTTATTCAAGGGAAAATATTGTGGTGTTGTATTATTGTTGTATCCTTGATGATCCTTGATGATTATTTAAAGGTCGGAAAGGTTATTTTTACATTATTAAAACCGTTTTTCGTCAGTGGGTGGTTTCTTTTGAATATTTTTTTTTTGTTTGTTTGTAATAATTGTGAATAATTGTTGTCCTTTAAGAAAATTTCAAAAATTCGAACTGTTTGTCAAATGCAGTTGTTGAATCCTTGCAGTGCTCCTTCGAATTTAAAAGTTTAAACAAAAAGGTTTTTTGTTGTTGAAGATAAAAAAAACCGCGTATTTTGTGCATTTTAAAAAAAATAAGAAAAGTTTAGAATATCAAAAAAAAAATAATATCCTTTTGTGCATATCCTTATTTTAAAAAAAATAAAAAAAAAATAAAAAAAGTGTGTATAAAAACCATTCAACAACGTCTTAAGAAGGAAATAAGTTCTTAAGTCATTCGCACCTTCTCCCTTTAAGAGGCTGATAGCTCCATGGGGATGATTAAGCTCCACCAATTTAGCTGTTAAATTATAATGGATTTTAATTTTGGATTGGCATCAAGAACAAAACCTTAAGCTGTGTTAGGGGAAGCAACCACCCTAAAAACTGGGCCATTTTCCAAAAAGGTATTGTAGACATTAGTGATTAAGGATAATACTCTTTCATGCCCATAAAGTAATATCACCATTTTACACCAACCCTACGGTAAAATACAAATCAGATAAAATAGAATGGGTTATACGGGGTGGTGGGTCGAGTACCGCGGGTAGTTAGTGCCAAAAGATTTTCCAATTGATCTTGACTACCCCCCACCAGTTTCTTTGTTAGGCAATTACATCCGTAGTTAAACAATATCCCTGAAGCCGAGGATTGCAATTTCCTGTGTTATGATTTTTGCACCCATAGACAAATTGAGCTTGAACCAAAAGTACAACCTATCATATCTCTGTGTTGTAGTCCTTGTGACTGGTGGCTCCTTGTTATTCATTCTCTTGTTCCACATCTATCTCTATCTTTCTCCTTGGTATTATTATTATTATTATTATAGATGGAATCACGCAGGAATCTACCGGGCGAAAACACTTTAAAGTTTTGCCTCTTAATTGATCATTAGGCCCCTTTTGAGAGTTTCTAGGGGCTGACAGAGAGAGAGAGAGTGAGAGAGAAAGAGAGACTTTTCATCGGTTATTGTATAAATAATTACATTTACACAGATTGGAGGGAAAATGCCACGTCCCTTGTAAATTTTAATTGAATTACTAATGCAGGGCTTGTTAACAATGTTGAATAGAGATTTGTTAACGAACTAATTAAACTGGATACCTCTTTTGTATGTATTTATTTTTGGGATTTACAGATTAGATTCGGGAAAAATTTATTTGGCAAAAACAAAAAATATACAAAAAATTTTGGGTTAGATTTGATTATTTTGATTGTTGAATGAATAATTTGTCTTTTGATGAGTTATGGGCGATGTTACGACAATACATTGATCGTCAATGCATTGATCAATTCCAACTGTCATTTGTCAGTTTATAGACCAAGGGAGATATCGGATTGAAGTTGACAGGCTGACAATTGACAGTTCGAATTGGTCAATAACCTCAAAATCTTTAATAGAGGACTGGGTTAAGAGACTGGGTCTAACCTATTGAAAATCGGTTCCAGGCCTTTTTCGACAAGGGAGTGCTTAGAATCTTACATGGGTCTAGCAACAGACCATGTTTGCCACCGCCTGTATGAGGGCGAAACCAAACCGGTGCGAGACTTAAAGGCATTACTTCGGCCTGGAATCATCAACGCAGCCCTTAAAAGGTGTCTCTCTAGGGTTCACACCAGAGCCGCGACAATGGTGTTTACCGATCAGCGGCCTACCGGTTACGTTTTCTTTGTGGGGAAAGGTGACTTCGACAAAGCTCGCTACCCATTCTCTAACTTCATAACTGCCCGTAGACGCATCTGAGGGTTCTTCACCATGTTTCTTCACCATGTGGTTTCATCATAAAAATAAGCTTTAATTGTTTATCGTTATAAAACTTTATTAGCACTCTGATTTTTATATTAAGTATTTTATAACTAGTCTTAGCACTACTTAAATTCACTTGAATGCACATACATATATATTGCTTCTATATATTCTTCTTATTTTTGGCGCGACGGGACTTTGGGTTTCACGATGGAGGAGGAACCTTCGGACTGTGTGTGTAAAACGAAGATGCCGGAAATTGGCTGTCCCGATAAACACGATCGGAACGGAACGGAGAACGGTAAGATCACTGAACTTTAAGTTCGGTAATCGATGGAGTGTTCCGACTGATCGTGTTTATTGTGTGGGAGGCTGTTGTGTGACTTTGCGTAAACTTGGTAATTAAGTTTACGCGGTCACTACATACTCCCCCCCCAGCGTAGCGTTAACGAAATGTTACCGCTTTAGACGGCTTAGCTTCGTTGTCGCGGTCACAACCGAAGGCTGGCTTTAGCCTGTCAATGGATATTGACTTGGTTGTGCCGTTCAATTTGACGACGAAGTGTTTTCGTAATCGTTTGATTACTTCATATGGGCCCTCGTATGGAGGTTCGAAAGGTTTTCGAACTCTGTCGACTCGTATGAAAACGTAGTCGGCGTTCTCCAGGGCTTCTGGCACGTAGACATCCTTTTGGACGGGCTGCCGAGGATGTATTGCCTTAATGTTCTGCATGTGAGAACGAAGGCTAGAGAGGAATTCTGATTCTTCAATTGGATTCTCATCGGTTGGGATAGAAATCGAATTGGGAAGTCTCAGATTCTGACCGTATACGAGCTCGGCTGGTGAGCATTGTAAGTCGGTCTTAATTGCCGTGCGTATGCCTAACATGACAAAGGGCAAGTCTTCACTCCAATGAGTAGTGTTGTCCCTTGCCATTAAGGCTGCTTTTAGTTGCCTGTGGAACCGTTCAACCATCCCGTTTGCTTGCGGGTGGTAGGCGGTGGTCCGGATTCGATGAGTGCCGAGTAATTTGGCAACTTCATTGAACAGTTTCGATTCGAACTGCGTACCTTGATCGGTTGTGATCTCAAGAGGTACGCCGAACCGTGGGACAAATTCCGTGACGAATTTTCTTGCCACTGTATAAGCTGAGATATCCCGAATTGGGTATGCCTCAGGCCATCGCGTGAATCTATCGACTATCGTTAAGATATAAGAGTATCCACGAGATGGGGGTAGGGGTCCCACTATATCCATATGGATATGGTCGAATCTATTATTTGGAAGTTTGAAAGCTTCCAATGGAGATTTGGTATGTCGTGAAACTTTGGACTTTTGGCAACCTAGGCATGATCGAGACCACTCATTGCAGTCTTTATTGATCGATGGCCAGAAGTATTTCTTGGTAACGGCTCGTCTTGTAGCGCGAATACCAGGATGTGAGAGACTATGTTCGGAGTTGAACGCTAGTCTACGTAGAGAATTGGGTATGTAAGGCCTAGGAATGCCTATACTATTTTCACACCACACCTGATGGGCGGTAAATGGTATTGGTGTGAGGACTAGTTTTACCCGGGAGCCGTTGCTGGGGTGCTCTTGTAGAGACTTCAACTCTGTGTCACCTTGTTGAGCCTGAGCCAGTGTAGGCAGGTCGAAGGTGACCGAGTCGACGTTGTCGGTTGCTAGTGAGCGCGACAAGTAGTCGGCGACAACGTTTTGTTTACCAGACACATGTCTGATGTCTGTGGTAAACTGAGAGATTAGACCCAAATGTCTGGTCTGACGAGGGGATCGTTCGGTCTTTGTGTGAAGGGCGCGAACCAGTGGTTTGTGATCAGTATAGACCACGAAATTGCGTCCTTCAACGAAATAACGGAAGTGTTTGATCGCTGCATAGATTGCGAGAAGTTCGCGATCGAATGCAGAGTACTTCCGTTCTGTTGGTGACAGCTTTTTGGAATAAAAAGCTAGTGGTTGCCACCGATGACCGTTGAATTGTTCCAAAACGCCTCCGATTGCATAATCAGAGGCGTCAGTCGTAAGACTGTATTTTGCATCCTCGATTGGATGGTTCAGCAGAGTTGCTTCAGCCATCGAGGTTTTCACCTTGAGGAATGCCGCCTGACATTCTGCTGGCCAGTCAAAAACTTTATTGGCACGTGAGCGGTTGAGAAGGTCTCTCAAATGCTCGTTTATCGGCACCAACTGTTCAGCCAATTTTGGGATAAATCGGTGATAGAAATTCACCATTCCCAAAAACTTCTGGATCGATTTGACAGAAGTTGGAGGTGCGAGATCAACGATAGCCTGAACCCGATCGGAGGATGGAAGTATTCCATCCTTTGTGATGCGGTGGCTTAGAAACTTAATCTCTGTTACACCAAAAACGCATTTCTCTAGCTTGATGGTTAAACCGAAGCTATCGAGGCGTTTAAAGAGCTCTTCGAGGTGAACGATATGCTCATCCTCGGTTTTACTGGCGATAAGTATATCGTCCAAGTATACATAAACGAAGTCGAGATCTCTCGTAACTTCATTTATGAACCTTTGAAAGGTTTGGGCTGCATTTCGTAAGCCGAATGGCATACGTGTAAACTCATATAGGCCGAATGGCGTAATGAGTGCAGTCTTATGCACGTCTTCTGGGGCGATTGGTATGTGATGGTATGCACGTACCAAATCAACCTTTGAAAAAATTGTGCAGCCGTGAAGATTCACGGAGAAATTCTGTATATGCGGGATCGGATATCTATCCGGCACAGTGACAGCATTAAGGCGACGGTAGTCGCCGCATGGCCTCCAATCATGAGAGTCCCGTTTAGGAACTAGATGAAGCGGAGATGCTGCGGGGGACGACGAAGGTCGACAAATCCCCAATTCGACCATATGGTCGAACTCTAACTTTGCCACCTTCAGTTTCTCCGGATGGAGTCTCCGAGCGGTGACAAAAGGTAATTGCCCTTTAGTTACAATGTGGTGTTGCACATTGTGTTTAACCGGAAGGTTAAAATTGGGCGGTTTTGTTAACGAAGCGTACTTCGTTAATAGCTCTTTGTATATGCCAATAACTCGGCATGGAAATGTTTCGGGGTTGTAGTCGACGGTAGCGCACACGTTAATGCGAAACTTCGTGCGCTTGTCGACTAAATGCCGATATTCAAAATCGACGGACAATTTGAACTTCGTTAAGAAGTCCGCCCCGATAATGGCTTTAGTGGTGTCGGCTATAATGAAGTTGTAAACGTATCGTCGGCGTAAGCCGAGTTCGAGTTCAAGCAACTTTGTGCCGAAAGTTCGGATCAGTGATCCGTTGGCCGCGTACAGAAGGACGTTCGGGCTACCGTTATGGGCCGGGAACGCCTTGGCGGGAACAATTGAAACGTCAGAGCCCGAATCAATCAGAAAGTCCATCCGATTGTTGGTGTCTCTGACGAATAAACGGTATGAGCGGCCGGTTATATGCTCGCTCATGTCGACCCCCTGCCCCTTTAGTTTTTTTTAGGGTGGGTGGGTGGTTTCTTCGCCGACTTGGCCTTACCACCACCGAAACTGCAGGGAGGCTTGCACTGGCGTGCTTCACTACCATAACGGTAGTGAAAGTAGCACAAGCTACCCCTGGCTTTATTGGCCCCTTGTGGCCGATTGGCCGAGGGCTGTCGAGGGCCGCCCTGCCGATTGGCAGGTGTTCGGCTTCTCGCGTTACGCGGGCTTCTGGCCAGATTGTCTAGCCGGGCCGTCAGTTTATTGATGGCGCTTTGCAGCGACACCAATGTTGGATCGGCGTTGGCCGAAGTTGCGCGGACGGCGGACGCGTATGAGGCGCCTCCGTGTGGAAGCACCTCCCATACTTTGTCCGCCGTTGCAGCTAGACCGGCTAGAGTTTGGTCGGCAGCGGTGGCTAATGTGACCTGGATGGCCTGTGGAAGCCTCCGCTCCCACAGGTTCCGGATCAGGTCGTCATTGACTGCCGACGATCCACCCGCTAGTGCCTTGAGAGCCTGGAGGAACTCGGAAGGTTTCTTATCTCCAGGCTCTTGCACTGACAGCAACTGCTCGAGTCGGCGCTTCTCCGAAGTCCCGTACTTCTCGAGCAGATGCTGTTTTATATCTTCGTATGAGGAGGTGGCATAATCTATTATGCTAAGCCGCATTGCCGTTACCACCTCTTCCGGCAATGCGGCCATTACATTATAGACTTTTATTTTGTCCGACTTACAGCCCGCCAATTGGAACATTATGTCCGCCTGGTAGAACCAGGAGGCGGGCTGGTGAACCCAGAACTTCGGGATATCTAACTTCGTCAGTTTGACGCCATCGACAGATGCTGAAGTTCCGGGTTTTGGTTCCTCCCTTTCAGCGTTACCTGTGTCCATAAGATTGTTCTCTGGGAGTGACATTTTGCAAAAATTCTTTGGTTTTTATTTTCGAAAAAAAAATGCTTAGTAAAATATTAAAAAAAGATTAAACGAACTAACGAATGTTAAGAGAACACTGCCAAATCCGAAAAGAAACGATTTTAATTATCGCAAAAAAAAATATATCAAAAAAAAATATAGATGAATCAAAAACGCTTGATTTCTCTCTCGGTGCAATAACTCAAATATATATATATATATGTATATATGTCTATATATGTATGTATATATGTATTATTTAAAACAGGAAGGTGAATTTTGTACAGAAAAATTGAGATTTAAAACAAGTAGAAAACAACTTAAATTTAAATCAAAACAACCTATAATCTATTTATGTAATTAATCGAGTGATTTCTAAAATGAGGGAAACAAATAAAATTGTGATTCAAAATATAATGGCGGAAGTTTAAATATATATGTATGCCCCACAGTAAATCAAGAACCAAACGAATGAAAATTAGTAAATAGTAACCAAAAAAAATAATTGCTATATAAAAAAATTCAAAATATTTGTATATATATATAAAGAATATGTGCTTAAACTAATTAGATTTCAGTTAAAAAAATATAGTTATTAGAAATATGGTTTAAAGTATTTCATATATTCAAAAGAATAGTTAAAAAAAATCTAACATGTATCCCACACCAATTATTAGTTAGCTTAATACGAGTATTAATTTATTTTTAAATCAGTAAAATTTTGTTATTTATTTTATTTAAATATTATCTGGTGTTGGTTTCCTCGATGTGTCTGGCTTCCTTTGTTGAATATGAATAGACTCTTTATCCAAAGTCTTTTGTCATTCAGCTCACAAAAAAATTATATTATTTGCTTTCTTGTTTCGTTTTCCTTTTTTTTTATTAATTTGTCGCCTTAAATTTTATTTTCAAATAATTGATTGATTTTTTTTAAAAACTTTTTTTTTTTTTAAAATAAAATGGCACGCACTTTTGTTGTACGGTATATCGGATAAGCGAGAGTAACTTTTATTTTTTTGATAAAATCCTAGTACCGATCTTGAACTTTTCTGGCGTAAAGAAAAATTGATATAAGCATGTAATATTAGGTACCGTTGCCTGCAAATGTATCTAAAAAAAATGTTAATGGCTTAAAAATAAAAAAATCCTTCCTTTATTATCACGCGTTCCTGCGTGAGTATCCACAAATTAGCCACTTTTATAATATATTTTCATTAAATTTATTGCACCACCACTCCGAGAAGTTTTAATTAATATCCGCGTGTAGCGGTCGGGGTCACCATTGAGGGTTCTTCACCATGTTTCTTCACCATGTGGTTTCATCATAAAAATAAGCTTTAATTGTTTATCGTTATAAAACTTTATTAGCACTCTGATTTTTATATTAAGTATTTTATAACTAGTCTTAGCACTACTTAAATTCACTTGAATGCACATACATATATATTGCTTCTATATATTCTTCTTATTTTTGGCGCGACGGGACTTTGGGTTTCACGATGGAGGAGGAACCTTCGGACTGTGTGTGTAAAACGAAGATGCCGGAAATTGGCTGTCCCGATAAACACGATCGGAACGGAACGGAGAACGGTAAGATCACTGAACTTTAAGTTCGGTAATCGATGGAGTGTTCCGACTGATCGTGTTTATTGTGTGGGAGGCTGTTGTGTGACTTTGCGTAAACTTGGTAATTAAGTTTACGCGGTCACTACACATCTGTTCTGTGGGTTTCTAGTCTAGCCTGAGAAATGAACCACCTCTTCCTTAACTCTCATTCTCCCCTGTTGACCGGCTTACGCCATTGGGGGGCGTCCGGGGGGCGCCCGGGGCTGTATCAGCATTTCATTGTCTTTCTCTCCTTCTTTGCACTTCATATAGATTCAGCGACATTTCTACCATTCTCCATACATCCTCCAACCTCATCATTAGGTCCAGAACGTTTACCCGCACATGGATGGCTACTTCCAGCACCGTTCTGTTCTTCGCAAACTCGGGCATGTAAAGAGGACATGCTCCGCATTCTCGGCATCGTCCGTGATTCGAGCGCAGAACGGTGAATAGTCCAGCCTGAAGGGGTTAAGACATGCCCTATTGAGTCCTTGCCCACACAAAACCTGCGTGAGGTAAAAACTCACGTCAACATGTTTCCTCATAACTCTCTTCTCTTCATTTGGTATGAGTCTATGTCCATCGGCCCTTAATAGACTCGTCCCACATCCTCTGCCATGATCCCATGGGCTGGCCATGCCGACCCACTGGCTTGGGCACTCCTCTACAAGTTCGTACACCGTCAGAATATCGATGGGCGTCTGGCGTCGATTGTGACTGGGCATCACTACTCCAAGGTTAGTGAGCCTTGAGACACTTTCGAAGTTATAATCTTCAATGTTAATAGGTTTTTGGTTTCCTATATGCTCATACGAAGCCATTTCAAGGTACTTAGTTTTCCATTCAGTGTTTTTGAAGTCTACCTTGATCTTGTCGCTTTAAAATTTCACCAACGCTTCCACTACCTTGACACAATTGCTATATCATCGTCAAAGGCTAGTATTTGCCATAGCTTCTGTTGAATTTACTGCCTCCTCGGTCTAGTTTCCAATTGCATAGCTCAATAGTGAACAAGAGTGCTGATACCTTGGCCTACTTCATTGTTGATACTGAATTCATCAGTCATTTGGTATTGGATTTAGCCTTTGTTTTATACACTCTCAGCATAGCAAGGTTGGATCGCTTCCTTGGAATTCCTTGCCCTATGAGCGTGTTTGCAACAATACTATCAAATGCTTGTTTAGAATCTATAAAGAGGATGTGTATATCAACTCTACATTCACAACTCTGAGGTTAGTATACTCCAACTAGAGGTCCCGCCAAAAGAGTTGATGCCGAGAAAGTCGCGTTTTCCATGCGCAGTAGAATCCCCGCATGCCGTTCCCGTCCCTTAGCCTAGTCGCAACAAATTTCGAAGGCGAAAATTGAAAATACATAGGCGCATTTCTTATCAATATGTGCCCAATTTTTATTTGTGTGCAGCTTTAATTTCCCCAGCTGCGCGCTCTGGCATCAACTCTTTTGGCGGGACCTCTATACTCAGGGCCGTGTCTGACTAGTGTTCATTACGTGGGCAGCAGGTAGGCAGCCAAAACAAAAGGGGGCTTGATCGCCATGGAAAGTACGTCTAACACGAGTAAGTGCGCAACATTCAGGCTGCGCAATACCAAAACCACCTATTGATCTGCAAGGTATAAGGCTTACATAACCCAGCCATTATAGCAAGGCTTGAGTGATTTTTGAGGGCTGGTAAAAATTGAATGTTTATCAATTTTGGTATTGCGCCTAGATCGGTCGGCGGCGGCGAGTGGGCGATAATCAGCATTCAACTTGTCAGCACTCAAAAATCACTCTGAAAACCTCACAACTTTTTTTGGAGTGATTTTGGTCTGGAGCTACAATTCTTAACATTTACCTTTTCTTTAAATGTGGTCTTTAAGCCTCTCTCTAGGCTCTAGTATTTTACATAAAAATATTTTAAAAGAAGATTGCCAAAAAAAGAAACAGCCACTGAACTTCTAGTATCAGAAGAAATTTACTGAGTCAATATATAAAGCTCTCTACTACTCTAAATATTTTTTTCAGACGATGACATAATAACAATGAAGTATCGTTTGATGCATTCGTAATACAGAAGAATAAATCTGTGCAAAATTTAGAGTAGATTTCAGGATTTAGGCTGACTTCTGTCGTCTCTATCCAAAAATTTGCTCATTCCAACCACCACCCCTTAAGTTACGTATTCAGTAGTCGATTATTCGCCACAAGAGATATACTACACAAAAAAACGAATCTTAGCCCTTCAGTTTGGGGCTATTCTAGTCACGTTGTCTCAAATAAGCCACCGACTTGATCACTACTAGGAATCTCTGAAAGAAATATGACATCCATCAAAAAAATAAAAAAAAAAATAAATAAAAGAAAATCGCAATGAAAACAAATTCTAGCGAAAAACTTCGCACTCCATTGCAAGTGAATTTCAAAACTTTGACACTTATATATGATGACGGCGCGGGGCACCCTGGTTCTCCTCCAAAGGGCAAGGAAAAAGGCCCTTTCACAAAATCCTTAACTAAGGCAATAAAATCCGCAAGAGGAGAAAAATAAAATAAAATAAAATAAAAATAAAATCGTAAAAAAAATCCATAATCTCTCTCTGAGTCACAAATTTACTGCCATTCCCTAAAAACCCTCGTCGCACAATGACGTCGATGACAGCAATCGAAGTCCAAGGTTATAAAAAAATGGGGGAGGGGTGGGGGAAACTTGCAAAATAGCAGCACAGTAGTAGCACAGCCAGCAGCGATGACGACGAGGACGACGACGACGGCATTCAAGGATTCTACCCTTTTCCCATTCAGACATGCCTGAGTGGTGGAGCAATGCGAATAGTTCGTTGACTTTTAGAGGTTTTTTGGCTATCCTCTTGAAGTACAGTTATTCACCACTGAAGGAATCAGGCAAAAATTTTGTCCTAGAGTTTCCCTTGACCGCCCCTAACAAACAACGACATTTTGTGGCCCATAAAGCTTAACCACTTCCTGCTATACCACCCCCTGCCCCTCCCGGCCTTGCTTCATAGTCCTTGCCCTCATACCCTGTATATGATCCATAAAAGTTTCTCCCCCGTTTGCAATTTACTTGGTACCACCACATCCCCCCGTCCGCCTCCTGGTGGCAGGGGGTGGAAGCTTTTGTTTCAGATAATATAAAGAATAAAAGCCATCCCCTAATGTCCTTACATGAGCATGTGTTAAACTTATTTGGTTTCCACATTTACACAGTTCGTTAAACACAGACGTGCAACAAACACAGGCTTATGCGGGATTGCGTTACCCTTGTACCTTTGCCTGTCGCAATGCCCCTAACCCCTAGTCCTCCCACTCCCGCCCCTTCCGGCTCTCTTCATGTTCCATGTAACGTTCCCCAGCTGGACGTGGACTTTGATTACATGCCTCTGGGCTAGCTTTAGGTTTTTGTAATCTGAGCTTATTTCTTTTCACCTGGCCATGATTGAAGGCATTCTGGGGGGCACCTGATGAATTTGAAGGACAGGATTTTTGGTCAGCTACGCAAACGGGAGGGGACCGAGAGTAACCTGAGGATATGAAGGATAACGATAAATAAAAACCCTCTTATGAAAAATCAAAAGCTATGTGTAAACCTTTTAATCTGATGTCGAGAAAAATAACATTTTCCTCCTTTCCAGTCCACTCCCTTTCACCCCACCCATTATGCAGCAACCTATATACATATATGTGTACCCTACCATTTCAAGGATTACGGCCAAATGAATTGGACAGAGTTTCACTAGCAAATGCCAAAACAAAACAAAAAATTCATCCTTTTTTCCGGAATTGGTGCTAGAATACCAGCTTGATGCCGCCTATTTGTCTTGTGTGTTTCGAGGACGAATTCTTTAGATGTCTTGATCTTAGTAATTGCGAACGAGGCAGACACTTAGGATCCACAGCACTATATGGCTTTCATATACATATATATCGAGGATTCCTTCTTATACACATATCTCGGATAGATCCTTGGAATTTTGAATCTAGGATAGTTGGAAGTTTTCGGTAGGTAGTGAATCATTTGAATTTGACGCAGTTTAGAGTCGTGTCGTCCTGGGGAATTTATTTTAATGCGATATACTACTATAGTGGTGGGGGGATAATATCTGCAGTTGTTATTGTTGGGAGGATAATGAATAGTGATGATACAACAAATCGATTTTTATATATGTTGGCACGCTTTCTTTTAGATAAAATTTTTGGAGAGAAGTGGGTTAAGTTTCTTTTTAGATTGTGAAATTAGAGATTGTAGGAAAAACTGCCAGACCGAAAAAACATCGTGGGTTTTAGGAAAGCGATTCCAAGAAGTGACAAATACAAATTTACACTCAAAAATTACCAGCGTTAAACATTTATTTCTAAATAAATAAATATGCCTACACAAATTAGAAGCCCTTGAATGCCTTTGTGCTGATGGCACAGTATCAATTGCAGACTCAGAAGCCAACCTACAATGCGTCCTACATAACTTTGCCACAAACAAACATGTATAACATGAAACTTACTATAAAACAATTCCAGCCCTCATAAAAGTCTTTATTGATCTCATTAGAGCCTTTAGTTAACAGTTGCCAAGATCCACCTCGTTTTAGAGGACACAGCACTCCCACAAGGCTTCTTCTTTTTAACCCTTATGGTTGTGTCACAGAAATTTCAACTCACGGCAGTAAAACCCCGATACATAAATTTTTGTTTTGATTTTTGTTATATTCGTGGGATCACATAATTTTTCTGTGGTATGTCTTCTGTATTCTTGCGTTAAGTGAAACCCAAATTTTATTAGCTGATATTTATTAAGATTGCGATCAGGTGTCTGGATATACTTTAGTATACAACTTCTTTGTCCATTAGGGAATAGTATATTGGGAAAGATGTGGCCTCTCAGAAAGTGTACAATAGAATAAAACCAGTTACTTGCTAGTTATAGGCTGGGATTTGTGTTTCTACAGTACGAACACCAACTTTGTCTATCTCTGTTTTACTAGAGTTTTCTAGAGGGGAACTCGTTCTATTAAATCTATAAGGCATAGGCCCAATAGATGTCATGAATACTTTAAGTGGAGAAATTTATGTAAATCCACCTTCTTACGACTGGAAGTAAATAATTCTAGTCCTTAGAAAATTGTATCAAGAAGAATTTCCACATCTCATCCAAAACTTTTCCATTTCTTTTCAAGGGGGCGGGATGATAACAAAAAGCACACCCGAGACCGATTTATTAGCATTTATACTCACCTCGCATGCTCGCGAATCTCGTAACACCTTAACACAATACTATGGAACCACATATTCCAAATCGCCAAATAACCATCTCCCTATTTGGTAAAGCTTAAAAGATGCATGGCTACAATATATGAACCGAACATTCGACCTCGGTTTGAATGCAACTCATTTATCTAGGCTGGCGCCTCGAAACCATTATATTGGAGATGGCATCTTTTGCTATATAGACTCTTTGGACCAAAGTAGGAATGTGATAGTCCCCGGAACAGCCATTGCGACTGCTCCACTGACGATATTGATTTGACTGTACAAAACTCACTTGCACACCCTGCAGTCCTTTTTTTCGAGCATAGTATGGTCTAGAAGTTCCATTGTTAATAGTACAATTAGACCATGGAATAATCTACTACAGTCAGTACTTCCGAACTAGTACAACATCGTAGTATTCAGACGTACGGCTCATTGTAATCTACTCCAGCATGATCTACTCTCCTGACCGATCTGTTCTATACTTCAAACTGAGCTTACTACCTGACATCGTATTGTACCATTACATGAATGACATTACATGTTATTTCTAAGCTTAGTTTATCACATTAAAAAATTTGATTTGATAACTTCGTCCTTACGACGAATATTTAGCGTCGTAACGACGAAAACCAAGGATGTAGATTTTACGTCGCTACGACGAAAACTCAAATAGAGGGGTCTCTATCAGTCGATAGATTGTTGCAAATAGCTCCCTTTTGGGCATTTCTCCCCCTGCCATGCGAAATCAGCTGATTTTGATTTTAATTTTGTCTGCTGATTCGATTTAGATTAAGAGACCGGCCGGATTCGTGGACAACAACAATTGTGAAAAAATAACGACGAATATCACTGGGTGGAATTCGTCGTAGCGAGGAATTTTCATTGTAGCGACGTTACTGTGGGTCAAGGGTATAAAAAAAATGCCGTCATCTGTCGTTCCCAGTAGTAGTACTTAATGTAAGCCCAGAGGCTTGGATTTAAATCTCATGCAGCGACTTGAATCCATTCGAATCCATTTGACCAACTATTTGATGAAGAACACCCTTCGAAGCCTACGGGGTGCCACCGCGAGGGAGACCCATCCTCCGCTATAGGGATGGCATCTTTCTTCTTCTTCGGATACGCTGCTGTCGGTGCCGCTTTCTTTTCCGCCATGCAGTTTCTTGCCTAGTTTCTCTGGTCAATTCGGCAGATTGACCACTCTCCTCCTTTCACACCCTGGGCTTGGGACCAATTCCTCACTAACACAAAAGACCTCGACACTTCGGATGAAGGCAAGTAGGTCTTTCGTTGAAGAAGATAGTCTAGGGTCACTTCGGTAGTCTAGGGGTAAGGCGCCTGACTGCTATCCCAAAGGTCCCGGGTTCGAATCCCGGCCAGCCCCACGGTCCTTTGCCTTTTCCACTTTCCCACCCACATAACTTTCCTTCTTTCTTCTCCCCTCTTTACATTCCTGATTCCCCCTGTCATAGCCTTCGCTAGTCCTTCCCCGCTCCACCAAGCGCATGTCATCGGTTGGCTGATGAGATTGAACTCGTTTCAGGAGGCATAACACTCCAGCGAGTTGTTTCTCAAATACCCCGATGCCAGAGTCGCGAAATGGTTGGAGTAAAATATCGCGGCTAGGTTGTGGCAGCTCCTTCCTACTTCTATCTCTTTCTACTCTCTATCTTCCGGCTAGAGCTGCTGCTCGACATTCTATATGAAAAATATAGATTGTCGAACAGTACAAAGGGGCTTCCCCTAAGCCTCTAGTCTATCACATAAAAAAAAAGCTGAACTGGGCTCAGAAGCTATCTGATAACCTTCCTTCTTCTAGGCCATATCGGAGCAGAACATCAACACAGAACTAATGTGGAAGTCGTGTCACCGTCAATTCTGAGTTGGAACTCTGTCTCCTGGTTGTGGAGTTGGGACAAAGCCCCATGTGGTCACATATCCCACCACTAGAATAAGCTCCGTCCTCTTTAGAGTGATAACGCCGCTTAACCAATGGTTAGCTCTTTAGTCTGTCTAAGATCTAAGACTGTTTCCCAAAAGACCTTTTTTTTTGCCAAGCTCTAGATTATGAATAGAACAACTCGACTGTGGATTAATCTCCCGCAGTCAGTATTTCCGAACTCGTGCAACACCTTAGAGTTCAAACGTGAGGGTCATCGTCATTTTCTTCTACACCCTCCAGACCCCCTCTAACCTTTCCTATTCTCCTCTATTCTTCAAACCAAGCTTACTACTAAACATTGCACCATGAACTGAGCGACATGACGGACTGGTAGTATAAAGGGTTACTCCTAAGCTTGGTTTTTTCATATAAAAAAAATGTCCTTTCCTAACATCCTCATGAAAGTTCCATGGACCAATTACATTGTATTAATCGGTCCGGAGCCTGCCATTGGGGCAATCACCCGTTTGGTGAAGAGTCCTTCACTTCCCGAACGGACTTGGTTGAAACACACCGAACCCTGAAAGTCCGTGCATGGATTAACCGATGAGTAGATCCTTCCTGTGTGGTCTCTTAATGCATCTAAGGATTTGTTGGGAGACAGTAGAAAGGATGTCAGAACGAACTGAGTTGCTAAGGTTATTTATTAAGATTCCAATGTTTATATATGTATATTTTTTCTTGTTACTCTAGATTAGGTTAGGTTAGATATGGCTGAGCTTTTGGTTCAAGCCCACACACTTAGGCCAGAAGGATAGGCCCATTGTGATGCCATAGTGATCCCACTTTAAACTTGATGTTAAAATGTCGTTTCTTCGTTAAACCATCTCGAGGAAGTAATGAATCTTCTAAGTTGCCGAATCCCAAACTTCGAGATTTCCGCAAGGTTGCTTAGAAAGGGTTCACCAAATGTGGTTAGCCTTATCCTGCTTAGGGCCGGGCAATGACAGAGGCGGTGTAGTACACTTTCCGCCTCGTCAAGGTTCTTACAGCTTCTGCAGAAATCGTGGGTCTCAAGACCTAAACGGGTCGCATGCGTCCCTATCAGACAGTGTCCGGTTAAGACTCCCACTATAACTGAGAGTTCTTGTCTCCCAAGGCTCAGTAATAAGGTGGTTCCCCTGAGATCATAGGAGGGCCAGGTTCGCCTGAGATCATAGGAGGGCCAGGTTAATTTGGCCAAAGTGCATTTATTAAAATCCCTCCAATGCTTTTTCGCTTGTGTGATTGTGTGTTGCTTGCATCGGAGTTTAAAGGAGGCCCAAGGCATACCAACTCTTTCCTTTTCTGGAAGGAGAGTAGCGGTCGTGCCTCTCCTAGCCAGTTCGTCAGCTTTACAATTTCCCTCTATATTTCGGTGACCGGGCACCCAAACGAGGAGGGTCCTGAACTGCTGAGCCATCTCGTTAAGAGATCTGCGACATTCAGAGGTAGTTCTAGAGCTGTTTGTGCAGGAGCGCAGGGCTTTCAGAGCTGCCTGACTATCTGAGCCTTGTAGGCAGTCCGGTTTCCATCGCCTTGCTGGTTAATTTGCAGAACAGCTTCTTGTATGGCTAGAATCTCCGCTTGATATACACTGCAGTGATCGGGAAGTCGGAAGGAGATTTCAATCCCAAGTTCTGGGGAAAATACTCCTCCTCCCACTCGACCCTCGAGCTTAGAGCCATCAGTAAAAACGTTTATGGCATCCTGAAACCTATGTGGTCTATTTATCCATTCACGACGTGAAGGGATGTGGACTCCGTAGTTCCTCGTGAAGGTAATTTCGGGAATGCAGAAGTCGGGTTTTGTGGGGATAGTAACTGAGTTCAGTACCTTCGTGTGCCCTCCCCTGATTCCAGTCCAGAAACCGGATTCTTTTATTCTAAGGGCTGCGATGGTTGCGCTTTCCCTTGCCACGAGATTTAAAGGAGGGAGGTATAACATAACATTTAAGGCCTCTGTAGGAGTGGAGCGAAGTGCTCCTGTTATGCATAACTCCGCACATCTTTGTACTCTCTGTAATTTGTTTAGCACGGTGGATTTACTCAGAGTTGGCCACCACACTAAAACCCCGTAAAGGAGAATTGGGCGGACGATCGCTGTGTAGATCCATCGCACAATGTAAGGGGAGAAGCCCCATTTCTTACCAATGGATTTTTTGCAGGGGAAAAGCGCGATGTTTGCTTTCTTAATGCGCTCTTCTGTGTTTTCATGCCAGAGGAGTTTCTTGTCCAGGATTACTCCCAGATATTTGGCACTGTTGTTAATTTTGAGCTTAACATTGTTAAGCCGGGGGGTGTTAACGGAGAGGTCTTATACCTCCTTGTGAAGAGGACCAGCTCCGTTTTTACTGGGTTAACGCTGAGTCCGCCGGTAGCAGTCCAGCTTGAGAGGGTTTGTAGCGCTGTTGTTACTCTAAAAGATGAAAGTCTTGTGTACATGCCATGTATTGAATTAATAAAATAATAATAATACTTGTTGGCTTAATATAAGGACATTTATTGGCTTGATTATCAGATTCTGCGCCTTGGGTTATCTTTTATAGACGATCGGAAGAGCGGGGACCCCATCTGTAGGCTATGCCTTGAAGAGAATGGGTTTGCCTTTCAGGTTATCTGTGAGTGCCCCGCGATAGCTCGAGCAGTCACTATGCACGGCATGGTTTGCAAAATTGCTGTCAAGTAAGGCTTACTAGTCGCTAAACTAAAATGACACCTCTTATTGAAACATGCTTTATAACAACACTTAACAAAAAATTCCATAAAATAAAAGAAATTTCTCAAAGTCGGCATTCAGAATTATTGTTTTATCTAATATCTTAACTGAAAAGATTCAATATCAACCTCAAACCGATTAAGCAAAAATTTGTTGAAGATTTAATTTTAAAGAAATAAAAATGTATATCAAAAGATCTTTTAAAATTCCCTTAAAGCAGCTCAAAACCATGAGCCTCTGCCTCTGTGTTGACTTAAAACACACAAAATAAAAAACTTGTATAACCTCAAGAATGCTCCATGAAGAAAAGCAATGCAAAGGCATAACTTTCACTTCATTTCTTTCAATACTATTAAACAAAGGGATTTTTGCAGAAAATCCCTTAGGCCCTTGATCCAATTTACTTAAACCTAAATTAATTTCTGACAAAAAACATTTTTTTTGTTGTTGTTGTTCTTGTTCTTCTTTCTCTCATTTCATAAGAACAAAAAAGTTTTTTTTGAAATGAAAAGCCGCAGTAAAAGTTGAAAGTTCCAAGAAAACCACAAGAGATATAATCAAACACGTCGTCCTCCCCGAAAAGTACCTAATGTAGACAAAACTCATTTTCACCTTTTTTTTTCGTTTGCTGTGTGTAGCTGCTGTTGTATGTATATGTATAGGGGAATCCGAAAACTCCCTGGAAAATGAGAACAAAACTGTTTTTGTCACCTTGTTCAAACTTCGCACTTAAGGAACTTAAAATTTTCAAGCACACAAAAGGAATCTTCTTGCTCTGGCCCCCAACAAAACCGAGTAAGTCCGCAATAAGAGGAAGAAAAGGAAGAAAGTTTCCTGGGAGAATGAATAAGAAGTGAAGACTTAATTCGAAATAAACGGCAACTTCCCTTTAAGCTGAAGGCATAAGCAAAAAGCTCAACCGAAACGGACCCCAAAACTGGTGCGCGGAGCCCATCGAGGTGAGGGCCCCATTATAGGGTAGCAAAACGAATTAAATTTCTTCTTGCTTGCGCGGAAAATGTGGGGAATAGCAAAAGCAATAAAACGAGAGGTTTCTGCTCCTTTCTGGCCAAAATACGAAATAGTCATCTACACAGCTCAACTTCGCTTGCCTAATGCCAAAAGTTTCAGGTGCCGAGAGAGGAGGCTCCACAAGCCACCGTTAACCGTTCCTGCGATCCACCAAAAACCACCTTTATTCCTTCCACCAACGTATATGCAAAGTCGAAATCTTCTCTACGGGTTTTTTCGCCTCTCATACATTTGTGAGGTAAGATTCCTTTTGAAGATTTGAGTGCTCGAATTCCAGTTAAAATACATTCCTCGCCCGCTTCTGGAATGTGTCGTTAATTCACCAACTCGAATCCTTCCAGGACGAATATAAACTCCCGAGGGATGCCACGGAAAAATCCACTATACTGTTACGAGGAGTCATACGTCGGTCGGGGTAGTCTACCCTAGTTGGAGGGGGTGAAAAAATACTATGCTATATGTTTTTTTGTTGTTTGTTAGAAATACACCATTTTGTTGTTGTTGTTATTGTTTCTGCTGTAGTTGTAGTTGGGGGAAAAGTTTAAACTACAAATCGAATGTTAACAAATTTCAACTCTCCAGTCCAGTCCGAAAGTCCGCAGACGTTGTTACGAAGGAAAGTTTCAGTTTTGAAATGAACACTTTTCAGGGAGAATCTGTTGTTGAAGTCAACTTTAGTGTATTTTAGTGCAGCAGCATTCATTCTATACGTGCCTGAAAGGATTTACGAGGACTTTTAAAGTTTATCTGAAAAAAAATGCATTTTTTCATACAAAAAAGGGAGTATGCGAGTTAAATCATATTTTACAGAGCTTTTTTCAAAAAACTTGTCTAACTGGAACTCAAAACATTCATAAATAAAATCCATGCATAACTTGTGCTTATGTTTGTGATTGCTACACATGATGAGAAGTAAGGAGAAGTTAACCGCCAGTATGTACTGAAAATGAACCAGATCTCTCTCCCACTTCTCTCTTCCATTTCTCTCTCTCTCTCTCTCACAAAGCACCCTGCAACTATTTTGGAGGAAAACTTCGCCGAGGATAGTGCCTTGATGGCAGCTTGAATGTTCGAAGAAATTCTAATATTGGCGTCTTTCAAATCCGGTCTCAATGCCATGTATATATGTACTTCAAGTACAAACCATGAGCCTCTGTTCGTACAAAGGGTGACTCCTAATCTTGGACTCAGAAAAAACCCTAGAAGTACGTAGAGTCTTAAGAGATGGCTTAGCCTTAGCGATGGGTAGATAGAAGGAAAGTCGGTAAAAAATTATAGATATGAGACAGTTCTTCATTTTGAAGGCATTGAAATCGACGTGATCGTTGCAGCCCAATCAAGAATGAGTTAAATATACCTGTTGATAGCGAAGGCAAAATCTGGCCTGAGCTTTAATCATTGAAGCTAGAAAAGTAACGTAGAACACCGTCATCACGAAAGCTGGGAAATGAATTGGTGGTCATTGGTAACTGATCATGTAAAAAGATTAAGAAAAGAGCGGTAATATAATTGAGACTCGCTGGCAGTCATGACATGGGATTCAGATTCGACGCCATCCAGTGCTATCTTGAATGAATGATTGTCTATCCCATTCTTTGTAGTTAGGACGATACCAATAGCTTAGAGTTAAGATAACAGAGGATGATATTATATACTGCCACAAGCTTAGGATATATCTAGAACAACTAGGCCTGACACCCTAAAGCGATAGAGGCGTTCCATTGTTTTGGAGAGATTAGAAGTAATGGCTATTGAGCGATAGTTACAAGGACCAATGTAATTTTATTGCTTGATTAAAAAAATTTTCTAAGCTTCCATACCATACGAATTGATCTCGATTCAGTTAACTTTTAAATGCATGTTAGAAATTGCAGTAGCATCTAATATCGTTTTCAACTGGAGTGCAATTTTAAGGTCGTGGGTCGAGTCACACGTATAAAAATGCACCATCGATTTTTCTTAATTTTTTTTTCTTCTCGCCCTTTCTCGTTAAATTCCTTGTTTTCTAGTCTTTTTTGACTACGTTAAAGATAAGATCAGCGCCACTGCTTTGTCGTAGTATGAACTGGGATGCTTCTTCTCTTCTTATTATCGCGCCTAGGATTTAAATGGATAGGTCAGCCAGTACACAATCCACTGACACGGATTGGGAGATGTTGCAGGTTATAAGCTTCTTCACCTGCATTGGCAGGAACTCCCGCATTCCAGAATTTGATGATTATTACAAAAAGAGCTTAGCGTCTTAAAGTTGAGGCTTCATTTCTTATATTGGAACTTCTGCATATATTCGATGTCAATCCTAACACATAGATAGCAACAACTCTTCGGGCGGAAATGTAATACATGATAGTGACCTAAATAAGCATCAGTTGATGATGAGGCAGATTTATACCACTTTTAACATTTAGCAGTGGTTAGGCAAATAATGCATATCTTTTTATATGGTCAAAGTATTCCCTTCTAAAATTTATAATTTATAAAGAAACGTCGATCCCATTAGCATTCTCGCCTTTCCTAAATATTCCCTCAATTAAGGATATGCCTTTTTTTTCTTGTCTGATTTTCCTATTATTTTCCGAAGCTTTTATCAAACTTTTCTGGGGCTTCTATGAAGTTGTAAAACTTCCCAAACAAGATTTTGGTTTCACTTGCCTTGAAGCGGCACTTAAGTAACGTCTCCATTTACTGAAAGAAGTAAAATCCTTATTTCACAAGCGAGAAAATAATACCACAAAATCGCATTGACATGATTTGAAAAATACACAATAAAAAACAAAACCGAAAAAAACAAAACCTTTTATAAATATTTACAACTTTAAATAATTGATGAGTGTACATCGATTTACCATTGAGAAAGGGTCAAACGCAAGATCCAATCTCACAGGACTAGATTCGGAAAGGATTGAGGAATAAAGTTAAGCCAATTTAAAGTCGACATTCGTGTCACCATCACCTTCAAGATTTTTCGATGTACGAGAAGAGAGCATTTTCTGTCATTCTATTTCGCAATTTCTTATCCCATCCCCCTCATCCCCGGGTTGGGGGGGGGGGGGGGGTGAAATGTTAAAACCTTTTTCTTATCGATTTATCCTTATCGGTTAATAAAAGGAGATATGGGGAATGACCAAAAACTGGCCCTCGCCCGACACATACGAGGCAAGCCACAAACTAAACTGCACACAATTCAACAATTCGAGAAGTGGCCAAATGTCGAAGTGAAACTTTTACAAGGTATCAAATAGGTCTGGGGGCTTATCTCCCGTAGGGACACACAGATTCAACAATCGCAAGGTAAACAAAATAATGGTAGGCATTGAGAAGGACTGAAATTACTCCAAACGTATCAAGGCATAAGCCCTGTATTTGTGGTATTAGTAAAGGGAAATTGCGAAATTACAGAACAAAGCCCTTAACCTCTTCCCATTTTCCTATTGTTTTTTTTCAGGGGTAGGGGGCGGGGGGGCAGGTGAAGGGGTCGCGGCTGAAAGAGGGTTAAGGCCCCCATACACGGTCAAATTGGCTGTACAACCAGATTTTCATCAAACCTATAAGCGCAATGTATTTTGATCGGCCGACCGGCCCACAATCGATAGTTTTGGTTGTACAACCGCACTTCGCTGTACAACCAATTGGACCGTGTATGGGGGCCTTTACTCCGGCATCAGGGCTTTTCCACATAGAGGATCCGCATGGGTATATAAATCGATAAAATTCCCAAAGAAAGGTCCTTCTGGCTGGTCGTGAATTTTCCTGGCACACAAAGAACGATGGCGATGCAACAAAAACAGGACATCAGGACTCTAAAAACAGGAAATATTTTATAAATTATTTATTGATGATTTATTACCGAATTGAATTTGAGAGCAGAGTTTTAGTGCCAAAAAATTGTGTGTATGTGAGAGCGGGTGTGTGTGAGTGTGTGTATAGTATAGAGTATATTATGTACTCTGGTGAGCGCTTCTGCTCCCCGGCTATGACCCCTGGCTTGACCCTCTGTCAGAAGGTATTTTATAAATTTCTATAGAAGCTTAAAGCGTTGCCTTTTGTTTTCATCCTGATGGTAAATTGTTGAAAGGACGATTTATGAACCCTCTTTTAAATATTTGCGTTTTCGCTTTTTTTTTATTTAAAAAAAAAAGTCAGATGAGTTCAAAAGGGATATTTTTTATTTTTTTTACTTTTTTTTTATCAAGGACGAGAATCTTTTGTGAAGTCAGCACAGAAAATGCATGAAATTTATTTTAATGTTTTTTTGTTCTCCTTTTTCATGAACCTTTTTCAAAAATTATATTCGACTTGATTTTCAGGTTAATGGAAGATTTTGGCTTGGGAGTAGAAGCAACAAAAAAAAAAATTCTTTTCTCTTTATTATTGTTGTTGTTGTTGTGATATTGCAAAGTTGTTATTAAAAGAAAAAAGGATTCTCTGAAATAACTTAAGCCTAATGTAGGTAAAGCTTTGAAGGCTAATTTATCAAAGATTTATTTTAGAAGGTTTCTTCTTTATATTTATAAATGTTAATTGCAAGAAAAATAAAGTTGTGCTTGGACAGATCTAAAACACAAACACGGACTATGCATTATTTATTAAAGAATTTGTTTTTTTGTTTACCTGAAGTCCATTCATACAGGGTGTTTCAACAAGACGTGTCATTTTAAATCAACAAAAAAGCGCAATATTTTCCTAAGAAGTGATGATATTTTTATTTTAGTCTAAAGTATAAAGTATGAAAAAAAGTATAAAGTATTAATAATGGAACACTAATTGAAGGTTAGACGAGAATAGGACAAAGGGGCTGGGACGTGCCCAGGCCGACTACGATAAACCATATCTTTGAACTCTACGAACTTGTATGAGTTTGGGAATGCTGACTGTGAATGATTGTTCCATATTCGAGTGGTTCTAGTGGTAAATGAACTTCTAGAAGGTAGATTGGGTGAAAAGGAAGCGGTTTGTGGGGTTTTAGAGAAAATAAAAGGAACTGCTATATTGATCGATTGTTCAATTTAAAACTGCTTCTAAGCTTCCATTTCATCGAATTAATTTCGTCTCAGTTAGATCTGAAATCTTAATTTATCGTAATCGGCATATGTCATTTTAAGGGTCGTGGATCGAGTCACACGCATACAAGATGCACCACCGATTTTTCCTTTACTTTCTCTCCTTCTCGTCCTTAGGAGAGAACTACAGAAACCAAGATACAAGGAAGACTCGAGGAAAACGCGATATCTCCGGCGGCCATGTTCTTTTGTAATTCCGAAATTGCTCTCTTAAAAATTCTTTGTGACTGATTCCGTTGTGGTCCAATTGTCAGCCATTTCCGAGTTTTGTCTCCTTAAAATGCTAATTTCCCTGGACGAAAAGGTAAAAAGAAACAAATATGTATGTTTAAGTGGCCACATTTCGGACAATTTTAAAGGAAATTTTAACTGCCTTTTTTTATAAACATACACCTATCTCTGACCCAAAAAGAGATATAAGCAAAGAAGCAATAAAGGTCGAAACTTTGTTTTTTTTTTCTTTTTGTTTCAACATTTCTAACATAACAAAAAATTTTCAATTTTTTTTAAATAAGCCAATTCATTGGTAAATTTAATTCTCTACAAAAAATTTCATATAAATTATATCGAAATTTTGCTTCGTTTGCGAGTTTTATTGGAAAAACTAAAAAGGGTCTATATTGACCCCTATCTTCAATTTTCACCCTCTAATTTTATAGCACTCCGTGGTTTTTCTTCTTGAATGTCCCATTAACCGATTCCTGCAATAAAAACCCGTGAACGTCTTAGTTCCTTAATGCCCTGTTTTTTAAGATATAATCAATAGACTATAGGCTCAGGAACGGTTAAGGCCCGAAGCGTTAGAATTTGCATAGTATGATCAATAATTTTATCTATATATCCATACTCTTCCCATAACGAAGAAATTGCCGCATCACATCAGGACCCGGACGGTCTGAAGCCAGCTATAGTTCTCCAATTAGCACCGACTCCAAATAATTAAATTAGTCGGCAGCTTCTAGCGACGGATTTTCATGAATTAACATACAATATGGCTGTTCTTAATGACGCTTCTGTCCTCAGGAATGTATTAGCCGTTGGTGCAGTTCTTAAAGCTTTGTAGTCGTACTACCCCAAACTATCCGCTTCCTTCTCGAAATCCTGCTTTATAAGAGGTCTAATCTCACGAGTAGGCTTTTGTAGGCTTCCATTGTTCTTCTTTAACGGCAGGATCCGGTCCTGGCCTCTCGAAACTGTTCTCTTAGGCTTTCATAGGCGGCCGTTAATCTGTGTTGTAAATGTACCAATAAGACCTTAAAGCCACTCGATAAATAAATCGCTCGTTATTGCGACCTCAACCACTACTTTCGTAACTTGTCGGTGGTAGGTTTTCTTCCTGTAATTTTTTATAGATACCTAGTCTGTGGTTGCTTCTTTGGTCGGTTGGGGTCCTTCCTGCCTTTTTCTAAATAAATAAATAAAAATATTGTGTGCCCTACCAGAGTGATATTTATGTATAAGTCTAAACGGAGAAGTTAGCTTATGCCTAGGCTGCTAAGATATGGGTTAACCTTTAAATTTACATCACCCATCGTATTTCCTCCACCTACAACTCCCTCTTTCATTCACTCTACAAACTAGTTATTGTAATAAAACAACTCGACTTAGCGGACTAGTACAAAAGGTGCCTGAGCTTAGAACTGCCACATAAAAAAATATCCTGAGCTAGAAGGAAGATCGTTGATATGGACGAATGTAGTTTTATTGCGTAACAAAATACCGCTTCTAAGCCTCGATTCCAATGAAATGATCTCGCTCTGAAATCTATGTTCAAAATTACAGTAACACTTAAAATTATAATCAACTGCTTAAGGCATCAGACTGTCACTTTAACGGTTGTGGGTCCGAAGCCCACACATAAAGATGCACCATCCACTTTTCCTGCACTTTCTCTCCTTATCATCCTTTCTCTTTTCAAAAATTCTATTCTGACATTCATGCTGCAAATTGCAGTAACATCTAATATCATAATCAGCTATAGTTAAGGCATACAAGACTGTCATGGGTCGTGGGTCGAGCCACACGTGTATAGATACAACATCGATTTTCAATTTCCTTTCTCTTTTTCTCGTCTTTTATCTTTACAAAAATATCCTAATTTTTTTATTCTCTTTTGTCACCATCCAAGTCAGCGTTTGTAGCGGTAATATTAAATCGGGACAGCTTAGGCAAAACTGAGTAAGGAAGTTCAAATTCTTTCGTTCATCTCTTGCTTATCGTATTGTTAGTATGTGTTTAGTCTAACACTTAATAAACCCTAAAACGAAAATCATGAAGTCTTCTGACCTTTTATAGGACAAAGGCAATATAAGATTATCTTGAGATAAAACTTATTATATTGCATACTCTTGTCATTCTATACAGTACCAAGGTCAACCAAGATACCATGTCGTAGGTTGTTTACCAGTAAATCACAGGGTAGCCTTGCATTAAATTTTCAAGATTGAATTCAATTTACAAGCATCATACTCAACTGTTTATATGTAAAACGCTGGGCACTTTTATTTATTACAAGTCTCAATAAGTTAACATAATTTACTTTATCACAAACACAGAACTGCATAGAATATCCGAGTAGCTAAGACTGGCCCCATCCTTAAAGTCTCTAGTAGCCTTTTCAATATTCCTACCAGAATTATAATAAATATCAGAAAATTTCAATTCCCATCGGAATGTGTGTCAGAACTATATATGTACATGTGCATAAAAGTAGAATTTCATAGTGCCTCCGTCCAACATTGGCTACATTCTATCAGGCCAAAACTATTCTAGAAATATTCTCTCATGTTCTACATTTCTACAGCCGCCAATAAACAATTTGAACTCTCATATTTTATTACAGGCCCCCCGATTACTATCCAATATTCCATGCGTATTCAGGATATTTTATCGGATATAATATAAACCTACAATCAGGCAACGAACGACTGGTGTATGTGGGTGTGTGTGTGGATGTGGAGTGGAACACCTTTTCGGATGCAAGAGGCTGGATAACATATACCAGATGTGTGCTATACTGTACCCCCCTGCAGGCAACTAGATAAATCCAATCATGGATATCAATTTGAGCATCCATTTGCATATATGTATGCCCCCCCCCCCCCTCACTTCATTATTTGCACAAATAAATTACTACACCCAAAACCAATCACAATCACGCCTTGGTAATGTGTTGCTTGCAGGCTTCCCAAGTATGATTGTCCTGTGAAAGGAGCTGGAGAATGAAGAGTGTGTTTGTGGAGGACGTGTATATGCCCTCAAGAATGCAGCCAAAAGGGTAAATTGTACACCTCTATAGCTGTTGGTGATAGATGCGGCACAGATGGAGGTGAAAATTCCTTTTGGAATGACTCGTGTCAAGGAAGAGCGAAATCTAGCTCTCAAGGATTATTATAGCCGCACTAGTGGCTTTTTATGTCCAAATCTCAAACAGTACTCGACCAGGCACAGGACCCTATGGTATTTGGGACATAGAACGAAGGTGGTTTTTGGGTTATGAGTACAACTGTCCAAGCTCGAGAATGTGGTAAACCACTCTTGTTTCTGGCCCAGATTAATTTTCCACTCAGCAGTTTCCCTCTCTCTGTGCCACCATCATCCTCCACCACCACCACTACCACCACCTCCAGCAGCTGTGATTAAACTTTCCCTCATTATTTCCCTCTTTAAAATTTTAATACTATACCCACAGTGGTGTTGTGTGGAGAAAAAGGAGCAAAGAATTATATACCGGGGCGAACAACAACAACAACAACAAAAAAATATTTTTCTCGCTCCGATCCTTGTGCTATTTGTTTTGCTTCCAAGTTTCCTTTTTGTTTATGTTCTCCTCCACTGTGTTGTTGGGGGTGCAAGTGGGGGTGTGCAAAAGAAATTATCTGTGTTGGGTGTCAAAAAGTTTCCCCCAAAGTCAAATACTCTCCTTGTCTCGATGGCCTGTTATTGCTTTCGAAATAAAATAAAAAATAAAAAAAAGTTTTAAATAAAAATTCAAAAGCTTCAAGGATCTCCCCAGGATCTGCTCCGGTGGTTCCGTTGTGTTCCGACTACACTACTACTGGAACTGTCTATCTTTCGGAGGATTTTTTTTTTTCAAAATTAAGTCCTTCAGAGGCCCCCGATATTATTCTCGAACTTTGTGCAGGAACTGCCAGTGTGACCGAGGCTCCTCTTCCTATATCCTGGAATAGGGAAACAGATGTGCAATCAACTTGTCCAGAATAACGGGTCAGGACAATTTATGCAGAATGATGGCAAGGTTCTCCTTCGGTGCTGACATGGAACATCTCGTATCGATTTTTTCGGTTTCACTCTGAAAAAAAAAAGATTTTTCATTTCACGAAAAAAAAAAAAAATTGTGTGTGTTTCGCCTCATTTCCACGTGGTTTAGTTAAAGCCGCTGTTTCCCTACGGTCATGCGCTTTTAATCAAAAAAAAAATTATATCCTTCGTCCTTTTTATTATATGAATGTATGTATATCATTGCCAGACATAATGAAGAATATTTAATATTTTATTTAAGGACGAATTAGCGTTTTGTGACATTGCCCAAAAATGTGTCGTTATTGCCTTGCTTAACGTGTCATTTGGGAACTGGTTAGAGTTGGAGTTGGAATTTCCTCTATTCTCAATCTCTACTCCTGGGCCTTTATATTCTGTGTGTGTGTTTATTCGCCATGAAATTTGTAAATCGTTTAATGCCGGGGCGTGTTTCCATCAAAAGTTGCCCATTTATAAACTAGAGATAGAAAGAGCTTTGTGCATAATAAATTAGATCTCTCTCTATCTCTGTAATATTTTCGGGGTGATAGTTACACATTTCTTGGGGATATGATTTAATTATTTACAAGTATTAATTAACAATTTCCTAATTTTCTACTTTGATTATAATTTTGATTAATTTACAATATTTTATTTACAAGAGCGGATGGTAGCGCTTTAGTGTCGTAGAGTTTAGGCTATACGGAAACGTTTTAGCTGATAATTAGGAGCATTAATTATTTAAGATAATTTTAAGGGAATTAACGAGGCAGAAGCAGGGTAATAGAGAATGTTTCAACAAAAGGTGTCATTTTAAATTTTACACGCAATGGAGCAGTTGTTTCATGGGCTGAGTGACAGTTGGCGCTGTGATGCTGAAAATAAACTTGGTTTAAAAATACATCCATAGCATCAATTACAAGCCAGAATATATCAGTCAAGATCATTCGGTAACGCAATTTATTAACTAACTATTAACTAAATAGCACTAATTTACAAAAAAAACAGCAAACCCACCACAAGAAGAAGAAGAGTCAATTTATGGATATGAGAAAAATAGCGAATGATTAAATTTACCCCTGAGAGACACCAGGAAACTACTGGAGCTAAGACTTAACGCCATCTAATAGACTCATCAAATCGGTGCATATGGTTGTTGAGATGTCTCCGGTGCGCATTTTCCCTCCTCCATGCAAGGTACCGAATATGGCCCAAGTGACTGGAACTATTTGGGATCCCCTTTCAATAATGGCAGTTTGACCCAGGAAACTGCGGTGGACATCATGGAGATCCAACTCCAAATATGAAAATACCTGGTGTAATAGCAAACTATCGTGGATGAGTTCTGAAGTATGCCAATAATGCTAATGGTTCCGTTAAAGTTCATCATGCAATTCAAGATACTCCTGCAGAAGGATGAAATACGATCCAATATGCGGTTATGACGGTGTCAATGATTTGCTAGCCACGTCTTGTTAGATGCAAGCAGCAACTTGGCATGGAAAACTCAAAAGGTATATATCAGCATTGTGATTACCACTTGGATACTATTCTGGCACTATTAGCTAAGATGAGATGAGTCAACGAGCACCAACGATATTTTGGTAGTCAATGGATAAAAGTTCAAATTCTTGGAAAAATTTCAGCCCCCATGAATTTTAGGTGACTGGGTCAGGAAGAGGTGGTAATCACTTGGTGCCAAGTCCGGACTATAAGATGGATGGATTAGAATCTTGCAGCCAAGCCCCTGCAGCGATGTTTGTGTGGCCTGGCGCTGTCCTGATCACTATTTCTCTCCTATTGGCCAAAGCTGGCATCTTCTGTACGACTGCTTCCTTTAGACGGATTGTTAACAGTACAGCTCCAAATTAGATCTGCCGTAGGAGAGCAGTTCATAGTAGATGCCCACCAAACACACAGCAAAATGTTCGTGAAAGTCAATCCTCGCTTGGCCACCGTTTAGGTCGGAACTTTTGAACGGTAAGTCGGAGGGAAAAAAAGTTTAAATAAATGTTGTAGACATTTTTAAGGGGAACAATTTACTGATTTACACTTTTGTAAAAAAAACATTTTTTCTGGGACAAAAACCGAAAAAACACTTTTTTGGAAACTTTGGCGCCACCTAGCTTCTGAATTTGAAGTTGTACAGCCTGACCTCTATGAAACAAATTGTAGGTAACAATGTCCTCTACATTTTTTGTTTAAACAACTTTTCTCTAAAATGCGTAGATTCAGAGAAAAACGCTTTTCAAAAACTTTTTGAGTTTTCCAAAAAACGTCCACTCGAAATTTCCCTCAAATTTAAAGTTAAGCTTCTTTTATGCTCCATTAACGATTTATGAAAAATCATCCTTCCAAGAATTTTTGGCGCATCAATATTACATCTTTACTGTACTATAGGTGGATTCTTTGCCATGGTTGTTTAAGATACATTCAGGGGTGCACTCGTACTCGCATCGCCAAGCTTAAAGGCTGTATCAGAACCTAAAAATATGCAGCGTGCAGCAGCAGCGCCAGAGCAGCATGCTGCAGTCCGTATCAGATCCTGTTGTTTCACCGTTGCAGCGCAATTTTTATTTGACAGGTAAACCTCAAAATAAAAATTAACTAGTGCCATTAATTTTTCCTACATGGCCTGTTAAATGCTTTTAAAAAAATTCCCGCCTGTTGTTTAAATTATTTGTCGCAAAATTTCCCGTTTTTTGTTAAAATTCACATGTCACGTACGAAGTGTCAAAAGTGCTGCATGTAATATGCAGCAAAATTAGAGTTTGAGATGAAAATGCAGCACGCTGCTCTGGTGCTGCTTTGCTTGTCATTTTACCAGCCTCAGCCAATAGAAACACTTGTCGGTGCAGCGCTGCAGAGGTTCTGATACGGCCTTAACTCTCGTTTTCGCAAGGCAGCGGCTTGCAATAGTTCCGATGTCCTTGTCGACGCTCCCCACAATACGTACGTTTTATCAAGTGTGTAGTCGCTTAAGTTGCGATTTCGTAGAAAAAAAAGGGTTGTCAGAGGGACCCTTTTTCTGGCTGAACATGACCCAGTTTCCAAAAGTTGTGATAAACTCCAGAGGAGCATGAAAGAGCGTAGAATTTGCGTTCAAGTTTAGTCAAAGGTGAGGTATATTTTAGTGGAAACACTTTTTAAGGGCTAGTGGATTTACTAGGGTCAAGCTCTGTGAGGTATCAACATATATGTACACTTCACGAGTCCTAAACAAAACTCATATTCACGACTCCTGAAATTAGTTCCACACTTCTCTAATCCCACCCAAGAGGAAGAGCAATTTTCTTAATATTCTAAGAATAGCAAAACTAATCAATAAAATAATTACTAGTGATGATTAAATTACCAAATAACATCCAACGTCACTTGAAACAATCTTTTCCTTCAACCAACAGAGCGCGACTTTTCACGCCTTTAATATCGCGGATGCTCTTCGCTACAAGTAATTACTTTTCCGTCAACTGTCACGCCGTGAAAAGTGAAGCATCTGTGATAGAAAATTTGAAATTTCGATTTACTTAATGGAAAACAGCGAATGAATAAAATAAAAGAGTGAAAAGGCACAAAAAAACAATCTTTTCTGCAGTTAATTTCAGAGCTACTTCTGCCTCCAGTCAACTTTAAATCGATTTCTTTAAGATCAACTTTGCGAAGTGAGCGTTACAAATCAAAGAAAGACACTCTTAAAGGACACTTCAGCAGAGGATCCGGGGACCATGTTAGATAGAGATGTCAAGGTTACCCAAAAAAGCCTACTACAAAATCGTTCTCTCCTGGCTCCAGGGCAGGCAACATGTAACTAAGTAAAAAAAATTAATTTTTTTTCTTGGTTTTAAGGGACTGCCGTGTTAATTGATTCCTTAATTAAGAAGGTTTCGCCGATGGCTAAATAACTGTGACAGTCTCGTTATTATCAACTGTTGATGGAGAGTATTTATAAAGGAGGAGAAACAACACAGAAAAAAATAAAACAAGGTAAAGTTATTTCCTTTAGGGTTGTGGCAGTTAACTTTCTTTGTGTAGGGAGTAGGTATTTATTCTACCTTGACCTTTGATGTGGGTGCTGCTAAGAGGACTGGGAAAAAGAAAGTCCATTTCTGTCTTTCATCTTTTAAGTGTTAAATCGGCTTAGGTAGACCGATACGTTTAAGTACTTTAGAAAATTATATTATGTTTAGGTCGGGGGAAGTTTTGGCCATGGTCAGTTATAGAATCAATCAAAGTTGGTCTATATCTCGTTTACTAATGTCTTCTGTAGTTTACAAGTGTTCTTTGATCTAGATTTATATGAAATTGTATTATGTCTACTTTGGATTAATAGAGTAGCTGCAAAGATAACGATTTCATTGGAGGGATTGTTGCTGCTAGCTGGTGGTTGATTATGGTATGATTGTTGGCCTATAAGGTCTTCCTAAAACTGTACAAGAAGGTCATTGCCTTCAGTCAAGAAACCTGCCTCTGACAGAGGTATTGCAAGTCTATCAAGAGCTTAGGAGGTTCTGCCTAACTATGCAGGATTCTCTCCAAAAAAGACTCCAGTACGTCCTTGATAAAAGAGTAAAGAAGCTTGGACAAAATTGCATACGGAGTCCCCAAAACTACTAATAAACACACCGCACTTGACCGGATGCAGGAACTAAAAGGAAATCGCAGCGTAAGGAAATAGACAAAACATTCCTAGGAGGAGATTTCCGCTATCATCATAAAGGAGTTCTAGTTCTCTGGGCGATTAATAGCTTCTTCCTCTTTAAAGTAACAGCACGGACGGCATACCACCAGTCATGCTGTAGAGTTTATTAGCTTGTTAAAAGTTAGTAATACCATGGAGTGAAGATAAACCTGCTCGGAAAGCTCTCTACGGTGGGGACAGCGAGGGAGACCCAAACTCTGCTGGAAGGGCGACGTAGACGAGGACGACCTGATTTAAGGGATACCATACTGGATTACATCATCTCAGAATCGATACCGGTGGGGAGAACAGTTGCGAGAGGCCAGGACTTAATCCCGGTTGTAGAAGAAGAAGAATACCATGAGGGTCATACTCAAAAGCTGCTTGTGGCTCAGTTACGTGCCCGTGAGTTGGAGATGGACGGGAGTTGTTTTCATCGCCAAAACAGGAAGAAGAGGCATCAATCTATTCTTTTTCCAGACGTCTCTCTGTTCCGTAGTTGAGGAAGTTTGCTGCATCAGCTTTAACATTGTATTCCCACCTTGAGCGTGGTTTGTCAACAAGCAATCTAGTTACCTTAGGATAATTAAGCTGTGAATTCGTCCGGTGGTTGAGAAACTCATCGAGACTGACAAATTTTTAATTCCTATTCCTTAGTAGCATCCACGAAAGTGGTTGCCTTGTCATTATAGATTCTCCTACAAGGTTCACGTTGTGATTTCTGCTACCTTGGTGATGAGAGCGGAGATGATCATTGTTCTGGCTGGCCGTCACTGACGGGACGTAGAAAATTTGGCTGAGGGCGGCATTGTTCATGGGCTTTTAGGCGCCCCAATCCTAAACTGTGCCCACCGGCACCTGTCATCAATTTGGCCTCCCGTCCGCCTCAGCTAGCCAATAGGCCTTTGGCCCACAGTGAACGTCGTACTCTCTTTATTCCTGCACCTTTAGGGTCCTGTTTTAAACCCCTAGTCTTTTCAATATAATGTCCATGGATTTTTTTGTTGCCACCGTTCGTCCTCGTCTACAGTGACGGGGCTAGCATCTTCCCAAGGCTTAAGTCATCACATCTCACCTCTCAGTCACGTGGCCACGACCGAGTTCATGCTGGAGATGGCCAGCTACCCCAGGCGTGCAGCAATCCCTAGAAACCTGAGCTGTTCTGAACCCTGCCCCAAGTCGGCTATCGCCTTCAGAAGACTCCCTTGCACGGCAACTAGCTGTTTTGTAGACAGGACAGTCTCTGGATAGTCAGTCGCAAGCGCGCCCATTCTGACACTTCGGAGTCGTTCTAGGCTACATTATGGGTGCGACGGATTTCTTCCTAAAGGCTTTTCAAACCAAATGAAATGGGCCATCACACTTCTCGGGGGGTTATTGTGGATCGGAGAGGATCCAGAGAATCTAACCTTCTTCATCTGAAGAAGATTGGCATCTTTATTCTCGTCAGAGGCCACAAGGAGACGGATTGCGAGTTCTATCGAGTTTGTTCTCTCTAGATCCGCCCCCTCCATACATGAGCGCTCCATTATTGTCTAAGTCCATAGACATACCTTAGTAGCGCTATCTTGTTGGAATCAATGGAAATCGAAATCACGGTCTTCAATTTCAGGCAGCAAATAGTCTGTTATCTTGGCGCGATAACGGGCATGATTCGCAGTTACGTGCATTCTTCTACTTCCAATGCTACAGCCCAGCTCGACCCTTGGCCTCCTCTAACCTTTTCCGCAAGTCTTCTCGATTCTCCGGCTGAAGTTATCCAGTTCGATATGTGGAGTAGTGCCTCCGCATCTGCTACAAACGCATCTTTTCATCTTTTCCTCGGGCTGCCTACGGGTCTTTCTGCTTGGATGATGCCAGATAAGGCTTTCTTTGCTGGTATGTCTTCTGGCATCCGCTCGACATACCCAGTGCAGCGAAATTTTATGGAGAAGCTATTTAAGAGTGCGTTCCGTAATATACTGGGAGCACTGCGCCAGTACTACCAGTGGTAGTTTTGTCGTTCCGTTTTCACCAAACAGTGCCCTGTCGCAGTGCTCTGGGAACATTCATAACGTCATGAATATTCCCCTTTTTACTACTGGGACTACTGCTTTGAAAGAGGTAATGTGCTCCCAGTAGTTTCAACGGATTTTGACAGATGTGCATTGTGGCTGTAAACAAATTTAATCGTGAGCAGTAAAATATGGAGGCGGAGCCAGTATACTGTGCGCTCGTTCCGTATACCAAAATGTACTGCTTAGTTCAGTATAACTTTTTTAAACGGAACGCGCTTCGCAGTGCACTGGCATGACGTCTAAAATCACAGTGCTCCCAGTATATTACGGAACACACTCTAAGTATATAGAGTTGGTCAGGGGTTGATCCTTCCTTCCCGACTTGAGCTGCTGTTCGACAATGCACTCTATACGAAGAAAAATAGATTGTCGGCAGTATAAAGGACCTTTTCTGAGCCTCTAGTCTTTCACATAAAGAAAAGTACATTCATGTATAAAATTCGCTTATACTAATTTATGGTTCGGAATTATTTAATAAATCTCTTTTTACATTTTAATTAACTCAAACAAAACAAAACAAAAATAATTAGTTTTCGACAAATCTTCAAACGGAAAACAATTCTTTAAAATAAATTAATAATTAATTTTTATAATTATTATTTTTTTTTATATATAACGGCCGAAATATTTGAAATTTAAAAATCAAATCTTCCCGTAACCACTTTTTCTGACCCATTTGACATTGAACACATTCATTCTACTGTCAAAATCGATATGAATCGGTAATGCAGTACACACTGTACCATCATCAGTTTAAAGATGGCTTTTTTCGCGTATTCGTGAGTTGAGTGGTGTTTCGCGTTCGTTTTGTGTATTTTTATTACAATTAAGTGTAAAAGAATGCATTTAATGCATAAAAATAAGTATTTTTAAGTGTTTCAATTAATTGGTGTGTGGTTAAATTAAAATATCGTGCTTAATTATTGGTGAAAAACATAAAAATTGTGTCTGGTGTCCATTCGCGACTACAAAAAAAGTGTTTTACCTCTCTTCTCGTGCCGCTGTCAATTTGACAAATCAATTTTTTGTTTACATGATAATGTACCGCAGTTTTGTGGCGATGTTTTAATGATTTTCGTCTATAAAAAAGGTATTATTAGTAGCTAGAATGTTTTTAATAAATATCTATGCAGTTTGCTGTGTTGTTTATGCTAATAAATTCCGGGAATTTTTACCTTAAATATCGACCACCACGGAGCACGAAGGAATTGCTTCAATCTCAAGACGCATTCTCGAGCATTTCGTGGGCGTTTTGGGTACATTAAAAAAGTGCAACAAAAACTTGGAAAGCATCTCGACAAAATGTGGATAAAATGTGTGCTGCAGCAGCGGGGGCAACGGACGGTGCTGGGAGTTCAGAAGAAAAAAACAACAACTACAAAAAATTATATGGAAAAGAGAAATACAAAATTTTTTAACACCTAGGGAATGTCTTCTGCTTTATTGATGCAGAAAGTCTGCGGTCGGGTGTAAGTTCTGCGCCCACCGTGTGCCATGGTGGTGCCCCGTTCCTTCTACACCATATAATCACCCAAGAAAAGTTGAATTTTTCTGCCTTAATGTCGCCTGGAGCCTGTCCAGCCCGGTTTTAATACTGGAACATAAATCTGTGATACCGGGGCGAAGGAAAATCTTTTTGGGTTTTATGATTGCTGCCGAGGATTAAGCCACGGTCGTATGCGTGTGTGTTGCGGCTATAGTGATTTGTAGTTTATTTTTGCCGGATTTGCCATTTGCCCGATCTACATTTACTTTAATCCTGCCTGCACTCTCCTGCTGGATATAGACGTTTTCAAACCTCGTGACATCCCGCGCATCTTCCCCAGCTAAGCTCTTAAAAATGTTAAAAAGTTCAGACAAAAGCTTCACTTAACTCCTCCTATCAAATCACTTGCTGCCATGTAATCAGTCGCGACTGCGTATTGCTAAAGGGAGGTGTATTTTTCTGGGACTTCAATGATTATTTAAAAAATTTACAAATTATGACTGAAAAACACCCGTTTTTATATATTTTTTTATTTTAAGGTTTTTATATTTTACACATATGCCACAGAAATAATTTGTAGTAATTTCTACTAAAAAATACGATATTTGTGTTTTTATCACTTTGATTACTAAATTTTTGACATTTTCCGCCAGTCGCAAGCGCGCTTCTGCCTGGGAAGGTTGTGTTGCTTGCGGCTACGGAGAACTCTCAATTTATGAATGAAAATGCTCATATCTTTAAAAGAAATTGTTCCAGCAATTCTTTCAATTTATTTTAAATTTAGGGATGAGAAATATTTAGCATAATTATAGTAAAATTATGCTTATTACGATGGATAAACTGCCTTTGTTGAGCAGGAGTTTTACATGTATTTCAAAGCTCTGCTCAATACATATAAAGATTACTTAACTTTATTCATCCGGCATGCGCACATCCCTTCCCAAATTATTTTGTTGAGTTTTTTCTGCGTTTGTTGCCTTTTTAAGATAAAAGAGGGGAAATGGTAGAACAAATTTTATGAAATTGGGCAACGAGGTGCGCAGAACCCTTCAAATTATTTGTGTCACGGAGTTTGAAAACTTCTATACCTGTGTGCCAATGAAGCTTTCGGGTGTATGCCTTCTGACAGAAGAACATGGGGACAGGAGGAGAAGGGCATCCCGAGATGAAAATTATTGTGTTTTTGAGATCGTTATGACGGAATGCTGATTGCTAATCATTTTTAATGGTTGTAAAAATGGGTTTTATCAACATAAAATAAATTTATTTCAATTTACTTTCGTATATTGTTAGTGGTCCCTGGGCATTCTTATAAGGATTGTCTAGACTCTACAGATTTTGCTATGGACAAGTGTCATAGGGGAATTTTTGTGGAACTTTATAAAAAAACGACGTAATGGGATGATGTATCTGCAAGTAATAACAACGAAGTCACTGATCTGTTTGCTTCATTTTTCAAAAGTATTTACGAAATTCCATTCTAATTTACCTCCTGAACCTGTGACTGCCTCTGACGGTATAAGCAAATGTGAAGAGATACCGGACGTACACGTTTCTGAATTTGAAGTTTGCCTTGATGAAGTTTATCGTCGATTGTCTTTGTTAAATGTTAAAAAAACCTGCTGGACCTGATAGAAGGCATATTTTTAAAAAGAAAACTGCGCTGTGGGCCTGTAGAAGTCTCTCACGCATATTTTCAATACCTCTTTGGACCCTGGTAATTTCCCCGCTATATGAAAATTGTCCTATATCAACCCCATCCATAAATCTATTGTGGGAATTATCGTCGCTTTGGTGAGTCTCCTCTGGTTGTTCTAGATAATATATTATGTTCAAAACTTTCGACCGAGTAAGTATGGCGCCCTGCTTTGTTGTCACAACTCCAAGCTATTTATATCGGGTAAATTCTAGTTCTAAGGATTAAGAGTCTTCTAGCGGTTCAATAGAGGTAGTATTAGATACCGTCGAATCTAACCCCCACACCATCTCGGCACGAGTTCCTCAAGAATCAATTCTTCCATCCGCATTTTTCCTAATATTCATAAGGGAGTGTCTAGGGAGACGCGAAACGGAGATCTAACCTAGATATAACGGAGATGCAACGGAGACGTAAATAAGCTCTGTTTCCCCTTTACAGCTCCGTTAAATCTACGTAAAAACCACTACATCCACATTAGAGTGACGTACTGCGTATTACTGAATAAAATCGTGTCAAATCATGACTTTGCGATGCTTTAGAGAAGGCATATGGAGCAGCAATACGCAGTAACGTCACTATAATGTGGATGTAGTGGTTTTTACGTAGATTTAACGGAGCTGTAAAGGGGAAACAGAGCTTATTTACGTCTCCGTTGCATCTCCGTTATATCTACGTTAGATCTCCGTTTCGCGGCTCCCTAGACACGTCCTATTCATAAATGATATGCTCTCAATTACATCCAATCCACTTCTTCGCTGATGACACTACTCTGCGTTAGTCCTCCTCTTTTCAAGGAAGCATAGACTCCCTGCCTTACCTAAGGCTCTGCAATGAAAGGATTACAACCTAAGGAGAATGAGAAATTTCTGGGTCTAAAACGGTGTAGGAAACTAACGAATCTTATAGAGAGAGCTTATAAGGCCAAAATATCTCTCCTTGTGTCAAAGAACGATCGGAGTCGATTGGGGTAAGGCCTTAAACCACGCATTGTCTACTAGTTGTATACAGCCGTAATCAGACCTATACTTATGCCCGGCATATCGGCATGATGGGCTGCATTACAGAAGATTACGTATCGTAAGATGGGTATTAGTGGTGCGATAAGAAGTACCCTAACAACCGCACTGGAAGTCTTATTACATCTCATTCCTTTGGACGTACATGCCGAACAAATGACAGCCTGGACCGCCGCCAGGTAAAGGCTTCTCTTGGATGTACTTCATATTAACATGGCGACCCATCCATCCTTAGGAGGCTCGCTACCGCTGCAGAAAACCTGGAAAAAAGGTTTTAATACCATCATTCCGGCCAGAGATGACTGGATAGATGGCTTTATCCCGACTGGGCCATTATGTAGCTATAGATAGATGGCTTAAAAATCGATAACAGAGTAGGTTGTGATATCTCTTCCGAGGCATTGAATATAGATACCTCTCTTCATCTACCCGGCTATTGCAGCATTTTCCAGGCGAAAGTCGATGCGATCTGGGAGGATCTTCAATGGCTGAAGACAAGAGTTTATGTATTCTATCGGTTAGCTAAGCGGCCCTCAAGTGTCTTAATTCTGTTATTAAGTACAACATCCACGACTGTTCTAAACTGCCGCAGGTCTCTGCGTGAGAGTGTCACTAAGTTTTATATAGCTTTGCGTGGGGTCCCTGGACACAGAGGAATTAGCGGAATCTGCAACGCTTATCAGACCGGTAACCGAGGTGGAAGGGACACTCCACTTAATCCAGATGAGAATGCCCTTAGCCACCTATAATCTGGCTGTGAGAAGAATCAGCTTAGCTCGAGCCGGGCTGAGATGTACTACAGCAACAGTTTGTTGCACTCTTCACGCAATACGGCCGACTTTGGGCGTAAAGCGTTCAAAATTTCTTGTCCAGCTGAACAAAAAAGAGATAAGCTATGTAGTGAAGGTGCTGGCCGGTCACTGTCCCACGGCGAAAGATTGGGACTTCCACACTTATGAAGCAGTTGTGGCAATGAGGATGGGAAAAAAATGTCTCCCATCTTCTCTGTACAGGCCCGGCCCTCGCGAGAAAAAGAGGGACCTTCCTTGGCACACCTTCCGTTGATGTGAGCTTAAAACACGCGTTCCTGACCTCTGTCGCTTTATTAAAATCTCCAAATGGCCATAAGTGGCCTGAAATTTCGCCCCAATACTGAAATGGCATCAAAACAATGGGCCCAATGGTGTGCTTGTGGTGTGCCTACTGGGGAGCAGTCATTTCAACCTAACCTAACCTTGCTACCGAATGTCTGCGCCATGACCTGAACGACATCACAGATTAGAAGTACAAAGAGTGATTCCTAAGGTTGGTTTTGATTTTTTTTTGCCTCATAAACAAAAAATCTTGCATTTGGTCCTCTCTGCATTGATTTTTAACCCGTATGACTAGGCGATGCGGAAAATGTCGTATACTTAAGATGTCCGTTGCTTCGGCATCCGTGTCGACGAAGACCGCGCTATCGTCGGTGAACATTAAGTCGGTTACGAAGTTGTTGTCGTCGTATCGAACACCGAGTCGTTCATCGAATGCTTCACGCATAATCGCGTCGATCACAACATTGAACAGAAGTGGCGAAGCGACGTCTCCCTGTCGGACACCCGTTTGAATCGGGAACTCCTCGGATAAGTCGTTTGGAATACGAACGCTGCTGGTTGAGCCATCTTACGACGCTTGGAGAAGTTTGATGATTCTTAATGGCACGTGTTCGGTTTCCAAGACTCTCCACAAGCTGTTCCAATCGATGCAATCGAAAGCGGATTTGAAATCGATGAAAACGACGACAGTTCGTTTGCCGCAACGAATTCTTTCTTCCATTAGCTGACGGAGTGCGAATATTTGATCAATGCATCCTCGATGTGGTCTAAATCCCGCTTGTTCTTTCCGGCTCGTTTGCTCTCGATGTTTCTGTTTGTTTCAATAGTTCCAAGTAGAATTTGATTATACCTCGGGTATATCATTCACTGGGCAGTCTTCACTGAATTCGACGATTGTTCGATTCTCAGATTTTAAAACTTTGATATCCTTGGATAAACTAAGTGATTCAGCAAGGCCGTATTTGCAAGGTCAACATTACATCACACTAATGTTCAACGAATAAATTCCCCGATAGTAGGCCCCCACAGAGGCCAACTTCCCGTGTTTTTTCGTTATACAATAACTGTCATGTATATGACTAGTCTCTTCCTTCTTCACAGTTTCTTCTGGGTTTGCGAACCTCATGAGATCTTCGTTACTCAAAGTCCGAGGTATACGCAATTTTCCATTAGATAATTTCAGTTGGGGGGAAAACTGCATGCTCCGATTTACCTTCATTATGCAAAACAACTATCGCCGATCGCGTTTCACCACTAACTTCGCGTACTTTTCCCATATGTTTTAACTGCAAATTGAGATCTACAATATTCCACTTCTGATGCAGTACTGTTGGACTTCTAAAAGATTTCAAGTAAAGCAAGTAAACCCCACGTCATTTTATTTCAGAACACCACTAAAAGGACTCATTACTAAAAGGGATCATAAAATCGACAACCCTTTAACTAGTTACCTGCGGCGGGATCATTGACGTATTGATACTGTGTGCAAATTATTCCTATTGGTGGCATTGGCACGAAGGTAGGTATAGAAAATCCTACCTGCAATAAAATAAAGCTATGCAGGTGCACAAAATATTTGTTTGTTTGTTTTCTAATATTTCCATTACCTTTTGAGGATAATAGACCATATAATCCCAAGTGGTCTTTCGTGGTCTTCCGCCCGGCAATATAAATCATCTTTCTCACAAACTACTTAGTTATCAGATTTCCTGGATAAGTCCAGTTAAGTTGGGATTATTTACTAAGTTCATTTTCATTTAATTACAAATTATCTTATCTGTGTGCCTTCCAGCACTTTCACAGATTATTTTTGTATATATTTTTGTTAATTTATTTTGTATTTTTTTTTAGATAACAAAGAGATAAGCAAATTTAGATCGTCTTATAAGAACATCTTAAGTCGGCAAAAATTGTGTTGAGAGAATTTTAATTTAAATTCTAAATTTTACAACTAAGAGAAGAATGTTTTAAAATTGGACGTGTGGGTATGGTTTTGAGGCAATAGAAGGAGAAGTATAAAATACCAGCTGGAGATAAAATGCTGATTGAAAACTATTAAAGTTTGTCGCTGTTAAAAAATTTAACTAACTTAAATTAACTTCAATGAGCTTTGGCTTTCTCAGCAAACTTCCCCCAATTCTTCGAGCAACAACAAAAAAGAACTTTTAATCGAGTTTTTTTCGTCTTCCATAGAAAAATATAGGTCAATATTCTATTCGCATATAGAACAAACAAACAACAATCCACAAGAATATTTAGCAGTAAGTCAATCTTGCTAATTTGTGTCGCATTTCTTTTTATTGTATATTCTTTATTCAATCTAGATCCTCACAGTCATTGTTAGACAATATTAAGAAAAAAATGGCAGCGTATTTGCTAAGACTTAATTTATTTAATTTATGGCATCTATGTTCTCTCGTTCTAACTTAATTCAAATTGATGCTGAAGCTGAAGTCGTTTCAGACTGTATATGTATATTGAAGTATCTAGAAGAATTCCATCTTCCCTTCCATCTTTTAAAGAGATCTTCTCTCTAAATCACCCGCAACGATATGTTGTGCAAACATTTAGCGGAATCAAACGATTTCTTGGATCAACAAAAGCCAAGGCGAATATACTGAACGTGGATCAATAAAATTTGATTATCAAGAAACAGATTTTAGAGAAGCTCGCTCGCTATCTCTGCTAGAATGGCAGAGTGGTATTCTTCTCTGCTCGTCTTCCTATGGGCTGGCCTCCATCACATATGGGTTTGTTCTTCAGTGTTTGGATATGGTCTTTAGAGGTTGCGATATATAGATATATGTTCTTCGTTGAGATTGTTTACTTTCACCATACATGCATGCATATACTCTCTACCTCTGATGCTCGTTTTGTTGCTCTCTATTCTTTTTTTTAATGCTGACTTTAGTTATTCTATTGTTATATGTGAATGCTATTATGTGTATATATATGTACATAAAGTACATGTGCAAATTACGTATAGAGACTACCCGAACCTATATAGTATATATACATCCATAACTCATGAACGTGGGGGGAACAATCAGCATTAGCAAACGACCTTTCGAGGACGTTGCTCTGGGGAGCCGCAAGTCACCCAGAATGGCAGCACTTAGTGTTCACGACCACTTCAGAAGTAACAGAAATAATGACTTTGGATGCAGCGCTGCACAAGCTGCCCCAATGTCGAGTGCTTGTACGTCTGATAAGTGGTTACACGGGGGGGGGGACCCCAACTCTCTACTCTCTCTCTCTCTATACATCATTTGTGTACCTCTATGGTGGTGGGTATAGAATCAAGGAAGCGATAAAGGGGGATACTTCACTTTGGACTCCCCGGTTTCACTCTGCGCTTATACCCCGGCGCCCATCTTCCACATTTCAACGTTTTCGCGCGAATTTCATATTTATCTCATTTTGATGAGGGTCTCCTCTTGCATATCGAGGTTTAAAATTTGATGAAAAATTGTGTGCCTTTTCACTTTTGGTCTTGCTTCAAGTAATTTAATTATTATGAGATAATTTTCAAGTCTCTTCCCAAGTTTTTGTTCATAGCACTTTTGATATTCTTGAAATTAGTTAAAACGTATTTAATACGCGAGCGATTTTAGAGCTCTGCTTCTGGTGGAGATAGCCCGATGTTTGAAATGGAAACCTTTCACTTCTTTTTTTATTGATAATAACTTTGTCTTATTGGAGGTTGACCGAGAAATAGAACTCTCTGATAAAAGATGTATGAATTATTGCGATTTAGAGTAAACAGTCGTCTTAGTAGAATTTAAACTAAGTGGGTGATTAGAATTGTTTTTAAAGTTGTTCTAGTGAGTTAATTGATTGAAGAGTGAAAACAGACATTTAAACTCTCAATTTCATATTAAAAAAAAACAATACTAGTTGGTAAGATGTTTTCTCATATACCAATAACTTGTAGGTGAACCCATGCGTACCTAAATAGAATACGTTATTTCTCACACGACACTTATATGCAAGCCACGTAAATGCTTAGCACTCGTCTTTTAATCACTTTTGAATATAATTACAAAATCATTTTTTGGTAAAGAATTTATGAATTTAATTACAATTCAAAGTGTGGAACGTGTTTTGAATATTTAAGTTTACATTTTGGAGGCGCCAATCGTTGTTAACTTTGTTGCCACTTTTATTTATATATTGGCATGAAACGCGTGTTAAATGCTTTACAATAGATATTTATATATAGCTTTCGATTTTTGTGATGATGATTCAATCAGTGCGGTTTATGTAATTAGTTATAGTGTTGTTATCATTACATTATCTTAACAATGTGTCAACTTTATGTTTGATTATAACTTAAGATAACACAATTAAATGTTGTGAATTTTCTTTGGATGTTTTAGATTGAATTTAAATTTAATTTAGTAATTGTAATATAGTTTTAGCAGAATTAAATATTACACCAAAAAGTAAATTGTCTGTTTCTTCTTAAATGGAGCTACAGTCCTTGTAGGACTCGGGTCTCTTAAAGTCTGTTCTTCCAATCGTCTTGCTAGCTCTGAGTCCAGTTCCTTACACGATGTTTTCGTATTGGCAGTCGTATATTTCTTTTTCCTGATGGTGTACCATCAAAAATCCATGCTAGCATTCGTTCTTCCGATGATTGTACAACGTGTCGGAGCCATCATAGTTTGCTTAATATTCTGTGTGCAACTAAACTTTGTTGTGTCATCAATTTCTTCAAGCTCTTCATATGTACTTATGCGCCATTCGTTTTGGTTAACTCTTACAGGACCAAATATTCCTTTTAAAGCCTCAAAATACCAGCGATCTATCCACTGGGCCACGCTTAAAGCTCACAATATGTGCGGACACTCGTATGAACCCGTGGTCAATTAATTACAATCACTTACATGGAAGGCTGCAAGCTACTAATAGCGGAGCTCTCGTGTTTATTTGAGTTTATATTCTGTTTGTTTAATCAATCTGCAAACCTCATACCCTTAGCATAGAACCATTAAGAAGAGAAAATGAATCGGCCAATTGGACGCGCCGCTAGAATTGATGACCATACGGGCCCGATCTATAGCATTTCCCATCACTGGTGTCGGAACTTCCGGCGATAGGTTCTTGCATTCTTGACAAAAAATTTCTTCGGGGGCTCAAGAAACCCCGCAAAAGAAGTCTGAAACAGTTAAATCGGGCGATCTTGCCGACCAGTATATATCACAAAAACGAGAGACTAGTCGACCTGGAACTGCAACTGCAGCCCTCAGAATTTCGCCTGAGGCTTGTGCAGTATGCGTCGTTGCTCCATTCTGTTGGAACCACATATTCTCCAGTCCCAATTCATCCTAGTTCATACTTTCACTTTTTTTTTTCATACCGCAGTAACTCTGAGCGGGTGTAATGGCTCTTCGTGGGTTATACGTGGATTTTCGGTGCCCCAGAAGCGAGAATTCTGCTTATTAACATATTTATTCACAGATATGAAAATGGGCCTAGTCGCTCATGCTGATTTCCGATGAAAAGATGTCTTCCCCGTGGCCGAGATTCAGGATGGCTTGAGCGTGGGTTTAACGCGCTTCGCGGTCAACGGCTAACATTGCTGCACTGACTTCATTTTGCAAGGGAACAAGTTCAAGCCTTTCACCAAAATTCTCTGTAAAGACCGCCGATTGATGCCCAATTGCGTGGCAAGTCGTCTGCTCGGTACTCCGGGGTCGCCTGAGGCTTGTGCAGTATGCGTCGTTGCTCCATTCTGTTGGAACCACATATTCTCCAGTCCCAATTCATCCTAGTTCATACTTTCACTTTTTTTTTTCATACCGCAGTAACTCTGAGCGGGTGTAATGGCTCTTCGTGGGTTATACGTGGATTTTCGGTGCCCCAGAAGCGAGAATTCTGCTTATTAACATATTTATTCACAGATATGAAAATGGGCCTAGTCGCTCATGCTGATTTCCGATGAAAAGATGTCTTCCCCGTGGCCGAGATTCAGGATGGCTTGAGCGTGGGTTTAACGCGCTTCGCGGTCAACGGCTAACATTGCTGCACTGACTTCATTTTGCAAGGGAGCAAGTTCAAGCCTTTCACCAAAATTCTCTGTAAACCCCGCCGATTGATGCCCAATTGCGTGGCAAGTCGTCTGCTCGATACTCCGGGGTCCTCTGCAACATTTTCAGCCACATCTGCGATACTCCCGGGGCTGGCCAGACCTGGCAGCATCTCGTATTATCTCATACTCTTCTAGGTGGGCGGCTAAACGTCCTAGTGTTCACCCAGTTGGGTTCTAACGACCGGGAAGTCAACACGCTATTTCAAGAAATATACAAGCAGATCCAAGAGAAGATGGATAGACTCTGTGACGGCTGACGTAGAGGCAAAGCTTTACATTCGGAACAGGAGGCATGTTGTAAAGGACCGTCAAACTTGGAGAAATGAGTTAGAGGAGGACAAGGCTAGATTTTGGCTGTAATTGATGCCATTGGATTAATGGATCCTCGTATGCCAGTAGGACATTATTTTTGAACCGGGACATTATTTTTGTTTCAGTACCATTTATACCATCGTGTAAGGGAGAAATGTACTGCCTCCTGTAAGTCCCGCTTATTTCTAGTAGATAGTTCAATAAAGATTACGATGCAACCTAAAGTGCTAGTGCAATGCAGTGTACGGAAAATGAAAAATAAGCCAGTTGTAAAGGTTTAAGAAATTCTAAGCCGGAAACTACAGCTTACAAGATGAACCTTGTCGTTCCTACAAAGATAACATTACCATCATCAAAGTTGGGAAAATCATATATGGCTGATCAAAGAATTAGAACTACTGAACACAAGAAATTTGAGGCAAGCTAAGGACCAGAGAGATGTTTGGAAGGTGAAGGTGAAAAGGTTCAAGGCTTGAATTGGTCAGTAGACAAATGAAAGAGTAGCTTTTAAAAAATAAGCACCTAAGTAAACCAAAATTAGGGGCTACGAGAAAGTCGTTTATAAATATACGTTTCAGAGATCGCTTATGTTGAACTAAAAGTTCAGCAAAAAATATCAACACCATATAACTACAAACCTTGGTGAAATACCTCAAAACGTCAACTTCAAGTGTCAATATCTCGAAAACTAAGCGTGATATCGAAAAATTTTATTGCATATTTTCGACTTATTTTGCTGTGCTTCATCATAATCCATCCTCAAACAGGAGGGCCCCGGGAGCCATAGAGGTCCCAACAAAAAAAGTGATAAAAATTGGACCCAAAAATTGACCGGCAACATCCACATTATTTCTCTTTGAGCTATTCTCAACTGATCTCTGTTAACAGAATGAGGTCCTCATATTATGCGTACTCAACTACCTCCGGCGCCCGGTCTATTACGTAAAATTGCAAAACTAAAAAAAAATTTCAGAGGAATATTTCAATATTCTTTAATTTTGTTAAAGAAATATTCAAACTTTAAAAGAAACTCTAAGGCAACGAAACAACGAAAATTTACAAATAAACTTGTTCGCGTTCATGGAAGACCTGAGTTTGTGAGATAAGAGTTTTATATTAAGTCCTTCTAATCTCTTAGTGCAATTTTTTGTGTTAATTTTTTCGCAATGACCACATTTTTATTTTGTATTGAAGCTATGATTGTTTGGCATCAAATTATCATCCTATAAATTGTTTTGTATAATTAATTCGGCATTTATGTGACTTGACACAACAATGCAGATGAAAACGAAAATTTTTGTATAGATATGTAGATCATCTTGCTCATTCATCTATCACACTAGCAAATAGCCATGATCTCATAAGCAAGCAAATCCAGTGACACATAAAGCAGCCCGAAAAGCCTGTGTGAAGCTTAACACAGTTATTATCCCAAAACATTAATCTCATCCACAGCCGGCAATAAAGGTAATAAATAAAAGCGCGCTTTTCAAAAGAACCCCAAAAATTATTCAATCGATTTTAAAGTTTAAGCAGCGCCCATTGATATTCTAATTATACAAAACAACACACAAAAAAAAACTCACGCATCCATGGTTGACCACACAATGCCTATGGATTTTTCAGCAATTATTATCGTGCATTAAAACACGATCCCCGTCAAGTATAATAAACAATTTCCGTATTCCACTTGATAATCAGATAATCCCACAATGAATTGTCACCACACAGGAATTAATCTCCGTTTCGCGTTAATGAATTCATAACGAAACAATCTCTCTACCCTCTCATCCAGCTGGAGGAGCGCCGGGGGATGCCGATTTGAGAGTGCATCTTCTGGTGTTGCTTGTTTGTGCATAATAGGAGTATGTGGATTTACCTGGAACATCTGTGTGTCGATGAGTCTTGAAACAAAATCAAAATCGCAATCAACTTGTTGGTGTCTTTGAAGCTGATTAGGATGAAAAAGAATTCATCAAAACAATTAGCCTTATTATCGTTGTCGAGTGACGTGACAGATATGTCACTTCGACCTTAAATTGGTATTCTCACTGCCAATCTAACGGACTTCTGGCGAGTAAATCGACAAAATTCGTATTTAATTGTCGCAAGGTGTTGTGTGAAACGACATTTTCCTCGATACGTGTGTAAGTATCAATAGTTTCATTCCACCGCGTCTCTCGTAGTCACGTCACTCGCCAACGAGAATACCACTGCGCGGATCTGGGGACGCTGGACGCGGCAGAAATTATGTCAGATTTTATAATAGATTATCCCGGCATTTGTTGTAAAGATTTGGGACTCTGGGCCGAGGGGAGGGACTGGGCTATACTATTAGGCGAAATACTAGTGTTAATTTATGCCAAACGTCAGATACGAAAATGAAAAATTTATGCAAATCCTCAAGTTCACTCTTTTCACAAGAAAAATGGAATCTCATCGAAAGTGGCATTTCTGTAATTTATACATCTGACAGGGATTTCTGGGCGGCAGCGGAGAGAGAGCTGCTGCTGGTCTCATGTTGAGGGATAGTGATAGGGCTGATGTCTAAAAACCAAAAAGAAGGAGGGTGTTCATCCCTCTTAGACTGACTGAGCCACTACCGCCCTCTTGTATCCCCCATCCCTCATCCGCCCAGCCCCAGCTTCTTCTTCTCCTATATATTTACGAGTATAAGTGTCTAAGGACAACAGATGCTTCACTTCACTTCTGTGTTGTAGCTTTTGTGGGAATAAAACATGGGCACGCGGGGGAGGACATGGCCTAATTAAAATTTCAACTCAATTATTTTTATGAATAATGGACCCTTGAGTTCTATAAGTGAGAAGGGTAGCAATTTCGACACGAAATGTTGTCGGATTAAAAAAATGTTTTTTTTTTTTTTAAATAATTTCGTTTTTAGCTATGAATAAATTCATTCGTTGGATTGTTTTCCATGGAAAATGTGTTAAATTACCAAAATTATGTTAAATTGGTTGACTTAAGAATTTTTTATTAAGGCTAGAGGGACGGGGGGAAAAAAGAAAATGCGGTAATGACTTCATTGTTAAACTGAGGAATATTAAATATATAGAACCAGAAGAGGTCGGAAAGAAAAGGGAATGCTATATAACATATACAGGAGATGATATAGGAGAACATTTTCGAGTACTAATTACTTTGTTGCAATCTGTTTTGGGGCTATGCATTATTCGAATTGTGCACATTTCGTATTACGTTTCAAGTCTGCAACAAACATGGCAAATGATCATTTCAAAGTTAACTACCATACAGCAAGAATGTAAGACACAAGTAGAGAGTATGAGGTTGTAATTCGATAAACTTCATTTAAGGAACAGGTCTGCAACAAAGAGATACTTTTTAACATTGCTTTGGAAGCAAAACATGAGAAACGTAGAATTCAATGGAGCAAACAATGTCTTCTTAAAGATACATTTAGATACCAGTCTTCGCAGATGTCAGACGTCATAATTGGACACTGTGCAAGACTTTTTCAATAATTGTAGAATGCTCAGCATAGTCCAATTTGAGCGTATATGACACGAATAGCAAGTACATGATGGTATCAAAAATAGAGCAACGATCAGGATGTACCATAAATATTGACTATCATAGAATGGAAAGTGTAGACAACTTTATATTATTTAAGGACAACGTTTAGCCGCTACTAATTCCGGACGGATGGAAGTGCACGCATAACCTTCTAGTAGTGGCCACTGGTAACTATCCTATGCGAGAGGCTAAGCTCATATAATCGTGCTAATTCCTTCCAAGTAAGATATTCGTCAGGCTAATAACCTTACCTGGAATAAAATTATTACGAAACCAGCAACACACCTTTGATACTGGAACAAACGACGACCACAGCGTCAAGTCAAAAGCTTTTTAGGATTTTCTTATGGAACGTTCGAACTCCGTAAGGAACTTGAGTTGCACAAAGCACAACATCTAACTGATACTCTGCTAAGGTATAAAGCTGACATTACAGGTATACAAGAGCACGGTATACAGAAACATAAGGTAATGTAAAAGAGACGACAGCTTCGAATATGTCAGCTTCGTGGGCGCCCAGAGACGTCAGCCCTAATGCAGAAACAACAACAACAGCTTCGATTTTGTATGGAAAGCGGGAGCCACGTGACGTCAGCACTAAAATATCGTTTACGGTATACAGACTTTTACACTACCTTATTTCTGTATACCGTGTACAAGAGATGTAGAGGAAATGGTGTCATGGAAAAACCTGAATATGACGTGTAGCTATCAAACAAGAAAGCGAATAGCTTTCAGCAGCTATACATGAATTACTATGATGCTGCATATGGAGGAAACTCCGCCGTTGCCTGGTCCCAACCCCAGGGTGTGAAAGGTTGACCTGCCGAATTGACTCGAATCGGGAAACCGAGGAAACTAGGCAAGAAACCGCATTTTTCAAAGCGGCACCGACAGCAGCGTACCCGTTGCGGGGACGTCTCGCTCGGACCGCCAGCTAAGAAGAAAGACGAAGAAGCATATGGAGGAACGAAAAAATGTCCGAAAATTGGGAGCAAAATATTATCTGCCCAATACACAATAAAGGAGAAAAATTCAACTGTGCAAACTATAGAGGCACATCTTTTCTAAGCACAGTATACAATACAAATTAAGGACAGATATAATTAAAGCCAGACTGGAACTTCGAAAACGAACGCTCGATGAAAACGGCGACAATTCGTTTGCCGCAACGAATTCTCTCTTCCATTAGCTCACGCAGAACGAATATTTTCTCAATGCATCCTCGGCGTAGCCTCGATTGTATGATTTTCGTAAATACTTGCCTTGATCGAAAGGAGGAAGGATGTACTCTCGGCGTTTTTTCATTTTTCACCTCGATAATTGTTGGCTCGGTATCGAGAAATTGATTCGTCAGCTATTCGATAATTGGCGGTTTGGGTGCTGGACCTTGTGGCGGATCGTGATTGTTCAGCTGGTGGAAGAATTCTCTCCACAGCTGCAAGTGTCCAAGGGGAGTGGTCAAGAAAGTTCCATCCGATTTTTTGATGCTGTTTTGCCGCCTAACCGCCGGATTGTCTGGTACAGCATCCGGTACTTGTGCTTCTTCCATGTCGGCCGCAACGTAATTCCAGTACGTTTCTCGTTCCGATTTCATTTTCTGTCGAACATCTTTATTCAATCGTCGGTATTGTTCGAAAACGATGTGTTTCATTCTTTTCTGCTGATCGACGAGATTCAGACAGCTGTCCGAGATCCAAGACTTCGCCAATTTACGGTTGGGTGGACACAACTACATTGCGCACCGACTATTGACTCCGATAATTGCCTTTCTTCTACATGGATATCATCTGGTATTGTGAGCGCCTCGAATTTGTTGGTTAATGCCATTTGAAACTCTCGCCCGATGGTAGGGTCCCGTAGGCACGACCAATGCTCTTTGGCTGGTGGTGGTGGTGCCGTTTTCTTCGCTCTTTTGTAATCGTATCTGCAATTTCGGTGGAACAAGATAATGGTGCGATCCGCAATCGGTCCCACTCATCGCACGTACGTTTTTGAGCGTCGATCGGAAACTTGCGATGATCAAAACGTAGTCTAACATCACGGAGTCGTTGCCGGATGGATTTCGCAAGGTGAGTTGGTGTTTGAACGCATGGCGGAAGATGCTGCTGTTAACGATCAAATGTTTGACGCTGCGAAAGAAAGGAGGCGTAAGCCGTTGTCGTTAATTACTCCGTGTCCGATTTTGCCCATCGTCTGTTAGTCCTTGTTCGCGCCCCGGCTGGTCTCGGTTGGCGCATAACCAGATACGACATGGATGTCTATCGTTCTACCGATAGTTATAATCGCCAGGATATCGGTTGGAATGTGATAATGCTGCTGGCACCACGTCGATCTACCATACGAGTAAACCCGACGCCGGCTTCTCGTTTCTCACTACAGGAAAAGTACAGCATCATCGTTTCGTCGATTGTTGGTAGGACGATCGTCAATGTCCCGAATCCGGCAGGTCTACCATCCCTGTCCTTTCACACCCGAGTTTGTAGGTTGACCATGACAAATCTGCCAAGTAAAACTTAGGCTATCTGGAAAACTCTCTAGACAAATCAACATTTTTAATGGACTCACACAAGGGACTGTGTCCTTTTCAAGCTGGGTTTTTAGAAAGTGATCCCAGCTTCAGCGTTGGTAGGAAGAGGAACAACCCTCCACAAGTCCACCCAATTACTGGTTTCTGCAGACGACAATGATATCATTGGTAGAACATCAACAGCTGTACATAACGCTTTCGCCCAGATTGAGCCGGCGGGACGAAAGCTAGAACTGCACTTCACTTTCGCGACCTAGATGTGAGAGAAATAGCCAAGGTATGTAACTCATGTGAACGAAGAGGAACCTCAGAAGAAGCTCCAAGGAAGTGCGGCAGCAAGTACAACCAGCCTCTACTGGAATGTTGGCCTAGACCAGGACACCCACAGCTAAGGGATGCCAAACTAAATGACATTGGCCTAGAATCGGGATCCTCTAAATTTCTAAAGAAGTATTTCACAAAAACTGAGTTTTTTTTTTAAAAAGAAGGCGGATTCAAAACTACGCTAAAATTTGGCGCCCAAATCTCACAATATAGAAGGACATTTTTTGTTTTGTGAAAGAAACAAAAAAAAAACGCTGAAATTGAAAACAGTTTTCCTGATGATGAAGAAAAAAGTTTCCAATTTCCCTCCCTTCAATCTCGAAATGATGTCATTTGCAATTCAATTGTGTCAATTTTAAAAGAAATAAAAGCGCCGCGGCACATGCCATAAAAGCTTCGCAAACTGACAGAGATCAAATGACTTTTCAACACTCATGACATCTTGGTGTATATATTCTCCTCCTGCCTACTGGAACATTTCTGAATGTCCTGAATTCGGTTTAACGGCTATAAAAACACAAAAAACTCCCTTTTCCTGTGCCAGCCTGAAGGCGCAGATGTTTATGCTCCCAGTTAGCCTCCATTGCCACCATTTGGTAAAAAAGATGGAAAGTGTTTCGATTCGTATAAAATTTATCAAGGGGTGTGAGAGATAAGTGTGGGGGGTGGTGGTAAGGGGTAGGAGGTTGGGGGGTGTTGACTCGATGGTTAGCTGTGTTACATAGTATGTATATAGTGTGTAAGAGAGAACCAGATTCTCTCCAATTGCAGGATATGCTTCTTTCATCCTTTCGCCAGGATGAGTTATTATCATCATTAGACGCTGTGTAGTGTGGGCTCTCCTCTCCGACTGGATTTAATTTTATTTCGCTGTGCTCACTTTCGTTTCGGAAAGTGCTGAGATAACTCCAGGACCACTCCTCTATGGGCTATTGCTTCTGCATGTAATCCCCGAACAAGGAGTAAACACAAGGACAACACTATTCAAATGAAGTCCCAGTTGTTGGGTTCCGGTGTTTTATTTCCCCTTCTCTCATCTTGCTGCTCTCCGACGACTGCTGACTGGTATCCATTTATCAATATCGATTTCTCTTCAGATAGGCGAAAAAAAAGAATTTATGGAATTCCGAATAAAGCTGAATCCCAGAACACAGCTAGCAGCACAGGAGGCGCGCTACACACAGAAAAGAAAAACCATTCAGCTTATACGATTCTCACACTTTGCATATCATCCTTCTTGCTCCGTTCTGATGATTGTTTGCATTCACACTCCTGCGGAACACCGACAGACATTGAACCAACTCTCCGGCTCTGCCTCATGGTCTCTCGACAGCATCCTCGGACTCGGTGTGTTCTATATAGCATTGCTCCTGGGGGTGAGAGGTTTTACTTTTTTTTATCTATCCGCCCCTCAAGGGAATCTCTTCTGCGATGTGGATGATGATGAACTACCACTCGTTAGTTAGGGGTTTTGTGCATGACCGCCCACCTAATACACTTCTTTTGAAGGCCTGGTTTTACTTACACAAAGCAAGACCTATAAAGGTAGCACCGCCAATACAGCACAATCAAAAAATGAAATGGTAATAATTAGCACAACAATAAATGCTAATTTATTACCACAATTAAAAATTTAATAACATTTATTTAAAAAAAAAAAACTAAGTTTGTGCTAGCTTGTATGCAAGCTAGCACACATCGGTAATAAATTATAAAAAAGTGGTATTTATTCGCACAACATTTAGTGCTTATTTATTACTGCACTAACTGTTTGATTTATTTGTAATTATTTATAAATAATAATCAATAAAAAAAATTTTATGACAAGTCAGCACAGCCAACAAGATCTCATCAGTAAGAAATCATCATATAAATTAAATGACCGAAAACTTTGTAAACACGAAATAAAGATTAAAAACGACCATTTTTAGCATAAAAATAAAACAACGTTCAAAGGTATTTCAAATATTTATACGTTTATGAAGTTTTCGAAACATTATCACTATAATAATAATAACTCTTTTTTATAATTCGATTCTTTGTTTTTTTAGCGACATATTCTTGAACATGACAAAATATTTGGAACAAAATATTATAATTATGATTGATATCTAGGAGACAATGATTGGACATTTCCATTTAAAATCGTGTTTAAACTAAGGCTAAAAATTGTTTGAATATTATAGAGGGTAAAAACAAGAACAAACTAAAACAATTTCAAATTAATACTAAATGTTTCATTAAAACATTTGTTATAGAAAAACGATTGAAATGAATACGAAAAAATGTCTGCTACTTTTAAATTGGAAAAATAGATTAATAGAATAAAAAGGGTTAAGAAATTCTAATAAATCGTCGTTGAAATATATCAGAAGGTGAGGAACAATTTTGGAAGTAGTTCTCATTGTAGAACACGTACAATTCCAATCGCAATACTCCGTACAATTCCAATCGCAATAGTCCCATTTCTTCTTCTGTCACAATTTGAGTTCGTGATCGTCTCGTAGATTATGAGAAAGCGTTCGACTCGGTCAATAGGAGCTTTATATGGCAGGCACTACGGCGACGGGGACTGCCTGATAAAATAATAGAATTGATAAAAGCCCTATATAACAATTCCAAATGCAGAGTTCTCCATAATGGAAAATTATCCGACAGCTTCGAGGTGAGCTCAGGAGTACGACAAGGATGCCTACTCTCGCCTTTACTATTTCTTATAGTAATAAATGACATCCTTGTCGGCGCTCTAGATAGTAGAACAGGCGGCATACAATGGGGTTTGTTAGACCGCCTTAAGGATCTCGACTACGCAGATGATATCTGTTTGCTGGCCCACAGACACCAGGACCTCAAAAACATGATTAACAATTTGGCAACAGAAAGTAGTCCAGCAGGCTTAAGGCTAAATCCAACTAAAACTAAAGAAATGCGGATAAATGCAAACACCATTGAACGGACTGCGCTGAATAACCGTGACGTGGAACTGGTCGATAAATTCTGCTACCTCGGTAGTATTATTACCGAAAATGGCGGTGCAGAAGAAGATGTCAGTTCCAGAATAAATAAAGCACGAGGCGCATATGCATGCCTGCTCCGCATATGGAGATCAACGGAGATCTCAACTAACACCAAATTGCGGCTGTTCAACTCCAACGTGAAGGCAGTACTTTTGTACGGTTGCGAAACATGGAAAGTCACCCAACTCATCACAGGGCGCCTACAAGTCTTCGTCAACAGACGCTTGCGTCGTATCCTAAAAATCCGCTGGCAGGATAGAATTTCAAACGAAGAACTATGGCGCCGTGCCGGCCAAGAAAGGATAGACGACCAAATCAGACGAAGGAAATGGAATTGGGTTGGCCACACCTTGCGACGCGAAAATGAAAATCTAGCCAAACAGGCCCTCGACTGGAATCCGCAAGGATCCCGTCGAGTCGGAAGACCTAGGACAACATGGAGGAGAACCCTATTAGCAGAAGCCGCAACTACTGGGAGATCCTGGTCGGAGCTGAGAGCTGTCGCGCAAAACAGAGTCCGCTGGAGGGCAACTGTTTCCGCCCTATGTCCAATGAGGGATTAAAGGAGCACAATGATGAAAAAATGATGATCGTCTCGAATTTCGGAAAGCAATAACGCCAATCAGTCTCATTTTTGTCTCAGGTTTGATAGGGTTCAGCATTTCGGAAGGAAGGTCTTGCAGTTTTTTCTCTTCGACGTCAAATACCGTTGACGTATCTACGAAAACAAATGGCCCTGAAATGGAACAACACATATAGTATAAACTTGTCAATAACAGTCTAAAATTTAGAATTCTTCTCACAGTAACTGACATGTCGATTCTCAGTGCAAAGTTTAAAAATTGATAACTCAGTTCACATGGTAATAAAATAAAATTCTTACCCACTTCTTTTATGGCTGATTTTTGAACACCGTTGCAGGTGTTTTTAGAACAAGGATTATTCGCCAAAAAACATTCTTCTGCCATCCTGATTTGAGCATTTGGATCTACCAATACGCCCCTGTTGAATGCTTTTGCAAATATTTTTTTCGTTAATGGGGGGCAGCCTTTATTGCACACAGTCACTTCAACGATGGTCGTTTATACTATATGTGTTGTTCCATTTCAGGGCCATTTGTTTTCGTAGATACGTCAACGGTATTTGACGTCGAAGAGAAAAAACTGCAAGACCTTCCTTCCGAAATGCTGAACCCTATCAAACCTGAGACGAAAATGAGACTGATTGGCGTTATTGCTTTCCGAAATTCGAGACGATCACGAACTCAAATTGTGACAGAAGAAGAAATGGGACTCTTTGTAGGACACTACACAGCTGTTGTGAAAAGGGGTCATCGATGGTACGAGTATTGCGATTGGAATTGTACGTGTTCTACAATGAGAACTACTTCCAAAATTGTTCCTCACCTTCTGATATATTTCAACGACGATTTATTAGAATTTCTTAACCCTTTTTATTCTGTTAATCTATTTTTCCAATTTAAAAGAAGCAGACATTTTTTCGTATTCATTTCAATCGTTTTTCTATAACAAATGTTTTAATGAAACATTTAGTATTAATTTGAAATTGTTTTAGTTTGTTCTTGTTTTTACCCTCTATAATATTCAAACAATTTTTAGCCTTAGTTTAAACACGATTTTAAATGGAAATGTCCAATCATTGTCTCCTAGATATCAATCATAATTATAATATTTTGTTCCAAATATTTTGTCATGTTCAAGAATATGTCGCTAAAAAAACAAAGAATCGAATTATAAAAAAGAGTTATTATTATTATAGTGATAATGTTTCGAAAACTTCATAAACGTATAAATATTTGAAATACCTTTGAACGTTGTTTTATTTTTATGCTAAAAATGGTCGTTTTTAATCTTTATTTCGTGTTTACAAAGTTTTCGGTCATTTAATTTATATGATGATTTCTTACTGATGAGATCTTGTTGGCTGTGCTGACTTGTCATAAAATTTTTTTTATTGATTATTATTTATAAATAATTACAAATAAATCAAACAGTTAGTGCAGTAATAAATAAGCACTAAATGTTGTGCGAATAAATACCACTTTTTTATAATTTATTACCGATGTGTGCTAGCTTGCATACAAGCTAGCACAAACTTAGTTTTTTTTTTTTAAATAAATGTTATTAAATTTTTAATTGTGGTAATAAATTAGCATTTATTGTTGTGCTAATTATTACCATTTCATTTTTTGATTGTGCTGTATTGGCGGTGCTACCTTTATAGGTCTCACAAAGCATAAGAATGAAAAAAAAACCGCGCGCCATAAGAGGCAACACATCCTTGTACTAGTACATTCCTATCGTTTCGTGCTCAAAGGGTTGCATATCACTGTTATTATCCTTACAGGAACAACAACGTTGCATAACTTTACAAACACAAAAAAAACGAAAATTTTAATGGATGAATCAGGTGAACATGAATTTTCAGTGTTATCTTCCTGCTTGTGGTTATGCTGGGCATGTAAGGGGGGATGAACATCCCTATCTAAATATTCACCCATGCACTGAAAGCGTTCGGTTTTCATCTACTCTGCTCCGGGACTAGCCAGTATAGATATGGCTCTTATATGCGATATGCAACAGTGACAGTGCCTGGGACTTTTATACTTTGATATGTATATCCACAATTTTCGCATGTATCTTAATTTGATAAAAATTCTACTATCGGATCAATATTTTGTTTTTTATGAAAATATAATGTTGTCAAATATAACATTTTGAACATGCGGGAATTATTAAGGCATGATGGTAAATAGAGAGAGAGCGTTTTTATATTAAAAATTAAGCGCCAGTAAAATATGACTCTAAAAAGTTATACACAGCATAAGTAAATAATATTCCTATTAATATAATTTACTTAGCCTATGGATATTGATATTGGAGGACAAATTGAAATACAATTTCTAGGTAAAGCATGATTGGTTGGTACATATTGATGTCTCTGAAACATTCTCCCATAGCTCCCTTACATTAATTGCGGTGCCATCGGAGCTGTTAATCCTTTAATCTGAAGTATACAATCGCATCTTGCAAGTCAGTGTTCTTTTTCCTAAATGTCGCTACAGTTCTTGTGCGATTCGGGGCTCTTAAAGTCTCTTAGTCTTCTAGTCATCTTTACCATTTACTAGTTGTCTCTCCAGTCTTGATCTCCTACGATGGTCCACCATTGAAAATCCTGGCTATCATTGTTCCTTCCGAAGGTCAACGGGTCCAAGTCATAGTAGTCTGCTTAATTTTATGTATGTAACTATATTTATTTCGCCATACCTTTCTTCAAGCTCTTCGCCCTTTTGAGTTTAGTAGGGCGGCCTATAACCGTTTTAACCCAACTATGTATAAATTCCTCCAAACGACCGGATAGACGATTTTCAGGAAAAACTGGACTGTCTTGAGGACACATTTCGGGAGGCACAGGGAGACCTTCAGAAATCTCCCTAGCAAACGCACACCTGCCAGCGCGATTGCCAGACTAGAAGGTGATCAAAGATTACGTGCGCAGCTATCACCAGTTTATGATATTTTAGGTTCATGATGTGCGGCCAGTTACTATTGCTCAAATTGCCCCCAGATGGTACTTGAGCGGAATAAACCCTGTGACTTTAGTAGTCATTAGTCCTACGGCCATGATGGAGGGTCCTCATTTAGGATGTAGATCGGGAGTCGTGGAGATTAAGGTACCGGATAGTAACGAAGGGGCTAAGAGCATTTGTTCGAGGATGCTCCAGGAATCCCGCCATTATTGACGATATCGTGAGTATCTTTGTCCCTTCTACCCGCGATGGCGGGCCCGAACGATAACTGTCCACTGATCTAAAAGCCCCGAAGAGGAGCTTCAGGTCTAGACGGTTTTCGAGCAGAAATATGGAAGGCAGTAGCCTCCAGTCACCTTCTCTTTTGCTAAAGATGTACAACTCACGCCTGAAGACTCGCAAGTTTCTTGCTCGTTGGAAGAGCGCGAGGTGTGTGCTATCAGCATGGGTCCAGCGCACACAGCGGTATCGTACAGATCTCTGTTACACGACGGGGAAGCTGTTGAAAGAGCTACTGCAGCCGCCGTGCAGTGCGGCTCTCGATCGGGCCCCTCTATCATTGATGGTGTCCAGGAGGTGGTGGAGGCTGCCAGGCTAACCGAACGGCGAAACCATTTTTCCCGCCACGTGTGTCTTCTGGCCATTCTGGACGTGAGAAATCCCTTCAACTCCGTTAGGAGGGACCGGGAGCTTAACTTGATGGAGTGCGGCTACGGACTCCAGCTGCATCTGCAAAAGATACTGGGGGGTCATAACGTTCGAAACAAACGATTGCTAAGAAGAGAGGTAATATATGGGGCCACCCAAGGCTCCATTCTAGGACCCAATATTTGGAATATCCTCTACGACGCGACGGGCTCCTACGGCTGGATACTTCGCCCTGAATTACCACTTATCGATGATAAAAAGTCATCCATTAATTATGTGAGGTGAATTTGGCGGCTTCACACTTAGGTATAGTAGGGATGTAGTACAATAGCCCAAGTGAGGTGATCTATTTTTCGGATAAGGATCGGTTCCCAGTTGTCTACTGAAGTTTCCAAAATGTGGAGGCCACGAGGCACTCATTTGTGTTTGTAGGTACTTTATGGCTGTGGCTGACTCTGCAACTAGTGATTTGATATCGATCAACAATGGTGTTCCATGATCTTCCTTGCCTTCCTTGACCCTTGCTTCTTCACTTAAATTACTGATCAAGTAATACATCTTTTCAGCCTTTCTAATGGGTTGAAGATGTATTAAGTAGCTTCCGTAGAAAGCACGAAATGATATTTTGGGATGCTTAATTCTGGTGCTGGTATGCTGTGAATAATGTTTCTCTTTGGATAATTCTAGATCCGAAAAAGAATCCAACATTTGCTGATCAGTTCTGCAGCAAAGTTGATCTTGTCGAGTGTTTCCCCAAATTTCCTTGTCGATGCTCCCTAGGTCGTTCTCATATCTCACGCGTCTTTCTATTTTCTGGTCTTAGCATTGCTTGGGCCGAGGTCGGGCGGAGTCTAAACCTAGTAGGTAGTCTAGTAATTGCTCTATGGCGTGCTCAATATTCTTGTACCAGTTTTTCTATAAGTTTTGGTACTGTTGGTAGGTCAAAGATGCATTATTTAGTGGTAGATCTTCCTCTGGCCCGGCATATAACTAATACATTGTTGTTTGTTTCTGTATTTTTTTCCTTTCATCGCGTTGCACGTCATGTTCATATTCCATTTCCAGACTCCTTGTTAGTTCCTACTGTACACATTTCACCGTAGATATTGTAATTTTTTACTTAAAATCTGAAACAGCTGATCTGTGATAAGATTCATGACAAAATTAATCTTGTCATACTTGCTTGTGACTTGTGACCCATCACAACTAAGAATTGGCCTATTACACTTAATGCCATTCAGTAACCTAGGATTAAAGATGCCCAACCACCATTAGACCATAGAGGTCTCGTGGTTCGAGTCCACTCTGCTTTGATTTTCTGGTTCTTTGCTCTTTCACTTGTTCCATCTACGTAACATTCTTTCTGTCTTTTCCCCTTTTTCTAACAACGCCCTGGGCTTTCTTCTGCCAGTGCCTCTAGGCGTAATAAGCAAGAAAGCCACATCATATGGAACATGTTGGAACATCATATTTCACTCTTACATCTTTCCGACTGGAGATTGCTGTCCAGCGTTAGACTCAATGATAAAATCGCTGACAGTACAAAGGGGCATTGCCTCTGAGCTCTAGCCTGTCAAATAAAAAAGTTCAATGGCCTTTTTCTAGACTATGCGTGATTACTCTTTAACTTTATAAATATAAAGTTTTTAAAGACCATCTGGATGCTCTTCAAAAGTTACTCAATCGCCCTATCCCCCTCCTCACTCGACTACCCCACATCTCCAACTACGTTACAATCATATAAACAAGAAAAGTTTTCCTGTAATATTTTTTTTTTCGTTCGTTTTTCCCACCAGAGAGCAATAAAGGCGGAAAAAAGGCATCAATCCAGCAATAACAAAAAAAAATGAAGCAAAGGAACCGGCACAGAACAACTAACGCATGAAATAGTAACAATATTTCCTGTCCTAAAATCTGTTCATGATGAATACTTGATAGAAAACTGAAATTTAACACAATTTCTTCCTCCAAAAAAGGAAGTCCATAAAACACAGGTTGTAAATGCACCATAAACGTGACGTTGTTATGAAATTTTCATGACATGCCCTGGTGCCATACTTACACACGGCAACGGCGAAATACACCCGAGTTTTATTAAACAAATCATAAAATGGCATAATTCAATATGTTTAGTACCAAAAATTGGAAAATATGCAAGCCGGGGAATTCCTTGGCGCTTGGGCGGCTCTTTTTTCGGCTCAGCACGAGGCAAGAAAACAGCCCTATGTGGGGAGAAAAGGAAAAACAAGGGAAATATTGGAAAAACAATTCCCACAGCTATTGACGAATCATTTCTACATACACACACTTCCGGCCCTTGTGATAATTTATGTTCATATGGCTGCGCTTGTGTGTAATTTCTATTGTAGATAATATACTGATACTATTAGATATTTGGGAGAGATAAGCCATATATCCTTTTGATGAATAGGCTGGTTTCATAAATAAATTATTTCTAATTTCATGCTGCGTTATGTTGTGATATAAACATGCTTTTCGTGGTTATAAACTCCGGACATTACTGGACAATAAGTGTGGGTAATTTTTATCCTATGTAGAGGGTAGAGGGGAGAGATATAGAGGAAGTTTATTACAGAGTACTGGAAGAAGGATTTAGATTTGTATGCCGTAGTAAAGTCTAACATCATATATTGAAAAGAATAAGGGTCATTAGGGAAATCTAGAATATTTCCTTAAGTGTTTACAATAGGCAGAGTGTATCTAAATTCAAGAAGAACATTTTTTATGACTCATAAAGAGCTTAACCTTGACGTAAGTTCGAGAATTGTGATGTCATATAATTTTCAGTGAATTTTCAAGGTGTATTCGAGATCTATGCGTTCTTTTAGTATGAAACGCTCTATGATTTATCGTACACGTGTCCAAATGACGTGGACCTGTCAAATTTCAGCTCGCGATATCAAATATGTTACAATTAACTCAGAATGCAAATCATACATATGCTAGCCACTTAGTATTCCTTTTTGTAATTCGGCAAATCGAAGCTTAAGAATCACCCTTTATGCTACCAGTCCGTGATATCGTTGGCCACGTCATGGTGCTATGTCTAGTAGTAAGCTTAGTAGGTACAGCGATAGAGTGGGATTGGAGTTATAAGGTTCAGGGAGGATGTTGAAGGACAACGCTGCTTTTGAACATTTGGATGTTGTAGGAGTTTGGAAATATTACCTACGAAAGCCTGTCCGACGGTCGAGTTGTTCTATTTATGAATGAAGTCCTTGTTGGTATCGTGCGCGATAGGCAGAAGCAATGAGCGTCATAATCTTGTATTACGGGAGTAAGATCGCTGTGAAGCCATGCGAGCGTTCATTGCATTGGAACAATCGATATGATAATAGCCATACAGTTTTTTCCCACATTCCTACGGTGGATCTGAGGCTCGCTCGTGGAGCAAATGGCGCCGTCATCGATAAGTTTGAGGGCTCTTTCTTTGTACTGTATTTAAAATTTTATGTAGGATTTGTACATTACATATATCACGGGCCGATGGCTTGGATAGTAACCTGCACCTTTTAAGAACTAAACACTCGCAACTAGCATTTAAAGAAGCATACTTCTTGTAGTGTGTGTTTGGAAATGAGGTGCATACCGATAGAGCGATTTTACCCTAGGTTCAGCATGAGGACTTCACAAAAAAAAATCAGAGATGTTGAACTGAGGTATGCTTTATCAGTTTCTTATAAGTGTCCTATAAGGCAAATCTCATTACAAATGAAATGGGTTAATCCCATCATCTGGCTTTCAAATGTGGAAAGCTATTCACGCTTAAGTATTAGTTTTACTCCTACAAAGCTCAATAGACAATTGTCGTTCGATTACAGAGATCAAGCAGCATTGGATGTGACTAGTAATCGGTTGGGGTACCGCATGGCAAAATGGCACTAGGTTTGTTTGAAAGGAGGAAGCGGAAATTACAAAAGGTGAAGAAAAATATAAAGCTTTCGACATTGCCGCAGTCTAAAGCCCTTTGTGCGCCTTAGAGAAGCACATATGGGTTCAAATGAAGCTAGCCTTAAGCCAACTCTATTGCCACGCTTAGGATGTAAAAGTGTGGGTCAGCCAGTAGTTCTACACCATCCACCGACCCATTGGGAAGCACGACATAACCTGATTTTAGTAGCATTAAATCCAACTCGATTATTATGACCCTAATTCAGAATGAGTCCACAATCATAGTGGCAAGATCTGGCACGCGCTTGTCTTGAATTATCGAAGGCGTAAGAGCAACGCAAAATACTGTCAGTTTTGAAGTCGGTTCCAATGGGATCGAGAGAAGGACGTTTATAAAGATTAGGAAAAGAGCAGGTGATCAACTGGGCACACTAGCATAATTGGCGTGGGGCTTAGATTTGACGCCGTTTAAATGTTCTTTATTAGAATGACCAGAAAGAATACTCTCGATGAAATTCTTTAGAGGATTGGTTCGATACCAATAGTTTGGAGTTTAGCCAACGAATCATTGGTGTCATACTCGATCAAAAGCCTTGGAAGTATGTATCTCGAGCGACCAAACTAAACTCACCAAAGCGATGTTGTAGGTTTCTGTTAGACACATTTAAAGGACGTCGGTATATTTTTTTTGTCTAAAACCGTATTGTTTGTCATTAAGCATTTTTTGGATTCTATCCCATAAGCTTCTGCTGGGTTAAAGGGATTGTTGAAGTAATCTTTTTTCGGTATGGGTTGACCTATGAGAGTTTCCACGCATCAACTCATTGAGAAATATGATAGGGCCAAGAGTTTCTGCAGAGGTTTAGGTAGAGATGGGCGGCATTTCTTTAGGACGATGGGGAGTAATATTGTTAGCACCAGTAAATTTGTTAATATTAAGTTCTTTGACGCATCTGTACCAGCTGGGATGAAAGCCCGGCAAAGGTCTCATATTTCCTGAAGGGTAGGTTTTCGGAAAAAAGTTTCGAGCAAAACTGGCTCAACTTGTAGTGCGGAATCGTTTGCACACAAAACTCACCCCCAACCAACCCAATTTTTTCTATTACCAAAGCTCTTGTTTTGGAGTTTGCTAGAAACTATCTAGCGGGACTATATATATATTTCAATAGATTGTTTTTTTGCGGTCTTCTCAATTGTTATTTACGCTTGGTGCTTACAAATGCTTCGTCAGAGTAATTATCGACACTTCATTTGTTGTTTGACTTGACATAATAATACATAACTACTGCACTTTTCTGCAATATTTTGCCGCAGTGCCATAAGACTATCTCACCGCAAACCACAGTTGAGAAGATCATTCATTCCAAATATCTCGGATTTACAAATTTTTATTATACATGAGGCGAATGAGGTGTAGGCCCGTGTAATATTTAAAAAAAATGCCTTAAAACGGGCGAACACCGACCGTAATTGAAACGTAGTTCTTGGTCATGTGCGGTCATCAGAAGGTTGTTTGTAGGACTCCCCCCTAAAATATAAATCACACCCACTTCACGTACAACAAACCGACGACTGGCGAGCTTGTCTCTCTTGTGCGTCGACCATCTTTAAGCAGGATAAACCGAAAGGAGCATTAGCCGTGTTTTTTTAATGAACTATATAGTTCTTTCATCGAGTTTATTAAAAAAACGACAAGGGAAATTTTATGAAGCGCCTACTTCGATTCTTAAAATTTTCAAAATTAAACGGAAGTTAAGAGTTATTTTTTACACTGTTACACGAAATCCTCGTTAGAAAATAATAAATATGTTTCTAAAAAATCAATTATTTGTTATAAATTTGCTCTCATCACTTTCCTGTTGTTGTTCTTTTTAAATTACGTCTTTCCGACCCCCGAAAGTATGCAACATGCCAACCCCCGAAAGTATGCATTATGCAAATTGAAATTTTTTTTGCCAAAACCTCGATAGAAACCCCGATAAAACCTGGGTTTTCAGATTTGAATGGGGAAGAACTATATAGTTCATTAAACAAACACGGCTATTGTACATAACGAAAATGATCAAATTCGCATAAAATCGAGAATACATTTGTTTTGCCGTCGTATGCCCGTTTGTTAGCTCGGCTCAGTTCATTACTTGGCCCTTTGAATATTTTGGTCAAGTTTCGTCGTTGGGATGACATTATGTGCTTCCACTAAAAATAATTAAATGCTCCACAGCTATCATATGCCCCCAAAAAGCCAGCGGCCGGTGCTCGCCCGTTGTAAGCCATTTTTTATTTTTACTCGGGAGGTTATGAAGTTACCCCCAATGTTGGATTTTATTTTATATTTTTTATACTTGCAATTTAGAGTTACTTTCCTTGATGTATACGGCTCCTAGTGGCATTAGGTCAGTGGTGTTTGGGAAAGAAGGATTCTCGTTGAACCAATTCATCAGCTTGTGTGCGTCAGTGCTCTCTCGCTTTTGCATAATATATCTGATGCCAACGTACTGCTGTTGCTCACTTTGCGAGTTCCGCTCGCGTGAAGCATTTTTTGTTTCGTCATGAAACTTTGTTAGCACTCCTCAGACTCCGGCTTCATCAGACCAAAAAAGAACATATAGAGTGAAGAAATCAAAACTATCGCACAACTTTTTTAAACAAAATGTTTCATGTGATCTATCTTACAAGGGTTTTAGTTTTTCTGGTATTGTGGGTTTTGAGGCCTCCCACACCTACTTCGCTACTTCCCTAAACTATACTGATTGATTAGCTTTTAGTACACCTAAATATACTAAAAAAAACTTTATAAAAGTCTTTCCAAAATATCTTACCATAAATAGAAAATTTTCAATCAAATTTTTTTTCTCTTTTAGGTACGAAAATAGACAGTGTTTCATCCCCTATTTTTATACACAAAAGTAAGTACAATCCACAGAACACCGAAAAATTTCTTTCTAAACTGGGAACTCCATATGATAAACAAGAACAAAAAATATTTCAAAAATAATTGAAAAACAGGCATCGCCTGTAAGAGCCAGGAAATTAGTCCTTGGCTAAACATGAAATAAAAAATAAAAAACTCGCGTCCAAACAAACATTGAAAAAAAGGTCATTAATTATTTCGCCATTGTAGAAGAACAAACACTCCGCAGGAAGAAAACATTTTTGTTTAGCTTTGCAGGCCCGGCGTTTATTTATTTTTCATTTAGCCGATATCCTTTAAAAAACTAGGATTATTTTACGGATTTTTCTCCATGAATAAATATAATTTCCTCCAACAGCATAAACAGCCAGTCTCAGGACGTGGGGCATAATTCTCGCCCCCGGGGCACAAATTCATGTGTAGGTGGTGGTGGTGTTGTATATACCCAGCGGGGAATTGAAGCGCTCTGGAATAAATTCTGAAGCGCTGAAATAGAATGCCAACGCGCTTCTTATTCATATCCCAATTCCCTTCCTTTTAACACAGGCATGTCATCAGAGCGAAGCGCTTATATTTTAGTGTTGAAGAAGCGCAATCGAAGCAGGGAAATGGAAGCTTTTGAGAAGCTCCTGGAGCTTTTGTTTTCACCAAAAATAGTATTTCATAACAGACACGATTATTATAAAAGCACAAATTTACCAACTGTGGAGAATAAAAAAGAACTGGAGGAAAACAAAGCAAAAAATGAGAGTATAGAGTGGGTGCTTCTAAAGAGCTTCCATAACATATGAATAGGAAGCGCTGCTTTCTTGCTTCTTTTGGCAGCGCTTGATAAATTTCCCGCTGGGTAGCTTCTCTCTGCATCGGGAGGAGCAACATTTCGAAAAAGACGTTTTTACAGTGAAATAAAAAAAAACAACGAAATTAGTACTGCGGATCTGACATGCCACAAGGGATGATGGTGGGCGTAATTTTTATTTTTTTAATTAAATATATATATAAAAAAAAACAAAGAAACATTTGACTTTGCTGCTCAATTGTTAAACATTAATTACCCTTCGTGACACTCTTGACTGCTTTTTCATTTTTTCCAAACACGGTATTGACGAGAAGTTACACGAAAACTCACTTCCGGCTTAAAACATTGAATTAAATAATTAAAATATCGGGGGATGAAAATGCCGAGAGGATTATACACGGGGTGCTGCTGCATAAAGACCAGCTTTATGCTCGGATTGATATCGCTTGGTTGTTTTTGTTTTTATTGTAAATCGAAACTTTTTTTTTGTTAAACCTCGCTAAAATTATAATTAAGAGGTCGACGTAATTCCCCTGGCAGTTTCCAATTAAATTGGATTTTTTTTTTCATACCCCTTGGGGGCAAGGGTTTTAGTTTTCAATTTCTACCCTGCATGTTGCCAACCCACTACTACCGCAAGAATTACCAGTCATTGGCAGATGTTGTTGGTGGAAAACAAACTCGGGGAAAAAGGATTTTAGATAATATTAAAGTAGAGTTTTCTGTTTGTCGTCTTTGCTGTATGTCGATAGATATTTATTTACTCGCAGAGTAGCTTAGTACTATTTGTAGTTAGGAGAGTTGTGAAGATGTATTTTTTGAAATCATATTTAGATAGATTTTCGCAGAAGTAATTGATATGTCTACGTCATATTGGTGTCTGCGTTAAAAATTCTGATGTCTTATAATAATACATAGGTATCCCAGTACACAAACGTGCATATTACGTAAGGCATATTCGTTACCGCAGCTTCCGGGTACCAGTTAACTCGAACGTTGATATAAAGGCCTCCATTTACATTCAGGCCATGGCCTGAAGGCTTCTTGCCTTGGGGTCAAGTATAGCCATGCACTCACCAGTCGCACATTAGTTAGTGCCTGACAAAAATTTTTACGTCTGTAGTTATTTAGCGTCAGTCCGGGCCTAAAGATCTGACCTTCTATTCAGTCTGAAATTTTCGTTGAGGCCATGAAGTTTTTTTGCACTTGAATTAACAACCTGCTAAGCTAAACTGTCGTCGTCGCCTGGGTGTTTGTAGGGAATCATAAGGTCACCTGCAGTCTATGGCCTGTCCGGCGGATCCCTCAAATCCTCAACCCTTAGTCGGACTGAGTAATATGTGGCCTGACTGACTGAGTAATGTGGTGTCCGACAGGGAGACGTCGCTTCGCCACTTCTTTTCAATGTTGTGATCGATGTGCGAAGCGTTCGACGCGCGAAGCGTTCGATGGACGACTCGAAATTCGATACGACGACAACAACTTCGTTACCGACTTAATGTTCGCCGACGTAAACTTCTCTGGCGGGACAGTTCCGCAGGCGGGAGAATCCAGCGATCGGCACCGAAGAAACCTGGCTAAAGAATATTGAGGGTGACATAAACAATCAACGGTTATCAGTTACCGCGGCTCGAGACGTCGCCAAAAACCGGCAAGAATGGAAACGAATCGTGAATAGAGTTCGAGACCCAGCGACGCTGACAGCAGCTTATCCGTTACGGGGACGTCCCGCTCGGACCGCCAGCTAACGAATCAAAGAAGAAGAAGAAGATTATGTGGTCTTCATCTTGCCAAACCTGCCGACTCGTATGTGAATGGGACCTTAAAGCTATTTCCTAAAAAGTTTTTACTACACAAAAAAAATGTTCTTCATATACAATGGTTTTCTTTTGTGGCACGCTTAGTGGGCAGTAGTTTTAATTTTCCGTTTTGTGGCACGTCAATGCATTTGAGTTACCGACGCCTGGTTTAACAGGTTGTGGCAGAAGTCTGGGCTTTAAATTCCTTCGAAAAGTAACTGCCTAATGTGCGCTGCTGGTTTTGGCTAGATCTGGGTATTTACAAAGGAAGTAAACGAACGTTTTCTAACAACGGCAACAAACTTTGTACGGAATACCCAGCTTGATAGCGTGGTCCTGTATGGGCCAATGTCTGGTGGTGAAGGCGGTAATTCTGACAATATCTGTTATGGGTCCACACGACAGAGACTTTGTCGCGCGAACTTCTTTCCTCTAGAATTTTATCTGTGAAACAAAGTAAAGCCACTGGTGCAAAGTGCGCACACCCATTCCGTGGATATTGTTCGCATAAAAATTCCGTCGGTCGTTTAATTTCAAGCTTCACAGTCGGTACAGGAGACACTGGAAGCACGTCGGGCAAAAGCCTGTGTTGTGTGGACCCACCATTAGAGGTCTGTTAAGAAAGCCCATTGTTCTTTATTTCCTCTTCTTTATTTTTATTTATTTATATATTTTAATTACATTAAACTGCCTCCAGAGTTGGTAAGAAAGCATGGCTCGCCAATATCAAGTGGGAAATTTTGCTACCGTAATTTACAATCACAGCTCCTCTCCTCATTTATCTAGATACAACACGCTCATATACCAGTAGGACATTATTTTTGAACCGGTACATTTAAAAAAATTGAGATCACAATACAATTTCCCATCGTGTAAGGGACAAATGTACTGCCTCGTGTAAATCCCGCTCAACACTACTGCGTGAGGTAGGAACTCATTTCCTCATAATGAGTCACAACCTTCTTCTCTACATTTGGTATTAGCCTGTGGGTCCCTAGTAAAGCTCCCCCACCTCCTTTGTCATGCTGCGATAGAGTGGCCGCGCACTAGAATCCGTCGTCCGGCCTTAGGTTCCCCGTTGTAAATTCTGGGTCGTATAAGCTCTTACCTATGTTACATGTGCTCTGCCCAAAGCATATAATACAACCGAACTAACCATTGCCGTGATAACGAGGGGTCACTTTGGCCTGGGGCTTGTATATGAGGTCTTTGTGAGTGCTGCTCTCATTGCGTCGAGCCATCCAAGTGCAACCCAAAATTGAGCCTTCTGCCAATAAACAGATACTAGATGCGTACGTGTAGGTCTAGAGCGGATGACCTTCCACCTACTTTGACTGACTATAGCCTTCACCTTTTTCCACTTGCTGGTTAGTACTACTTTCGTTTTGTGCCTAGATAGCGTTCCTATATCGCTTCGTTCGCGAATATCTCGATTTCGACGAGTCGCCTTCGTACTACCGTGACCCTGATGTCATTGCCGAACTTCTCAGCGACCGCTTCTTCTGCCTTGTGCTACCTTATTCCTTCTCTGACGACTCGCAGTTCAGTGTCCTACAATGCACACTAGATACTTGGAGGTATCCAACTTTGACAATGCCTCGACGATCTTGCTCCTGTGGGCGTCGCTGGTAGCATTCTTCGCTTCAAGGGTTATCGTTGCGCAACTATCATTCACATTCAGGATAGACATCATATCTTTGATCAACCTAACCTACCTGAAGCCAAACTATCTTTCCAACAGGCCGAATCTTTCCAACAGGCCTTTTTAGACCCTTGGGAGTAATCTGTTGTATATCAGCCGTTCGAAAAGCTTGCCGATGATGCGTAGGAGACATATCGATCTTTAGGCCGATTGGTCCGACTGGGGTCTTACCCGTCTTCGATATGCTTCCATTGTTCAGGGAGCACTCCTACCCCCAGGAACGCTGTGAATACTTGGACGAACTTACATTGTGCTACGCTGGCTGTCAGATACACCGCTCTGTTTGGTATATGTCCAGCTTATCTTCGCGGCTTCCACAATTTCTTCCCTTATATCGAATATATGCTCTCCTGACTCCACGACAATCTTATATCCACAACATTAGACTGCCCCGCTGGCACGTTTCATTCTCGTACCCTGCAGAGCTCAAACCTAAGGTTCATTGACAACTACTCAAGTACCCAAGACCACCCCCCTTAACTTCTCCTATTTTCTCTTATCCTTCAAACGAAGCTTACTAGTAGACATTGGACCATGACCTGAATAAAGGACGATTCCTAAGCTTCCTTTTTCTCCTCAAAAAAGAAGGAAAAAAATCAAAACCATCGCAAAAAAAAATTTAAAGAAAAGTGTCACCAAAATCTCGTTTAATAATTTGAATAAAAATCGTCCCTGTGATACCCCGTACCACACTCATATATCACGATATCCTTTCATGTCAATTTAACTCAAAATATGATACGTGACCATAAACCGTTAGGATAAACAGCCAGAACCACTTTCAATATCGAAATGTGCTACCCCAGGACAGAGGCTACAATGACCGTTATTGATACTGTCCATCAGGTTGGAAAATCGATCAAAGAAGTCAAACTTTCTTCGAACAATATAACCAATATTTATGAGTAAGAAAAGTGGTTAGAGCCGGGGGTGGGGGTTGGTCGGCGCAAAATGGGCGAAGAAAGGAGCCACAGTATCCTATCTAAACAAACTTTATGCAAACAAAGCTCCTATTTATGCAAACTGAAAAAATATTTTCTTGGGATATGACTGGGTTGGACGGCCCAGCAAACAAGTCCTTCTTTTGGTCTGTCTGACTGGCTTCCTGTATTAAGAAGAAGAAGAAGGCGCTCTTCGCCATCCTTAAAACTGTTTTTTTCCATCGAGAAAATGATCGTCGCGCCGGTGGCAGGGGAGGAATGGAGGTAAAACTATGACGGCATAGGGTTAAATCTATGATTTAATGATGGCTGAGAAAAGGATACATAATGATGATATTATACGACAGGAAGTCCCCCCTTTAGGCGAAAACGGAAAAGTTTATACTCTATCTGTGTGTGTATGTGTTCGGATGGGTAATGTTGCGCTTTAAAGTTAATGTGTGCTGTGTGGTCGATGGTGTAGAAAAATCCGATAGAAAAGGGTTTTCCCACAACACAGCATCCAGTAAAAGGAAGAAGAGATGTGTGTGTGTGTTTGCTTTGCTGAGGTCGAAATGGGTGTTATATCTTTCAATTTAAAGCAACATTGGCATGTTTACATACGTACATAAAGGTATCTCTCTCTCCTTTTAGAATTGCTAATCATGTTATGTATTTAGGGATTTTAACATCAAAGTATAGTTCCTTTCGATATTGGCTTTAAAGTTTTACACAGGCCACAACAGAAAGTTCTTGGTATACTTTTACCTGGCGAACATTTAACGACTTTGTAATAGAGAGAGAGCGGAACGAAGTTCCAAGCTCGTGTAATTTTTGCTGCTATCACATTCAATTAACTATGGGCATGGGATATTTTCAAAGTAAAGGTAAGATCTTTTCAGTGTTTTCCGCGTGGGTTCGATTCCTGTTCAGAGATTGTGTTCTTCATGTTTCCATTTTTTCCGGCCTCTTTATTTGCCCTTCAAAAGTGTCTCCTACTCACAGAAATTACAGTGTCATAACAATCATAGTCGGAAATTAACTGCTGTTCGTTCTTCGATGTCAACATTTGCAAAAAGGACATTTATATCTAGTTCGAGTCTATCACATATAAAAAGAAAAAAAATTCAGACTTTTCCTTTGCTTTGAAAATTACAAAAGCAGCGCCACTAAAAAACCTTTGGCGCCACCTATATGTCATCCTATGAGTGATGTAATATTCTTACTTCTTCTTTCTGCACAGCTTGTCTGCTTGCACTTCTTTTTAGCTTTTCATTCTTACTTTTGTAGATCTTGCGATGTACCTCCGGTGGCTCTGGTTTCTTTCTTCAATTGCAGATTTTGATTGAAGCATTTAGTTCTAGCCAATCTGGAAGTACAGTCCAGTGCCTTTTCTGCTATAAATTTCATCTTGAGGTTGTGGGTCGAGCCACATGACGCTCTTCTCATTGTTCTCAAATCCAGTATGCTACTCGCCCGACCCCTCTTCTATGTAGTAATTAGTTTGTGTAACGATAACGAGTAACGATCATACCCAAAAGAGGACGAGCTTTTTGATTCTTATTCGCGTTCTAAATATCACCTTGTCTAGATTGTGGCACAACCCACACGACGCTCCTCTCATTGTTTTTAATTCCAGTATGCTTGTGGCCAGACCCCTTTTCTATGGTGTAGTTTGTGGTGTAACGATAGCAGATAACAATCAAAACCCAAAGCAGGAAGGTTTTTGATCGTTACTTGGGCTCTAAATTTCACCTTGGCTGGGTTGTGGGTCGAGCCACATGTTCCTTCTCTCATTGTTCTTAAATCCAGTATGCTTGTTGCCCGACCCCTTTACTATGTCGTAATGCGGGTTGTGTAACGATAACGTGAAACAATCAAAACTCAAAACGGATAAGCTTTTTATCGTTACCTATTTCTTAATTTCACCTTAACTAGGTTGTGGGTTGAGCCACATGCCAATTCTCTCATTGTTGTTAAATACAGAATGCTTGTGACCAGACCCCTTTTCTCTTAATTATCAACAATAACTGCCCCGTTTTGATGAGGATGCGTAACCGGGAAACTCCATGGTGGAATAACGAGCTTTCCAAGTGGAGATTCGCTACGAAGAAGCTATTTAGCTAAGAACAGCGGCAACTGGGAGAGTTATATAAGCTCGCTAACCACCTATAACAGGGCGATAAGAATAGCAAAAAGAAATAGCTGGAGGAATTTATGCAAAGAGTGTCGAAGACATTCGAGATTCAGCAAAAGTCCACAAAGCTTTATTAAAGGGCTTATCAGCATGCGTGCCAGGCGGGCAAGTTAACTTGAGACAACACTGCACAATCTGGTACTCAGGCTGGAATGCGCAGCTGTAAACAAAGGAGTCGTATATCGTCGTCGATATCGAGGGAGCCTTCGACAATACATACTATAGCTAGAGCTTTAAGTAGACGTACTCTAAGTAGCACTTTCTGCAACTGGATCGACTCTATGCTGAGAACTCGCAAAACTAATGGTCTCTCATGTTGAGGGGTCTCCGGAGGGCACTATAGCAGAAGGTTGTTCACAGGTAGGAGTTTTATCTCCACTTCTTTGGTGTCTTGTTGCAGATGAACTGGAGCAGCTCAACCGCCGAAACTTTTTGGCCCAAGATTACGCTGACGATGTCGTTATACTCGTTACAGGTGAAACTGGTCTCTAGCTGTTGCGACAGCGTAGGACTAAATGTTAATCCCAACAAAACTATTCTTCTTCCTTTCACCAGGAAACGATCACTACCGGGGCTTTTGGCACATACACTCGCAGAAGGGACACGATGGCTCTAAAACAGACAGATGTGGGCGCCGGAATCTGGAGTGAAAGCCCCAGATTCATCAGGGCGGTAAGCCTAGGCACCCTAGCAACTCCCTTTCAAGCAGAGGTGTACGCTGTACTGGCATGCACTCATGAGAATTTAAGAAGGGCCTACCATAACAAACGGGCTTTATCTTCCTTGATAGCCAAGCCAAAATTAGGGTGATAAGGTCCCGTAGAACCAAGCCGAAATCAGTTTGGGACTGCGAACTTGCTCTTGGTGAGCTGAGCGTTCTCAATCAAGTTACCCTTGTCTGGGTCCCGGGTCACCGGGGCTTCAAAGACAACGAAAGTGCGGATGCCCTGGCTGAACAGGGCTCTAATATTGTATTCATCGGTCCAAAGCCGGCTATTGGGGCATCCACCTGCAAAGGTCCCTGGCCGATCGGACTTTGATGAAACATACCGAACGCTGGAGGTCCGCGCCTAGACTGGCCAACTCTAAGCGGTTCTTTCTCTTGTGACGTCCCCTAAGACGGCCAAGGAATTGTTAGAGCGCAGTAGAAATTATATGAGGACACTTGTTGGCTTGTTTACTGCGCCCTAAATTACCACTTATGGATGATAGGAAGGGCGCAGCACCCCACATGCAGGCTTTGCGTAGAGTAGGATGAGTCTGCTCTCCACGTTCTCTGTGAGTGTCCCGCAATAGCGAGGATCAGGGTTTCTTTGTTCGAGGAGTCCCTGCTCGAACATCCAAGTCTAAGCGACAAGCCACTAGGCAGAATGCTGAACTTGTTCAAGCGGTTTGGCCTATAAATATGAGGTTTAGGGGTTGTAGTATAATAGATACCTTTGGACCCAATACCTCACACATGAAAAAACGTGGGTCGTGGGTCGAGCCACACCCCAATTCTCTCATTGTTCTTAAATCCAGTGTACTTGCGACCCTATCCTTTTTTTCTCAATTAGGACGTGATCAATTTGATTTTTTGTTACTTCGTCTGGCGACTGTCATGCCATCTTAGCAATATTTTTGTGCGGAAACATTATGAACCTACTACCATTGAGCTCGAGCCAGCTCGACAAAACTGCTTTCATTGTCATATAGTGGCGTTGTGTATGCTATGACTCCGCGGAACTCCTCTCATTTGCTATTTTATCGTTCATATCTCCAAGCACCATTTTATTATCGTTTGACGGTAATACATTTGTTAACTCTTGATAGAATTCCTCATTTGTTTTGTCTGCTTTGTGGGACCATGGACTGTAAGAGGCTAAGTTATGTAGACTTGCTTTGGTTTAAAGTTCGGAATCAGTGATTTCATTTTCTTTTTCACAATGCATACTACACCAAACTATCTTCTTTCGTTCTGAGATCCAATGGAGAGTACCTTTTGGATTCTGCGATACATTATGCCATTGTGAGTCCATTTGGTGTTCTGTAGAGCGGCCATTCTGTTCACCGCTCTGACGTTCCCAAGTTCCTAATTCAAATTCCATATTTTGTTGCCTGGGTCTTTGCCGTAGAGTCCATACTGCCTTGCCGTGAAATACGAACAACAATAATAGAAAACGTGAAACTCTCTTCAAAATTGCATTTAAAGAGAAGAGAAACCAAAACTTTTCGCCTTATGTAAAGATTAAAATAATTTCACAAAGAATTCCTTATTTGATGCAAAAATAAACTTTAAAGTACATTCATGAAAATTGCATGAAAAAATACGACACAATAACAATTGTTCGAGGCAAAAATAAAGGAGAATATTTGTGAAATATCTTAGCACAAATTCTCCTCTTCAATGGATCTAAAGAATTCTAAAATTCATCAAAATTGAAAATGCTGACGAAACTTGAACTCAACAAACCTGAAGAAGGAAATGTAGTTACATATATATGTATGTACATATATACATCCATCCAGATCTGCCTCAGAAGCGATAATCAATTCCAGTTTATGAATTTCGGTTGAGTTGTATATCACAGCAATGGTTCAACTCTGATGGATGAATATGGTATTCCCTGTCCATCATTAAGGAATCAATCTCATACAAATGAGCTTCAGAGAGAGAACTTCAAGGATTTGGGCGGTTGGTTGGTTGGGTGGGTAGATGCCTTCTCGAAATTGAAATAATGCCCCTCTTAAAAATTCAATAAAACAGCAGAAATCAACCGCAAACAATCTGTTACCGCTTTTCCCCCATATTTGATCGGGGGCCAGTGTATATCGGCACAATGAGCCATTCATTATCGATTTTGATCTTAGAGATTGGCCCAAGCATCTCCTGGTTTCTCCTTCATCTATATACCTCTCTACTACAAGAGAAGATGCGGACCCGCACAGAAGTACTGTAGATGCCTGGTTGTCTGCCTTTACAGTACTGTGCTTGTTCCGGTTCTTATCAAACTATCTACCAGGGCTATTTGACGATTATTTCCCATTAAAGGAGCATAAATTTATGTTAAACGTAAAACACTTTAGGGGAGAGAAAGAGCTTTGAAATAACGAGGTCTAAGGAGTCATTGTACAAACACAACTCAAGCAAAAGGAATACGGTTGTAGAATGGAAAGGAATACTAACGAAACACACAGAATTCAGGACAACCGGGGGGACGAAAAAAAAAGGAAGCAGAAGAAGAAGAAGAAGTAGAATTATGTAGAAGGCAAGGGCAGCAACCGTAAATAAAAGTTTACGTTATTCTGGCCCTACCCTGGACAGTCCTACACCTTTCAGGGTAAGTTTTATTAAACCGAAAAAGACGGTAGAGCGCGGTGCCACCAGCTCTCTCCCAGGGCAAAAAGGAAAGCCGAACAACAAACAACAACCTCTCCTCGCAAAAGGGTATCCACAAAGCTCCAAACTCTTACTAAAATTGCTTCCACTGCAAAGCTTTAATTAAACTTAAAGTTTTAAAGAATCCCCCCCCACTCCAACGTGAAACTTCTGCTGTATCCATGTGCAAAAGGAAAAAAAAACTGGATTGCATTTATCTCCTATTTCTGGACGAGGTCCTGCCTCCTCCCACAACCAACCACCACCCAACGATGATTCTTCGTGCAACGAGAGCAAGGACTCCTTAAGGAGGTGCGCCATGGCATTGGGGATAAATAATTACTTCACAGACGATATCGAACCCACTGCATGAAAAAAAGGAAAAAATAAAGTCCTCGCCCCTGTCCCTTCATTTCTCGTCTTTGAGCTAATCGAACGGACGTGAGAGTCCCTCAGGACTCAAATTGAGTGTTTGCAATTTTTTTCACATCATTTCAACAATTAGAGCCGAGATTGATCGTTGTCTTCCAGAGATCAGGAAAAACACAGATCCAACCCCCACTGGCCTCCCTTTGTAATTAATGGACCAGACGCATAGAGGTCGTGTCCTCTTTTATCTTACTTTAAGAGCTTTGTTTAGATAAGAGCTTTCTAAAAAAAGGAAATGAAATTCTAGCAGAAGAAGACGTGATTATTGCTTTTCGTATGGAAACGCTTCATTCTTTTTTTGCTCCTCGCCTCTACATTCGGTTGCTTTCAGGGTGAATTTATGTAATGTTCTAGGGCTTATTTGATTTGTAGTTTGCTGGGATGTTCGTGTTTATCTTTGATGCAATTGTGTTTTATATTGGAGACAGAATTGCATCGGGCAAAAGATAATCGTGGTTGCAGTAAACATTTTATAAGATACATAGAAGTGGAGATTACGTAGGACATACGTAGGCGACCCAGTGATAATAGCCTCGTTATCAAAAGAGTGATCTTATTTATACAGAGACAGTTTGGTAGCGTCTTTGGTCAAATCAACAATAGGAGGGAAATAAACTCTGCATATCGTCTAAGTGCTGTAATAAGTTCGATGAATCAGCATGTGCCATAGGAAGAATGGCCTCCATTGTTATTTTGGTGGCAGGCGAAGAGTCGGAACTTGTGCCACCCGAAATATGCAAGGGAGGAGTCCAAAGCAGTTCTAAGAATTCTGGCGCACGACTAATACACTGCAGCAGCTAGGGATACGGAATCGGTGCTCGATATTAGTATTTGGCTTGCGATTATACTCATATCAGTACTCAATATTTTTGAACGAATAAATATCTCTAAACTCTTCTTAATTGAAGCAGAAAAATACATCCCAAATGCAAATTAGAGGTCTTTAATAGCATAGAAACTTGCATGCTTTTCTAGCACGAACGTGGACCCAGTCAGAGACAAAAACATTCAAATTTCTGTACGATAAAAGAGCTCCAATTTATGTTTGAGATGTAAACGGGATTTTATAGATTAGAATTTGTATCCCATCCCGAGTAAAAATCAGAATTTCCCGTTCTTTACCTGAAACAGGCACACTAAATTTCAACTTGACTGGGTTGTGGGTCGAGCCACACGCCGCTACTCTTATTGTTTGTAAATCCAGCATACTTGGCACGCCCAACGTCAAAATGGCATGGCACAGGTATGGTACCTACGCTTGAATCAAAATTCTACTTCTCTACAGGCATGAACGGAATAGTCCAAATGAACCCCGGTACGCACACATCTTTCTTTACTACACGGGGTAAAATTGGGTCTTTAAAAAATAAAAGGGACCTTTAAGTACATTCAGTAGGCCGATTCTCGATCGATCGCGTATGTCAAGCAGCATTGGACGTGGTTAGTAGTTAGTTGGGAGACCGCTTGATAAAGCGATACTGAAGACAGTGGGGATGAACCGAAAAGGGCTAGTCTTGTGCTGCGGGAAAAATATTGCAATAAAAATATTGGAGCCCCTGCCTAGATAAACGAGTTGAATTCGAGGGGGGCTGAAAGAAGGACTTGTAGATTATAGCCCTTATAGAAAAAAGATAGTATTTTGTTTTTCGTGCGTTGAATTCAACACGATTTCTGAGGCCCCAATCTAGAACAGATTTATATCCCTGTTGACTGAAATGGACATTAGTTCACGATCATGCAGACAAGGTTTGGCACAGGCTTATCTTGCGTTATCGAACCTATATGAGTAACGCAGAGTCGTTAGCAAAGCGATTCAACTTTGACGGAATACCGCGTTGGGTGGGAGGTAGGAAAAAGATCGAGAAGGTGGGTCCCTTGGTCTGAAGGCTCAGGAACACGTGTGGCACAATTAACCATTTGATGTAGGCTATTAGCCTCTGCTAAAAGCTCGGATTCCCGGCCAGAAACACTGGTGGACGATTTGATGCGATTTGAACCAATTTCATCTGATTTAAACCACATACTTACCCGTGTGGCAGGCGAATTTGTTTACTCGGGAATGTAAGCTACATGTAACTTGTCGCAGCCGAAAATTGAGTAATGCATACGCTAAGGCAGCTCACAGAAATGTCAAAAAGTACTCATCGAGTCTCAACGAATCAAGTAATTTTGAACAGTAAAAAGTACTCATTGAGTAATTTTCTTTCGATTTTATACTCATGAGTATTTAACCGAGTACTCTTCACTGATTCCGTACCCCTAAGCTTGGTAGAGGCAACGGGACGTATCTACGCAGAATGCTACACTTGTTAAAGTGGTGTGGCCTAAAATATGAGGCATAGGGGTGTAGTAAAATTGGCCAAATGAATGGCCGCAGTACCTTTGGACCCAATACTTAACAAAAGAAAAAAAGGGACCATGTATCCATAGACTTTTACCAAATGTGAAGCAATGGATTTTGAGAGAGTATGGAAAAGTGACCTACTCGCTCACGTAATTCAGGAGGTTTTAGGGCATAGATTCAGTGCTTCAGGACTGTGAAGAGAACGCGAAGCACAGAACCAAAAGTCAACAGCTTCTCAGCAGAATGCTGTCCCCTTGCCGACGCATCCGTGGTTAGGTTACTTTAGCCAGTGGAATTGGTTACGGAGCTTTATTGAAATTACCTGTCCCACAAAGAAAATATTTCGCAGAAGGTATAGTTCGCTGATCCGTAGGTATGCTCCATTGTTTCGGCTCGGGAGAATACCCCTTCAAGGGATCTTTTTAACAGTCACATTCATGACGCCGAATTTATGCCTTTACCGGTCATACTGGTAAGGACTCAAATATTATGCAAAAGAGCTGGTAAGTTAAGTTGGCAGGAATCTGATAATACCGTATGGGTGCCAGCCCTCTCCGTCGGTGTCTCCTGTCTCCGGTTTGGGCCTTATAGACGGTCGAGCACACCCTGCTGCTCGACTGAAGAAGAGTCAGCGCAATGCCTGGCCAGCGTTCATTCAAGTTATGTAGGTGGGGAAAGTGGGAAAGGCGAAGCGCCGTGGTGCTGCCGGGATTCGAATACTGGACCTCTGGAATGGCAGCCTCTCTGCCTAGACTACTGAGGCCCTTAACTAGATCTGGCTAGTAGTTTGTCGCTTTGAATTGATTGTTCGAACTATCGCGGGGCATTTAGATAAGATGAAGGGCAGACTCATCCTCCTCAAGGCAAAACTTGCAGTGGATACTTCCGCCCTTTCTATCCTCCATAAGTGGTAATTCAGGGCGCTTGCTGATGATCGAAAGCAGAGCTGCTGACGAGCTGTCCAAATCGTTTCCGCGAAATTTTCACCATTTTCATTATTTCAATGCAGTTTTGGAGTATTTATCGATCCATATCTGAAAACCGACGAAGTATTGGCTAGATGGGCAGAGCATTTCGAGGAACTACTAATGAACCCACAGCAGGGGCCCAACGGTATCTGAGATGTATAGAACATGAATGCGGACGATGAGGATGATAGCACATCAGCGCCTACATAGAAGAAGTGCTTGAGACAGAAATAAATGCCTGATGAGTGGAGCGACTCTTGAATACAACAAACAAAGTTTTTTCACGTGTACTCTATAACAGACTACAACCATACCAAAGAATATTAGGAGAGTACCAATGCGGTTTTCGTCCTGGAAGATCCACAACAGACTAGCTATTTGTACTCAGAGAAACCCTAGAAAAGGCTGTTGAATTAAACACAAACATCCACATGTTATTCATGGACTACAACTATGCTTACGATAGTGTGAATCGTAATGAGTTATTTGATACTATGGAGCAGCTCGGAATACCAAAACACCTTGTAGAACTAACAAAAATCTCGATGAAAGATGCAAGGTGTGGAGTCAGAATTGATGGTGAAATATCCCCACCCCTCAGAACAAATGAGGAGTGGGCGAACAAAACGGCACATGTCCAGGGTTGGCCGTTTTAAGTTTTTTGACGGAATCGTGTTCATTACACTAAACTGCAACTAATTTCAATTTCAGACACTTCAAAAATCACTTTCATGTAATATTTTTTTGTTAGCAAAGTAACGGTTTCCCTACAGAAAGGCACATGTCCTACGAATATTCATATTTTTTAACCATTCGTTAATGTGGATTTTCAAAAGGGCACGTATTTCATACAAAAAAGTTTTTAATCAACAATGGAAGTTCATTGCACCTCACCTGGGGCTCTAATTACATCGATTTGTATGTGCATCATAAACTGCACTAAAAATGCACTAAAATGTACCTCACTTTTACCTCCCACGGTCCCAAAACAAGCCGTGGGTCACTATGACCCCTTAAAATTTGCGTAACAGACCCTACTATTAGGAAAAAATACCAGAAAAATCTCCCCTTGCCTCTACGGGGGCCAGGGAGCTCCCTAAAAGGCTAAAAACAAAAAAACATGTCCAGTTGGGTTCCTGCAAAAGGGCACATGTCCATTCAAGGGTTTGACAAAACGGTACATGTCCAGTTCTGTCCCCGCAAAAGGGCACATGTCCATTTTTGTTTTAATTTTTTCTCTTAAAGTATTAAACATATTTAAAAAAAATTTTTTCCGTCTGAATGAGTTCAAATAGTAGCACAACCTACCATACTCATAAATAGTTAATGTGATCAGTTCAGAGGCAGAAACAGTTTTTTGCGATTTCTGAACAATTTGCAAAACTGGACATGTGCCGTTTTGTTCGCCCACTCCTCAAATAGAGAATTAAGGCAAGGTGACGCACTCTCCTGCTTGTTATTCAACGTGGCCCTAGAAAAAGCAGTAAGAGATGCATCGATTAACACATCAGGGTGTATCTTTGATAGGTCAGTGCAAATATTAGCCTTTGCCGACGATATTGCTATCCTTGGAAGATCGTTTGAGAGCATGAAGGAGAACTTTGTAGCACTTGAGCAAGCTGCAAAAAAAAATTGGGTTGGAAATAAACGAGCACAAGACAAAGTAAGTATGCACAAAAACACCAGAAGTAGCAGACAAAATATAACGATCGACACCTACAATATCGAAGCAGTGGATGAATTCGTATACCTAGGCACGATTATAACAAAAGGAAATGACACATCGACCGAAATCAGAAGAAGACTAGCATTGGCTGATAAATGCTACTTTGGTCTACGCAAGCACCTCACGTCCAGAAATATCTCAAGGAAGACAAAATTGGCACTTTACACAACACTAATAAGACCTGTCCTACTATATGGTTCGGAAGTGTGGGCATTGAAAAACGCAGACGAACCATTGGTAGGAAGAGTCGAAAGGAAAATCCTTCGTTCGATCTACAAAGAAATATAGGTTGATGGCGGTTGGTGGAGGAGAAGATACAACTCAGACTTATATGAATATGAAATCAGTAAGATTCCAAACGATGTTAAAGTGATCAAAATAAACAGACTACGATGAATTGGTAATGTCCAATGAGGTGGGGAACGGAACCCGACAAAGATAGTGCTGGGGAAAGTTTCGCCTGGAAAACGGAGGCCAGGTCGTCCTAAGAAAAGATACATACATATGTAGATGACGACGAGGATGACTTGAGGCAGTTGAATATAAGAAACTGAAAAAGTCGGGCCAGGGATTGAGAATCTTGGAGACGAATGCTGGAGGCAGCCAAGACCAACAATAAGCTGTGGAGCTCCTGATGATGAACGATGATGATCTGAAACCTCCTAGTTTTTCTTGCTAAATGTCATCGCAATGACAGTTCTATGTTGACAGTTCAAAAATGGCGCGAAATTTAAAACTACACCTCTTGTTGAAATAAAATTTATTTTGATTATAACATTTTGTCTGCTCGTTGACCTGCTCCAAATCAACCTGGTTCAATGCATTGACCCAATTCCGCCGTAAACTTGACTCTTTCCTTTGCCTATTTATTAATGACGTAGGAATTGAGTCAATGCATTGAGCCATGTATCATCATCCTTGTACTCCAGATTTAGCTGGAGCAAGTAACCGTACAGACGCTATTTATTTATAAATATAATCAATAAACTAAATACAGCCGTGATTGATTGATGCCATAGATCTATTCTCTGCGCTCCTGAAAAAGTAATTATCCTAAAATAGCTTGTATGTCTACACTTGTGAAATATGGAGCAACCAGGAAAATGTCGTATCCTTTAACAACTTCTCAATTACTTAGAAAAAAAAATTGCCTATAAACATACATACATATAATCCTCCTTATTTTCTTCATTCAAGCAGAACAATAAATGAAGAAAGTTCATCGGGATATATTTTCAAAAAAAAAAAAAGAAGAAGAAGCAGAAGGAGTAACTGAACGGCAAACTTTGTTCATTTGTTTGACAGAAACTTTTTATTTACTAAAAACTTCATTAACAAATGGAAAACGAAGAAGCTTCTTAAGGCTCCGGGAAACATTTCCTTGACAAAAGTCTTATGCCTTGCTTGGCTCTGATCATCAATCAACGGGGAGCATCGCCTGCCAATCGATATTTTGGAGTTAAGTTCTTGTGTTATTGGTGGGATTAAAATTCAACATTTTGCTGGCTGCTGCTGCTGCCGGGATGGTGTTGTACAGGGTGTGCATGTGAGGTGAAACTTTTGAAATATACACACAGTCAAAAACTGTTGAAACAGATGATAAGGGTATAGAGCGATGGAGGAGAGGTAGGCACAGGAACAGGATGAAATGCCACAGATTCATCTCGTTCTGTGCACCGGGTTAACTTCAAGTTGTCAAATGCGTCGCCCATTAATTCACGTTCTGGGCTGAAGCTCCCCCAGGACCCTTTCAAATCTCATTATCATACATTCTACAGACATAAAACAACACAGAGAACACAGCACAGCACAATCCAAAAACTCTTCAGTTTAGGTTAAATTTAGGGCGTACCGTGCGGGGGTGCGGGGGCAGGATGAAGTATGGAAAGGCACACACAATACACCGGTTGTTACTGCCTGCAGGATATATTCATTTATAGACAAGCGCACAGCGGCATACACAAAAAGTTATGTGGTAAGCTCCACGGATTGACACTTTGTGGCTATGTGCCCTGTGTCTTTTGTGTGTCCCCCCGATTTATGGATGAGGAGACCTTTCATCTCCCTCGAGAGAACGCCTAGAATCGAGTGAAATTGCTCAAACTATTATCCTAGTTCAAATATACCAACTACTACAGCATGACAGACATCCGCCCTTCTCTATATACATATATAATTGATTCACCTTTCCCCGGGCGACCATTAACCAACAGCTCAAAGACTTATGGCTCATTTGTTAACAAATTGACTGCAAATGATTCGCCATCCATCCATCCATCGCCTACCGTTCCCGCCGGCCGGCCCCGGCCCACCCCGAAAAAGGGATCACGTTTCATTCATTTCACTAGTTTATTATTATTATGACTCATGGAGGAGGAGATTGAATTCCAGCAGGTGCGAAGGTACATATACCTATGAAAAAAGGTAAATTCCATAAAGGAATCGAATTTCCAAAAATAAAAATCATTTACACAATTTTATACGCTATTTAAAACGGCAAAACTGCATCCGGTAAAACCGCATTGGAAACAAAGCGGCGGCGGTCTTCTCTCTGGTTTCGTGACATTTTCATTTAAAGTGATTTTCGCACGAATTTTCTGCTCTGGCGATTCATTAATCTTAATTAGCATGTGTGAACTAAATTGAATTAATGACGTGCTGTGAGGGTTTTGTGTTGGTTTTGGTCTTTTAAATTGTAATTGATGGTTTTGGTTCTTATTGGCGGCCGGCGGGATTGCTTGAGGCGGCGGCTGTCCAGATTGCACTTATGAGGAGATCTTGAAATCTCCTTTATCTAGGTGGAGAAATAGAAAATGCCTGAAGCTGTATGGAAGCAGTGAAGAAAACACAAATTTAGATGAACGTTTTCTAGTTTCAACTAATTTAATGGAGTTAAATGATCAAACCTACCTAGAGATCAGACCATACAGCATCTACTCCTCAGCGCCAGTTACAAAATCTTTACAATTCTTGTGAAACCAAATTTACAACCTATAACGGAGAGCCTTATAGGAGAATATCACGCTGATTTGAGGATCAGATCAACATTGGACCAACTGCTGACTTGAAAGAAAATCCTGGAAAAAATGTGAGATGAAGACACTTTCATTCTATAATACGATCATCGTTGGCTATGGTAGCTAGACTTGGGCTATAAGCTAGGTCATAGAGGAACGACCTACTGGTTTGAGGAAAAAGTTCTCAGATTCGAAAAAGGCCCAGTGGGGACGTTCCAAAACCACTGCCTAGCGAAAGTACTGTAAGAGGCTGCAAACTCTACTTGATGCAGCTAGACTCCATAAACTCCTATCCAAGGACTCCTCCAACGGCATGGGACTTCCTAAAAAAAGAGGATGGCTCATATACCACCAACCTGGAAAAAGGTTAGGTTAGCTTAGATATGGCTGAGCTGGTGGTGTTGAGCTCATACACTTGGGCCAAAAGGATAGGTGCATTGTGTTGTCATGGTGACCCCATTTCAAACCTCTTGTTAAAGTGTTGTTTCGTTGTTTAACCACCTCGAAGACTTAATGAATCTTAGTTGCGGGATCCCAATCTTCGAGATTTTCGCAGGTGTGCATAGAAAAGACTCACCAAATGTGCTTAGTCTCCTTCTGCTTAGGGCTGGCCAGTGACACAGGAGATGTAGTACACTTTTCTCCCCGTCCGGATTCTTACATCTTCTGCAAAAATCGTAGGTCTCAAGATCTAAGTGGGTCGAAAGCGTCCCTATCGTACAGTGTCCAGTGCCAGCACTCCCACTATAACTAAGAGGTCTTGTCTACCGAGGATCAATAGTGAAGTAGTCTGCCTGACATCATAAAAGGGCCAGATTAATTTGGCCAAGGTGCATTTATTAAGATCCCTCTAATGCTTCTTCGCTTGTTGCGTTGTGTGATGTTTGCATTGGAGTTTGAAAGTCGCCCAAGGCATACCAACTCTTTCCTTTCCTGGAAGCAGAGTGTCGGTCGTGGCTTTCCTTTCGTCAGCTTTACAATTTCCCTCTATGTTTTGGTGACCGGGAGGGTCCTGAACTGCTGAGCCATCTCGTTAAGAGTTCTGCGGCATTTGGAGATTGTTCTAGTGCTGCTAGTGCAAGAGCGCAGGGCCTTCAAAGCCGCCTGACTATCTGAGAAGCTGTAGACAAACCGATCCCTATCCCCTTGCTGGTGGAATTGTAGAACAGCTTAATGCATGGCTAAAACTTCTGCTTGGTACACACTTTAGTGATCGGGTAGTCGGAAGGAGACTGCAATCCCAAGTTCCGAGGAAAGGACTGCTCCTCCTACTCGAACCTCGAGCTTAGAGCCGTCAGTAAAGAAGCTTATGGCATCCTCAACACTGTACGAAGGTGGTCTAAAAAGTTTCCGACCTCAACGTGAAGATGGCAGCACTTGTAAATAAATGCTAGTGATTGTAGTTGTGCATCTTTTGACAGTTTCGTAGGTTAGGAAACTTCACACTACCCTCGTATGGTATATTTCTACAATTACGGTGTGGACTCCGTAGTTCTTCGTGACGGTAATCTCGAGTATGCAAAAGTCGGTTTTGTGTCTCCCCCTGATTGCGGTCCAAAATCCAGATTCTTTTATTCTAAGGGCTGTAGCAATTTGTTTCTAAATTGAACTACACGACTGTAGAACAATCTTTCGCAGTCGGTATTTCTGAGGTCCTACAATATCCAACATCAAATGCAATCTTCATCGACATCTTCTTCGACACCCTCCCAAACCCTCATAGCCCTTAACCTATATCCCTCCTGTACTAACATTACTGGACATTGAACCAAGACGTGACAAACGAGATAACGAACTGGTAGTACAAAGGTTGATTCCTGAGCTTAACACCGTCATATAATAAAAACCCTCCAGACCCCTAACGTATCCTTTCTTCTCTATCCATCAAATAAAGCTCACTACTAGACACTGCACCATGACTTGAACGACATGACAGACTAGTAGTACAAAAGGTGATTCCTAAACTTGACGTTACCACATAAGAAAATGTTACTGGAGAAAGTAAGAATCCAAAGCGCAGTACCAGAAGAGTTCAAAGTACGACAAGGTCTTAGACAACGGGATGAACTGGCTACAATACTTTTCAACGTCGCCTTAGAATGTGTGATAAGGAAAAACAGTAGTAAGGCTATGAGGTTCCGTCTCCATAGTGTGGTCTTTGCATACTTTCAGGCGCCAAAGCCTAGAGGTATGCAATGGGGTTTATATCCGTGGTGCCTGGAGGTTCTCGCTTCTTAGGAACTCTCCTAGATACCATATTGACATATAGAGTTTCCTTCATCTATCATATTACCACAAGTTTTCAGTCTGACAATCATCGAGGTGATCTTAGATGATTGTCAGACTGAAAACTTCCAGCTCTTCAAGAACTCCAATACACATTAACTCCCACGCCTTCTATAAATTCTATATATTTAATAAATTCGTATCTTTCCCGCGCCAACACACGAAAATACCACACCCCGTTCTTCCTTCCAACAAAACACAATTATCGAAATGTATGTTTGTTGTCAAAAGCACCATCATCGCCAAACAATTTTAGCCAATTCTTTGCAAAATTGCCTTGACCCAAGAATCCTGAATCCTCTCCGAGGAAGAACGCGAGATGCTGCTACGTGCACAGAGCACAAGGAGAGGTACTTTACGTCTATAACGACTGAAATACACAGTATTTTGCCCATAATTGAATTTTTATCTGTTCCTGCGTCAACGTTCCCTTTTCGCAGGACTAAGTTGGCCCTCTTTGAAGTCATTCGTTGCTTGTAATTGACTTGAATTCACTTCCAGAGTTCCTGTTGGAAACTTCTTTCGGTGTGTGTTGTTCGTTTTTTTTTTGCTTCTCTTTCGTCCTTTTTTATTCTTTTTACTCGCAAACTTAGAAAAAAAAATTAAATAAAGGAAGAAATGCCTGATGACAAGGGCTGGTTATGAATGTAAAGTATTAAAAAAAAATATAGGTATATATAAAAGGACTTTTTTTTTGAGAGAGAGAGAGTGAGAGAGAGAAAGAGAGAGAGAGAATTTAAGTAAAGAAACTTTCCAAGTTGTGAATTTTTTATTTATGTTTCCACACAAATATTTGTGCCTGGTCCCAAGCGCTACTCACTCACCTCCTGCACCCTTTTTTACCTCATCTCTTATGGGTGGCCCTTTCAGACCCTATATAGCCTCGTCCTTTACAATTTCACAGATGGATGATGTGAGTGAGGTGATGAAGCTTTGGTTTCATCTTTTTTAATTCATATTTCTACCTTCTCTCGTTTTTTTCGGTTAAGGCTCGTGCTGCTCTATTTAGTCCAGGTATAGACATTTTGATGATGAGTAGAAAGGTGAGAGGAGGTGTGCCGTTGGTAACGTTTATCGTCTATATTCCTTCGACTTAAAAGTGATAAGAACCCTGAAGATTGCTCGTGAAAGTTTATGGCAAATGCAAGGATTATATTGACTTGACCCATTTCCTAAGAATTTTTTTTTAAAGATTTTGATACTTTGTAAGTAAACAACTGTGTAGCAAGTAGGTTGCCCCAGAGTGGGAGGGAACCGTTTTATTTGTACAGCCTCTGATGTAAGACAGATTTAATACAGGTATTAGCGGGATTTATCCTTGTTAGGGTTCTTTTGAGAGAGTGCTTTTTTTCTGTGTATTTTTTGCTTAAGAAAAACAATTTTTTTTGTGTTAAGCTCTCCTTAAATTGGGACAAATTCTTGTTAGGCACAATGTTTTTCTTTAAAATAAATTTGATAAAGTTATGAAATTTAATTTAGGAGGCTAAAGGAGAAAGGTGTCCTTAAAACATGGGAGTGCGAAGGGGGTGTAAGATGGCATTGGTCATGGAGTTAAGTAAAAATTATGTAAACTTTATTTACGTGCCCATTGCTACGAGAGTAGAAAACACCTCCTGCAACTGTCTAAACAGAGTATACGAAAATTATACAATCGAGGCTACAGAAACATCGAGAGCAAACGAGCCGGAAAGAACAAACGGGATTTAGACCACATCGAGGATGCATTGATCAAATATTCGCACTCCGTCAGCTAATGGAAGAAAGAATTCGTTGCGGCAAAAGAACTGTCGTCGGTTTCATCGATTTCAAATCCGCTTTCGATTGCATCGATTGGATCAGCTTGTGCAGAGTTTTGGAAACCGAACACGTGCCATTGAGAATCATCCAACTTGTACGTATTCGCAGCAACTTATCCGAGGAGTTCCCGATTCAAACGGGTATCCGACAGGGAGACGTCGCTTCGCCACTTATCTTTAAAGTTGTGTTCGACGCGATTATGCGCGAAGCATTCAATGGACGACTCTAAGTTCGATACGACGGCAACAACTTCGTAACCGACTTAATGTTCGCCGACGATAGCGCGGTCTTCGCCGACACGGATGCCGAAGCAACGGATCTTATACGACATTTCCCGCATCGCCCAGTCAAACGGGTTGAAAATCAATGCGGAAAAGACCAAAGTGCTCACAACGGACGCATTGAAGACAAGTGTTCAGCTCGATGGAACCCAAATCGAACAGGTTTTGAGGTTCAAATATTTGGGATCATTGGTTGAGGAAACGAAAGTAGCATCGACGTCCGACGTTCACAGCCGCATCGGCCAGGCAACAGCAACCTTCACCTCGCTCAAATGGTGCATCTGGAAACGAACAAATGTTTCCATCAAAACAAAAGTACGCCGAACGTTGATCCTTCCGATTCTTCTCTATAGATCTGAAGCGTGGACACTGCTCAAACTGGACGTTAAGAAGCTCGAGGTCTTGCAAATGTGATGCTTGAGGCAGATCCTCGGTGTCTCATTACGCCATCGCCTTCAAAAAGAGACAGTCAGACAAAGATGCGATCAGCAGATACTGAAGAGATTAAAAAACGTCGACTACGGTGGTTTAGACATGATTGCCGAATGGATGATGACCGCTTGCCACGTAAACTTCTCTGGCGAGACCGTCCTGCAGGCTGGATAATCCAGCGATCAGCACCGAAGAAAACCTGGCTAAAGAATATTGAGGGTGACCTAAAGAATCCACGTTTATCAGTTACCGAGGCTCTAGACGTCGCCAAAAACCGGCAAGAATGGAAACGAATCGTGAATAGAGTTCGAGACCCAGCGGCATCGACCGCAGCGTATCCGTTGCACGGACGTCTCGTCAGTCCCGCTCAGACCGCCAGCTAACGAATCAAGAAGAAGAAGAGATCCTTCCTATGATAGTAGCGATAACATTTTCTAAGAGCTGCTACAATCTGCTATTTCTTCATGGATCAATGGAGGCGTAAAAGGTCCCATCGGCGATAGGTTTAAACGCTCGGTGTTTTACTGGGATAATCAATGCTAAGGTCGTTTTGGAAAGCGCCAGACCAGATAAATCAGATAAAACCAGCGCTAGATCAGATAAATGAGTTGCAATCGAAGCGCGTCTGGATGTATGACTTAAAAATTGTCGCCCACAATTCTATACCTAAGACGTTAAGAGCTGATCAACCGGTCACAATTAACACTGTGCACTAACAAACAAGAAAGATCGCTACAGGTTTTGCTAAAAATAAGACAGTACTAAGTTTTGAAGGCAACACGATTCGATTGCGATTCCAACCAAGAATGAATTCGATATCTCGGTTGATTGAATTCGACATCAGTTCACGATCATTTCAGACAAGGTCTGGCACATGCTTATCTAAATTGTTGAATACGTTAGAATAACGTAGAGTATCACTATAAAAAAGCTGTAAAGTGGGTAGTATGAGATTGATAGCAGATCATTAATAAAGATTAGAAAAAGTACGGGTGACAGAATTGACCCCTGTGGAACACCGGCCGAAACGATGTCGGGGCCAACAAATACTACCTTGAACATCCAGAATGTTGATTGAATGTTTTCGTTTTGATATAACCCATATACCTTTTCGCAAAATATAAAACAGAAATATCACCCCGAAATACCCTTGGCACTTATTATTGTAATTTCGTATATATTGTGCATAAATTTTTTTTGTTAATCCTTCATAAAAAGCGAAAGCAATTACCATCATATATGACATCAAAAACATACGCTTTGGAACAATTAAAAATTCTCTCTCTTTAAATTCTGCAAAAAAAAAGAAAACATTTAAAAAAAAATATTTTTTTTCTCTTTTTTTTATGTACCCTACCACAATCGTCCTTCCATGTGATATAACGTGAGAACATTAAATGTCAGCGTGTAATTTCTGCACTCACTTTGGGGGCGGGCGGAGTTTTTAAAAAACAAACGCTTAATAAAAATTATATAAACATCCTGACAATTTCAGCATTTTAAAAAGGACGAAAATAAATGGCTGTACGTGGGTTAACGAGAATACGAGTTGGTTGGTTGGTTGGTTGGTCGGTTGGGATGATATGGCAAGAAGGAAGGAGGATGAGCATTAATTTCTGGTTGGGTTGGACCCGCACAGTTTCCATCAAAATGAGTTTAAATAAAAGCATTTTTTTTTATGAAAGTAAGTGGAGAGATGCATTTCTGCAATGAATATGCAAAATAGATTGACTGGTTTTGGTGGTAGTGGAAGGTTTGGAGCTGTTGCGCAAAAATTAAGGGTAATCATTAGACTGAGTGGGAGTGCTTTCTAAATTTTTCAAATATTCTGGTTACGTATGAATGAACATAAAATTGTGTTGGAAGTCACTTATTTGAGGATTTATTTCGATCACAGTTGTACATGGTCCAAACCATTCCACCTATTCAATATCCCTAGAGGCAAAATCTCCTCCGGAGCAAGTTTGACGGTACCTTCCACCATATTTACAGTTCCAATAGTGTGTCTCGTCTACTCGTTCATTTCCTTTTATCAGCAAGTCTCAATGCCATAGATTTCAGTCTGGCAAACAGAGGACCGTCATCCGATATCAATTTGTTGCTCGGAGTTGGGTCCTACGGCACCAGCCACTGCACCATGTCCCATCTGTGTTCCATCTTTGACCCATCACTCGACCAGTTGAGGTTTTCTGCATTCACAAAAGTGTGTTGCTTCCACTCAGAGCGAGCGATGGATGTTACTGAACTTTTGGGCCCTAGATTCTAGATTCAATCTAATGTCCAATTCGTTACTTTTGGAAAAAGACACCAGAACAGCCTTATTTGGATTGATTCATACATCCTCGGTGGTGCACCATCTTGGAACTTATCGAAGTGTGCTCATGACTCGTGTAGTGGTCAAGTCAAATTTCTCCGGCACAATGTTAGCAAGACCATAAGCGACGACATCGAATTCAGATTCGTGCTGTTTCGTCAAATAATCGTCGACAACTAGTGACCGATAAAACCTATAGAGGGGATAAAACTTCAGCTTGAGAGGTAGCCCTTAATAGGCTTGGTACGAAATTACCTGAGATAGTAATAACATACCAAGACATGAAGAAAAGGCCACAAATTCGCTTAGGACTATAGGCCGATTAGCCTAACTCCCTCGTTTCTCACATCCGCCAATCTGTCGATATGACTTTAATGTTTTCAGCTCAACAATTTTATCTCAAAGGTAGAACCACTGAGGCACGAGGTGGTGGGACTAATCAAAAGGACCGAACATTGTGAGCATTGCGTTGAGGTTCCATAGTCTACGACCAGTTTCAACTGGCGCATTATTATGTGGTTACGGTTCGTCTCAGATTTCACCCATAAACAAGTGCAGTGTGTCCGTCGGGCTTGGATATTTGAGGCTATCTCGAATGAGGCAATGCAGAAAAAGTTGGATATAGACAAACTTTTGCGTTGTAACAACGGATGAACAGCGGCCGCTTGGCTTTTTAATGGGCATATGATGGCCGTTGAGTTTTGAAAGGGAGCCCATACGGCTTCACGACGGCTAAACTTGACCAAACTATGAAATGGCCAAGTACTGAGCTGTACAAACAAAGCACAGTAAGCCCACACGTTTTTCATCATTTCATCATTGCGCTCCTTTAATCCCTCATGGGACATAGGGCGGAAACAGTTGCCCTCCAGCGGAATCTGTTTTGCGCGACAACTCTCAGCTCCGACCAGGATCTCCCAGTTGTTGCGGCTTCTGCTAGTAGGGTTTTTAGACTAGGGAGTAAAATGAAAAATCGTATACGAATAAGAAAACGGTCAATTATCTTGATAACCACAAAGAGTCCAATAAACATTCTCAGCAGACGGGTTCTCGTTCGATTTTGTAGGTCAAGCAGCATTAGACGCGGTTAGTACTTAGTTGGGAGACCACTTGGTAAAACGTTACTCGTGTTTGGAATGATTGAATACATTCATATCTGTTACACGGGTGTGCATACCTCTGGTCGGCGCTTTTTTATATTTTCATGCTTGTAGCGGGAGCATTTATACCGCATTTGTTGTTTACTATGTGTGGTAGATGTGTCATTGGGATTTTCATAAATAGCCAAACCTGACGACGAGATATAATACCTGATATATTACCACAATTACGGCAATCATCATTTGAGTTCGGCCCATAGAGACCGCACAGCCAAGCTGTTCCACTGCCTTCAGTTCGCCTTTAAAGGATTTTTTCATCCAACATTCACGAGGGTGCAAAACACCTGGGTGCTCTTTACCGCTAATACTTGTAATGTGAACCTTAGGTTGGTTGCACGAAGAAGCCAACCTCAAAAAAATTTTTTTGAGCAATAACATATGCAAAGCAACCTGAACCTCGGTTGACTCCGGAAGTACCACCTCAACTACTGCACCACCACTTACCTGCGCGGGAGCGCCCTTATCAAGGCGGATACGCAGCACCTCTTTGTTTTCTTGGTCTTTTGGGGCCAAGTTTCATGTCTTATTCTATAAAAGGCGGCCAGACTAGTTCCCTACAGATGCATGGCCTTCTCAGTAATTTTCAAGTCCCTCGGACAGTTTGGTGAAATTCTATCGACGGAATATCTCCTATGGCTCCGAAGGTGATGCTACTTGAGTGTTCTTTCAGAGCCATTTCCATTCTCTTCTGATACTTCTCTAATTGCCCGGCTAGCTCAGCATAGAGAGCATGAGACTCTTAATTTCAGGGTCATGGGTCGAGCCACACCTTTAATAAGGTGAGTAGTCTCGATCGGTTTTTTTCAGCCCGATTCGGTGTGATGATTACCGTCACATTTTTTACGAGCAAGTTCAAGCTTAGGGTCACTCTTTCTACTACCACTCCGGCATGCCTTATTCGTCATGGTGCAATGGCTAGTAATGCACTAGGATCCCGTGAGTGCTGTAGAAGCAAGAGATGGACATTTGAGCTCAAAACTGTTGTAGTAGAAGAGAAGAAATTTACACAAAGTACACGAATTTAACAAAAATCAAAACAAAATTTTTTGATAGGGTGTGTTTTGCCCAAATTGTGTTAGTTAAAGAAATACAAAACTTCTGCATTGGTTCGAGTCTTTAAACAACTAAACAGGTTCAAGGCTCCATCAACAGATACTCATACTTTTGCCTTAATGTGCTGAAGCTCTCCTCATACATATAATACATATTCATCATAAATGTCATTCTCGAGTTGACTCTAATATTGATTTATTCCCCTGTCATACGTAAATCTGGGAGCGATTTATGTTCCAGATATTTACTACACCACCCAAAAATAAAAATTGCTTCAAGAAACCAACGTTGCTGCTGCCATCAGGATGGTTGTAATTAAGTGGCGTAATCATGCATTCTCATTCATTGTTCCCACATCAGTAATAAACGAAAAAAGGAAAGGAGAAGAAGCAGTACAGAAAGAAAAAAACGTTTCCCCCATCAATCTAGTCATCAGCAATTTGGTATTGTCCCCAAATTTCCTACCAATAACTCCGCTATGTGTCGTTCATGATCAATAATTTCCCTCTCCCGTCCCTTGAAAGCATTCAACCAGAGCTGAATACCACATATACACTATACAGGGCCCTGTCCTAGTAGGCCCCATGTACATTAATTTGATGTTCTATCAACGTTGTAATTTCTTCTATATAAAGTCTACAAAAAAAAAGAAAAAAAATAACATTATCACGTTTTTTTTTTGGGCAACCATTCAATCTTCATAAATTATCCATTTCTCCCCAAAAACCACCCCGAAAAAATGCAGGATTTGGTTTCAGTATATGTATTGGGGAAAAAATTGCGCCCTCGCTATCCAAACAGTGTTTGAAGGTGGCCGGAGCGAGCCACCCGAAAAATATCCATCGAGTTGCTTATTGGTGGTCCTCACAGCACCACACACAGCATTACGTACGTCCAGCACTCACCACCCGTCCAGAGGAGCCGCACAACAGGTAGTTCCAGACGTGACCCTAATAAATCCCAACTGCTTTCGAGGTCAAAATACTTCGATTTATCTGTCTTAATGAAACAGTCGTAACTTAGAGCTGAAGACGTTAAAAGTTGATGCCACCACGTGGAATGGGACATCAATTCCAGATTCGAGAAAAGACGGCCACGACGTCCACCATCAGAACACAGATCTAGAGAGACAACAAACGCACGAATTTGGCTAAATCGGTGTTTTGCGCCCTTAAATTGTTGATAAAATATTTAAATGCTTTTCTGCTGTCTTTATTGTTTGGTGCTGGTGCTACGGCTGCTCGAGTTCGTCCTTTTGGCAGGCAATAGACCAACTTCAAAACGTTCTCGTTCCCTTTTGAATCCGTTTCGAGGCCCCATGCATAGGTCGTCCGCGCGAAAGCTTATTTAAATTTGAATTTATGATGAAGACGCATGGAAAAACGAAGGCTCATATTTCATTGTTAAGGAAGAAATATCATTAGAATAAATATAATTTTGAGAAAAGGAGAGGGAGAAAGACAGAGAGAGGAGAGTGGGTCTAGTATGTTAAGCAACCTTGGCGCGGCGTTGGCGATGCGGAAGAATTTAGAGGACTTGTCTAGTAATCTATTTGGATATAAATAGCTTAAGGATCTCGACACATCTACTCCATTAAAGGTTTTAATCGGGAGTTTTAAGGCTTGCGTAAATGTAAGTAATATAACAGGTAGCAAAAACCCGCGCGTGTTGCAACGCCTTTCAATAAAATGATTATGTTTGCATGTCCGCGGTGGGAAAACCATATAATGAAAAAAGGACAAATCTGCAAAAATTGATTTTTGATACTTAAAAAAATTTAGAGTATGTTAAAACTTTTTTTAGATTCGATGATGACATATTATGTACTACGTGCACAACAGACACCTAGTCAAACATATTCATAATAGCAAGCATAGATTTTGCTATGGCGGGAAATTAGAGGACCTGTGCAGAACTCCCCTTCAAATTGCTTTTCCCCAAAAAAAATTCCAAAAGAGTGCTTCCATATTCTGGCTAGAGCAATGAAAACTTTACCTTCAAAATTATTTTTTTATTTTTTAGTTTATTTTAAAATAAAAGCGTATTTTTAGTTTTTTTTTTAGAAACCATATATTTATTTTCTATTTTTAGTCTATTTTTAGTTTTCCGCCATTTTGTAGTGACCGCCATATTTGATTTCAAATGACCTCATATAGCTTAGTTTCTTACTTACTGTCATACACTTTCATTTGATATCCATACCAAGAGCGAAGTAAAAGAAATGGTAAACCGCCATATTGTATTGGTCGCCATTGATCTCCAACAAAAATTGTACCAACCTTCCTCCTATCTCAGTGGATAAGGCTGACTCAACTCTCAACATCCTGGGCGTAACTTTAATGGAGGATCTGCGATGGAATGATGACATATTCCAAATCGCCAAACAAGGCTTGCAGTGCCTTGGACTTCTCAAGAGATGCAAGCTAGTCCTCCAGTCTGCCGCCTGGGCTACAATCTACAAATCCTACCCAAACCCCACCTTGGCTTGCCTAGACAAGATACAAAATCGTGCCATCACTCATGCACTCATTGGTGATGGCCCCTTTCGCGCCTCCATAGACACCTTAAGCCGCCGTAAGAATGTAGCAGCCCTCTTCATAGTTTATCGCTATTACCATAGCGACTATTCCACTGAAATTCAGGACCTCCGGTAATATTTTGCCCGCAACACAAAACTAACACGCTTGGCTCACCCCATACCCTCCAGCCCTCCGTTCGCGCACCATACGGTGTAGAAGTTCGTTTATGAATAGAACAACTCGACTGTGGAGTCTCCCGCAGTCAGTATTTCCGAACTCGTACAAAACCTTAGAGTTCAAACGTGAGGCTCATCGTCATTTTCGTCTACACCCTTCAGACCCCCTCTAACCTTTCCTCTTCTCCTCTATTCTTCAAACCAAGCTTACTACTATACATTGCACCATGAACTGAGCGACATGACGGACTGGTAGTATAAAGGGCTACTCTAAGCTTGGTTTTTTCATATAAAAAAATTGAATTTGGAATGAAGCCACACATATAATGGTATTCTACTTGTCACACCCTTTCATTTGATACCCATTCCGATCGCGTTGTAAAGAAAAAGTTTAGGTAAGGTAAAACGTAAGACAAGGTTTTGTGTTGGCGGCCATTTTGTGCTTGCGCCTTTTTGAATTTGGAATGACGCCACACAGCTAATTGTATTCAACTTGTTATACCCCTTCATTTGATACCCATACCGATCGAGTGTCCTGTAAGGAAAAATATAATCCGCCATTTTTCGTTGGCCGCCATTTTTAATTTGGAATGACGCTACACAGCTAATAGTATTCTACTTGTTCCAGCCTTTCATTTGATACCCAGGCCCAGCTTGTTGTAAAGAAAAATGTGCACCCCATTTTGTGTTGGCCGCCATTTTGCTTTGCCGCCATTTTTAATTTGGAGCGATGCCACACAGCTAATATAGTATTCGACTTATCATACCCTTTGATTTTATACCCATACCGAGTAGCTGCTGAAGAAAACGGTAATCCGCCATTTTGGGGTGGCTGCCATTTTGAATTTGGAAGGACGCCACACAGCTAATTGTATTCTATCTGTCATACCCTTTCATTTGATACCCAAGGGGGGGTCGGGGAACACAATTGCGAAATTCGGCCGCCATCTTGGAGCCGCCATTTTGATTTTTTTTACAAAAATGTCATATTGCATTGTCACGCGAACTATACAAAATGGGCAAAGTTTGGGGTTGATCGTTTTTTTATGTGAAAAACTAGAGTCTTAGGAAAGGCTTTTTATACTGTGTCAACAATCTATTTTCTTCAATGCAATGTGCAATGTCGAACAGCATCTCTAGTCGGGGAAGGAAGGAACTGCCACAACCTACCCGCGAAATTACTGTCGCGACTTCGACATCGGGGCACCGGGAAACAACTCGCTGGAGTGTTATGCCTCCTGAAACTAGTTGAATCTCATCAACCAACCAATGCCATGCGCTTTGGTGGAGCGGGGAAGTGCCAAGGAAGGCTATGATAGGAGGAATCACGGATGTAGAGGGAAGAGGAAAGAAGGAAAGTTATGTAGGTGGGAAAGTGGAAAATGCGAAGGACCACGGGATTCGAACCCGGAACCTCTGGGATGGTAGCCAGACGCCTAACTCCCTAGGCTACCGAGTCCGTTTCGCTTCTTTTTTCTTTCATAGAGGACACTGTTTTATAGCAAAGTACCAGAGAAGCAGTTATCCTACACATTTCCCAATTCTTGAGTATATCTCGAGTGGTGAACACGGCCAACTGCATAAATATCAAAAACATTAGCCAACCCGTTCCACCCCTACTTTCCCCCCTTTCAAATTACGCTCGGTCAACAAAATTCTCCAATTTTTGTCCCCCCTCCGCAATATGTGCCATCGCACAAATAAAACAAGCGCCAAATCAAGCGAAACATTAAAAAATAACAAACATCGAAATGCTATCAAAAACAAACTGGGTTAGAGCCCAGATTTTACGCGTTCATGAATTTCCAGTCCCACAAAATATACTCTTTTTCGGTAGACAGATGGACGTCAATTAAATCTCCTCTCGGAATTGAATTTATTGAGAGAGAAAAATATCTACTGAAAGAGTTAGTATTGGACCATAGGTTTCATCCCGCCACTGCTGGTCATGCAGAATAATGGGCCTTAACATAAACAAATTAATTTCACCACACATCCCCCACCCCCACCCTCTCGCAATTGTTAGTTTTAGATATATATTTAAAGAGCATAAATTATTTAGCAGCGACCTAATTACGTGTTATAGCTTCAAATGAACTGGGGGGGATCAAAAGGAGAGAGTGTGTGGATGGATACATAGCCACAAGTATGAACCTGCATAACAAGATGAATTTCAGGTAATGCAGAACATTAATTGGTCCGCACGGAGTAAGTGTCGCCATAATTGTTTCAACATAAACATTACTACTGATGGCCATTGTTAATTTAGGACCTAATTTACACAATTATTGGATTAAGCTTAAGTTATCGCTGGAGTTATTAGTGGACGGTAAAAGAAAATAGCAGACTGTATTAGATTTAATGGTGATAAGTTATCAAGGTTAATAACTTACTAGTTAATGCATGGACTAGACGTTTGTAACGTTAATCAAATATTTCGTCTATCTCCGAACGTATCTCTGAATTCTTATCCTTCCATTCGGAGTGCGAAATCATTGTTGCGGATGATCATTATGAATGTAAATTACCTTAATTACTCGAATGGCGGCAGTGTTTTTTTTAGCAATTAACAAGTTCTTTGCTGGAACTAATAACCTGCATGAAATAGTTAATCGCCATTCACAAGTTCCTGACACTTCAGATCAAGGGGTCCTCCTTCTTGACATTTTTCTAACCTCCCACCCAACGCGCTACTTCGTCGATGTTTATACGCCTCTAGACAACTCAGACCACTCCTTGGTTAACGCTGACTTCGCATACCAATCCTCTACCCCAACCAAGCCAGCTCCTAGAAGAATTGTTTTGCATTAGGGGAAAGCCAACTGTCTAGGGCTTCACTTCGTCCAAGCTACTGACTGGAAGCTGTGTTTCCAGAATTGTGATGCCTACTTTGCAGCACAAATTGGCTGGAATGCGTTTATTCATTAGAAATTTTTGTAACGGGGTGCGATTTCACAAATTCATTATCTTCAAAAGCATCCGCCAAAGCCAAAGATTCAACCTTCGGGGTTAGCGGAAGACAGAATGTTAATCTCGTGAAACATAGCAGACCAGCACTCAAAGTCAGCACTAACAGAATACGACTATAAGGAGGGGTATCGTACTGGCCCACCCTAAGCGAAAATCCTCTTTAAGTCTTCCAGAAGGTGAGCTGCCTGACTTTGGCTAGCGCCATTAAACAGGAAATGGTCAAGTGTTTTCCTTTCGTTCGCTTCACCGCAGCTTCAGTAACAGATGTTGTATGGAGTACCCAACTTGGCTGCGTGTTGCCTGGCTAGAACGCACAATGTTCTTTTTGTTGTTAGTGGACCTCAAGTGGTTAGTGGAGTCAACCTAGAGATAATAAGTCCTCCAGTGCACTCCATCATTGACTGGCTAGAGGCAGGGCATAGTCAAAAATGGAGTTTTGAGCCCCGCGACACTCCCTTTTACATTACGTAGTCGGCTTTCTTGTTACCATCAGTTTCTAAGTCCGGGAACCCAGACCAGAGTCACTTCGTGCTTTCTACCGAGCCTATCTATCTTAGTTCTGAATAGCTCCGCTTGCTTGGAGCACATCGTTATCGTATTCAGAGCTCTTATAAAGCCTTTTCTATCTATGAAAATTCCAATGTTAATCCTTGTGCAGGTTCGAAGTTCATTGTCTGGCGGACCTTCAGAATCGCTAGCACCTCCCTTCGGAAGATGCTAGTGTGCACAAGAATGTCACGATAGTGAACTCTCTAGATAAACCCCTGCCTCGAAGCCATCTGAGGTCTTGGAGCTGTCAGTGAATATCCGTAGACCAAATCTCGGACGTCTCTGTTTCTTGAGGGCATTTCGAGTTGTAAGTTCAAGGCGTTGCTATGACCAGGCTGCGAATTCTACGTATCTAGGACTACTATTAGTACGCCAGATTTGAAGATCGGTGAAGGCAGATTTGAAGATCGGGTTGAAGAGCACAGAGCACAAGAGCGCGTGTGGTGATACTTTGCTTCAAGGCGAAAACTTACAGACTTGCCAGCCACCTTTGTGCTAGTGTGTCTAAGCCTTAAATATGGCTAAATCCTACAAAAAAAATTACGCGGTTATGCGAACGCCAGAAAGTAGCATAGTAGCCCCTAGATTGTATAGCCGCCACCGCCCAGCCAAAACCACAGGAAGGACCCTCGCCGAATTTTAGCGTAATAAAATTCTTGTTTGTTTGTTTTTGCTAGTTATGTGTCGAGCGAAAAAAGTGAGTGGAATAGAGGAGGGACAAGTAGGAGTTTAAATTATCAGTTATCTATAAAATAAAATCTCCCCAAATGAACTTTTTACACACTGACACTCCAATGATTATGATTTTTCTTGCCACATTCCATCCATCCAATGGCGCTACAGCCCAAATCGAGCATTGGCCTCCTCTACGACATTTCTCCAAGTTTGACGGTCCCTTGCAGCATGTCTCCAGTTCCGGATGTTGAGCATTGCCTCTGCGTCAGCCGTCGCAGAGTCAATCCACCTCCTCCTGGATCTACCTACTGGCCTACTTCCCGAAATTTCTGATGCCATAAGCCGTTTTGGGATACGATTGTCCTCCATCCTGATTACGTGGCCGGCTAGTCTCAAGTCTGTTAATTTTTATTAAAGTTGAGAGTTGTGGGTCGTCAAAAATTTCATACAACTCGTTGTTGTATCTCCTTCGCCATATTCCATCCTCTCTCGTTGGGCCTATTATGCATCTGAGGACTTTCCTCTCAAACCTGTTGACTCGTTCCTCTATGTCCTGGGTCATAGTTCAAGTCTCGCTACCATAACACAGTACTGGTCGTATTACTGTTTTGTAGAGTGAGAGTTTCGTTTTCCTGTGCACAAATCTTGAATGCAGGATTTGATTTTGGCATAAAAGGCTCTATTAGCCAGTAGTATTCGTTCTTTTTCTTCGTTTCCTTTTGTGATTGTAGACCCAAGGTAGACTGTTTTATCGACTACTTCTAGGTTATGTTCGTCGATGGTTATATTTCTTCCCATTCTAAATCTTCCTGATCTGGATTGTTGCATCACCTTCGTTTTTTCTTCGTTTATTTTCAGGCCTATGTCCTTTGCCGCCTGTTTTAATTCGACAGAAGCTTCTTTTGCTGCCACGTTCTCCTTGTCTAAGTCCTTGACGTACTTCGAACTCCTCTGTTATAACATCTAGTCACATTGGATCACTTAATATAAGAGTAGAGAATTTGACCAGTAGATAGAATTTGACCAGTCGACTAATCCAGATTTCACTACGCATACGTAACGGGTTTTATACGCGAGTTCCTTTCCTGTAGTTCTATATTCTAAGGAAAGGGCCATTTGCTTCTGTTACGCCCGAAAATACTAGAGAATTTTTTATTTTGAAACTTCTCACGTGAGATCAGAGAGGGGCCGAACCAAATCTCATGACATCTCCCTAAGGGGGGGGGGGGTGGTCGAAAAATCGAAAAAATCGCCTCACATTAGTATGTCTGCATAGAAAGCAGTAGAATGATTTCGTACTCGGTTTTAAGTCAAACTAACCCCCTATTCTAAATTGTGACCAGTCATAAAGTCACAAGATATTGTGACTAGTGCTTGTCATGGATAGTTTGTGACTATTCTTGTGACTATGATCTGTTTTAGTATTCTAAGTCACGAGAAATATCACAAAAATTCACTTCTCATGATGTATTTATAATCTTGTAATGAATCTGGGGGTGACATCGTAACCAATGTAAGTCAGAAAAAGAAAATATTAATGCAGTGAGGCAGAGTGTTATTGACGATGGTTGCTGTCTGTCGAGTCTATAAGAATGTGTTCTATGACCTGTTTTTCATACACTCATAACCTAGGCAATCGTTGTGACTGTTTTCGGATTGCTAAAATTGTGACTGCAAAATCAGAATTTCAAGTTGAGACTTACTACACACTTCTGATTGCGTTGTGACTTGTGGCTGCTTTTTCAAGACGGGTAAAACTACCTCACTAACACTAACTAACACATTATATTTTCTTTTAACTCAAATTTGAATATAAGTATGTTTTATTGAAACTAATTCTTCTTCTTCTTCTTATCTTTCCAGACTTATCATAAAAAACTAATGCCGATGAATGTAAGTTTAATAAATTTGTTTAGTACATTTAAAGTTTTGAGTAAGATTTAGATATTAAGGGCTTGTAAGTAGCATTTAAGACCTAGACAGAAATTATTATAGTACTAAATACTGGGTGTTAATGAAGCTTACCCATAATTAATGATAATACTCAAGCTTCAGCTATCATCATCGTGAATTCCCTGTGTAAGGGGGATGAAATCTGCTCAGCAGCGTGTAACAAAAGTACTTGTGCCGATCTAACTGCATTAAAAACGTTGAGCAGAAAAACACAACCCCACAAAAAAAAAATACAGTGGCGCTTGGCTATTTTGTGGGTTTCATGTAATTTTCACTAACTCCAATCTTCCGCTCTTATTCGCATGTAAAGCACTTTATCCTTATAACGTGCAAACACACATCGAAGATTTTAGTATGATAGGGACAAAAAACCCACAAGGGACGACAAAAGAATAAACCTAATCTCTCTTTTTCTCCCTCTCCCTATGCATGCATGTAGCGAATTTGCACACAAAAAAAACTATGGGATTGCAAGTGGAGTAAAGCCCATTTGTGTGTGGTTGGTGGTGGTGGGGATATATTTGAAAAAAAAAAAAAATCCAATTTAATTTCTCTTTTTTTTCTTCTTTTCTAGTTTCCGTTTTACAAAGCTTTAGCTTAAATTCCGTTATGTAATGCTAGACACATGTCCTAGCATGAATAATTAATTAAAAGGCTAAGGCTTTCGTCCTGAAACATATATATGTATATATGAACATGCACACGCGTCCACACACAGAAAAAGGACCAAAGATGCTCTCTCTGGCTTTAAGGTCGAAAATCTTTTGTTTAACACTTAGTACTATATATATATGTGTATAGCGCTCAAAGAACTACTACTAACTGTGCTCTGGTGTAGTTAGCTATCTCCTCTCTTGTTGTTTTTAATTAGTATTGTTGGAGAAAATATAGGACAAGCGAGTTGTAGAACACCCAGATCAGGTATTTTATAATGAGGGTTGTAAATACCCTTCTTCTTCTTCTGCCCTGCCCTACAACAAATATGAGAGAATAAGTAAACCTAGAATTTTAAGTATTTTCAAGACCCCCGGAAAGATCCCTTTCATGTCTGCTTGGAAGGATGTTTTGGAAATTTTCAGGAAGTTTTCCAAGTAATCAATCAACCAAGTGAAATGAAATTGAGATATAATTATTTATAGATATAATTTACCTCACCTTTATATCATGCAAAGGGCGTGTAATCTCTGCGCACACACACGTCTTCTAAATACTGAAGGGTGGAGGAATTCAAATGCTAATGGGAACATGATTGGGTTCAAATTTTTTCTATATTATCTACAGCAGAGGTGGCTAACCCCGCCTACGACACGATTTCCGATAAACTGAAATAATTTTTTAATATGTATATTTTCAAAGTGACACAAGACCTAGAAGAAACAACAGCAGTCAAATGAAGTTGCACATAAAAAAATCAAGGAGTTGGCGGAGATGACAAGGGGTCTGGAAATGGTAACTGATTTGAAAACTTCAGCGAACCAAGGATGTAGACATAAATTAGCGCTGAACGAGCCAAGTTTTTTAACCGTGCTCGTAAAAAGCCTTTACATAAGCGCATGACAGTGTGTTTGGAGTGACTTCAAATCAAGCCTGTCATTTTCAGATTTCGGATCATACCTCTCACTTTAAAATTCGAAAATTTTTAAAAATCCTGTAAGAAAAGGTTTCTAAGTGAACGGTGTTTGATACTAGCAAGAGTTAGAAAACTCAAAAAAAAAGTCTTTCTGAAAGCATTTTTGAAGGTTCATCAAGGAGAGAAAACAACAGTCCATACACCGCTTCTTGAGCTATCTATGTATGGAACCACGATATAGCTCTTGTCAGACTGGAAGATTTCCGATCCCTTTCTGGTGATATCTGGATATTTAAACCTGCCCATTTGTAATTTTGAACCCTTTGAACAAAAACTACAACACCAAATGACCATCGTCAAGGCGGTATTCAAGGCGTAGAAGGGCCTAGAGGAAGGGCCCAAAGGAATGGCCTAGAGGAAGGGGAGGGGGGGGGGGCGCCTGAAAAACACTGGAACGTCCAGGAGATTAAAGTATATTCAGCCTCTCCATCCTGCATTCACCTTAATCGGGCATGGTTAGCAACCTAATGAAATTCATCAACCATCGAACAAATAAAAATAAATATTTAAATTACTCGTATTTCATACATACAACACTACTCGGAATACAAGGTTAAACATTTAAAATCTGAAACAAAAATTTCTTTTTCTGATTACATGAACTCAACTTAATATAAATATATAAATAAATATATAAATATATAAATATATAAATATATAAATACATGAACTCAACTTAACTTCAACAGAGGCTTAACCGCAACAAACACCAAAAACATCCTATACTCTATATGCTACAGAGTAACTCATGCAGTGGATGTCACTTATATTCCACTAAAAACTTTTCTTTCAATAATTGTCTGAAAAACAAGACGCTCAAAAAAACCCCGTCCTGGTACCAGCACGCTTTTACCTTGTTAAAATTTGATCGGCAAGTGAAGTACACCCATTACCATTCAGCCACTACTAATGACACAAATAGTATTTTCGCCAAAAACAATAAACTAGACTAACTAGCCTCAGGTTGCCTGCTTTATTATATATAGATCGGTGGCAACAGATCGAGAATCACATTCTTCGTCACTCCGTGGTGGTTGTTTACAGAGACTCTAACTCCGCAGCATGACACTTTTTGAACTTGGCCTAGTCTGGATTTGTTATATTCTTTTACAAGAGCGGAACACTAGTTTTTCATTTCAGCACTGCTCTAATCACTGCCATGTAGAGCCATCGAGCTATGTGGGGCTTTATATCTCATCTCTTGCCAAAGGTCTACTTACTGGCATAGAAAGATATGTATGTTTTTTACCCCTTTTTCGATGTTGACCCTGCAGTACAGCTTTGGGTCATAACATATCGTTGCGCCCGTAAAGTCGCACCCTTGCTTCTAAAAGGTTTGCCACCGCTGATTTGCAGTTTCTCCAGTGAGTGTTGTTTTCGTAGCACTTGTTAATTTTTTTTATTTATTGCTTTTTTTTTGTTCTGATACTTCCAGTAGTACTCATAAATTACACTTGGTACCATAATCGCAACATGGCAAGTAAAACCAACAAGTTAAACACTCAGTATCTCAGCAGAGTCCACAGTGATATTCCATAGTATACGTGATATACCCTGGCTTGTGCACTGGCTTCACTCACACTTCCTCGAAGCCGCGAATCCTTTGCCTGAGTGATTATGGCCTTGGTTCTCCGCAGTTTGTGCACTCTGCTCATTACCTCGGGGAAATCCAGCTCGTCCGCGGCTATTACAAGTTGATATGTTGTCGCTTCTGGAGACCTTCCAGCCATATATTAAGCATGAATACTATATTACTTTAACGACAAATTTTCCGCCCGAAGGAATTACCTTCAAAATAATGCTTCTTAAACAGTGTTTAAAGGAATACCTTTGGCGAAAATGTCCTTTTGCTAAACAAGTAAGGCTTCTTGCGGATTCTCAGAAAATTCTCGCCTTTTAATGTTCTCTCGCAGAAGGTCTACATTCATTTGCCTACGGTTTATGGCATCACGTTGGACATTGCTGATTGCGGTGATTTTTAGGCGAGTAGTTGCTATGTACTATCAAATGGTGGTCACTTTCAAGTTCTACTCCCTAAACCTCTTGACATCATAGTTTTTCATCTATTGCTGACGGCCCAGGTAGCAGTTCGTTTTCAACTTTTTTTTCTAGCTCAGGGAGAGTGGGTGCTCCCAAATTCAATCAGTCACAAGTCACAATGCAATCACAAAATCAGTTTTAACTTGATTCAATTTTGTATTGTAATTTTGCAGTCACAACTTTGACAATCAGCAAAAAGTCACAACGCCCAATAGCAATTACTTCTGTTCTCTCCAAAATCATGGAGACAATAATCAATAAAAGGCTGATGAAATATCTAGAATCCTACCAAATTATACACGACAGGCAATACGGCTTCAGACCTAAACGGTCTACTGGCGATCTGCTTGTGTGTTTAAACGAGCGTATCAACCAAAGCATTCACAGCTTTGGCGAGTCTGGTCTGGTTGCTCTAGATATATCAAAGGCTTTTGACAGAGTATGGCACCCAGCTCTGTTGAATAAACTCCAAGCTATTGGTATACACTTAGTTCTAAGGAACTGGATTAAGAGCTTTCTTTCAGGCCGTTCAATCAAGGTAGTATTGGACGGCGTCGAATCCAACCCACATGTCATTTCGGCCGGAGTTCCCCAGGGGTCAATTCTCTCACCCGCACTTTTTCTAATCTTCATTAATGATCTGCTCTCAATCCCCTCCAACCCACTTCACTGCTTCGCTGATGACGGTACTCTGAATTTCTCTTACTCCTTCGACAATATAAGACAAGCACGTGCCAGACCTTGTCTTTACCACCGTCAACTGATGTCGACTTCGATCAACCATGATATCGAATCGATTCTTCATTGGGGCGAAATGAACCGCGTCGAATTCAATGCCACAAAAACGAAGTATTGTCTGATCTCCAATAAAAATTGTACCGACGTTCCTCCTATCTCAGTGGATAAAGAGAATCTAACGGCTGACTCAACTCTTAACATCCTAGGGGTTACTTTAACGGAGCATCTGCGATGGAATGATCACATATTTCACATCGCAAAACAAGCCTCCCAATGCCTCGGATTTCTCAAGAGATGCAAGTTCCTCCTCCAGCCAGCCGCATTGGCTACAATATACAAATCCTACATTCGGCCGCGCCTCGAATACAACTCGTATATCTGGGCAGGCGCCCCAAAAACCACCTTGGCTTGTCTCGACAAGGTGCAAAATCGTGCTCTCAAACTCATTGGTGATGGCCCCTTTCGCGCCTCCATAGACACCTTAAGCCACCGTAGGAATGTAGCAGCCCTCTCCATACTTTATCGCTATTACCATGGCGACTGTTCCACTGAAATTCAGGACCTCCTGCTATTGCATGCACGGCAATACTTTTCCCGCAACACAAGACTAGCCCGCTCGGCTCACCCTCATACCCTACAGCCCCCCCGTTCACGCACAATACGGTTTAGAAGTTCGTTTATGAATAGAACAACTCGACTGTGGAATAATCTCCCGCAGTCAGTATTTCCGAACTCGTACAACACCTTAGAGTTCAAACGTGAGGTTCATCGTTATTTTCTTCTACACCCTCCAGACCCCCTCTAACCTTTCCTATTCTCCTCTATTCTTCAAACCAAGCTTACTACTAGACATTGCACCATGAACTGAACGACATGACGGACTGGTAGTACAAAGGGTTACACCTAAGCTTGGTTTTTTCATATAAAAAAAAAAAAAAACGACGCTCAAAATTGTAACTGTATTATAAATAGACTGGTAATATAAAGAGCTGGTTTCTAACATATTTTTCATAATATTTTCACAGACTCGACATACAGGCAGCGCCGATGAGAGGTGCTCAGGCAATTTACATACATCTTGCCTCACTGCATCAATATTTTCTTCTGGTGCTTCTGGTGCTTTGGCTACATTTTCGGTCGCCCTTTGCTCTATCTCAAAAACACGAATAAAAATTTACTACCATAGGTAAATTTTTATGATATTTCTTGTGACTGGGTGCTTAGAATGCCAAAACAGCTGATAGTCACAAAAACGATGACAAGCTCTCAATGACAAGTACGAGTCACAAAAAAGAAATTTTTAAGTGTCGCTCTGTGCCATCACAATGAAAAACCAAAGGCCGTAGGGCCTTATGATCGTGGTATATATCCAGTACATCCAGTCTCTCATTTCTCGTTCCACCATCCTTGTGTATTTCCTTGTGACAAAAGTAAGTTCTATCTACCACGAGTACTGCAAGAGCTAACGAAAAGCTCACCATTGTTGTTATTAACTTGGCTTATGCCTTGATTTTCAATTGTGTGGTCAAGCCCGGTGTTACTAAGGCCGATGTGTACGTTTAAGTCACCCGTCAAAACAATTATGTCTTCTAATTATGTTTCTTGGAATAAGTCGAAAATCCTCATTTAGTCGCATATAAAACTCGTACTAGATGTCATGGTCTGCTTCTTCAATTAGGCTGTAGCATTACGATTTCGAAGTTCATCTTAGTCTAGTACCCAGACGCTTGGTAATTATCCTCTCAAAACTGGTGACCAGCTAATGAGGCTGGACGGCTTTCGGCTTCGTTCCTGAAACAATATAATATAAAAACGACTCACCGTTTGGGCAGTTATCTTTCCTCGCATCGTGCCATCAGGTCTCGCTAAGTCCCATAATCGTGATCTTGTTGAGGAGCTCATCCAGCTTCGTCTACCAGTTAGCAGCGTTCTGACAATCCATGCTGCAATTTGTGCCCTGGTTCAAAATACCAAGGTTGCCGCTGTGTTATCCAGTCGGTTCCAAGGCATTGTTTGCTGATTCATAGCTAGAGCCTTTTTGTTGGATGGGTGCCTATCTTCAGCGCAACCAAATAAAAATTTTGGCCCATTCAACTTTCTCCCTTTAGCTGCTTCCGAAGAAGTACCACAGGACTTGTTTACAGAACTGCTAGGGGATCATTTGCAGTAACTCTTTTCAGGTTTTTGACAGATAGAAGTGACAAATCGGGTACCACGACCTTATGAGGCCTTTGCTTGCCTTTCGTCTCGTAAGAATTTAGAGAGCGCTAAAGGAGGCGATGGATCTTGCATGTGAACTCCTGAATTTTATAGTAGTTCATATCAAAGCGAAAATTTTGCAAAAATCAAAACAAAAAGTTTTTGAAACTGGTTTTCAACTTCCTCGATATCCGCAAATGCAATCGCCTGAGTCAGAGACGCTACCGTAGGAATGATAACACACACGAATCTCTAGATGTAGTTTTAGCAACTCAGAGCTTCCTCTTACTATACGAGTACATATAGAGCCATAAGGATCTAAAAAAAAGCTATTCCAAAATTCAATAGTAACCCACATAAACCCGTTCCTCCCCCACTCCACCCCTAGACTAGAGCTGAAAACGTATAAACTCGAACATATCCAGGATAATTCAAGTCATATACACATCTAATTCGCTCTTCTATTAGGAGTAAGGAGGCATTGTCTATAGATGCTCTCGAGTCTTTTCATCAAAACTTGAATAGGTGCACGTGAACATGGAAGTCCTTACAAAAGGATATATATGTATATATGTATAGGGAGCGAGGTTGCCTGATGGAGGGCGGCGGCAATGTACTAGCGATACACTGCTCCACCCCCACCCGAAAATGTTATCTCTGTAAACCTTAAGCGTAATTTGTAAATGACATTGAAATTTTATCTTTCGCTCTGTGTGCTACATGAAGAGTTGTTGATTGTTGAAGAAAGTTAAACCGTTTTCGACGACGGGTGCCTTGATGGTTTTCCTTTTCTGTGTTCGGGGGCTGGTTGGGTTGCAGAGGGGGTGTGTATGCGATATCGTTATCCGAAATAGAATCAGCACACAGGAAAGAAAAGGTGAAGGTGGTGAAATGTGAAAACATTTTCGTTTTCCAAGTTTTTTTTTTCGTTCGTTCGTTCGTACGTTCGTTCGTCTCTACGTTTTCCGTAAAGAGTTGCCTAAAGCTCACATCAAGAAAAGCTCATTTGTCTTTTGGCAAATTTAAAGTAATTGGGTAAACGAGAAGCAAAGAAGCAAAAAGATGTTTGCGTATCATAAGTTTCAAGACGTTTAAGGAATTTCAGCTGAAAAATGTTAAATCAAGGGATTTAGTTTAGTTGGGGGGGAGGGACGGTCTTTTCGAACGGGTGGAGGGGGTATGGATAAGAAACGGGTGGAAATACGATTTTTTAAAAACATTTTCTTCTTCTTCTTCTTTATATTTACTTTATCCATTTTATTTTTTTGTTCCTTTTTTTTTAACCTTATAAAAAAGAAAATTATACGACATGTGAGAGTTTATTGAAAGGTGGTACAAAGGATATTTTTTTCTTCTTTACTCTGTTCCTTCAGAAAGCAATTTATTCCGCATCTTATCCTTCTCTCACTCTTCTTCTATATGTATGTACACGATCCAAAAAAAAAAAAAATAAATAAAATAAAATTGTTTTGATGCGTGATATAAGAGCTTTTATCAACCTTTTCCTGATAAATGAACAAAATACGCCCTTTTAGAAAAAAAAGAAAAAAAATACTTCCTTTTTTTTATAAATTAGATGAAATAAACTGAGAAATAAATCAAACTCCAGGATATGCCTTGTCGAAGAGAGAGAGAGTAGGTGTTTACTGTATACAAGAAAAAAATGTTGAAATGTGGAACGTGTTAATAATGTGAACAAATTGGGCGAAATTCTTTTCTGATTTGCACAGGCTTCTGTTTATTTTTTTTTTGATTTTTTGTAGCATTATTCTCAGGATCTGGGTGATAGAAAGGTTATTTCTTATTATTAGTGCTTCAGTAAAAACAATATTTCGATGTATTTGATGTGATATAATCCGGTCTGCATCAGATAAGTCAGTACTAGATGAAGTAAACGGATTCAAAACCAAAATATGCAACCGCCAGAGTTATACATGGCTCTCTTACAGATATGAATATATTTGTAATCGACTACTCTGTACGCGAGTGTCGCTTTTCCAATCGGTCTCCCAACTAAGTACTAACCACGTCCAATGCTGCTTGAGCTGCTTAATCGAACAACAACCGCGGTCTACTGAGTATGCTAAATGGCAGGGTAGGAGGCTCTAAAGGTCCATGTCTTAGTTTTTCATTAACTACTCGAAAACTAGTGCCTCTAGCGAAAACATGTTAATCTACATAAAATTCTCTACAAAACACATTTATACACTTTTGCGATTTATACACGGAAGAGCGAATATGCAAATCCTGCTTGATAAATTCTGTGATGAATGATGTTTGCAATCTTTGGTCAACCAGCGCCTGGACTGTTCTTTCTCTAACAGATATGGCACATGATAGAAATTTGGAAGAACTCTGCCTTACATTGTGGAGTTGGACACAGACAACACACGAGTTGTGCCCATACGGCATGGAACGTCTTGGTTTCCTAGATGAGATTGCCTCCATCGTCCTGAAACGATTCTTTAGAAAGTCTTGTAGTTGCTTCCAAATTAGCTTATAGACTGTTTCCAAATTTGATGAGTCGAAAAGGTGAGACGCTTCACCACTAAATGTACTCTGAGTGAATGCCAACTTGACACATTAATCTTTCCAATTTTTAAACACCAAAGAAGGATTTTTTTTATAGAGCTCAGAGCCCTGTCCACCATCTTTGATGTCACAAGAGACACAATCGTATCAGTCCTGGAAGAAGTACAAAGTGCCATATTCTTCTTTCGTTCTCTTTCTTTTGGTGAATTACTTGGGCCAAAAGTACCGCAGGCACTTCGCTTGGTCTATTGTACCACACTTACTTACCTCATATTTGTAGACTAGACCTCCCAAACAGGTTCACCTGTGACTTATCGCTTACCCTTACTGTTCGAATAAGGTGGATCACTTAGAAAGAGCAAAAGCAGATTCATCCTCCTTAAGGCAAAACTTGCAGGTGGGCTCCTCCGTTCTTCCTATCTTCCGTAAGTGGTAAAGTAAGGCGCAGTGTCCAAAGATAAAGCCGACAAGTGCCCTGACATTATTTCTACTGTGCCCCAACAATTCCTTGGCCGCGTTAAGAGATGATACAGTAAAGAACCACTTACAGTTAACCAGTCCAGGGGCCGACTGCAGCGTTCGGTGTGTTTCATCAAAGTTCGGTCGGAAAGGGCATCTTCAACAAGATTGTGGGTGTCCTCATAGCCATTTCCTGGAGATACCATGTAGAATGGCCGTAGATAATGTGTGTGGCCGCCTGTCTAAGAGTTCCATGCCTACGATGGGAGACACTACTGAGGGTCCGCACGCAGACAGTGGTGTCAGATTGCTGCTAACTAAACCTATCAACCCTTTTTCATGGCGTTTAAACCCAGACCGGTACGAGCCCTAAAGGCATTACTTCAGTCTGCTTTCAACAGCATGATGCCGTCAAACGTGCTCAACCGAGGCGGAACAGTCTAGCTATCTAGCCACATCTAGTTGGTATCTCTGCTTGCAGTTCTTTGCTTTGTTTTGGAGCTACCTTTTTACCAGACAGTCCATTATACGCTAGTATATTTTAACCGCCCCATGCATCTGATAGCATTTCCATTTCCTGAATCTCTTCTATAAAGTTGACAATTATAGAATTCCCCCGCCCATAACCAGCTACCAGGCTGCCATTCGTTTTCAGTGTTAGCGCAGCGTTAGAGCCGGTTTAGACCGTGTGCGCCAGCGCATCTGCTTTATGAACTTTGTGGATAAAGGGAGAAGTGGGGTGGTATTTCTCATCATCTCCACTTCTTTCTTTATCACCAAGCGCATCGTCTAAACTGGCTCTTATTGGCGAATTTATCTACTTCCAGGTGTTGAGTCTCCAAAGTTGCTTTCGGCAAAGTGCGCATTACCCCAGTGATGGAAAGGCAGGCCATTAATTGAATTTGGCTCGATTTATACCCGTATTCTAGAAGCAGTCACAAATAACAACGCAATCGCAATACTTGTGCCAACTTGTGACAATTTGGTATTCTAATTTTTCAGTCACAACGCATCTCAACAGTCACAAGCTTTGAAGGCAAAAGTTTTTGTGATATTTCTTGTGACTGTGCTGCTTAGAATACCAAAACAGGTGATAGCCACAGGAATTAGTCAAAAACTTTTAATGACAAGCACTAGTCACAAAAGCTTGTGACTTATGACTGATCACAATTTAGAATTGGGAGACTTGTTATGCAACTTTTAAGTGCCACCACATTAAAGTCCCTTTAAGTCAGCATGGGTCTTTTGGTGGGGGTATATACCCCGCATATGGATTCCGGTTGCAGGTATTGGTAGGATCCACAAGCTCTGCGATAGGGCAAGAGATATCTGCTTGCATCTAACGTCACTCCTAAGTATTTGGCTGGTTGTGAAAGGCCTGCGTCCAATCAGTTCTGCCTGTGAGAGTCGGTTCTGCCCTCCCGTCAATCTTCGTCTTCTGGTTTATGTAACCAGAATTGTTTTGCTGAGATTGCCATTATTAGTCCTATGCACCAGCTGGAGACGAAATCAACTTTCTGCTGCAGACGTCTTGACACGATACCTTCTGTTTCACCTGACTATACCGTTTACGTAGCCTTGGGTGAAAGAATTTTGGCCATTGAAGAGTCTATCTAAAACAAGGCAGCAGAGAAGTGGAGATATGATTCCATCATGTGGCACTCCTTTTGCTATAGCGCTCTACAGAGATTCTGAAGATGAGAGAAAATTAGTTTGTGAGTTCTCTCAGCATAGAGTCGATCTAATAGCACTTTCTGCATACTTAGACCTCAGCAATAGCTATAGTGGCAAAGAATGTATCGTCGAAGGCTCAATCGATATCTCAGAAGGCCCCCAGGGCAATTTGTTTGTAAAGGGCTCTTATGCCTCAATGATCCTGAAAGCAATCAAAAGTTTATTGTTTGATGACCGCACGCGACGTTTTCTTAAGTCTTTACTTAACTGAGACAGTTGTAATTGAATGTAGACCAAAGAATTTCTATGAAAAATTGAAAAATCATTTACTACACCATATATAAAGTGCATGTGATTACTTGTGTCAATTACCTGGAATCTTTTCAGCCTCATCAATTGGTATTTACTATGGGTAAAAATACAAAATTACTCTGATGAACAAATTTTCGGTCAACATCCTAATTTATTCGACATGAAGGTCGCTCGTTAGTTACCATTTCCATAAGTGCTCAGCTCAAGGCGAAAGTATTTTCAGGAATTAATTTTTTATTACCCACCAAAGCTAACCAAACAGATCGATGGCCAGGATGTCGTCTAGTGATTGTGCAAGAGTGGTTATACTACCCCCTGGCCTCCAAACCCCCAAACACAAAGTCGCCTCTCTTCCAACTCAACCTGGCGTTCACTTAAGCCACACATTCTGTGTACAGTTATGTATAGTCCTTAGAGTGAGTAATCTCCTTTCTCCACTTGAGTAGAGAGCTAAAGGCTCGAATGGATTCGTATCCTTAGAAGACCACCCCCGACCCGGTGTCTCATAATTCCTCAGAGTGCTGTCATTTTCATGTCATCTATCCTTCCTTACGCATCTATGTGTGTGTGTGTATATATGTAAGTTTATTTATTTATTTTTTTTTCGGTAGAGAGATACTACGGATTGTATGTTTGTCATATTGTTCAGTGGAACCATTATATCCCTTCACCGTCCTAAGCGGATTACCTATCAGAATTGACGAAAACATGTCTGAGTCTGTGGACTGTGACGAGCCTCGGGGACCAATGAAAACGGAACCATAAGCAGCAATAAGGACATGAAACTGAGGTGAAGAAGAATGAAAATCTCCAAAAGGATCGTCGTTCGCACGTTTTCTGTTGAATTATATTTTTTCGCTTTTTTTTGGTTTTCCTTTTTCCTAGTTTTTTTTTCTATCTTGATTCGATTAAAGTGGCCACACCAACCCCCAACCCTCCTCCTCGGGACTCGACTCTGCCACTCAACAAGAAAAATCTATAAGGAATGTAGATTGTTGGACTTTCGGAGAGAGAGTGTGGGAGAAGTTTTCTCACACAGAGTGTGTTGAAAGTACTACACACAGAGGAAACGGTGCCCCTAAATTATTAAGAAAACGTGTGAGAAATTAGATCTTAAAGGAAGATTCGTTTGGTTTCCCATTTTCTGCAAATTAGTTTCCGCCTTTTATCTTTTGCTGCCATGAAGTTTTTTTGCTGCTCCTTCTCTTCCTGTACTTTCCTTGAAAAGATCCTTGGAAAATCATTGTCCACTGAGTGGAAGAAGCGAGCAGGACAGCTTCAAGTAATGAGGTTACTTTCGAAAGGTGCCGCACAAAATCTCCGCTTTTTTATCTCTGATTTGACCTTAAGATTGTTGTGAACTTGGTTGTTGTTTGGTTGAGAAGGCCCAGAAGAAAATTTCATTTTCAAGAATCTTTCAAGTTTGAGACGAGTTTTTTGTTGGAGTTTTTGTGTTTTATCTTCGTCTCAAAGAGAATTGATATCGTGCGCTAATCTAATTCAAGGATTTTGCGTCATTGTTTAAACACTATCTATATATATATTATATTTACGCTTAAATTGATTTTATTTATCCACTTTTTGTGATAGCGTTGTTTTAAACCGAGTTTAAGGATAAGATTGCTGAGTTCCTTTTGTTTGCTTACCAGGTTAAACTATGCCTTTGCGTTGCATTCCAAGATTTGCCGTTAAATAGCATACTAATGCCTGGGATTTCTTAAATGGTGCATATTCTCCCTTCAGCCGTCAGCCGAGGCTATGATTTACGAGCCTTACATGCGTCCCATCGTTGAATACAACTGTTAAATCCTGGGCCAGCGCTTGGCTTTTTTGCGCCCGGTGCAGCATGCCATATTGTGCCCCCATCAGTTGTTCATTTCTTAGTGAGTAGAGTGAAGAGCAATAAAAAAAAGACACAAACACTCTGTGAACTTCGTTTAATATATGAAAATGGAGGCACGGCAACACTCTTCTGAAATCGCACCCGGTACAAGTGCACCATTTGCACCTATGAAAGCCTGCGTCCAGTCAGGATTTGCTTCGCGATATAGCTTTTATGCTTACAAATGCTGTTCTTTTAAGCTTCGTACTGCTTAAGCTTCTGGTAGATTGCCTTCGGCGCCACTGCCACCATTCTTCACACATTTACCAACTTCATCAACTGCTCCAGGCTGTTTTTCGGTGTATTTCGCCAGCTGTTTGATAAACACCTTGTTCACAAATTATAGACCAATAATAAAGGTCCAAGATCCACTGAACTGCATGCAAATCAAGAGCTATGGCACCGTGTCGGGCAAGAAAGGACAGACGACGAAAACAGGCCTTGAAATGGAATTGATTGGCCACACCTTGTAAAAGAACATTGAAAGTTCCTTTAATATATGAAAATAAAGGCACGGGAACACTTTAAATTTTGTTCGAAGTGCCCTGTCTAATTGCGCCCGATGCTAGTGCACCATTTGCATCTATGAAACCGCCACTCTTGCGTATATCTGGGGTAGTAACACGTAAGTTGTTTCAATCGACTTCTTCATACAAAAATTCAAGTGTTACAAAAAATTTTGTATGAAGAGGTCAATCAAAAAAACTTACGTGCTTCCACCCCTGAATATGGGCACGAAAACTGTCTTAGCTTGACTGCGCGAGCATTAAAACTGCGCGATATAACTTTTTGGTGATAGCGTCATTTGCTCTTCGATTTACTCATTAAGCCACCGAACGAATGTAGCTGATCTGGCAAAATTTTACCGCTTTTACCACAATGATAGTTCTACTGAAATATAAAACCTTCAACCTCCACGGCTATATTTATCTCACCATACAAGACTAGCCCGCTCGGATCGCTTTCACAGTATACATCCCTTATTTTCGCATACAGTTCGGCTTAGAAATTCGTTTATGACTAGAATAACTCGACTGTGGGACAACCTTCTACAATCAATATTCCCGAACTCATACAACATCGAAGAGTTCAAAGGAAGGGGTCTTGACCTCTATGCAACCGCCTAACTACCCTTAATCTATACTATCTTCTTTTTTCTATCTTTCTAACTAAGCTTATTAGGGGTTGTCCATTAATTTTGTAAGGCGTTTTTAGGGGGGGGGGGGATCGCGGCGAATCTCACCCAATTTCAAGTGGGAAATCTCGGTAAATATAACGTAATTTTTTCCCTTAAGAAACAGTGTAAAATTGCTAGAAAACTGGATTAAATTAAGTAAAACATGTTTCTCCACTAAAGACCTCCACTTACTTACAGGCCGCCGGCAGGTCGTGGCCTTTCAGGACAGGTCGGCAGGCACGCCCCGATGAAGGCCACACATTACTCAGTCTGACTGGGTTTCCGCCTGACAGGCCGGGGCATGTAGGTGACGTCATGATTCCCTATAATCACTTCTTCTTCTTCTTCTTCCGGGACGTCTCCGCAACGGATATATTGCTGTCGGTGCTGCTTTAAAAAATGCGGTTTCTTGCCTAGCTTCTTCGGTCAAATTGGCAGGTCGACCAGCTTCCTCCTTGCACACTATGGACTTGGGACCAGGCGACGGCGGAGCTCCCTAGAAACACACAGGCGAAGACGTCAGCTTAGCTTAGCAGTTAGCTAATTCAAATGTAAAAATGTTCATACCAACAGATTGGCGCTGCGGCGCCTGGAAAAATGTTTAAGTATTTTAAACGGACCACCATATTCGCTAACACAATGAGTAGGCGTCGTGCAGAAATTAAATGTATGGGAAATTCTCTCGCAGGCGGCCGCCGTCACCGCCTCCGTGCCAATCTGCCTTAAACTCACGGCTTGAGACTGAATAAAAGTTCAAATCTTGAGGCACAAACTGACGATTAATGCCCACACACATCAAGATTTTTGTCATTTTTCTTGGACTGCAGGCCCCATCCAGTTGGCGGCCTTCCGTCGACCTGTGTGTGAAAGGGGGCCTTAAGATATGGTTAAATCCTACACCAAGGGGAAGGAAGGTCGAAAAATCACAAAAATTATGATTTGAACGATATTACGGACTTGTACTATAAAGGGTTACACCTCAACTTATATTTTCACATAAAACCAAAAAAATATTGCCCGTATTTTCGCATATCCAATAGAATTGTTATTCAAATTTAAAAAACTTCGAAAAGTTCGCTTTCTACCACGCCGTTACAAAATATTTTTAAAATCCGAATTAGTTCGAGTCTTTGTTATTTCAAGTTTATACCAATTTTTTCTCCAAAAAAGCTATTTCGGTTCATAACAACTTAAGCTTTTAGGTATCTAAGTTCGATTTTGTCTTTGCTAAGCTTTTTTTTAAACTATTTTTAACCCGTTTTTTAGAACTAACGTCAAATTTCCCGTTTTTCGGAGTATAATTTCCTGACTAAACTTTAACGTTTGCTCTTACTTCGGTTGTTGTCTTTGAATATTCTGTTGTAGGAGTCTTCGATTTCCTAAAATTTTTGTATTTGGTAAAATTATCTGATTGTCTCGGATTTGCTGCTTAAAAATGGTGTTTGTATATGATATAACACGGCGTTCGCCTTGGAACTGCATTACCGGGGTCCATTTGGAAAATGGTTTATGTTTTTACTACTTTTAGGGGTTGATTTTGTATTCATTTTCCAGTTTCGTTAGGTTGGGACAAACGGAGAAACAGAAATGAACACTCCCTTTAATTTATTTAATATTCATTAAGGGGTAAATTCATTTCAAGCTTTTTACTTCTTTCAACTGTTATAATGGGGAATTGTGTTAAATGAATTTCTGGGGCATATTTATGCGGGAACAGAATTATTTAAATCATCTATTTGATAATGGCGGCGTAAGATCATGCTAGCTCCTTGCTTCAATGAGTTTAACACTGCTACCTGTATCAACCAACGATGCATACAGACAATTTCCATAATATATTTCTTTCTTGATTTATTTAGCGGAACAAGGCACTTGCGTTGCCATTGCTAATACTGCAAAGATATTTACCTACCTCTTTGAAGCCACGATTCTTCCTGGAAGTTGAGAGGAGTTATTAGACATACTATATGACCAAATTCTCGAAATTTAAAACACCGAAAACTCTTTTCTTTATGTGGATAAACTGCAGTAAAATGTGTCTTTGAGCCACAATTAAAACATCTTTGAGTGCTATTATTAGTCTTTGGGGGTTTGCCTGCGTATTCGTGAACCTCTTGGGGATCACGGCCTCCATCTGATGCACTTTTAAAATCTCGAATATTTTACCGAACTCCTTTTACCACGATTCAATATTCTTACCTGATTCCTCAGTGAACCTTTCTAGTAATTCCTTAACATCTTTAAAGACGGAGTTGCTACTCATCACCATTTGCACCTGCTTTATGATCGACTGGTCTTGTACGAAAATTCTTGTCTTCTTCTAACTGGTGTTCTTCGTCTGAAAAATTAGAGTGGTTCCTGGGGCTACTTAAATCATCTTCACTCTCAGCTCTGCAACCCTCGTCCGACACTGGAGTTCTATATAATCAATGAAAAAAAAACCTACATCACGCAACAACGTTTCGAAAGTCTGCGACTTTTTAACATGATTCTTAACTCGTGAGAGCTTAATGATTGCAATTCGACGCCCATGTTCTTTGCTTAGCTATTCTTGCATTATTTTTGTTATCTCAAACTTCGCGTGGTTAATCCATGGTGTAGCTTCTGGCTGGTCATCCTGATTTAACTTGTTTTCTTCCTAGATTTGTCTTTCTAAATTTTGATATTCCTGTTCCGACAAAAATTCGCGGAAGAGAATGCTATAGCAAGTAAAAATAAAACTAATCAAGGCCCACAACATAATGCCAAGTCTCAAGCCTCTGATAAATTCCAGAAACTTATTAACAGCAGGACAAACATCCTGACATACTTTCATACGTTTCCTTCAACAGCGTAAGCTAGTGGAATTGAAGGTTTTGTGTTGCTGCTATATGTAGCAAAACGGCTTTTAAACTTGTCTTAGATAAGTAAATGCCACTCTTCTGGACTATGCTTCTCCAAAACACTTGCAGGATCAATGCAAAAGCAAATTTTGTCTCGTAATGTAAAGACAAAGCCAGCTCTTCATTACGGTTTCTATACGCGGTGACCTTTGTATATTTGGCCAATAAATTCCACTGTTGTAAGCTTAATTCAAAGAGCTCTGCATGTTGTTTAAATAAATTAAGATCACTCATACTAAATCATTAAGCTCAGATTGGTCCATCAATTGTCTTTTCTTCTTCTTCGTCTTCGAAAACCTCATGCACTCTCTGCTTCTTTTCCTGGTATAATCTCCTCTTCTACAGTATCTTCAGCAGCACAATGTCCAAATTCGGTTTCTAAATCCTGTGGCAATGGTGGACTCAGAATTGGTAATTATTTGTCATGAGGACAGGTCGTTTAACTGAAGATATGTCACCCAAGTCAAAATAAAGAACCTCCTGCTTCTCCAAAAAATATTAATTTTTTTTTTTCGAAATTGAAAAGCTTGGTTGCGGGTACAATTGGTATTCTACGGCCTTTACTTTTGAAGGTATAAGCAATTTTATTTTAATGTTATTTGGCACTTTTCGACTTAAGCTCAGGTACTGCACGGAATCGAACCACGGACCTCTGGGACGGTTTTTCGCCACCTTAACCTCTAGGCTTCCAGAACTCCACATTTGCCGCATTCTTATAATTAAATTAATTGCACGTTTTCCAGTATAAATAATAATGCAAATTTCCAATCATAACATCTTCCATATTTATTAACAATGTCATCACCCTACAGCAACACAACGCAAATTTCGTACAAGTCACTCTACTCAACATTCCTACTCCCAACTAAGTCTACCTCCTAACTAGAAGTGCATAAAAACTCTTCCAACAGTTTATTCACATATCGTAAAATTTCATGGGAGGTTGTGAAAAGCTGTCATCGTGTTTCGCTCCAAATATTTTGACAGCTTACTTGAACAGTACTCCTTAGCGCAACATTCATGTGTCAACGCTGAACATTGTTGAAAATGTCACTTGAACGTGTCCTTGCTGCAATGAGCGAAACTGAAATGTATATAAATCACTCGCGGCCATAAAAAGGAAGCATTTAATGAGAGCGCGGCTTTCATATGCAGTCATGGCTTGCGGTAGGGTGTTAAAAATTGATGTTGAGGGGGCTGATGGGAATAATGCATCATCTGGCGGATGGTCATTGTTGGGGGTGATTATGATGATGAAATGATGTGTTGTTGATTGAAATTGATCTAAATGGAGTAGTTCGGAGAAAGATAATTAGCTAAATGGTGTTAAGACGATTATGTTGAAATGGTTAGTATGGTTGGTTAGTTGATTGTGATCGGATATTGAAGGGAAATGTAATTTATCCATTTGAAAGTAAACAATTACATACATTACACTTCTTTTTGAAGGTCACATACCCGAAATATCCCTGAGAACAGAGAAGGGGCGTTGGATGATGGTCAATCTCCTTCTCCCTGTAGTCTTACTTACAATCGCATAGAGCGTGCTCCGATGTTTCCGCCTTGGGTCTTTGTCCAGCTGTGAAGAAATAGCGCCAGTCCACCCTATTTGTATAGTCCATCTTACGTGGCAGCTGGCCAAGCTTTAAGAAAAGGTTCAGGCCAAATGGCGAGTTTTCCCCAATTCTACCCAAGCCATTGGGCAATGAAATGGCCTTCGTAGCCTTGGGATTCAAATCAAAGTAATATTGGTCCTTCGACATCTTAAAGAGATGGTGTCAAACAGCGTGGGCAATCATCGCAGCTAGAAGCCTTTACATGTCTGCAGAAAAACCAGTTGTTCTACAACCATTACGAACTGGGAAAACCAAACAATACCTCTACAAAAAGAGTTGAGGGTACTAATAATGAAGTAACTGAAGACTTAAAAAATATGCTTAAACTTATTTGTCAAAAAAAAAACATGGAGCACCCGTTAACCTAGCTAGGAGTATAGCGAATAATAACCGGAAAAGTGGACTACGGACTGACATGGACATTTATGGACATGGAACAAAGACGTGCTTGACAGGATGCAAAAACAAATAAACAATGCGACACGTATTGATCTTAGAGCATTACGCACATCACCGATAGAATCTCTCTTAATTAAGGCTGGCTTACCAACAATGACGGAACGAACGACACACATTATCCTCGAGAGCATGCTCTACTCCAAATCTCCACTTCACCAAACTACAACTAATATACTTCACACTGACACAAATAGACACAGAAGATCATCGGCTCTCACGCTAGGCTTAAAGAAAATACCTTGATCTATGGTACCTACCCCCCAAACGATATACAAAGGCAGACACCATCGACACCTCTTTGGCTCTTCAACCAAAGTAGAGTCAACATAGAACTGGCGAATTACATCAACTACAATATCACAGTTATAAGACGACAACAAGGAATATGGCTACAATACTATACAGACGCATCTAAGATGACAGACCTTGTCTTCCTATGCGGTAATATATAGCTAAAGAAACGTGGTGAGCTTGGGAAGAGTTCCTGAATGGAACTTCATATACAAGGCAAAAATGGCAGCCATACATAAAGCTTGCTCGCATGCTTCCGAACCGACTTTAATTATAGCTGACTCGCTATCTATGACTCGTAGTCTATCAGAAATCCTAGAAACCGGCATCCCACAGCTGAAGAAATACGAGACGCAATCACAAACAAGGCCATACAACTTATTTGGTGTTCAGGCATTAGCGGAATCGAATACGCAGAAAAGACAGCAAAAGAGGCACATAGGCAATCCTTAACGGAGGTACGAAAACGTCACGCAGTCTTTGAGGATATATACTCATTTTCTCCCCAATTGCCTTGCATCTCTTTGGTGCTCTCCGCTGTCTTATTCAGCAAACAACCCATCCTATGCGAGCCTTTCCTGCTTCCAGTGATTTTTTCGTTAGATACACCGGCTACTTTTATATGGCACCGCCATATCCTTTCCTGTTCCTGCACTTGCAGCACGCCAAGATGTCTATGTAATGCCTCGCAAACCTCGCTCTTGAAGGTGATCTTGTCTAGGAGCATGATATCGATCACCGATCTGGTTCATGTTTGCCTTACCTGCGGTGATCCTTCTAGCTAGTATTTTACCTTATGCTGGAGGTCCACCGCTTTGCTTCCGTCCGCTTTCAGCTCCACTAGATGTCTCCCTTTTGTGTCCATCGAATGCGTATTACCTCGATCCAAGGTCTATTAAGAATGTGGTCGATCGAAGGCTCCTCAGGATCTCCGTGTAGGATGTTGCTTTCGTTTTTTCCTGCCTCTCCCACTTTGTTAGCTTCTTCTTTCGCTTTACATTAATCCAGATCAGATCATTCTTTCTGGCCGGTCCAATTTTCAAACCCCCTCCTGTCCTGTAGGTGCCCCACATGGCCTCCTGAGTTGAAGAAGAATAGGCCGGAGCGCTCCCGCTAGAGTCTCCTTCACCACTAGGTGGAGCGGTAGAAGGTTGAATAGAGGTTTCATAGCCGCAATCGGACATGTGCTGAAAGCGCGATTTGACAGGCTAGTCTTTCAACCTTGGCCCTCTATTGTTTGGTTTTGACGACCCACCATGCCTTATGACCGACGTGTATAGCCAAAGCATGATCAGACCGAAGGCTGACGCCTCGGGTATTGCCCGACGACAGACAATGGAGATTTATAATTGCCTTGGCATTTAATCTCTCATCTGGTATTTCCATTAGATCTTCTGATCCAGGATTATGCCGTAAACATCATCGAGGATAACCCGCAATCGATGGTTTGTTTAAAATGGTTAAATTCTTAATCTTGTAAAATTTGGAAAGTATGCTTTTTGTACAGTCGAAAATTTCAGTTGTTGGCAGGGCAGTTAATGGTGGTAGTAGTAGTGTGCTAGTGCTGTCGATTTGATATTAGAATATGAAGAAGGCTTGAAAGAAATCTCCACACTAGCGGTCAGAGCACTGATAAGTTTCTTAAACTCCACAGTAAGGCACAGTAGATCATACAATCACCTAACTTTAGGAACAGTGGCATCAAAACGACGTATTAGAGGCACCCCCTACATCTAACCTAACCACAATAATTTGCCTACTCACGAAACCCTAGAAAAGCATTTCTCTAATCATCATTGAAAAGTTTGTTGTGGCCACTCCACCCACACCGCACACAAATAAAAAGGGACCTTCAAAAATTATTAAGAACCTAGGCGAAGGTCCTTTAACTTAAGTCAACTAAGCTTCGTTAATTATGTAACACTTGTAAAATCCCCAAGAGTCCTCTTTTTCCACTTGATTCTCATTACTGTATACACTACGAAGCTGCGTTCATTATTTAGCCTTGTTTCAGCGCGAAACAACACGAAGTAACAAACTGTAGAAGACTACACAAAAATACAAAAATATGAAATAATGAACGAGATTTACCAGAACTTCTCGTTTATTTCAAATAACTAAAAACTAAACACTAATTAAAACATAAATAAACAAACCTAAAAGAAAAGAACTTAAACTTAACAGAATAATAAATAAAACTAACAACTAAATAAACAAACTTAAAGGAAAAAGAACTTAAACCTAAAAGAATAATAAATAAAACTAAACACTTTTAATCTAAACAATAATTTAAAACTTAAAACTAACACTACGCAAACAAAACATAACAAGCCCGAGCATAAATAACACCTAAAAAGAAACAACAATGAAAAAAAACTGATAATAAAACTATTTTAAAATAAATTACCCTAATCAATCGCCAATTCACTATCAATTAATTATTAATTTCAATTATTTAAAAAAACCACAAAAAATAGTAATAAAAACAATTAATTATTTCGAAACCACAGAAAACAACTTTAACCCGCCAACTGAAATGTCAGTGACAATCAGCTGATTGCAAGGAAGTTGAATTGACTGGAACTATCATCGCCATTTTAAAATAGTTCCAGTGGCAGGATCGCCATTTTTTCGACCAGTGAAAATTGCCATCCCCACTTGCGAGCTCTGGGGGGCTATATAACTCGATGCACGGCAAGAAACTTCGCCTTTATGTCGCTTCGAATAAAGGTAATGCTGATTGGGTTTACAATCAGTTTAGATAGGGCTTAGATAGCTAGCGAGTGTTCACCGCAGGCTCTTAAAGGTTTAGCTAGGAATTTAAGGGCCTAATACACTCAATCGAGCAATTATGGGGTATCGCGCGCCCGCGAATATTAAGAAAACTATCCAACCAAATGAAATAATTTAAATTAGGTATTTTTAAGAAAACATAAATCTAGCTATTCATGGTGGAAAATTTTAATATTTTTTATTAGTATATTAGTTATAATGGTTCAAAGTTCCGTACCTGCGCCCGGAAAATACTCCTATTTAGGTGGAAAAATTTTAAAATTTTTTTAATGTACGATAAACTTAAATCGATTATCTAGCTATTCATGGTGGAAAATTTTTGAATTTTAGCCTTCTTTCATGAGTAAATTATGTTTTAAAAATTGTCCACAAAATTTAAGAACGAAAATTCCCTAAAATTCTTCAGTTTTAATACATCAAATTTCCGCTCCAAGCAAATCTCTGCGCTAGTTGTATTCTGTATAAAGCATTTGCGTAATCATACACGAGATGCGTTTGTATAAGTGAGAGCTTCTGCTTCGGCTTTTGCAGGGGAAATTTCAAACCTTTTTTGTTGCAGGCATGGATGGTGATCGTATTTTCGGGAAAAAATAAAATCTGAGGAAAAATCGGTTTGTTTGGCAAGAATTTTAATGACTTGCTTGATGGTGATTTCCTTGATTTGAGAATTTAGGGATTCTTGCCGGTGGTCAGGTAGTGATCAATCGGTGTTTATTATCTTGGCTTTATGAAAAACCCAAGAAAATATTTTAATGGCAAATACTACCTTCATGTAATAATTAAGTTTTATGACATCCTTGTTTTTCGTTATTGTCTTTTTAGCCGTAACAACTTCCCGGAACTAGATTCGCAAAAAAGGTGTGCACAGGTATTTTACAACATGAGTGTAGATAAATTTTGCGTAAATTCATTTTTTATGGTTTTTATTATTTTTGTATGTATTATAAATATGGGCTTTGCTGGACCTCTGGGTTAATTTGGTAGGAGGTCCGGAAATTCGGAAAGTCGGGGGTGTTTTTCAGATTTTTTAGTAAAGGGGGTGGGAGCCAAACAAAAAAAACTAGTATCTAGCACTTGCTAAATTTCAAATCAACAAAAGCAGCGATATCAAAATTTCACATGAATGAAAAATTTAAATATCAAACAAAAAAGATCTATTCCATATCCCATGACAGGAACAAGTTCGTAGAGTGCATTACTGCGACATTAATTCAATTTCCATTCATAATTATCTAACACTGGCTTCAATTTCTAGCCGGCGACACCGCAGAAGAGATTTCTTGAAAGTCGCCAGAAAATTTACCTCGGGCACGCACTCATAAAGTAAAGCCCAACAAGACATACGAATGCAGCCGAACCCCTTTATTGTGCAAAGATTTCCCCTCCGGCGGCCGTGTTGTGCACTGCAAGCAGTGCACAACAGGTAATTTTGACTGTGTTAGGATGTTTTTGAGATTGGGTTAGTTTAATTTTGTGATTGTATTTTTTTTTAAGCTTCCCTTAATATTTTGTTGTTGGAACTGAATTTCATGTTGGACTTCGTCGCTGAGTGTATTAGGGCCTTAAAATCATTTTTCAGAACTCTGAATTTTTTTTTGAATTTCTATTTTTCGGAGACTTAGAAATTTTTCATAATTTCTATTTTTCTGAAACTTAGAAAAAAGTTGGGAATTTATATTTTTCTAGAACTTAGAAAAATTTTGAAGGTTCTATTTTTCAGAAACTTAGAAAATTTTCGTGATTTCTATTTTTCTGAAACTTAGAAAAATTTGGGAATTTTATTTTTCTAAAACTTAGAAAAATTTTGAAAGTTTTATTTTTCGGAAACTTAGAAAATTTTCGTGATTTCTATTTTTCTGAAACTTAGAAAAATTTGGGAATTTTATTTTTCTAAAACTTAGAAAAATTTTGAAAGTTTTATTTTTCGGAAACTTAGAAAATTTTCGTGATTTCTATTTTTCTGAAACTTAGAAAAATTTGGGAATTTTATTTTTCTAAAACTTAGAAAAATTTTGAAAGTTTTATTTTTCAGAAACTTAGAAAATTTTCGTGATTTCTATTTTTCTGAAACTTAGAAAAATTTGGGAATTTTATTTTTCTAAAACTTAGAAAAATTTTGAAGGTTTTATTTTTCGGAAACTTAGAAAATTTTCGTGATTTCTATTTTTCTGAAACTTAGAAAAATTTGGGAATTTTATTTTTCTAAAACTTAGAAAAATTTTGAAAGTTTTATTTTTCAGAAACTTAGAATAGTTTCGTGGTTTCAATTTTTCTGAAACTTGGAAGGGTTTTGGAATTTATATTTTTCTAAACATAGAAAAATTTAGAGTTCAGATTTGTCTGAAGTTTTTAAAATAATTTCAACAGTTTTAAAAACAAGACCACAATTTGTGTTAACACTAACACGAAGATACCAAATACCCTTCCACACTAACAATTGGTATTTGGGAATTTCAACCTTGGAGTTTGCCAAGGAGGACATACTAACTCATTGGAATTTGCCAATAATAAAAAAAATAATTTGACAGATAACTAATAAGTATCTTTTCAGCTCCAACTACGGAACATTTTTTTTATTTTTTTAATTTTTTATTTTAAGATTTTTATTTGAATTAATATACAAATTTAACGTAACGTAGCTTTAAATAGTAGATATTAAGTTAGCATTGTACCATATAGGCAAGAATAAATTTGTTTTAAACTGACCCAAGCTCTTTCTTTTGAGCAAGAACCAACCTATCCATTTTTTTACATTGCAGCTAAGCGACGCCGCAACATTGGTCCTTCGAGCCGGATAGGTTGAAGTCAAACAAATTTATTCTTCCATATTGTACATTCTAACATACACTGTCCAATTATTTTTCTTAAAAGATCTATAACCTACTAACCTCAATGGCTGCGACTAAAAGCGCCTTGCAACAGCAAGTTGCATTTAAGAAAGAGCTGGATCAGACGTTATCCAATTATAATAAAACGTCAAAAACCAGGAGAACACCAGGATACATTAGCGGGAAAATAGAAACGATCAAAGAGTTGTGGAAGGGATTCAAAGATAACCATTCACAACTAAATACAGTAGACGCTAGCACTATCAAGGATGAAAAAATCCAAAGCACTCTACTTGCTTATTTAGAGAGCACCCAATTCGAAGAGTTTGAAGAGACTTACTCTGAGTTTTTAGGGGATATGCGAGACGTAATGGCTGCCAACACAGTTCAGGCAACAGCAACGACCGTTCAATGTGAACAACCAAATCCGCCAAGGATTGTAGCAAAACTTCCAACGATGGAAATTCCAAAATTCGACGGGCACTACTCAACATGGAGAACCTTTCACGACCAATTCGTATCGTTAATCCATAACGATGATCGTCTGACGCCCGTCGAGAAACTTCACTATCTCAAGGGAAGCCTCACGGGAGAGGCACGCAGGGATCTCGATTCTTTCGACATGATCTCGGCTAACTATCTAGCAGCATGGGAGCTCCTCTGCAAACGGTATAATAAGAGAAGGCTCTTAATATACGCGCAATTCAAACTTCTGCTTAATCAACCAAAGATTAAGCAGGAGTCCTACAGGGATTTAAGGTCAATGTTAGATGACCTAAACCGTATTCGGCATTCACTTAAGGTATTAAAGGTGAGCACAGCCGACTGGGACCCTATCTTCGTGTTTGTGACAGCGCAACGATTGCCAGATGTCACAAGAAACCAATGGGAACAGAAGATAGCAGAATCCGACGACCTTCCATCATTGGAGGAACTGCTTAGCTTCCTCGAAAGGAGATATAGAAGCTTGGAGGCCACCAAGGACATCCAAAGCAACAAATCTTCGACAGAAAGCATCAGGGCAGAGAAACCTCGACACAAAACGAGTAGCTTTAACATAAGGGAACAAAAGGGATGCCCAATCTGCAAGGGAAACCACACCCTTCAGTATTGCACCACTCTTCAACGCAAGGATCCAGCTTCAAGAAGGAGCCTGATAAAACAATACGGGCACTGCAACCAATGCTTAGAGAATCATGGTGGCAGACCTTGCAAGTCAACGACGAATTGTCCTATGTGCAGGGACAAGCATCAGTTATATCAATGTCCTGAATTCAAAGGACTAGCCACTACGGCAAAACGCAACTTTATACGAGAACATAACTTATGTTTCAATTGCTTAAGGCCACATCACAGCAACGTGTGCACCAGCAGCAATAAATGTTTTAAGTGCGGCAAGCACCATCACTCACTGCTGCATGACGAAGGGACTAAGCCTACATCTAACGATGATGCAGCTACCACAAGCCAAACGCAAGCAGTAACAACCTGCAATTTTAACAAAAACATTACCCAGTCTATGTTAGCAACAGCTATCGTCAGGGTACGCAGTCAACGGGGTATATGTCTCACACTAAGAGCTCTAATAGACCCAGGGTCACAGAGCTCCTTTATCACAGAGGCAGCAAATCAAACACTCCAAGCAAACGTCATACCAACTATGCTTGAAGTAATCGGGATAAGATCTGTCAAGGTGGCGACGTCACGGAAATTGGCAGGCTTTTCACTTGAGTCCAAAACCAACTCCAATTACAAACTTGATATGCAAGCATATGTCGTCAAGACAATAACCAGCGTTTCTCCTCCAAAAAGATCTACATGCCAAAACTGGTCCTACATTGATGGTTTGGAATTAGCCGACCCGAAATTTAGCGACCAGGGGCAAATAGACCTACTTCTCGGCGTGAATGTCTATGCAAATATATTGGAAGAGGGTATACGGAAGGGGCCCGCTCAGTCTCCAGTCGCGCAGAAAACGAGTCTCGGTTGGGTACTTTTAGGCGAACTAGCCGCACCCGCCACTCAATCAACCCACAACGTGTGCTTCTCTGGACTAACCACCCAACACAAGACTACGATGCAATTGCTCCACGAACAAATAAGGCAATTCTGGGAATGGGAGGAAATACCTAAGGGCAGACGACTAACAGCCGAAGAAGAACAGTGCGAAAAAACGTACGACGAAACTACAAGGCGCCTAGCGAACGGCCAATACCAGGTAAGGTTACCATTCAAGGACGGTGAGCCACCAGACTTAGGAGAATCCAGGAGACAGGCAACAATGAGGTTTGCTCAACTAGAGAGGAAGTTCAAACAAGCTCCGGAATTGTGTAAAGAATATTCTCAGTGTCTTCGCGAGTATGCAGAGATGAACCACATGACACCAGTGGCGGACAACCGTACACAGCGATATTACTTACCACACCATGCAGTCTTTAAAGACAGTTCGACGACCAAGGTAAGAGTAGTCTTCGATGCGTCTGCGAAAACATCAAACGGGAAGAACCTGAACGAACAGCTTCTCACAGGCCCTACATTACAACCCAAGTTATTCGCCACACTAATGAACTGGAGAAAATACAAGTACGCAATGACGGCCGACATCGAAAAGATGTACAGGATGATTCAGATGGACCCAGCACACAAGGGATATCAAACTATACTCTGGAGAGCCGACCCCAACGAACCAATACGAGAGTATGAACTCAACACAGTCACATTTGGCACCGCGTCAGCACCATACTTGGCCATCAAAACGCTACATAGACTGGCCATGGACGACAAGTCGCGGTATCCCAGAGCTTCTGAGGTAGCCCTATCCGAATTTTATGTGGACGATGTTCTCACTGGAGCAGATAGTGTACAGGAGGCACAGACGATACAAGGAGAATTGATTCAATTGTTGAAAGGTGGAGGATTCCACCTGAGGAAATGGGTAGCGAACCATCATTCACTTCTAGAATCCATACCAGCAGAAGACCGAGAGCTGCAGCTTCCCTTGGACCTAAATGAAAACAACGAAGTCAAAGCTTTGGGAATACTGTGGCATCCAGTGAAGGATTGCTTCACATTTAGGATTAAAGCCAATAATTTCGACAAACCAACTACCACAAAGAGAGGAATATTGTCGGAAGTGGCAAAATTATTCGACCCACTGGGATGGTTAGCACCAGCCGTGCTGACGGCCAAATTTATAATGCAGAAACTGTGGATGTCTGGATGCGATTGGGATGAAGAAGTCCCCGACGACATCAAGGAAGGGTGGGACAATTTCAAGAATGAGTTGCCTAAGATCCAAGAAATAAGACTACCACGCTGGATCCACATACACCGCTCGATGCGTTCTTGTCAGTTGCATGGATTTTGCGATGCGTCCACACGAGCTTATGCAGCAGCCATTTACGTAAGGACGCAAGGAGAAGACGGTACTTTCAAGTCAAACTTAGTTGTAGCTAAAACACGTTTGGCACCCATAAAGCCCGTGTCCTTACCACGCTTGGAGCTATGTGGCGCCGTATTACTAAGCCGACTGCTTAAACAAACAAAAATCGACATGAAACTGGAGCACATTCAGGGACATTGCTGGACCGACTCGAAGATAGTACTTGCTTGGCTAAAGGGGCTACCGAACAGGTGGAAAACGTTCGTAGCAAACCGTACCGTCGAAATAAAGGAAAACACAGCAGAAGATTCATGGCAGTATATTTCATCGAAGGAAAACCCAGCAGACATCGCATCCAGGGGGGTAATGCCATCTAAACTGCAACCCACACAACTATGGTGGGAAGGGCCTACATGGCTCAGGGACCAGGAGGAAGGCTGGCCCACTAACTCAATAAAGGAATTCACGACTCAACTAGAGGAAAAAACAACCACAAAGGCCTTGATGACAGTCCAAGCCACTGATCTGGACTGGCTTATTAAATTTTCTTCGTACCAAAAAACGTTGCGGGTGATAGCTTACTGCTATCGCTTCATACACCACTGCAAGCGCAAACGACCAACACCCCCCGACTATTTATCGGCAACGGAGATAGATAAAGCTAGAGCAACCCTTATAAGAATCGCACAAGAGCAGATGTTTCCTACAGAGTATAACGAGCTACAGAAAACAAGGACGGTGAAACCTCAAAGTCAGCTAGCGAAGCTTAGCCCATTTTTGGCCGAAGACGGCACCTTGAGATTAGGAGGTAGACTACAAGCATCTACACTGCACTACAATAAAAAACATCCCTGGATTCTACAACGAGGACATCACGTTACAAATATCATCATCGACCATCACCATAAGGTTAGCTTGCATGGCGGAGCTCAATTAGTATTGAATATCTTAAGAGAAAAATTTTGGATAATCAACGGAATGTCCGCCGTTAAGGAAAGAATCTACAAATGTACAAGATGCACCCGATTTCGAGCGACAGCACCAAAGCAATTAATGGGAAACTTACCAGAAGTTAGAGTCACACAAACAGGTCCTTTTAAAAACGTCGGAATAGATTATGCAGGACCCATAGATCTCAAGATGTCTAAACACAAGGGCTCGAAGCTGTACAAGGGCTACTTTTGCATATTTATCTGCATGGCCACCAAGGCCATTCATATAGAAGTAGCTTCGGATATGTCTAGTGAAGCATTCCTAGCAGCATTCCGAAGATTTGTAGGACGCAGAGGCCTATGCAACAACATATACTCAGACAACGGTACCAACTTTGTAGGTGCCAATAGAGTACTAAGAAGACAATTACAACAGGTAATAACTAATGCTTCACAATGCGCCGCCGCAGAATTTGCTAACGATGGAATAAAGTGGCACTTCAACCCACCCATAGCACCACATTTCGGTGGAATTTGGGAGGCAGGAGTCAAGAGCATTAAACACCATTTACGACGAGCCACCGATGGTAGGGTGTATACTTTCGAGGAATTGTATACATTGTTGACACAGATCGAAGCGTGCCTAAATTCCCGACCGTTATGTGCACTCTCAGCAGATCCAGAAAACGTAGAAGCACTTACGCCCGGACACTTCTTGATAGGACGTAACATGAAAACCATACCTGAACCAGATCTACTCGAAAAGGATAATAATTACGTCGATCGATGGAAACATGTACAACAAGCATTGCAGCGTTTCTGGAAACTATGGGCTAGAGACTACTTAAACCAACTACAACAAAGAAAGAAGTGGGTATCTAATCAACCCAACATCGAAGTGGGTCAAGTAGTGATCGTAATGGATGATAAGACACCCCCAACGCACTGGCCACTAGGGATAATCGAAGAAATACATCCGGGACCCGACGGCAGGGTGAGAGTAGTAACTCTCAGAACAAAAGCCTCAACCACCAAGAGGCCAATAACAAAACTGTGTCCATTGTCCGCATGAAACATAACAATGTCGCGCGTCCTATGTGTGAAGTCCTATGTGTTATAACTAATAAACAAATCTAACTCTCATAATGTCGTTCCAGACAACTAATATAACGAAACAATACCACGAAAGGAGCATCCGATGGACCAAGACAGCGACTGTTTGGAACTATGCATTCCGGAGGACGAGTATTTAAGCTTGGGCGGACTGAGCCCCCAACGACCAGCTACGGGCGACCAGGGACCACCACCAACACCCGGGCGAAATCTAATTTTGGAGGAAGTACCTCCAACAACACCCCCTTCAAGAACAACAAGCAGTTGGGAATGCGAGTATAGCAGTCCAAGCAGGCAAGGGCCATCACAAGGACCACCACCAACACCTGGAAGACATTTAAACTTGGAGGAAGCAGCCCCAACAACGTCCCATCGAAGAAGTAGCAGCAGACGCGAAGATGACCACAGTAGCCCAAGCAGGCAAGGGCCATCCCAGGGACCGCCACCAACACCGGGACGAAATATTGATTGGAAGGCGATACTAAAAACGTCTCCATCAAGAAGGGCCGAAACAGCTACGGCATCAACCTCCAAGAGTAATCAACCTACTACCAGCAGGCTGGAAGAGGAGCTTCACGGCACGATAAGACAAAAACCAAAACAAGAACCGAAACCAAAGCGCAAGCGGAACAAACGAAAAAAGAAACCCTTACGAATCCGAACCTACAGGCCATCAATCCCCAAGGAGGAACCAAAGGCGACAAGCGGCCTAGACACGAAAACCTATTTTATAACCGCAAGGGAAGGGACAATCTTTAAAATCACCCATCTACAACTTAGGTCGATTCCTTACCAGGACATGAGAGAAGGACTGATCAAACGTTATACCGTGTTCCTCGGCGGAACACACAAGGTAAGAGTGAAATTCGAGAATAATCAGTTAGTGTGGCAAGGCTACACGGCCATAGCGAACCCACAATTAAAATAATAAATGTTAAATTTAATTATGAAATAATAAAATAATACGTAATGAACTTATAGTTAGTAAGACAATATGAAAAATAGACAAAAAACAAAAAACCAAAGAATTGAATAATAAAGGTGAATTTGAATTAAAGATAGCAGTATTTATTTTGATGCAATGCATCAAGGAGAGGGGAGAATGTTTCAGCGCGAAACAACACGAAGTAACAAACTGTAGAAGACTACACAAAAATACAAAAATATGAAATAATGAACGAGATTTACCAGAACTTCTCGTTTATTTCAAATAACTAAAAACTAAACACTAATTAAAACATAAATAAACAAACCTAAAAGAAAAGAACTTAAACTTAACAGAATAATAAATAAAACTAACAACTAAATAAACAAACTTAAAGGAAAAAGAACTTAAACCTAAAAGAATAATAAATAAAACTAAACACTTTTAATCTAAACAATAATTTAAAACTTAAAACTAACACTACGCAAACAAAACATAACAAGCCCGAGCATAAATAACACCTAAAAAGAAACAACAATGAAAAAAAACTGATAATAAAACTATTTTAAAATAAATTACCCTAATCAATCGCCAATTCACTATCAATTAATTATTAATTTCAATTATTTAAAAAAACCACAAAAAATAGTAATAAAAACAATTAATTATTTCGAAACCACAGAAAACAACTTTAACCCGCCAACTGAAATGTCAGTGACAATCAGCTGATTGCAAGGAAGTTGAATTGACTGGAACTATCATCGCCATTTTAAAATAGTTCCAGTGGCAGGATCGCCATTTTTTCGACCAGTGAAAATTGCCATCCCCACTTGCGAGCTCTGGGGGGCTATATAACTCGATGCACGGCAAGAAACTTCGCCTTTATGTCGCTTCGAATAAAGGTAATGCTGATTGGGTTTACAATCAGTTTAGATAGGGCTTAGATAGCTAGCGAGTGTTCACCGCAGGCTCTTAAAGGTTTAGCTAGGAATTTAAGGGCCTAATACACTCAATCGAGCAATTATGGGGTATCGCGCGCCCGCGAATATTAAGAAAACTATCCAACCAAATGAAATAATTTAAATTAGGTATTTTTAAGAAAACATAAATCTAGCTATTCATGGTGGAAAATTTTAATATTTTTTATTAGTATATTAGTTATAATGGTTCAAAGTTCCGTACCTGCGCCCGGAAAATACTCCTATTTAGGTGGAAAAATTTTAAAATTTTTTTAATGTACGATAAACTTAAATCGATTATCTAGCTATTCATGGTGGAAAATTTTTGAATTTTAGCCTTCTTTCATGAGTAAATTATGTTTTAAAAATTGTCCACAAAATTTAAGAACGAAAATTCCCTAAAATTCTTCAGTTTTAATACATCAAATTTCCGCTCCAAGCAAATCTCTGCGCTAGTTGTATTCTGTATAAAGCATTTGCGTAATCATACACGAGATGCGTTTGTATAAGTGAGAGCTTCTGCTTCGGCTTTTGCAGGGGAAATTTCAAACCTTTTTTGTTGCAGGCATGGATGGTGATCGTATTTTCGGGAAAAAATAAAATCTGAGGAAAAATCGGTTTGTTTGGCAAGAATTTTAATGACTTGCTTGATGGTGATTTCCTTGATTTGAGAATTTAGGGATTCTTGCCGGTGGTCAGGTAGTGATCAATCGGTGTTTATTATCTTGGCTTTATGAAAAACCCAAGAAAATATTTTAATGGCAAATACTACCTTCATGTAATAATTAAGTTTTATGACATCCTTGTTTTTCGTTATTGTCTTTTTAGCCGTAACAACTTCCCGGAACTAGATTCGCAAAAAAGGTGTGCACAGGTATTTTACAACATGAGTGTAGATAAATTTTGCGTAAATTCATTTTTTATGGTTTTTATTATTTTTGTATGTATTATAAATATGGGCTTTGCTGGACCTCTGGGTTAATTTGGTAGGAGGTCCGGAAATTCGGAAAGTCGGGGGTGTTTTTCAGATTTTTTAGTAAAGGGGGTGGGAGCCAAACAAAAAAAACTAGTATCTAGCACTTGCTAAATTTCAAATCAACAAAAGCAGCGATATCAAAATTTCACATGAATGAAAAATTTAAATATCAAACAAAAAAGATCTATTCCATATCCCATGACAGGAACAAGTTCGTAGAGTGCATTACTGCGACATTAATTCAATTTCCATTCATAATTATCTAACACTGGCTTCAATTTCTAGCCGGCGACACCGCAGAAGAGATTTCTTGAAAGTCGCCAGAAAATTTACCTCGGGCACGCACTCATAAAGTAAAGCCCAACAAGACATACGAATGCAGCCGAACCCCTTTATTGTGCAAAGATTTCCCCTCCGGCGGCCGTGTTGTGCACTGCAAGCAGTGCACAACAGGTAATTTTGACTGTGTTAGGATGTTTTTGAGATTGGGTTAGTTTAATTTTGTGATTGTATTTTTTTTTAAGCTTCCCTTAATATTTTGTTGTTGGAACTGAATTTCATGTTGGACTTCGTCGCTGAGTGTATTAGGGCCTTAAAATCATTTTTCAGAACTCTGAATTTTTTTTTGAATTTCTATTTTTCGGAGACTTAGAAATTTTTCATAATTTCTATTTTTCTGAAACTTAGAAAAAAGTTGGGAATTTATATTTTTCTAGAACTTAGAAAAATTTTGAAGGTTCTATTTTTCAGAAACTTAGAAAATTTTCGTGATTTCTATTTTTCTGAAACTTAGAAAAATTTGGGAATTTTATTTTTCTAAAACTTAGAAAAATTTTGAAAGTTTTATTTTTCGGAAACTTAGAAAATTTTCGTGATTTCTATTTTTCTGAAACTTAGAAAAATTTGGGAATTTTATTTTTCTAAAACTTAGAAAAATTTTGAAAGTTTTATTTTTCAGAAACTTAGAAAATTTTCGTGATTTCTATTTTTCTGAAACTTAGAAAAATTTGGGAATTTTATTTTTCTAAAACTTAGAAAAATTTTGAAGGTTTTATTTTTCGGAAACTTAGAAAATTTTCGTGATTTCTATTTTTCTGAAACTTAGAAAAATTTGGGAATTTTATTTTTCTAAAACTTAGAAAAATTTTGAAAGTTTTATTTTTCAGAAACTTAGAATAGTTTCGTGGTTTCAATTTTTCTGAAACTTGGAAGGGTTTTGGAATTTATATTTTTCTAAACATAGAAAAATTTAGAGTTCAGATTTGTCTGAAGTTTTTAAAATAATTTCAACAGTTTTAAAAACAAGACCACAATTTGTGTTAACACTAACACGAAGATACCAAATACCCTTCCACACTAACAATTGGTATTTGGGAATTTCAACCTTGGAGTTTGCCAAGGAGGACATACTAACTCATTGGAATTTGCCAATAATAAAAAAAATAATTTGACAGATAACTAATAAGTATCTTTTCAGCTCCAACTACGGAACATTTTTTTTATTTTTTTAATTTTTTATTTTAAGATTTTTATTTGAATTAATATACAAATTTAACGTAACGTAGCTTTAAATAGTAGATATTAAGTTAGCATTGTACCATATAGGCAAGAATAAATTTGTTTTAAACTGACCCAAGCTCTTTCTTTTGAGCAAGAACCAACCTATCCATTTTTTTACATTGCAGCTAAGCGACGCCGCAACAGCCTCCATTAAAAAATTAAGGCTGAACTGAAAGTACCGTCATGAAGAAGAAGGCCAATTCCCTGAAGTAATTAAGCGACTAAGTGAACCGACATATCTCTTCAAGTCTCCTAGAAAATTTATTCTATGCGAGAGAGACTCACTGCAGCAGCAGGACCATGGAGTGGCTATAGCAGCACCTTTAATTCCACCGCCAGCAAGTAGTAGTATTGTCCACCACCAGAGCTTGCTTGCATCGCAAATCGGCATGTCCTGACGTACGCAAATGCAAAAATTGCAACGTTCTCCCAAAGGGCCAGATAGCAAACAGTGGAAATCCCAAAAACCCCAAAGAGTCTCCGCAAAAGGATGCTTTGTTGCCGCAAGGGACAAGGATTTCTGGACTGGAATCAGCAGACAAGTAGACACTGGACAAAAAACAAAAAAAAAATACTGAAAACTTAAAATCTCCCGAGATATATATCGTGTTCAACCCGATCTGATTGTCCTTCTCCAGGACTTGTGTAGTCCTTTGGTTCTGTTTTTTTTTTTTTTTTTTTTTTTTTTTTTTTTTTTTATATAAAAAAGTTGCAGTTTCCACTTTCGCTCCGTGCACTTTTGGAGCATTTTAAATGACCATAAAAGATTTATCTTGAGCATTTCATTAGATTTCTTTCTCTATTTCTGTACCAGCAAGTGTCGCTGGAATATAGTTTACTAGTGGTGTGCTGGTTGTTGCCTGGCGTTTGCCTTACCCCAGGAATAGGTGCTACTCTACCATCGTCGTTTAACCGAATGCATTCGTCCCCCCGGTTATGCTGGGATGCAACCCTTCCGGGTAATGAAAATGTGCACCATAATAAGGTTAAATGAGAAAAAATTTGTGCTCCTTTCCATGCCCATGTATAAAGCTGCATAAAAATTATCGTGCATGTTCAAAGGATGCATTTAAAATGGTGTTGGGGGTGGACACAAAGCACTCTTTTTTTTCTTCCTTTTTTTTCAAAAGCAGAAAAAAAGAACACACCTTTTTTCAAATGCTAATGCAGGACCACTTTATGTTCTTGTGCGGCAGGTGTAATGTTTTTCATTTTGTGGTAAAAATTCATAATTTGTAAGTGGTGTAATCCTGTTACACGTTTGAGAAAATTATGTTAAAAAGATTTTTTTTGTGTAAGTTGATGTAATTTTGAAATCTCCAGAATTAAATATTCACATTGTATGAGCTTGGACTAGTGAGAACGCGACAGGGTTTATTGCAAAATGGATCCAACAATTTGGTGCGGTCGGGAATTTGTAATAGGCGATATCAATCTTGTATTTCAGGCAGGCGATCAACGACCAAAGCCCTTCATACACCTCCACCTGCAATAGATCTTCTTTATATCTCCTACGATACGTTTTTATTCAAGATCTGAGATCATCCTTAGTATAACTCTTGGATTTCTGTTCTATACTTCTTTAAGCTTGTATGGAAAAACCGTCGTCTCTATATTGCTAATCAGCCCAGAATACGTACTCTGAGGTGTCTGTTTCTACATGATACTATCAATACGTGTCAGTATCAACTTTCACCTTGAACTTTAGTTGGTATCTGATCGGAGCATGTTCTGTATGAAGGTCTGTTAAAAGTCTGACTTCTGGTTAATTAAATTCGAGGTTTTACTCAAGCAAGGCAAGGATAATGAGTTTCTTGTCTTGTCTCATACCCGATATATGAGTCCAGTAGAAACACCACCAGTTTTGCACCCATATTCCTAGAGTCTTGTTTCCACTACTGGATGCCCCACACAAAAACCTCTGAACAGATAAGGGAGGTACCGACACTGTTTTTGGCTAGGTAGGCTCTGTGGATTCTTCATGGACTTTTAGCCACATTAGGACAACTTCGAAAAAGTTTGCAGAATCGATGCATCCTTTTATAAACTTCGATTTCACTACATGCAATGAGAGTCGTAGGTTGGGGCGCCTGAAGAGGCCAACCACAGATCCATATACAAAAAAAAAATGACAAAAACTGACCATCAAGGCGGTAGCCCGGGCCTCAAACGTAAGGCTGGGTCGGGGGGTGGGATCGTGTAGTGGTGAGACACCGAAAGTAGCACCTATATGCCCACACCACCACTTACCTGCCCGTGAGCATCCCCCATTAGTTCGGACGCGGAGTGCTCAGGGCAGCTTGAAGGGCACTAATATTACATTATTCAAAATATAATTAAGCAATCAAATCAAATCTAGAAAGTATAGCAATGACCTTATACAAGGTAGGTTTATTACCATGCGTTTACAAATTGTTCAACATTAAGGGTCTGAAAAAACCCGCCCTGGTACCACGACGAAAATTCCAGCAACATCAATTACAGCCTAGTTTAGTATTAGTCAGAATACTTTGTTTGACTGACTCAGTAGTACGTTTGACGTACTATACAATAATTAGCCACGAGGGTAGTCCCCGTACGCTAATATGCACGTGGGAAAACCCCTGCAATAGACGTAGGGTAATTTGACATTTCCTGTGCTTCCATGAACCGGGGTATAGTATTCGTTGAGTTTCCAGAAAACTTTTCATCTCAAGTTAACTTGATGCTGTTTCCATGCTGGTTCTGGGTTGAAGTGACAGATAAATAATTTTACGTCGTGTCTCAGTTGGTATATGTCCAGTAAACCCACTTAAACAAACCGATATGCAAAACCAGGCTTAATCCGACGTGTTTCATGGTATTTCTTTGGATTTAACGAAACTTTAGTCAACCTGCTTTTCCATGGGCGCTTACTCTGGGCTAACACATTCATAGATTCATATTAGTACGGAGATTGCGGTAGAAGGAGGGGTTGGATTTAAAACTCGACACAGTTGGGGAAGATTTTTGGGTCAACGACTTCATAACTCAGTCCCCTTGTACGGGAGAAGGTGGATTCTTTATAACAAGTCCAATAAAGAAATGCCCTCAAATAATGGACCAGCTTTTTTTCTAGCCGGGCGGGAAAACTTTCCTTCGAGGAGCCAGAAAAATTTCAGCTTTAAAAAGAGAGAAAACAAAACCTCTTTCAGGCTTAGGAATTTAATGTTTGCTACATGAGGTTTTGGAGACTAGTGACGAATTGTGGTGCGTTACGAGTTTATGTTCAGCTTCCCATAAGGTACCACAGCTCCGCTAAGGTTGAATATTCACCTAGCAGACCGCACATTTTCTTGTTTACCTGGTAGTCTTCTCCTACAATGCTGTCTCTTGCTAACCCCGAATGTTGCTTATCTGGATTAGTCGGCTACTATTAAGAATATCGATTTTGCGAAATCAAAGACCTGTTACAACTGTTACTTAGGGAAAGCCCCCTTTGTACTGTTCGACAATCTATTTTTTCCCTATAGAATGTCGAACAGCAGCTCTAGCCGGAAGATGAGAAGTAGAGAGAGAAGTAGGAAGGAGCTGCCACAACCTAGCCGCGATATATTTTTTTTTATTCCACCTACTTCCAACCATTTCGCGACTCTGGTATCGGGGCATTTGAGAAACAACTCGCTGGAGGGTTATGCCTCCTGAAACGAGTTGAATCTCTTCAACCAACCGATGACATGCGCTTGGTGGAGCGGGGAAGGACTAGCGAAGGCTATGACAGGAGGAATCAGGAATGTAAAGAGGGGAGAAGAAAGAAGGAAAGTTAGGTGGGTGGAAAAGTGGAAAAGGCGAAGGACCGTGGGGCTGGCCGGGATTCGAACCCGGGACCTCTGGGATAGTAGTCAGGCGCCTTACCCCTAGGCTACCGAGGCCCCCACTGTTAGCTGCTTCTCGGTGGTTGTCATCGGATTGCCCGGACATTAAAGCGTAAGATGATACCTTTGTGAGGGGCTCGTCAGTAGCTAGTATTCATAGAAGACGTTATAATACACTTCCATGCAGCTATCCCTATCAAGGGGCACACTTTTGACTCCCATTGTATAAGAAAAGCTGCATTGTATTAAATCATAAAATTAATTGAGCACCATATATTTATAAATAATTACTTCGATATGCCCCCATTCTCCTTTTTTGTGCACAGAACTCGTGCCATAATCCACCTTTTCCGAATAAAATCGTTTACAATAAAATTGCAATTATTAAGAGGATTCCCTAAAACAATTATTAACATTAATTTATATTTCAAAAATTCAATTTACACAATTGAAAAATCCAATATCCATTTTAATCCCAACAGCAATCCACCAGAAAATAATAAAATATAATAAAAAAGCACGAAATCTGCCCATTTTCGCATCACATGTGAAGAGGGCGGCCAAAGGGCGGGAATCACCACAAATTAAATTCTATCAATTATTTTTTCATCAGTTTAAGCAACACCCTCAAAAAAACAGAAAAAAAAGAACTGAAAAAGGGCATAAATCCGCTCTCTGGTGCAACTGGCCCCGCGCCGCCCTTATTGAATTTACACCCTCATTCAACCCCCGATGTTGATTCGCATACCAAAGTCGCAGAAATGGCTGCCGCCATACACACTCACATATTCCGCGACTCTGAGTGAAAGCGTTTAACGCGCATAAATGACGAATTACTGTTTTAACGGGGTGTGCTTTATGACACATTAAACGCCCGAACCACGTGATAATAACTTGCCAAATGTAATAATACTAAATTTTGTCAATGGTTTTGTATTTCACCCCATCGGCCACGGAGGGTGGCATGGGGCCTGTCTTGCTTCGCGGAGGGTGTTTTTGTATTTGTATAAACTGCATATCACACGATCTGTGCGCGGTGTCAAAGTTTGCCCCTTTTGTTTGGCACATAGTAATTATTGCGGCTGCTAATTGGCCTGATTTAGGAGCTAATTAGCGGTGGCTTTTGTGGCCGATGATAGGATGCTCATACCAGCACGGTGCTTAACGACAAAAGTTCGGCACTGATTTGTAGCGACAAACAGTGCAAAATGGCAAAATGGAGTCCGTTTCAAAAATACCAATTGTTGGCGCTTCAAGGTTGGTGCGTTTTCGGTTTCAATTAATCCTCGACAATTTTCTATTGTTCCATCGGTTATCTGCCGAGGATTGGACTTATTCGGTATCCTTTTGTGGCGACAAATTATAATCATTTAGTTTCATCCCCAGATGTATTGTTAAACACCACACACATGCCGTCTCGTGTTGGCGGGTGGGAATATGTCGCTTTTGTCAATGTTTCAATATAAATTAGGATCAATGTTTTGGATTGGTGCGATCATTTCACTGTTTTGTTAGAACGCAGAGAGCATACCGTCACTTTTCGTCCAATTGTTCGAGTTAAATGGTCCATTTGGTTTAAATATGGCGTAAATTGGATTACCTAAAACGTATTGTACTTTCTAGGTTTTGTCAATGGTTAAAATCCTGACCAGACTTTTCTTGAGATCCTTGTAACAATGTATTCATCAGGAGCTCCACAGCCTATTGTTGGCCTTGGCTTCCTCCAGCATTCGCTTCCATAATTCTCGATCCCTATCCCGACTTTTCCAGTTTCTTATATTCAACTGCCTCAAGTCATCCTCGACGTCATCTATGTATCTTTTCTTAGGACGTCCTGGTCTCCGTTTTCCTGGCGGTACTTTCCCCAGCACTATTTTGTCGGGTTCCGTTCCCCACCTCGTTGAACATGACCAATCCATCGTGGTCTGTTTGTTTTGATCACTTTAACAACGTTTGGAATCTTACTGATTTCATACAACTCTGAGTTGTATCTTCTCCTCCAAACGCCATCAACCTGTTTTCCTTTGTAGATCGAACGAAGGATTTTCCTTTCGAATCTTCCTATCAATGCTTCGTCTGCGTTTTTCAATGTCCACACTTCCGAACCATATAGTAGGACAGGTCTTATTAATGTTGTGTAAAGTGCCAATTTTGTCTTCCTTGAGATATTTCTGGACGTCAGGTGCTTGCGTAGACCAAAGTAGCATTTATCAGCCAATGCTAGTCTTCTTCTGATTTCGGTCGATGTGACGTTCCCTTTTGTTATAATCGTGCCTAGGTATACTGGGCGATTCTGAGTAATTTTGGCCTCGATCTTTGCTTTAGGAGAGGATCGAGATATTTTTTTTGTCACATCCTTCGACTAGGAAGGATTGGATTTCATTTGGTGTCAGTCATTTGCTGTATTCGTCATCAATCGTCTGGTATTTTATTTTATTCGTTTGGTGCAGCTTTGCAGTATTATCCTTCTTCTTCTTGGCGATCTTGCCAATATGTAATTCTTCCTCTGATGAGGCTGAAGGTTATGTGTACAGTGGCACTGACGACTGGACTGGCTGACGCTGGAGGCAAGCAATTTTTCCTTTTTCGTTTCCTTGTAAGTCCTCGAATAATGCAGAAGTGAGTCTGACCTAGTAGAGCTTGGGCATCGGAAGGAACTTCCAGCATTCTAGTTGGTGAGCATTTTTGCAACTAACCGTGTAAAGGCCTTAACTTCGCCAAACATAAGTTTTCTTTAACGTACGTACTCCCAACCTTTCACTGACAAGAGCAAGTTCAAGTCAAAAGCACAATGATAAGATCCAACCCAGACCAACAGAGACTTTGCCAAAACCTCACCTCGACGGAAGACATGTGGCTAAGGTGCAGTGATGGTTTCGAGGTATATGTCGACCGCGTGGCCAGGGAATTCTAAAAACTAATGATTATTTAATTTAAGGCCAAGCGTGGAAAAATTGGGTTTGGTGCACCTTTGAGAAAGATATGATAACTCTGGGCCATTGAGACCTGCGTTAGGCTCAATGTTGAAAACGGTTTGAAAGGTACTAAAGGTTCGGGCAGTCAAGCATCAGGGCACTCTCAACGTTACAATTTCCTTCCAAAAGGCGTTTTTTTAGAGCCTGACGAGAAAAGTTTCTGGGCCCCGGACATGGGTGAATCAAGAGACAACCTGTGAAGGAGCGATCTTAAACGCTGATTCAGGGCATCTCATGGTCCACCTCCAAGTCGCTGATAAAGGTCTGGGGTAAGGACTGAAACTATTCCTTTAGCAATCAGTCCCAAGCCTTACATGGGCTGAAAACCCTTGACCTTAAAAGGCACTATCACTCTAAACAAGGCAGACCTTGGGGTTGAGATAGCAAGGACTGTGATATCTGACTGGACATGTGGGGCTTCGGTACTATACGACTCATGACTTAGGACTGTTTTAAAAGAATGCCGACTCTGCATAGAAAGCGACTTTACTTTCCCAAATACTCTTTGTGAATGTTCTGCTCTGATCTGGTTTAGAAGATGAACGATTATCAGACGACCAATTACCTTCGTCCGGAATTCTTCTTCGATGGCCCCACAGTCCAATTCAAGCCTTGACCTCCATCAGCTTCTTCTTCCATTGCGCAAATATGCTGCATCGGCCTTAGCATTGTCTTCTCACCTTAACCGTGGTTTGCCAACTGGTCTTTTGCCATCTGGTAGTAGATACAGGGCTTGTTTTTGGTATCCTTGAGTCATCCTTTGTTTGGACATGATGGGATATGTGCACAATAGGTCTGACACCGATCTGTAAAATCCGTTTGTTGTGGCATTAGATGCTTAATAAGAAATTTTTATCGTCAACTATCTACATCTGTCAAATATGAACTGACAGATGACAGCTAAACCAAAATGGCCGCCAAAAGAAAATGGCCTGGAACATAAAACGCGCTTTTGCTTAGTTTTTATTAGCTTTTATTTTTACTGGCAATGTTGGGTAGTTTATTTAGTCCAACTCTTGAACTTTCATATAACCTTTCATATGACCATTTTGTAAAAGAATCATGATAGTGGTTCCAAGATGGCGGTCGATTTTTGCAATTTTGTTCCCCGGCCCCTCGACATGGGTATCAAATGATAAGGTATGACAGGTAGAATACAAATAGCTGTGTGGCTTCATTTTAAATTCAAAATGGCGGTCTACTTAAGCGCCCTAAAACCAACGAATGTCCTTTTAGTGGTACAGGTGGTATTAGAAGCTAAAAACAAAATTTGCCGAAAAATGATGCTTATTTGGAATTTGCACGAACACAAAAAATATATGACGCTGATGAAAATTCACAAATGTAATGATAAGAAGTTGTTGTCAGATGCTTAAATCTTATCATCTGACATTTTTGATCTGATATTTTTTCCTAGCTTCTGGCGCCACCTATTGGAAAACGTATTTCTAATTTAAAACCTAACCTCTTTCACACAACAATTACATCTTTAACAAAACCCACAAACCGATCACCACACAATGCGCCTTACCTTTATAGTTAACGAACGATCAAGAACATCCAGATGTGCTCCCATAATATATTGTCTAACAAATTCTTGTCCTTTAGGGAATCTTCTATTTCTGTTTTTTTTTTTTTTTTTTTTTTTTTTTTTTTTTTGTTTTTTTTTTTTTTCGTTGCATGTCTTTCACTAAGAACCAATAAAAGAAGAAGCTTGAATACCAAAACTGGTTGCATTTTTTGAATTTAAACGAGCTACAAGTGCCCTTAAATTGGTTGCACAAAGCAAAAGTTCTTATATATCCCTTTTATCCCTTTTCATGGGAATCCATTCTGGTTACGTGACTTCTGACATTCACCTGCTCTCTTTAAAGGTAGATAGATAGGTATGGGAGACCCATGGTCGGTTGTCGATTCCTATTGTTACATTATATCCATCTAATGTCATTCAATTTTTATCCTTTTTATCCTTCGTTCCATGGTACAACATACATATATTCCTTTAGTTTCTTCAGGACCTCAGGAAGTAAAATGTTGTTGTTGTTTTGGTTTCAGGGACATGCATCGACGACCCATGGTTGTTGCATAAGAGTTTAAAATGCAAACAGATACCTGATGGAAAGTAAACCTGCTCAAGGATTTATTTTTCTGGAATATTTTCTAGAATATTCTTTTATCTGTAAATTTAGTATAATAATGATGTAATGGCCTAAAACCTTTTGTAAGATGGAAATGCTTGGGGTTGTGTTCTTTTTTTGTGAAATCGAAGATGAACATATTTCTAGGATGGTTTAAATTTAAATGCGTGCTCGTTGTTGATTTACATGGGTCGAAGCCACACGGTTTTGGTCTATGATGATTTCTAGCTATCAACGACGATATTAAACTTTATTAAGGGACTCTGGATTGAGTTTTGAATCTCTAGGCCTCTAGGTTTCATGGTGAGAGTCGAATCAGTTATTGGTTTTCCTTGGTCGAAGCCACACAGTTTGATCCTATGATGATCTTTGGACATAAACCTTCAAGCCTTGGTTCTTTGGAGGATCTGAGATTTTGTTGCCTATTAACTATGCCCCCAAAACCAGACTCAGCTTTGGGTTTAAGAGTTTTGCAGCCTTTTTTTACACAACACATCCTCTGGTTTTCCTGGGTCGAAGCCACACGGTACGACCCTATGTTAATCTTTGGACGTGATCCCCCAAGCCTTAGTTCTTTGGAGAATCTGAGAAAATCCCCCTGCCTGTTTACTATGCCCCCAAAACCAGAGTCAGCTTTGGGTTTAAGAGTTTTTCAGCCTTTTTTACACAACACATCCTCTGGTTTTCCTGGGTCGAAGCCACACGGTACGACCCTATGTTAATCTTTGGACGTGATCCCCCAAGCCTTAGTTCTTTTGGAGGCTCTGAGAAAATCCCCCTGCCTGTTTACTATGCCCCCACAACCAGAGTCAGCTTTGGGTTTAAGGGTTTTGTAGCCTTTTTTTACACAACACATCCTCTGGTTTTCCTGGGTCGAAGCCACACGGTTTGATCCTATGATGATCTTTGGACGTGAACTCCCAAGCCTTGGTTCTTTGGAGGATCTGAGAAAATCCCCCTGCCTGTTAACTATGCCCCCAAAACCAGACTCAGCTTTGGGTTAAAGAGTTTTGTAGCCTTTTTTTACACAACACATCCTCGGGTTTCCTGGTTCGAAGCCACACGGTTTGATCTTTGGACGTGAAACCGCTGAAAGCGCTGTGGTCCTTTGGAGGATCTGGGATTTTGTAGCCTGTTAACTATGGCCCCAAAACCAAGCTCAGCTTTGGGGTTAAGGGCTCATCCTCTGAGCGCTTAGTCTTTCACATAAAAAAATCAATCGAGGTAATATTTTAGCCAGGTACCACACAAAACCCAAAATATTATGCATAGCAACAACCGCCGAGACATGCCGTTAACAGAGCTTCTTCAAGACGTCGAATTATATCTTACTCATACACAAAACTAAAAAAAAACCCTCGAAGGAATCTGATAATAACTTTCACGCCCTCCTGATTGTGTCTTAATTTACTGGCCACCTTGTCTATAAACTACTTCGCAAATTTTTTTCTGAAATTCTTGAATCAGTCACGCAGACAAACTTTGCCCGGAACCGTTCGATAAGGTAAACACTCAATTCGCTACACGGGGAAAACTTACGAGCTCAACATTTTTTAAGGGTGGCATGACGGCACCTGGATTATTGCTAATCACATCCTGTGTCTAACCCCAGCCCCTCCTATATATATAATATTCCTCGGTGGGGTCTTCCTAGAAGGCGATTTTCTATGTCCCATTAAAATACAGTCCGATTGCAACCCACTACTACTACACTGTATACTATATGACTCTCGTTGAAGGATTCGCTGCTGGCCGTCTCCTCATCACCCACCCCTCCATCAGGCCCCAATTAATATTTTATCTAAAAAGGATCAACCCTTTGCGGTAGCCGGATTATGACGTGCATACACGCACAATAAAAATAACATAACGAGGGTGAAAATACCAAAATGTCATTCTGCGCTATATAGTGAAAATCCCATCCCCAAAGTCCCATGCTAGACGCGACCTACCTAATCAAGGGATGAAATTCCAGGACAAAGGAATGCAAAACTCGTGACTGTTTGCTTTTGCTGTTCTGGAATTAATTACGTCAAGAAATAATTAAAAAACGATAAACAAATCTTATGGCAGCAGGGCCAAGAGAACGGGATACCAATATTCTTGTCGTCCGTTTTATATGTGTACGTGACCCTTGCTGCTCCGCTTTTGCCAATTCGTAAGCGCTACTAGCCCCATTGGTGGTGGAGAGCTGGCGTTTTTGGGCTGATAGAAGCACCAAATTCCAAAACACAGAAACATCCAGCCCATGGATCTGTGGAGGCTGGAGGAGCGCAAAATAATGATAAAAACACCCCTGCGCTGGTCTCTCTCTGGCTTTCACCCCGTCTTGAGTTTTCGAACTTTAATTACTTTTCTTGCAGGATAGCACACCGTGCTGGCGTCGTCGTTTTAATATTTGCTTTAGCAACTCATTTTCTTCTTACACTTTCGCTCCAGAATTTTGACTTAATTTGGTGGCGTGTATGCAAAACATGCTCAACACTACACTTGAAACTAGAGACTCTGTGCGAAGCACGCTCTTTCCAACCCATTTCAGCAGGGCTAGTATGCAGGATGGGCTGCTACCCTGCTGCATTTAGTTGCAATGAAGATGCCATCTCGGGGAAAATGCAACGCTGCTGGTGGTGGAAATTCTTATCGATAACAAAACAAAATTGAAATTTGCATTCATGTAATGTCGAGAAATTATGAAAAGCAATAAAGGTGTTTACCTGGAGATCTGAAATACACTTTTTCATTTGTTCTTCCCTTAGCAGTAATTGAGTTACAGTGGAAAATTACAATGAATCGGTACGTAATTGGCGTCATAATCCATTGGAATCATTTAAGATAGGCGATCATCTAGTTAACATACGCCCACAGTAAAAACACGCAGCCCTGTGTCACCTTTTCTATTCTCTAATAGGCAGAGTTTCTAGTGTTCATATTAATATAACTTCACTATACATAAATCCAAAATATGAATCCAGCATGCAATTACAGTGGGTAATGGGGCACTTGGACATGATAACTAGGTAATCACAGCGAAGGTTGAGTCCTAAGTGATATCGTCGTTGTTCTCGGCAGCCTCAACTTAATCGCGGGAAAAATGGCGATTTGCCCTTACCTTCAATCGCGGCAGTCATGACATAGTTCCCATGACCAAGTGCCCCATTACCTACTTCCCCTATATATCTTAAAGAAAGCAACTAACAATGCTATTCCACTAAGACTCTACAACCACGTTTTCACCACCGATCATGGTTCTGAACCGATTTCATCCAGTTTGGCATGTCTGAACTAGTCGCGACAGCGCTCGCAAATTTCACCTTTGTATAGTCTCTAGAATCGTCATTCCTCACATAAGCAGTCAACGCTCTCCTTCTTTATACCGCTACCTCGTCCGCCGCTCGCAGTACATGCACCCCGGAGGACAGCTTGTTATCAAGCATCATTCCGAGATACTTTACGGCCCTGCGCGGGAAATTGCACACCGTGTTGATGTGCTTTTTCATGAGTAACACGATCTCCGTTTTGTGAGCTGCATGCAGTCGTCCATCCAAGAGGAGATTCTACGCATTGCCGCAGGCGCATCTGCGTGTCTTCGACATCTCTCACAGTTATTATCGCCGCGACGTCGTCTGCGTGTCCAACCAACTAAAAAGGCTACATACGGGTCTGTCAAGGCCTTGCCGATCAACACAAGTCTCGCGATTTTCCGGCGAGCAAGGAAACTGCCCACCTTCAGGCACAAGTTGTACATTTCCAGCAAAATAAGGAGGCTGGAAGCTACTGCCCTCCATATTTCTGCTGGAAGGCCGTTTTCCGCTTGCTTAAAAGACGATAGTCCTTCGAGAATGGCAGGGGATTGCTGGTCACGCTTCAGAGCTGCGGGAGACGTCACGGGGTTTCTTCTCCTGACTTGCATGGGTCGAAGACATACGGTTTTGACCTGTAATGATTTCTAGCTACCATAGACGACGTTAAAGTCTATAAAGAGGCTTTTGATTGAGTTTTGAACTTCCAGGCGTTTTTCGAACTCCCAGTCTCAGAGTGAAAACCTGATGATTGTTGATTTGCATGGGTCGAAGCCACACAGTTTTGGCCTATGGTGCTATTCCATAAAGAGGCATTGGCATTTTTCGATCGCCTGCGTCATCAGGGTGAAAGTCGGATCAGTTGTTGATCGAACTCAGTCGAGGCCACGCGTTATTGTCCTATGATGATTTCTAGCTATCATAGTCAACCTTAAAGTTTATAAAGAGACTTTGGAATGGATTTTGAACTTTTATGTAACTTTCGATCGCCTGTCTCAAGGTGAAAGTAGTATCATTTGTTGATTTGTCTGGGTCGAGGCCACTCGTTATTGGCCTGTAATGATTTCTTGCGTTTTCGGGCCATCCTGTTTGGTAAAATAGCGGTGTACTATAGACTGTCTGCATCCGTGGTGTTGCTGTTTTCAGGCCGATGTATAGCTCCGCTTGCATCATACCACAGAACCTTTGGTACAAGGCCGAACCTTGTATCGGTTTCGCCTTCTGTACTATTCTAGATTACAAACGAGATTCTTCTCCCAGCCTCTCGACCTCCTCTGACTCTCTAATCTACCAAGATGATTTTAAGGACATACCGGGGGCAGACATTTAGTTCCCGTTCGATAACTTCAAATATTTCTTTTTTTTTCATCGTCCAAAGACTCTTCTGAAGGTGCGTGAAGATTTATGAGGCACACGAAGCGTGCATAGCCTTTAATTTTTTGCCGATACTGGTTAGCCTTCATCTTTTGGCTGACAATTAAACATACCCCGAGTACATGGTGCCTTGTAGGATAGTCGCAAAGGCCCCATATACGAACACTCCATTCACCAGTCCATTCAAGACCATCCTTTATCCCCAAGGCACGGTGAGGTTTTGGCTTGACCTTGCACCTTTTGGATGGATGGATAGCTTGTGCATGGGGGCCTTTGTAACTCGAGTTCTGTTCAGAGTACGAACATTCCATAAGAAAATTTTTAAATCGTTTTGCCTTTTTCGTCACCCGGGTCCTTGTCGTTTGTTTCAGTTTCAGTTAGGTAGGTCCTTCAAGAGTCTGAGAAAAAATATCGATGTATGGAGCAACTTTTCTTCGATTTTAAGTAAACCCCGTTACAGAAATTTTTTGTTTTAATTTTTGCAAATTTCTTCTCTTTGATAGGAGGTCGCTAGGTCTGGGTAGAAAAAATGGAAAGGCGAAGGACCATGCCACGGATTCGAACCACAGATCTCTGTGATGGCACCCCTTGCTACCAACGCCGCCCGCAAGCCACAATGTCCTGCAACATATTCCGCCTTAAGCTTTACCTTTAAAGCAATTAATAACCAACTGAACAAGCATCATCAACATCTTTTAATTGCAATTAAGATCACCTGAACCGTGGAAATCAGCAGTTTTCCTTTCTGTAAAGGATGCAAATTTGTATCTCATCCAAAAACAAGAGAGAATATTCAAAACTTTATGCCATTTCCCACGACGCCGTCCGTCGTCGTCTGCCATATACTACATATTGAAGAATGAAACCCAAAAATGAAACCGGGTATTTCCGGCAGAGTTGAAAATCATCAATCAACCAAATGTGTATGCTGTGTGTGCTGGTTCCCTTCATTGAGTTAACTGAGTGCAGTGTGGGTAACCATCCGTTCTAGCGGAAATATGAAGCTAACCGTGCTACAAGCGCACAAGTGCACCATGTGCCAGCATATTATCAAATGCCGTTCACCTTCTCTCCCGTCGAAACAGCAGCACCAGCTTCAACCCGATCCGTCCTGGACCTATGCTGCTGCCTGCTGCTACTATTCAACCGGTTGCGGTATATCGAGCAGCTGGCTTGTCCACTGCGTGCATATACAGCATTCATCTGACAATATAATGCCGTATCCAGATGCCTTTGCATATATATCCTAGCTGTGCCGAGATTCTTCTAGCCACATTGCCACTGTTTTGTCCCAATTTTATCGGTATCGAAATGCTCTGTGCACTCTGTGCCCACCGTCGCCGCCGCCGCCGCCAAAACCAGCCGTTCGTTATTGGAATGTGATCAAAAGCTCTTAAAGTCCTTTTTGCCCCTTCCGGGTGCCATCCTCAATCCACAACAAAGCGTTGATTTATGAATCGAATCGAAAAACACGTCTATTGTGTATCCTGACCCGAAAAAAACTAGCGTTCGTCCTTTTTTTCATCCTTGCACACGGCTAAACTCCAAATCAATTCCATCATCGGCGGCGCGGCCACTTTGGTGGGAATTTATTATTTAGCGCTTCCTTATAATCGCCAGGAAGAGAGCCGGAGAGAGAGAGCATTTTTGCTATTTTCATCGTCTAAGGATTAAAGGATTTGTTTTAATTAAAATTTTAAAAGTTTTCAAATATTATCATAGCTGCAGGCCATTCTCGTATAATTCATATACGGACGTGCTTAGAATATTATGGATTGCTTCAGATGCCCGCAAAATACAGCAGAAAAGTTCAAATTGAATTTTAAGTAAAATTATTTAGTATTATCCTTTTGCGAGAGCAGGGGTGCAAGGGGTGCGACTTTAATATTATTGTGCGACTTCGCATGGCTATATATGGTTATATGTGTGTGTGTGTGTGTGTACAAGTTATTCAATTTAATGGGAAACTTTAAGCCTTTTCGTTTTTGCTATAATCAATTTATTCAGAAAATTTTCTACTAAATTAAAACTTCATGGAAAGTGTACATAAAGCCGAGCCGAGAGAGAGGAGAGCATCGGCCGAGAAATTTGTCGGGTGAAAGTTTCCTTTCAAGGATGATTTTATTGCGTTTTGCCTTATTAATTTCTGTTTTGAACATGAAAATTTGAACATGGACAATTTGCATTATGGGTTAGTGATTTTCTGGGGGATCAGGGTATGCTAGTGATTCTTACATGTAATAAGGGTCTTTCAACAGGAGGTGTTAATTTAAATTTGGCGCCATTTTTGAACTGTCAACATACATTACGATTTAACAAGTAAAAACTAGGAGATTTTCAGCTAGTCATCGATACATCCTCGCAAAAATTGAAAATAGTGTGTACTGGCACCACCAAGAAACCTGAGGCCGGTACTACCATTTACTTCCGCTCGGGCAAGTGATGTGAAAACTCCAGCTCCTGCTAGTCAGGTCAGCTGAAATGATCGCCTTTGTAGCTGTGGTTGAAAGCCGAGGTTTGTCCATCAGCCGAGACCATCACAGGAATTGGCCGTCAGAAATCAGTTTGCACAACATTTTGCGTAAAGATCTGGGTTAACTTACTTATTATACCCTCGACACACTAGCACACTTAATCTGGGTTATGACGTCAGAATGACGTAGACTCGATTTTATTTCCATATCTTTTATATGGGTCTACGTCATTTTGACGTCATAATCCGGATTAAGGGTGATAGTGTGTCTCCGGTATTAGTTGCAACTAATAAACTAACACAGGGATTTAAGCTAACGCTGTATTTTTCTCTTCTTCTTCTTTGGTCAGGTATTGTGTCTAAAAGTACCTTGGCTATCAGCTTGACCTATAGGTATATTGAACTACCTATTGAACAGTTGCAGCAGTCTGCCTAGTTGCTTGTCACTTAGACTTGACTGTTCGAGCAGGCGCTCGTTGAAAAACGTATCCCGGCTCTCAGCCAACTGGAGTTTTCCACAGTTCTGCCTTCGGTTTGTTGGGAAGGAGTCTGGGTGTCTAATTGGGTGGTGAAAACCCATTAACAATATCATAATTGGTTAAACCCAATTTTTGTGAGTGATGAAACTCATTCTCATTTCTCTGGTTATGTAAACGTACCTAAAGTTGCGTGTTTGGCTTAGCCAACTGCTATTAGAATTTGCAAAAATCGAAGCCCGTTGCAAAATTCTTTTGTTTTGATTTTTGCAATTTGCAAATTTCTTGCCTCTTTTTGAGTTAAATCCTTACAACATCCAAGGGTTAAACCCATCGCCTCCTGCTTTAGCACTCTCCAGACGAATTGTATCAATGTTGGAGGGGTGTTTGGTTTGAAGCGGCGACGTCCACCTAGTACGTGCTAAACTCCTTAGATTAGCACTTTGCCGCCGTTTTGATACCACTTTATTCTTATGACCACTAGGCTTGTTACGGGTTTTATATCCATTTTGTAGGATTCAAAAACAATGTCGAGCTCGTTACTGCTGGTTCCTTAAGTTTGTTCAGTATGTGGTTGGCAAACGAACTGTGCCTGGGTCTGACTAGTCCAGGAAATTTGGGTAGTATAGTTGTGGGGGTACAGTGACTTCATTGATTGTGGGATCGGATGTAAGCTTTATTCGGGACAAAAATCTGCATAGTTAAGCTTTTTTAGTGGTAAATTTGGGCGCGACTGCCACCTATGTGAAACTAACTAAACGCATTCTTTCTACTATCTTCCCGGGATTTGACTCTCATACTAACCGATTGATTTCTGAAAGGAAATTTTTGTTTAGAAGATAAAAGAAAAATAAAATTGTTGTAAATTTAGAAAGGTATAAATATGTTCGTAACTTAGTTACCCCTGCCATTGATATAGAAAAACTACGATTCTTTTCGTCAAAGCTGAGTCCTAATTTACCTACACAGAAATTTTGGGCCAACATAAAACAACTGGAAATTTATGGAAATGACTCTGCCCAGGTTAACCATAGCGCGACTGAGTTAAATAAATATCTCAGCTGATAGCAGATAAGCCAGGCAGCTTCACGGATAGACAGGTAGGTTGGTCGGCCTGGTTTATCTGGTCTGTCTGATGTATCTGGTCTATTTGGTCGGCCGAAGTTTAACTAGTTTCACATAGGTGGCACTCACGCCCGAAGCTCAACACCCAGGATCTTGTACCCAATAAAGCTTACGCCCAAGTCCACAACCGATGGCTTTCCTGTAATGGTACCCCCATAGCTGTACTACTCATTTGCTCAAGAAGTGCACAATAGTTGATTTTTCATTTCTATCCTTGTAGCTATGCCGTGTTCTTTTGTCGGTGCCGAATACTGTTAATCTTTCCATCTAACTTTGGCCAAGGATGGAAAGTGTAAGTAAATTTGGCATCCATGTTGAAACCCTTCCTTGCTAATTCGTCAGCTCTCTTGTTCCCTTGTTCTGATCCATATATTCGTTGCTTGAGTCCACATTTCTTCCCTAGCATTTTCTTGCATTGAGTCTCAAGTTCAGTTTAGGGTTAAATATAACTAACATCTATGTACATGCCGTCGAGACTAGACTTAACTCGATAAACTTTGTGGATTATTTTAAATCTATAATCACTTCGAAATGATCCTGTACATAGTGACGATCACTTAGAGACAACATTTTTTAATAAAATTCAAGTCTCTGCCTTTTGTTGTGTTCTAATTTCCTTAAATTTCAAAAAAAAATCCATTTCAAGCCGTAAAAAATTTAAGCTGAAGCCCCTAAAGCTAACCGAAAGTAAATTACATCCTCGAGTCGCATGACTACATTCCAAAAAGGCATACTTCTACTAAAAATTATGTCCTTTTCCTTGATTTACGGCGGCTTTCAAGATTTTCATCGTGGAATTCCACAAAACATTAAAATAAAATTACAATACCATCCTATTGGCCATAAAGGCCCCCCGGCAGCCCCCGGCCGGGGCGCGCATGTGGGGGCTGCCAGCGAGGCAATTTTTGCAATAAATACAACAAGAAACACAAAAAATTTTGTAATAATGACTGTTAGCAGGATGGTTCCCAAACACCGTATGATTTCCCAATTTGTGGCTACGGAAAAACATAAAACACCCCACAGGAGACAAGGGTAGCTAAACAGAACAACAACAGAAGATGCTAGTGCGAAAATCCGGGCGGCAGGATGCGAGCTGGGCCGGGGGTGGTGTGGGGCGGGGGTGGTGGCACATCTATACAAGATACAACGATACTGGATACACGACTTAAAACCGCCGAAGTTTCGTTCTGACGGTGACATAAATTGTCTTGTGGGACTCCCGAGAAGCTTGGGGCGCGTCGGCCCCACTTTGTTGGCGGAGTCGATGGGGTGTTCTGGAGGCATCTTCTTGTTGAGGTGATTCGTGGCTCATGGGGGACTTTCAGGCACAACCAGGAAGGACCATTAACAGCTTCGAAACTAGTCTCCAGGGACATCTTAACGGCATCGCATAGAATGCTAGCAGCTAAATTTCGGGGCCAAAGTGCCGACTGCCGTAGCCTGAGCTATGCGAGGGGCTCCGTTGTAGCTGTGGCGTGGGAGATGAAAGGAATATATTAAAAATTTATGTTTCAATATGGCGTGGTACAGCTTGGCTGGAGCGGTTTTTTGTTCTTAATTTTCATCTGGAGCCGAGCGCAAAGTGCAAGCTGCGGCAGTAAGTAAGAAAGTTGTGGCGCGCGGCCACGCAACAAAGCCACACGAGCAATTTATGGAAATTTATAGCGCTGCCATTCTTGAAAGTTATTTCGCCTCTCGACGCACTCTCGACTCGCCCCGATTAGAGTTTCCTGCGGAGAGGTGTTGACGACCTGTTTCCCCTATAAGATTTCATTTTTAATATACACACATGCACCCCCAGCCCTGAGCTACGACGGTTCGTGCCATCCGCTCCTTGGGGGAGGGGGTCGACCGAACGAACGGATGAAGAATGCGGGGGAGTTCAACGGGGAGCAGCGTCTTAATTTCACCTGGTCGGACTGGTGCTCGACCTAGAGCACATTTATCCCAGCTTCCCAAGACCCAAAAGAGGAGCTCCAGCTCTCTAGGAGCCACCAGTGCCAGTCGCCCAGAATGGCTCTGTGAATGCACCCAGCCTTGATCTGTGTGTGCAGGAGTTATGCAAAGTACCTGGAAACTTTGCACAATGCCGCATGTGTGAATTATTGCATTAAATTTAAATAATGAAGAGTTATGGGAGTTAATTGATTTAGGGGTTGGTGGCAGTGGCAAGAGGCATTGAATAGGTCGCTTTTTGTGTGCGGGTGGGTGTGTGTCCGTTCAGGATTGGGGATTCATGGAGGACTTAAGCTCTTTTATGTGGATTTGAATTCACAGCGCCAGCGGCGGCTCTATGCTTAAATGGATGGCGGCGACTGCATGCTCTAACGCCAGATTTTATGATTGAGCTAAGAATTTTAATTGCGTTTTGATTTTATTGTTCCAGGTGTGTGAAAACAAAGTTTTCAAGTTTAATTTATATTTAGTGGTGATCATTTTAGAGAATTATTGCTTTTATTCATTTCGATTACCGTGAGAGCGTTTAGGAGGCTATTTGTGGGCTGAGAGGAGAAATTTCAAACAATCCCTCAAATGTGTATAGCTGCCGTGAGTGAGGAGTATAAACTAGTAATTCTGAATCTTATAACCGTATGCTAAAAGCAGTCACAAGTCACAACGCAATCACAAGTGTGTGGTGAATCCGAATTTGGAAGCAGTTTGCTAATTTTGCAGTCACAAATTGCACAATCCAAATACGCGTGCTTAAAATACCAAAACAGCTGATACTCACAAGAATCAAAATCTCAATGACAAGCACAAGTCACACAAGTTTGTGACTTATGACTAATCACAATTTAGAGTAGGGGGAATCTGAAACCAAACGAATCTAAAGCTTGCACTATACTACTCGCGAAGTTGATCGAAGTTGGTCGAAGTCGTGAGTGTAGAGAGGCACTTCGATTTGAGTAAAAAGATTCGAAGTGTGCTGCGTGCCGAACGCTTGAGATGAGCTGCCTTCGATCAACTTCGAGATGAACTTCGCCGAAGCAACTTCGTGAGTAGTGTAGTTCACGGTTAAGGTTTGAAAATTCGTAAAGGGTTACGCAATTTTTGCACAATTTTTTTAAATTACTCGGATTTTAATAAGTTAAGTCTTGTTGGGCAGATATCACTCTCTGCTGAATCCAGAAATGGCAACTTCAACGGGTTTCATTAGAACGAGTTTATTAGAATTAGATATTAGAAAAACTGCCCAGTTTAGGCCCTCCGCACACGCGTTGACGCGCAATCCCAATTGCAAACTGGTTTCACAATAATCACGCGGACGATCAGCTTGCAACCAAAATGAAACCTTTGTCCACAAACGAGCGCAAAAGATTTTTGATCGATCGGTGTGTGATCGGAAGATACGAAGATTTTGTTAAATAAACTGAAATACAAGTGCAAACATCGATCGACTTGATGTGGAGACCCACTTCCGTACGCAGGCAAGGTTACGAAACAGTTGCGAATGTAACTGGGATTAAAAATCTGTCGACTCGTGTGCGGAGGGCCTTAAAGTACTTGTGATCCTTAGTCGAAGTTTTTTCATTTAAACAAAAAAGGGGCTCGACCGAATACCATGAAATTTTTTTCAGAGCACTCCATCGTTAATATGCCTCGATCGGCACCTCAATGAAATCGATATAGTCTTTGGTTCGCGTGATATCGTGCAGGTACAAAAATCAGGTACGACGTTTAATTAAAAAAAACGCCCCAACCGAATTTTATGAAAATCTTCAGATCATATTTTCGTTAATACACTTCGAACAACATAATCAACGATATTACTTTTGGTTCGCGGGATAGAAAAAATCACCACATACTGCACTCTCGTACTCTGGTACAGGGTGCGCCATCTAGACCTTCAGTGTTTCAACATTGAATTTTTTATCCGATTTCAACAAATGTACACGATTCTGAAAAGTCATTCCGTACTATTTTAGCTATGAGTCAATATACACATCGTTGCGTCGAAAAATTGTAATTTGGAGTAACCTCTTCGTTGGCACCAGACTCTTTTCTGTGGGGTTATTTAAAAAGTAACGTTTATGCCAAGCCGAAAAGCTTTGACGAACTCAAAGCGCTAACATACCAGCCGAAATAGCTGTTATAACCCCTGAAATGCTGATAAATTTTAAGCAGGATGCCCGAAAGAGAGCTACTTTTTTCGTATCGAATAGAGATAGTCATTTAATTAACAATATATTCAAAAACTGATTTGAAATAAATGGTAGAGCATATCCTAAAGAAATCTTGCTCATTTGTCGAAATCGGCTAAAAAATGTCTGAGTTATTCAGTATTGAAATACCGAAGGTCTAGATGGCGTACCACATTATATAGTATTGATTAGAAAGTACTGAATGTGGCAGATTGGGTTACAGTTAAGTGGTTCTATTTAAAGACGAACTTCTAGGCCGTAGTGTGTTCCAAAAAAGATGGACGACAGTGTGTTCTGATGAGCCCAGAAGCCTAGTATTGCATTACAGGAAAAAATTTTGTCGCAGAAGCTTGAGGTTCTTCTTTTTTTTGGTAGTTTTATTCCGTGGCTTAATGAGTATGAAGACTAGAAAGTTGCCATCAGCGATGAGTTTGATGAGGCAGTTTTACCCCTTATCTATTCATGCCAAAGTGGTTTTCGAGGCCCCAGCCCTGTAAATGTATTGTATGCAAAGCGGACCCGAATGTAGGGCTTTTAAATTGTAGCCTGGGTTCAACTCAGGTACATAAGAAATCCCAGCATTGAGATGCCTGTAAGATCATTCCATGGCTAATCTTCGGTATGCCAAAGATGTTAGAAGAGGCTTCAGTAGTTCGATTCACAGCGTTCACTGAGAATGAAGGAAGGTCCTTGCAGGTTTAATTAGAGCTAAGACTGTACTTCGTTTTGAAAGCGCTGAATTCGACACAGGGTTGTAGCAGATGCGGGGACATTACTCCACACATCGAACTGTAGAACTTCGACCAGAAATCGAGAAGACTGGAGGAAAAGATTAGAAGAGGCCAAGGCTCGAGTTGGGCTGGTAGCGCCATTGGAAGAAGAATAAGAATTCGAGACAGTTCTTGGCAGCCCAATTAATAAATGAGTTGGATGTAACTGTTGACACAGTTGGACATTAGCTCACGATTTTGTTTTATATTGCCAAAGGGGTAGCAGTAACGTAGAGTATCATAATCGGAAAAGCGGTGGAGTATTAGAAAAAAAAAACAGGTGGTAGAATTGATCCCTGTGGGCCACCGGTTTATTTGGTTTGGCGTTTAGATACGACCCCGTCCAATAGTATCTTGATTGATGGCCAGAAAGACAACTTTCAATTCAGTTCTTTAGAACTAGGTCAATACTAATAGCTTGAAGTTTAGTCCACAGAACAGGTCGTCACAATCTGTCAAAAGCTTTGGAGATACCTGGTGCAAGCATACCCCATTTACAAATGGTTTGGATGTTTTAGTTGAGGGCCTCTGTCGCTACGCTTCGCTACTGATTTGTACAATAGGAATTGGCAAAGCAGTGCCAGGAAAGAAGAATTCGACGCGAACATAGATGCCAATAAATCGGCCTTCGATTTTATTGCTGTTACCAAAAGAGCCTCCTCCATTGTAAACGAAAGATTGTGGTTATGGCCACAGCGAAATTATTCTTGATGGAAGTTACCGAGGACCAGAAATTTCTATCCTCCGCAATAGGATTAAGAAATTTGCTTCTCAACCTCTGATTTTTCGGATGACCTGTTCAAAATGTGATCAAAAATCCCTTGTCAAACAAGTACGATTAAAAACTTGAACTTCCAAGTACATAGTGGATTATCCCCTAACACTTGTTACTCGAGCACACTTTCAATTTTCCAAAATACCCAAGTCTAATTCCGTGATATTTCCGACGCCATTACAACAAAACTTCTCTCACCTTAATACATCCAAATACAGGTGAGAAATGCAAACAAAGCATCCTCCCCAGACCCTCTTCCCTTTTAATGACTTCTTTTTAAGCCATCATTTCGCCGCAGTTTTTAATCGACTTCTTTATGGACTTTAGTATGAAGTTCTTTCATTAACACCTCACGCCATCCATAAAAAATACGCGAAGGCTGCTGCAAAAAAAATCGCACAAAAAGGGGTAAAAGGATGGTTTATTGTAGGCCAAAGAAAAAGGTGTAAAGTGGTTTCCTTATGTATTTCAATGGACTTCTTCTAAAGCCGCCGACGGAGAGATCTGATATAGGCCCCCGAAAAAATACCCCCGGAAAGAGGCGGAGAATGAGGGAGAGGAGGGCATATTCTTTTTTTTTTTCTTTCGTTTTTAAAAGAGAGTTTTTAATGCATTTAAAATTTCTCCTTTTTTTAAGACATGTTTGAATTCTTGAGGGAAATTTTCAAAGTGCCTCGGGGGGCTACTGAAATCTGTTCAACTTTTGCATTAATTAAAAAAGAAGAAAACAATTTTTTCGCTGTTCTTATGACTTTGCCAAATGGGAGTTGGTTGGTGATAAATTAGAAAGTTCATTCAATTATAAATTTTTTAAGACAGAGAGAAGATGGCGCTAGGATGACTTTTTCGTTGAGTAATATTGGATCAGACCGGGAAAATTTATCGCCTCTCGAGGGAAATGGGCCTATTTAGCAAAATGAAGTATGCAGATATAGTCATGTACCCGGACAGAATCATGCACTTGCGATAATAAATTGGAAGAAATTCAGTTGGTGAACAATTATTAACGGTACTCATGGGGTTTTTACTTTGATAATCGGAAGACAGATGGGATTAGTTCGTGTTGATCTATGAGATGTCCATGGAGACTCTCGAGTATAAAAGAATTTTTGGATATGCTACTGTGATCCAGAAATAGAAGTAAGATATCATATTGTTCTGCAACCGCTCTATTAGCTTGATTTAGATCCTTTTGACTTCTGGCTATTCCGGAAAATCCGGTCAGAGGTTATAGTTTTAATCCAATTGAAGAGATACGAGCTGAATCGAAGAACACTTTGAAGGTCGTTCCGGATATCGACTTTAACAACTGTTTTAAAGATTGGAATAAACGTTGGCATAAGTTTATTGTACCTTGATCTATATCTAAAAAACTCCTAGTTTTTACTTCGTGGTGAAAACCTGAGGTTGGTTGCACGAATGGACCAACCCCCGACTCTCTCACAATACACTGAAATTATCGTAAACTGTGCCAAATATACACCCGTAAGGCGGTACCCTAGGTTTCCCGAGGAAGGCTGCTCGTCAGGGGGTCCGGGTGTGGGGTAGACCTTGGGAGTATCACCTAATGACGTGTATCACCACTTATCTGCGAGAGAGCCAGATTAACCTTGAGGAAGCAAAGGCCCCTGAAGAGAAGCCCGGAGAGAGCTATGTACATCGGCCAAATAATTATCCTATTTACATACCCAAACCGCGGCGCGCCTTAGCAATGCGCAATTCTTATTAACATCCACAGCCGCCTTTGCAAGACTTCTCCCCATATTGACAGCATCCATTGTCGATCTTGTCTTCCTGAAACCAAATTGCCGTTCTGACAAACCGCTTTCCTCTTGGTGTTTGGAAGTAGTGCGCCGAAGCTTGGTCAGCGACGCTTGTTCCTTCCATGGCTAGAAGCGGCCCTATTCTTTGAGAGTCTCCGGAGAGTCAGTCGATAGTCGTAAGCTCGCCCATTTTCCATTTTAACACTGTGACACATACGGGTTTAGAACCGTTCTAAGCTTCATTATGGAGGCGTCCAACTTTTTTTCTGAAGGCTTTTCTATATGGTCGTTGCCTTCACCCTTTTCGCCGAATTATTGTGGCATGGAGAAGATCCAGAGGATCTAACCTTCTTGTCATTAAGACAATCGGTATCCCTTTCTTCCTCGGGGCCACGCAGACCCTATGGCAGCCTTTACACGGGCATAGCCAACTTCCAGAAATCGCCTAAAATGTTTTCAGGCTGCGCCACGCCGCTTTCTCAAAACGATAGCTTTTTTTTGGTCGTCTCCCCAATTAGGTGCCTGCACTTTTGCAGATGGGCTTCTAAGGAGATCTTCGTTCAAAGAAGGAGTGACCTCAGCGTACTCTACGGGGGTTTGCGGGTTCAGAATGCCGTCCCGCTGCCCGAAAATTTTCCTTCACTGGAGCCATATTCAGCACCCTGCTGCATCAGCCTGTTGGGTGGGCTATGAACGCCCAAGAAGTGTTTAAGGCGTTGAGAAGTGCTCTATGCTTAAAAGTTGTTTGTATTTATGTGGCCTATTAATATGTACGATCGATCTTGGGGTCAGCACGCCCTGCTGCGCTGTGATGTGTTCGAGTCATATTGAAGAGCAGAGCACACACCCACTTGACTGGCTACAAACTTTCGTCGCCTTCCCGCCCTGACTCTCAAGAGGCTCGGAATTGGATCCCTGTCACCTGGCTCCTAGAACAACCGCTCCTCTCACTCTACTTCTTCAGGGTCGACGCTGAGCAAATTACCACTACTACTTTACTATCAAATCGAGTGCTCAGTTCGAGCTACATTCAACGGGCTACGTGAATTTTACGATTCACAATGGTGCATTCGTGGACAAATTCCAATCAACCGGGTCAGTAAAACAAAACCCGTACGTCGTCGTAAAGTGAGGTCTGCGGTCAATGACAGTGACAGTCAATTCCTCGTCAAGCACAGGAACTTAACATTAAATACAAAATTCAATTGACCCACGAACTGAAGGTAAACGCCTACATCCAGAGTCGAGCCTTCGCTGACTGGGTTCTGGAGCAGTTGGAGGTGGACACCAATTTCGAACCCAAGACTATAGTTAACGACGAGGTCCATTTTTGGTTGAATGACTGTGCGAACAAGCAAAATTGTCGAGATGCAGAGAGATAACAACCCACGAGTGACCCATCAGTTGCAAATGCATTTAGAAAAGGTCACAATTTGGACTGGGTTTTAGTCGGACCATATATCTGCCAAAACCAAGCTGGCGCCGCCATTACTGTCACCGGCGGCAGGTACATGTCGATGATAAGCAATTTTTTGTGTCCCAAAATCGGAAGATATGGATCTCAACATTATGTGTATGCAACAAAACGACGCTATGTGCCACACAGCGCATGCCACAATCGATCTTCTGCATAAGAAATTTAACGGCACGGTTAATTCGGGTTTCGGCGACATCAACTGGCCACATTAGACTTTTTCCTGTGGTGCTAGGTTTAATCACTGGTCTGTGCGTGATTTTTGGACCTATTACCTCCGGAAAAAGGAAGATGGGTTTTAAACTCGAAGTGGGACGGATCCCTCTAATTCGTTAATGTTCTATTGTTTAAACTTGAGTAAGATACTATTTGTTAATCATTTTTCGAAATGACCTACATATATATACTGCTGTAAAGTTTGACTTCAATCTGGACTGAACTCCAATCTATTCGCAATTCTACCAAGGTTCATCAGAGTCATTGATTGTACATTTTCCAAGATCGAAAGTTACTGCACTTGAAAATTCCATCAACCAGGCCGTCAGATTTGTGCGATCCTCCTACCTTTCCTACAGAGCGATTTTCTCATCAAATCAATGGATTATGCAAAAAGAAAATCCATTGAAACTGTTTTTCACTAAAAATTAAAACCATCACAAAAACCCAATAAATCTCTCACAGCATCATAACAAAATTATGAACAGCATCTCTAAATCGTACAGAAAATCATGATAAATCGCTTCTCTCTCTCTTGTCTTAAGACGTTCAAGAGTTTCTGCGATAAAACCGCTTTCAAAACACTCTGGCGCTCGCTCTATTCTGAACATCAGAAAATCTTTACATGAAGCTTAATAAAAACACAATCAAAGGATAAAACAGCAGCGGCGGCGGCGGCACCGTCATCTAACACCGTAAGGATCCAAATTGGGTACAGAGGAGGGCGGGGGCGGCGAAGCACAAGAACTTGACTTGTTGTTACCACAAAATGAGTAAATCTTGAATGGGTTTGGGTTGGGGGTGGAGGGTTAGGGTGAGGGTGGGATTACGGAAGGATTAATAAAAGGATTCCAGGACGTACAAAACCATCTGTGGCACCACTCATGAATTTCTGGGGTGCGGGGTTTTTTGGGAATCACTTGAGGTTGAGGTGCGGAAGTTTTGTTTGCACGATCGAATTTTGGGGAAGGGGAAAAGGAAGGGATTTGTTGCGATTATCATTTTCCTTCTTTTTTTTTTGTTGGTTATAATTTATCATCGTAAAGATTAAAAGATTTTGTTGCTATACAGTTTGTCACAAATTTCTTTATGACAATCCGTTAACTGAATGAAAATTTTGGTGGTTTTCAGTCATTTTTTGGTTTCAGGTTGAATCTTGGCAATAAATCATCTTTTTTCACCTATTTCATTCTAAATATTAAAGACACAAACCACTGACCGCAGCGACACCACTTTAAAGCTCGGTGACAGTTCAACAGCTCGTGTCAGCAGTGTCGATATTGCTTTGGAACTAGGCAATGACCGTAACATTGTTTTTATTTACACAAAACTGAATACAAAAAATTTCGAAGTATTAGTTCGTCGCACGAATGGAAACGAATCATGAATAGAGTTAGAGACCCAGCGCCACCGACAGCATCGTATCGGTTGCGAAGAGGTCCTGCTCGGACCTCCAGCTAACGGATCAAAGAAGAAAGAAGAAAACCTAAGACTCCAGGCAGTGTTGGTGTAACAACAGACAGACAGACAGACCAGACAGACAGACAGGCAGGCGGATATACCAGATAATCCAGACAGACAGACAGTCAGGCGGTGCTCACTAGCCCTCAAGACCACATTCATTCCCAAGTCAACAACCGATGACGTCAATGGTACAGAACTCCTGTTGCTATACTATTCAAAGCTGCCCCCAGTCAAACTTGCAAGGTCCCCTTAGCGACCGCCCAAACCCGAACCCGGCAAGCAACCGTGACCATTCCCACTCCGATACCAAGGCAACGAAAACCCCGTTACCAAGCAAGTGAAGCCTCGCAGGAGTCTCCTCCGATATAGAAGAAGTAAGTTGCTCGAATGCCAGGATCGCGACTACTGCATTTTTTGGGATGGAGGTGAAGGGAGTCTCTTTTCACGAGGAAATTACTCTCCACCATCTCAACATCACTGACAACTGGATCAAGCTCTATTGCCCCACAATACGACCCAAACAACCACCTATTCTTCAGAGAAACTGGCGCGGCTGGTGAAACGACGTGAAAGCAACTGCGAGAAGAAATCTCTAATTGTCAAGCTCGAGCGACAGAGATTTGCAGGTTTGATTAGCAATAAAACCGTTCTTTGGTTTCGATGTATTGAATTCGGTACGATTCTGGACGCCCCAAGCAAAACTAATTCCAATGCGAGTCAGAACTAAGTCCGCGTTCCTCAAGACAGGATCTGGAACGTGCTTATCTGGGATTGTCGAAGCCGTATAACAAACACAGAGTACTGTCAGCAAAAAAGCTGTAAAGTGAGTCGGAAGTGATTGTGGAGTAGGTCATTTATAAAGATTTGAAAAAAGGCGGGTGATAAAATTGACCCCTGAGGGATACCAGCAGAAATGGTGTGGGGGTGTGATTGGACTTAGTCTTTCTTGAAGATTGCAGTTTAGCTAGCAGAGCAGGGTGCCGAACACTATTAAAAACCTTGAAGATATCTAGAGCAATCAAATCGGACTTACCAAATTCCTGCTCGCAAATGCAGTATGACCATATTCGAATAGATTTCCGCTTGAATCGCTTAAATTTAGCATACACTTAAAATAGGTAAAATGTCTCAAGGTAAACCCGTTGGCATGCCGTACAATCCTCTCTCTCTTATCTAGTCTACCGATTTACTATACAAACTTACCATGGCATATGCTGTTGTTGTTGGCAGTAAATGTGCTACACTATCTTCATAAAGGTTTATCAAAACTCTGAACAGTATTATCTCTCTCTTTTTTTTGTTGCTACATTTTGACAAAAACGCTATAAATAACATTTACCAAAAGCACGAAAAAGCTATTTGTGCTTCGTAAAACTCACTTGCCGGCTCCACGGCGAACATACTCGTATAACTCTCAACCCCCAGTAGTAGTACATTCCATATTAGAAAAATAACACTGATTATGAGTTCATTTCGGGTAAATAACAAAAATAATTCTTAATAATGCCCGTGCGAGCAGTACTAAAGCCCAAAACAATATAAACTGTGTGCACAGGAAAAAAAAAGGAAAAACAAACAAAGCACACACAAAAAAAGAGCACAAAAAAAATCCAGCCCTACCTTAGCGAGAATGTCAGGACGAAATCCTCTTTGGAAATCTGCGTTTAACCGAATATAAGAGTTCCACTTGCTAAATCCACATACAGCCACTATCTCACTGGTGATACTCTCGCAACATCCTCTACCTCTATATAAAATCCCGAATGCCCGCACAGTAATAAATTTCCCGACTTAATCCTTTCATACGACCAATAAAAAAGCTTATGGGAGCTTAGGTCCTTTTCTAGTTAGCACTGGTGAGAACAGGAAATTTCCATGCGAAAAATCTTGCTGCGCGCATTTAAGTTTCAGTCAGCGATGGGGGTGGGTTCTGTAGTCGGGAGGATGGAGCGGAGGGTGGGGGTGTAGCTGCGAATGTGTGTCCAGGACTTTCAGGCGACGACTCCTCCAGGATAACTCTTAACACGTCCTCTCTGTCGTGGCAGCAGACGAAAATGTTTCTTGTAAATGATGCATGCACGAGAGGAGTTTCGTGGAGATTTAAGGGAAGTTACGATGCTGTCAAGTATAGTTGCCGAGCCTTTAAGTCTGGTTTTTAGGGTCCTTTTATGCACGGAGTGATTGTTGTGATTTTTATATTGTGAAGTTTGGGGGGCTGATTGGATTTTTTTGCGCGGGTCGCGCGTTTTTTGGGTTTTTAATGGTAGCGAAATAAAATTGGGTTCTTAAAACTAGTTTAGTTTTGTTTTCTGAGTATCTTGAGAGTTGTGGTAAAAACTAAAGTCATTCACAGCAGCAGCTTAAGGAACAGCTGAATGGTGAAGATGGCGGAGGTATGGTCTGTGAATGGTCGCTACTACGTCTTATGGCTATGGGTAAGATTCTTAAAGCATTGGAGAACGACTGGACATACGGAGTCGCCTATCCAAACCACATAATGATCCTTGTATGCGAAAAGTTTCTCTCCACAATCAGATTTTAGACACCGCTCTTGGAATGGTTAGCGAGTGGTCCAAGCGTTGTGAGTTAGCCGTTAATCTGAAAAGGACCGAACCGATGCTTTGCTGAAGAAGGCACTTGCTGATCCGTTTTTTCTTAAACAACCGCCAACTCTACGCTGTTCCTTCCCGTTTCTTAACCCGGTCAGTAAATAGTTGGAGTGCACTACAAAGAAAGTTAGACATTGCGCTCTAAACTATTCATTATGGATAGGATGGGCGAAAACCCCTATCTGAAGCCTTTGCTTTCAGGAGGATGAGTCTGCGCTTCATGTTCTCTGTAAGTATCCCGCGATAGCGAGGAGCAGGGTTTCGGATTTCGAGGTTGCTCGAGACGAGATGTTGTTCGAACAGTCAATTCTAAACGACGGTGGAACTCTTGCACCCAGTATAACGAAAGAAAAAGAAATATGCTTTCACCAAAAGCACAAAAAACCCTGATTTTAGTATTCTTGCAATTAATGGACATGCACAGGGCCTAACCTGATCATCTAAGTACTTGGGTCTTACTATGGACCACAAGCTGGCGCGGCTCAACATCGAAGAAAGGCCAAAGAAGGTCGGTAGAGCTTTGTATGGCAGTAAACATTCCTTTCGTGAGAGGTTAATAGCGACACGTCGGTCGTTGGCTCTACATAACAGTGATTAGCTGACATATGGCTCTCGTGTATCGTGGCCCGCTCTTGCAAAATGCTATACCACAAATCCAGAGTAGACAAATTCAAAAGAGTGCGCCATGACTTAAAGTTACCACCCTCACGGAGAAAATGAACGTAATTCTTCATATTTTGTCACCGTATCTATACAGAGTGCGGGAAAAGTCTGGCAACGGTCCAATACTGCCTGAAGAGTAGGTTTTCGTGAAAAAAGTTTTGAGGAAAAGTTGCTCCCCTTCGAGGGTGACAATTGAAATTTCAGATTTACCCCCACCCCTGCGAGGGATGAAAGGATGTTGGTGATCTTTGTGGGCAAACGATTCCACCCTCCTAACTGAGCAACTTTTATTCAAAACTTTTTCCACGAAAACCTACCCATCAGGAAATTTGAAGAAAAACTATTTCAGAAGGGCCAAATAAATCCAGATCTTCTTCTTCTTCGATGGCTCTACAGCCCAATTCGAGCCTTGGCCTCCATCAGCTTCTTCCTCCAGACGTCTCTCTGCTCCGCAGCTTTTCTCCAGTTTCTTGTGTGAGCAGTTTTGCTGCATCGGCCTTAACATTATCTTCCCACCTTAACCGTGGGTTGCCAACTGGCCTTTTGCCATCTGGTAGTAGATACAGGGCTTTTTTTGGTATCCTTGAGTCATCCATTCTTTGGACATGGCCGGCCCAACGTAAACGTAGTAGTTTGGCATGGGTCGAAAGTTTACATTCTTTGTATAAGTCGTACAATTCGTGATTGTAGCGTATTCTCCATGCACTGTCTTCATTGATTGGGCCGTATATCCTTCGGAGAACCTTCCTCTCAAATATATCCAGCTTGTCTGCGGATTTCTGGGAGATACTCCAAGCTTCACATCCATACGTAGCTACTGTACGTATGATGGTTTTGTAGATTCTTATTTTAGTTTTTCTGTGGATGTCTCTGGATTTCATTACTGGCAGTAGTGAGAAGTAAGTTCTGTTCGTGGCGTTTATTCTCTTTGTACGTCTATCGTTTCATCGTTGTCTTCGCTGACTGTGGACCCCAGGTAGTTAAATTGGTTTGCCCGTTCAAAGTTATATTCCCCCCAGGTGGTATTGTGGTTTCTTCTTCTTCTTTCCACCCTTGACTGAATTAGAATCTTAGTCTTCTCTGCGTTTATTTGCAGCCCTATATGTTTTGCTCCATCTTCTAATTCTGTAAATATTTCTCTAAGATATGACAGTGATCTTGCAAGGCAGTTTATATTGTCGGCATATCCTGCCAACTGTTTGGATTTGTTAAGCAGTTAACCTTGCGAATTACTCCTTCTAGGCAGAGATTAAATAGCATGGGTGCCAGCCCATCGCCCTACTTTAAGCCTTGCTTGACTGGGAAGGATTCCGTCAATTCTCCTTGTATTCTGACTGCACATCTTGTATTTTCCATTGTCATTTTTGTTAATTTTATTATCTTCAGGGGGATGTTTAGGTCCAGCATTGTTGCATACATTTGCTCCCTGTCGATGCTGTCGTATGCTTGTTTAAAGTCGATGAAAAGTTGATACACGTCAATGTTGTATTCCCAGCATTTTCGGAGGATTTGCCTTATTGTAAAAAGTTGATCCATTGTTGACCTATTTCTTCTGAATCCAGCTTGGTATTAATAATAAATCCAGATGTCATTCCTAAAATATTGAATTTATAATTAGCGGTAACGACCCTTAAACCTAAGTCTGAAACTCCCAAAAAAATGCAGTAATCCTTTTTTATATAGTAGAACAAAGTAACATAGTGTCCCAAAGAAAATTAAAGGACCACCTTAATATATATTGATCACAGACTGATTAAAACAAACAAACATAAAAACTAGTAGGTAGTAACACACTTTAGCGTGGGAACCACTGTAAAGTCATACCTGACGGGCAGCCACTGTGAGTCACAGATGACAGCACTCCCTCATGCTGTCACGCACGGAAGCACACTGTTCCTCACTGTTACACCTCTACCTGTCACGGCTGCACTTTGTTTCCCAGGCTAAACCGTCCCAATACCCACTGAAACTACAAAACACTTTAAACATGTTGCTAAGTTATGATTAATTTTAATTATCCTCTTTCCTATCAATATTGCTCTCAAAATAAATTGAAATAAGCCGATTCTATACCCAAATATACTTGGGCCCATCCTAAACAAGGATATTCTATCAAAACAAAATTCATTTTAAAATACTACCAGGCGAAGAAGGGACTAAAATTAAAATTATCATAATGACTTCCCCATTCAATAATATTTCATTATAAAGGGTCAAAGATGAAAATATTTTCCCCATCCATCCTTATTAAGGAATTCCAACTGAAATATTTTATCCATTTTAATCTAAAAAAAAAAGAAAAAATTACCGAACCTTTATGTAATGAACATCTATCGATCTTCTTCTCTACACAATACAAAAGGAAATAAGCTAATAATCCCCATCGAAATGCCTTTAGTCTTAGCACGACTTATACCTGCCAATAATATTTTTTTTTCCGCCCATCCGTTTATATCCTCATATCGCCTCTTCTTTCTGAACGCTCGCTCAAAGACGCCTCTTTTTATATATATAGAGCTACCCATCATTGAGTTATTTTCACAATCATCTTCTCCCTTCATTTTGCGCAGGGAGATTATCCATCTTACTTTATTTAGAAGCGGATTATTTATTTAACTTTTTTTTTCGACGTTTTTTTTTTGTTTGGTGTTTTTTTTTGTTCGTTTTTATTTAATTTTTTCGTTGATTCCATTTATTTAAGGGATGTTGTAGTGCCGTACTTGAGGCGGCGGTGGAGAAAGGGATGGTGATGGACTGTTAAGGATGAAAGTTGGACACCCACAAAAGTGCGCCTCAATTTTGATATTTTAATTTTATTCTTAGAAATTGACTTAAATATTGTATGGGTTCTCTATGGTAATGGAGATGTTTAGCTGGAAAAAAGGACCTTCAACGAGACCACAAAAAGTTCAACTCCTTCTTGGGAAGCAGCTCTTAGTATGGTATTCAGGTAAAGGTGGCAAGTATCGAGAACAGTAGAGTTGAGCCGGACTTACAAGAGGCAGTTCATTTGTCCCGTACACGATAGTAAATTGTACTGAGGCCTCAACTTTTTTAAATGTCCCGGTTCAAAAATAATGTACTACTCGGATATGAGCGTGTATCGTGCGTTTGTAAATTACGAAGTGGAGAGACATTTCTTACTTCTTTTGCAGCAGCAAAATATCCAATCTGAACTGCGCCGAGGTGAGATTGTAAACACGAACTGCATAGATATTTTCTTACTGTTTTTGCCGCAGTCAAATATCCAATTTAAGTGGTGAGATTGTAAATACGAACTGGAGAGAAATCTCTTACATTTTTGAAGGAGTGAAATTTTATACTAAAGAGACAATTCTTACATTTTACGAGGGAGGTGAATTTTGTGCTGAAGAGATAATTCTTACATTTTTCGAGGGAGGTAACAATTCTTACATTTTTCGAGGGAGGTGAATTTTGTACTGAAGAGACAATTCTTACATTTTTTGAGGGAGGTAACAATTCTTACATTTTTCGAGGGAGGTGAATTTTGTACTGAAGAGACAATTCTTACATTTTTCGAGGGAGGTGAATTTTGTACTGAAGAGATAATTCTTACATTTTTCGAGGGAGGTAACAACTCTTACATTTTTCGAGGGAGGTGAATTTTGTACTGAAGAGACAATTCTTACATTTTTTGAGGGAGGTAACAATTCTTACATTTTTCGAGGGAGGTGAATTTTGTACTGAAGAGACAATTCTTACATTTTTCGAGGGAGGCAAATTTTGTACTGAAGAGATAATTCTTACATTTTTCGAGGGAGGTAACAACTCTTACATTTTTCGAGGGAGGTGAATTTTGTACTGAAGAGACAATTCTTACATTTTTTGGAGGGAGTGAAGTTGGAGAGATATTTCTTACATTTTTCGAGGGAGGTAAAATTTTATTTTTATTTTTTAATCTCTATCTGTAACAATAAAATATTTTCGTGTTATTTTCAATTTTAGGGAGTTTAATTTTAAATCTGTAAATATGTTTTTCTTTATACAGTTAACAAAAATTTTAAAGAATATTTTTGTAACCAACATTCATAGGCACGATAATTAATATTTCCATTCATGCATTTATCATTTATCGTATCCTCTCTTTCGCAAACGCAATAGATCTCCCCCATCGCAACGTTTGAGCCATTCACTACGTGACGTGCTAGCACAATACAATGGCACCTCGCCTCATTTGAAGTGAGACATTGTACTGGTTCAAAAGGAAAAAGAGGCTCCTCTTACAAACTCATTTTATTATCGTGTCCTACCCAACACTAGAGAACAGGGCACAATTGGCACGGAAAGGTTATCGTTCTGTAACTGCACTCGTGAAAATTCCTATACGTAAGCAGGGCAGTATGTTTTGGGAGTGACTTTAAATCCAGTCTGACAGATTCAGGCAAGCTTAAAAACTTACTCTAAGTGCTCTAAGAAGAAGGTTCCAAATACATGGTGTCTGATCCTAGCCAGAGTCGGACAACTGTAGTGCTACAGAAGGTTTTGCAATTGCTCAATGGCCAGTGATCTTCGATACTAGGATGAAGATCATCATTAGATCGCGTGATCTTTGCTGGCTGTAGTCATGAGTTTAAACACCCCCACCTGTAGTCTGCCCGATAATACCTGTCTTCATCACAAACAGCCAGCCTCAGTGGTCTAAGGAGCCGATTACCATACCAGAGGTTTGTGGTTGGACTTCGCTCAGTGGCATGTTCCTTCGTTTTCCATTTTATTTAATCCAGATAAGTTTCCTTCTTTTCGTCTTCCTTCTTTCGCCTGTAAGCATAATAAGCGAAGTAGTCATCTCCTGTACGATTACCGAAGTCAGCGTTCTGCTGCGATAGTATTGGATGGAAGCCGATGGAATAAAATCGCTGGTCGGTGCTATAAGTACTTTCAATTTTATCTCTACTTTTGTAAAGTGGATATCCTCAGTCCAGGGACATTGTTATGCCTCTTGAACAAGTGAGTCCCGCTAACAACAACAGCAACAACAGCAATGGCTGATCCGGTACGTCTTAACCAAAGAAGCGAGCTCCTTTTAATAGATTTCGATCAGCTTCGACGTTACATAGATTACCCCTAGTGCGTTTTGGCTAAATAATCACAGTATTGGCCTGGCTGCTGGCTTTGCGTTCCCCTGAAGATTGCATAGCCTATCTGCCGCCGTGCTAATGTAATCCTCCCAGCTATATAGTCAACAGTGCATGCTATCGTTCGCCAGTAGTTATATGGGGAACATCCTTGATAACACAACACAAAGCCTCATCAGAGGTGATTTAAAAACATGTGGAACCTTAGCCAGTATGTGACCCTCATTATCTTCCCATTCACCTTCCGGTTCAATGCTGCCATCACTGCATATATCAGCACCGAATTAACCACTCTTTAGATGAGAAGATGGCGATTTTGTCTTGGACTACCTATGAAAGGCTTCATCCTTTCAGCCTTTTTGACTATGCTCTGCAGGTGCGGTCTAAAGTGGATCTTTCTATCGATCATCACACCCAGGTATTTTATCACAGTTTGGGATCGTATACTCCACTCACCTTCTGATGGTTACGGTCAGTGGTCTCTTTCCTTCTTTTGCTAATCAGTACCACCTTTGTTTTACTTTCTTTGAGTGTTAACCGCGGCCAATGTCGAACTTTCTTTTTCGAAACTCGACCTGGATGTCGAACAAACATCCTTCACTGTTCGTTAGGCGAAATAGTCTATTATATATTCCTCTCGAGGACGTCCTAAAGAACAGGCGGCGGTGCAATAACTTCTTGGTTTGAAGCATAAAAGAGATTAGGTCTAGATTAATGGTCTGAATTGTGCTTCATTAAATGTCAATGAACCTTACGTTAAAACTCTGGTATATTATTCGAGTTGGGAAACTATCACTGTGGAAGATTATTCCATAGTCTAGTTCAGGGATGGCTAACAAGTTGACCGCGATCGACCTGTCGAACGTACTCGATGTCTTTATTTATTGTGTTACAATATGCATGCAGTTATGAGCCCCATTCATCGAAAAACACAGCCAGTGACGAATGGACTCTCGATTAACACCGTGGTATTCTTTCCTTTTAAGGAATCTGCTCACTGGAACCTATCATACCATGACCGTAACCGTATCGACACATGCAAACAAATATTTTTTCTATGAATTATTATGAGAAAACGCCCACTAGACCGTTCCGTCACCGACTAATACCGTAGTATGCCATGTCCGGGCCGTCAGCGATGTTGACATGTAGCATAATACGCGTTGCAGATGGGCATAGATTGCTGTGGATCTGTTGCAGTAGGCATAGTATTAGGTGTCGCGTTTCTTGACGTGGCTGGCACGTTCATAGCACGGTCATGGAACGCTCCTTCTACGTGGGGAGACTTTTTATCCGTAATAGGAAATACTTAGGATTTCTCTCCAACACCTCGAACGAACCTTCTTATGGTGGGTTCATAAGATCAAATTTGGTCTTACCTGATGTTGCAGTAGACTTTCCACGGGATATTTTGAATACTCCTTGAGCTTGAACGATCCCTAATCCCTCCGAGAAAAACGCAAAAGTGCTGCAACTCCATCCCCAACTTGATGATTTTTGTACCAAAATGTAGAACAAAAGTTGACCATCCCATGGCCTAGTTGAGCTATTGAAACGCAAAAGGTGCCATCACCGATGAATTCGATGTCGAGGTTTTGCATTTTGTCCAGCCACACCAAAATTATTTTTTGAAACGCCGGACGAAATAAACGAACTGTATTCGAAGCGAGGCCTAATGTAGTAGAGATTGTAGCCGAGCTAAGGGCTCAATGACGAACTTGCATCTGTTTTTTGGCGATTTGGAATATGTGATCATTCCATAGCAGGTTCTTAGTTGAAGTTAGGCCTAGAATGGTAAGAGATGGGTCAGCCATTTGGTTCGGACGTTCTTTGGGGCGAACTTTTATTGTTATTATAAATGTTTTGAATTCTTTTTTATATTTTACATTATTCAGCCAGAATTCAGTTTATTAACGATCTTTTCTTTTTTTTATTTCCAGATAACAATCAACCTAAACTAGGACCATATCAACACAAACTAGAGTCTGCGTAAGTATTCAATTTTGATTTTCCTCTTACTAAATGAAGACTTAAAATTAATTACGTCAGGTGCACTCTCGAAACGATTACAAACGATATAAAGAGAATCTCATCACACACTCACACACCGAAACAAAATATTCCTGAAATGAATTAGTTCAAGGAAATACGGAATAGGGAAAACTGTGTGCAAAAAAAAAATACCTTAAGTCACGTACATTATCCCTGTGATATCCCTACACAAAAGGCTTTGAACCGTTAACTATCTAAACATGACGTGTCTTTTGTTTCGCTGGAAAAGTCCCACTTTGTCGCAATCAGGCCCGACCTGAGAAGTTACAGCGTGACGAAATAACTAATTATTCTGAAAGGCTCGATTTTCCTCATAAACGTCATACAAGCGCCACCCTTTGCGTTCTAAGTAAAAACTAGTAAAATCCAACCGGTCGTCGTCGGTCGTCGCTGGTCGACGACTGCTCCTCCGCACAGGTAACTCACGGCAAGGACAATCCATGAAAAGTCAAAGGTTCTAACACAATGCCCCCCCATAGAGGAGTGTGTGTATAAGCCCGGCTAGCAGGACCTCTTCCTGTACATAGTATATGCCGTTAGTTAAATAGCGTGGAATCTATTGCTGAATGTTTTGCATTTCCGTAGAAAAACGTGCGATAAAAAGAGGAGATTGAGTCCTGTATAAAACCTTCAGACGACGACTGACTGTGTGTATGCTTCACCCCTGTGTAATAGGGTGTGTGCGCCTTGAAAAGCGTCTGTTTTTCATTGAGACATCAAAGACTACCGCAGCAGCGGTATACATGCGGCTATGGAGGCACACAGTGGAGATTTCAAAAGGTGTGGATAAGGCCCGACAATAGATGGGGATAATGAATGTGAAAACGGACTCTTATAAGGTGCAAAGGATCTGTGTGTGTCCTCACCTCTAGAGAGGCTCTTCTTGGCATTCAACCAAGCGTTCATAGTGAAATAAGGAAACAGGGAAAGTAATCTTTAAGGGTCATACTGTGGATCCTTAGACGCGGCGACAACGGCAACGACAACGGCGGTTGTAATTCCTTACAACTCATATGAACCGTTACAATGTTGCAAGCCGTTAACCGTTGTGCTTTTCCTTTGAAAATTGTCGTTGACTCCTTTTTTTGGTCGGGGGCCCTTTTGTCCCTTGTTTCCTTCCTGATTGCACATTTGTTTGACGTCTGCAGAAACGATCCTGTTTTTTGTTGGTTGACGTTGCAAATAATCGTCCTGGCTGCCGTGTGTGGTGATGGTAATGATTTTCGTTTAAAAAAACAACACGAGAGAATAATGACTAGTGGATGTAAAAGGGTGGTGGTATAAGCAAGGGTGTCGTCTATGCGACAGGACACATTTAGCAAATTCATTTCAAAAGCAGTTTTCGTAAGATTTTGTTTTTTTTTTGAAGAAACATCGAAAATGTATAAAGAAAATATTTTAAGTAAATGTAACTGATGAGAGTTTAGCGGCGTTTTGTAGAATGGTATGAATTAGGGGGCCTCGGTGGTCTAGGGGTAAGGGGCCTGACTATCATCCCAGAGGTCCCGGGTTCGAATCCCGGCCAGCCCCACGATCCTTCGCCTTTTCCACTTGCCCACCTACATAACTTCCCTTCTTTCTTCTTCCCTCTTTACATTCCTGATTCCTTCTGCCATAGCTTTCCTTAGCTATCCATAGCCTTCCGCTCCACCAAAAGCGCATGTCATCGGTTGGTTGATGAGATTCAATTCGTTTCAAGAGGCATAACACTCCATCGAGTTATTTTTCGATCCCCGATGTCAAAAGTCGCGATAGTAATGGTTGGGAGTATGTGGACTAAAAATATCGCGGGTAATTTGTGACAGTTCCTTCCTCCCCGACTAGAGCTGCTGTTCGACATTGCACTCTATACGTAGAAAATAGATTGTCTACAGTATAAAGGGCCTTTCCTGAGACTCTAGTCTTGGTATCATGTTGTGCCGTCTTGTTGAACCAAAAACTCTGCCAAATTAACGCCATTCAATTGTGAAATCAAAAAGTCAGTAATCATGGATCTGTAACGCTCTCCATTGATTGTAACGTTCTTGCCGGCATAACTTTTGAAGAAACATGGGTCAATGGTTTCACTAGTTATAAGCAGGTCAAATAATGACTTTATGTGGATGGAACGGCGTCTCTATATAATGGCTTCTACATTGTCTTGGCTTCATTACTTTCGTCGATCTCACCGCTGCCACCATTTGTTGTAGCACTATGCCCCCATGCGTGAAATATAACCGTCCGGTTCAATGACACTGCCTTCAGTAGCACCAAGTGTAGCCACCAAGTACGTTAGGCTTGGAACAGGGAGCTCTATCTCACCTACTGTATTCGTTCTAGTCCTTTGCTCTGGCGATTACCCAGCATCCAAGAGTCGTCATTTCCGAGAATGCGCCATTAAGTTGCACATCATTCCTCAAAAGACACCTCGACTGAAGGTTGCTGACCTCAACGGAAACAATGGACATTACAAAGCGATATTTACTCCGGAGCGCTTGTCTGTCATAGCAAAAGGAAAACATTTGCTTCGGTGCGGCAGACGTTACACGTGTTTGTTTTTTTTTATTGATAAAACCCAGCTTAGGACTCCCCGTTTGTACTACCAGTCTGCAATGTCGATAAGGTCATAATGTCTAGTAGAAAGGTGCTATCACCAATGAGTTTGACGGCATGATTTTCTACCTTTTCGAGGCAATCCAATGTGGTTTTTGGGACGGAGATTTACGAATTGTATTCAAAGCGGGTCCGAATGTAGGATTTGCAGGTTGAAGGAGGAACTTCTATCTTGTGAGAAATCCAAGACTTGGGAGCCTTGTTTGGCGATTTGGAATAACTCTACAACGTCCTTGCGAAAGTGTACTACGATTAGAGCATGAGTCATCTTCCAAAATTTTGCCCCAGCTAGCGATATTCCTTCAATTACGTATTCCCATTGCCGACAGATCGTCTTCAATAGCTCTTAACCACCTTTTCTTGGTGATTGGTGGCATCAAGTAAAACTTTAGGCATTCAAGCAAGCTATCTTAGTCTGTGACTTGATAAATCTCCCGACGTTCTCATATTTCACTAGTTGCACCTATATAGCTCGTTCTCTACTACTGGGCTGAATATATTTCGTAGTACTCTCCTTTCGAAAATGACTAGAGACTAATGATCAGCTCTATCAACTCTAACGGGTCAGTAGCTTCAAGCAGCTGAATCCAATCGCTATAATGTTCGGCATGCAGTATGGGCACGCTGCTCTGTTGCGAGCGTATAATTCATCGATTGGCAGTCCTTAACTTGTGCAACGGACCCAATTTTGAATCGAAAATCTGTATGGAAACGTCACAAACCGAGTGGAGATTTTAAATACTCCCACACTTGGTCCATAGATTAAGACAGAATATGAATCTTTAGACTAATTCTTGTTTAGCTATGTGGTATATGTCTCTGTCACACCGTATCTCTTTACAAACCGAGTGGAGATTTTAAAAACTCCCACACTTGATCCATGGATAAAGACGGAATATGAATCTTTTGTGGAATTCTTGTTTATTGGCATGGAATATACCTCCATCACACCGTATATACTTACAAACCGAGTGGAGATTTTAAAAACTCCCGCTCTTGATTAATGGATTAGGACAGAATATGAATCTTTAGACGAATTCTTGTTTAGCTATACAGAATATGTCTCTGTCACACCGTACACCTTGACAAACTAAGTGGAGATTTTAAAAACTCCCATACCTTGACCTTGGATTAAGACGGAATATGAATTTTTTGAGGAATTCTTGTTTAGCGACATGGAATATGTCTCCTTTACTCTGTATACCTTTAAAAATCGAGTGGAGATTTTAAAAACTCCCGCACTTAGTCTAAACCATGGACATAGCATGAATCTTTTGAAGAATTCTTTTCTTAATGAAGGTACGGTTTCAAGGACTTCCTTTTGTAGGTGTAGCAAAATATTCGTTATGATATACAAAATGAACTAATCGCCAAAACCGCAAGAGATGACTCCTCCTCACCAACAAAATGTGTATATTTTCTGTTTGTTCTAGAATGTTTGAGTAGTGGCATTTTCTAGTACAAACGGTAAATACATTTGTTAAAAATTGAATTTTTTTAGTCTTTAGGAGTGGAGGCTAGGTGCGTGTTGGTGCTGTAAGTTTCCCACAAATGTTCGTATCTTCGGCCTCTTACTCATTCAGGGTCTTTTGTTTCCATCTTTCCTCTTTTCCTTGTATTTCTTCGTAACACTGGCGTATGTCTAGTGAAATATCAAAACGAACTAAGCACAAGTCAGCTGTTAGCTGTCAAATTGACTATCACTAGAAATAGTGTTGCCAGATCGAAAGACTAACCTTTGAAATACACTTTTTTGTTATACTGAACTAATTATTTTTCTTTTTGGGATTTTTTAGTTGAAATTTTCTTCACCTTTAGCTTTATTTTTTGTAGTTTTAGGGGTTTAACAAATTCGTCTTACTAAGCAACTCCTTCGCCTCAACCCGCTTGTCACATTGCAATGGAATAAAGCCCAATTCTGAATTATATCATGAATGAATAAAATTTACTAAATTATTCAACTATACATATGTACAACGAACTTTTTCCACTGTTGCCGCCACACTCCCCCCAGCCCGGCAACCCTCGAAAAAGTTACTTCGTTGGAAAAAAAATAATTTAATCATGTCTGCACCAAAAACCAGATAAAAGTCACTCACTTGTTTGGGATATATATATATATTTTTCCTTTCATTTTAAGCAACATTTTTCACGTGTAAAATATTATTCCTCACGAGTTAGACATACACCACTTCGCCTGGATTTATGCTAACTTCATCTGCGTTGATATGTAGTCGAGGGCAATATAAACGCTTTATGTCAAAAATGGTTTTCGTGGTTTTTATTTCATTGCTGCGCAATTTCCAGAGTGCCATGCTGTGTGCGAGAACTGAAGGAGCACCTCCAAAAAATGTTTACCACACCAGGACGAAAAAAAAATAAAAATATTCTTAAACCCTTTTTGTTGTTGTTGTTGCTGTTTTGGTTTTTATACCGGAGAAAACTTCTAGGTTACAAATTTCTCTCGCATGAAAATGAATCATGAGACTGTTTTGAGGAGATGCTGCTGCTGCTACCAACTGTGTGAAAACTGGGGGAGACAGTAAAAACCAGCCATGCTTAGATTGGTACCAGTTATACCTGTACATAATTCCTTCTAAGTTAAGAACACAGGAAAAAAAATCGAGTCTTCAACGACATGACTACGTGTCGCAATGAGGCAGACACGTGACAAAAAACCTCAAACATGTCTTTTTTTTGTATCAAAAAAACATTTCTGTATATTCCAGAGTGTGTCCCTGGATACGTGAGTGTATGTGTGTATAGTATTTCAGCTCCATTTAAATGGATACTAAGGATGGGGTCACCCCCCAGTGGACTGCAGCCCTTTTTATATAAATTTCAATATGCGAATTACAAGCCAAGTGAAGCATACACAGACGTGTGTGGAGGTTGGCGTTAAGAAGCAGAGGTGTAGAGTTTAAATTACACCTATTCAGTATATAAATACTGTGCACGTATCATGGTGCTCATATATGAAGGTATCACTGCAATGTTTTGGATTTGTTGAAGATTTTTCTCCCAACACAGCACAAGCTGTTTTCCATCCCTAGTACAGAGAGCTGGGTTTTCCAAGTAGGGGACATTCAAGTGAGGCTTCTCTGCTGCTGATTCTTTAACACTCCAGTGCGCGACTTTACCCACTTCATTTGTCACATTGCCCTAAGGCAGATTCACTTGGAGTGCGCGGTGTAGTAGTGTGTACCTAATGGAGAAGAAAGAAAAAGGATCTAATGCTATGGAGGAGTGTGGGAGGCAGAGAGAAAAAAAAATACGAAAAACAAATGAAAAATGTGGCGTCTTTATTTTGTAACTAAACCCTAGTAAATCTCTTTGGA